>OY755204.1:49620006-50820006 GCA_963576765.1 Draba incana
TAGACAAAACTCTAATAATGAAATTCTAATCGTGAAATCTAATCCCCGGCAACGGCGCCAAAATTTGATATGCTCAAATTAACCCTGAGCTACTCTCTCAAATTAAGAGATCGTAGTAATACTTAGGGATCGAATCCACAGGGAAAAGATTCACAGAATGAAATTTCATATTCAAATTATGCTAAGTAAATAATGTGTAGTGTAAATGCAAATAAGTAAAAGAAAGCAAATGATGGTTGTTGTTGTTTAATTCAATGAAACGAAGCGTTAGGCATCGGGTAATTCGCAGGCATGACTCTAAATTAAGCACTAAATTACTGTCGGGATATTTATTAAGTATTGTTCTTGAACTCAAACACTAATGTAAAGCTAATCAACTTCCGTTGCAGAAACTATCTATCCTTAGATCCCTAGATTCCAAATTCCTTTGCAAACCTATTGAATCTAAGCAAGCATTCAGTTCAAGTTTGATTGTTCACAGAATTCCTAAACCAAATTCCTTTGCATCTAGGTAATTCTGCTCGCCTATGATATCGTTCCAGCTAACCAACAATGCTATCGCATCTGTCCATCAACCTAGTATATCTAATTCAGGGTGATCAATCCTAAAATAGAATTAAAACTATCAAGGTGAAGAACTCAGATTAGATTAATCCCAACAGTAATAAAGTTCTAGCAATTTATCATCAGCCCTTGAAAAACCCTAAACCTAACTAGTAGATTACTCAGACATGATGATTGAAACAAGCATAATAACTGAATAATACTGCATTAAAAGATAGAGTAAGAGATAACAAAGGGTTCGAAGATGAATCTCTGAAAAGAGTTTGACTTGTCTCCCTAAAAATTCTGAATCTCTCTCTTTGCTTCAGTCTCAATAGAATAGAACATCCCCCCAACATAAAAACCTAGGCAAAACTATATATAGGAAAGGTAAAAATCGGATTGGGCTTTGAAAACTCGTGTAGAAACTTGGGCCCGAGAAGGATTTTTCTTCTTTAAACACCCGCGTCGATCGACGGTTCTCAGTGTCGATCGACGCTAGACCTTCTGCCAAAATCTTCTTGAAACGCCAAATACGCGTCGATCGACACTAACTCCTCTCGTCGATCGACTCTGCTCTTGATCCTTAGCAATTTCCTTCTTGATGCTCCAAAATGCTCCAAAAGCTTCCATTATGCTCCAAACAATCAATTACCTGTAAAGACTCTAAAAGAACACCAAAAACACCAAAAAGACTCTAAAAACATACTTATATCATGGCCTTTAATGAGTAAAAACCATGATATATCAGGATTTAAAATCAAAAGCGGAGCAGAAGAAGGGATCGAAGGATAAGAAAGTGATGAGACGAGCTGAGAAGAAACGGCTTAAAGAAGGTGAAGCTGCCGATGAAGAGCAGAGAAAGGTGAAGAAGGAAGCTATTAAGAAGAAACCCGTGTCTGCTTCGACTAAGACATCCAAGAACCATGCTTCTGATGAGGATTTGAGTCCGAAACACGACGAGTTTGCTCAGGAGGAGGAGGATGATGAAGACACAAGGTAGCTGCAAAGGAGAGATGTGTATAAGGCTTACATGGTTTCGTGATGAACTAAAGAAATCGGCGGCAGAGGAATCGCTAGAGATGTAAATTTTGGAGAAATTGCATCGGGTTTTGATTTTGAAGAGATGGCTCTGGTTACGAGCCATGAGAATGAAGATAGAAGCTTCGGCAGCAAGTAGAAGAGTAGACGGTGACATAGACTCACCAGAAGGGGTAGAGAGGTCGCTGGAAAATCACATCTAAGGAAGATTGTTCGCCGACGACGATTATGATGGGTTCGTCGAGCATCGCGAATTGAGAGCTTTTGGGTTCTGTTTCAAAAGGTTTGGCGAAGATAACAGAGGAGTCGCCGGAGAAGCCATGAATTCTGGCCAGAATTAAAAGTTGCCATGGCTCATCGTTGAAATGGACAAAGGGGAAAGCCCCAAATTTGAGGCTTTGAGATGTTGCGAAATTGAAGTGGATTTGATGTGATTCGAGAAAGGAGCCAAGATGGGGTCACATGCTTCAGATGTGGTCAACGGTGGAGAATATCTTGCCGGAGATTCTCGCCGAAGAAGAAGCATTGCGTATTTGAGTACGCAGTTCAAAGAGAGACGACAATGAAGGGAATAACCAGGCGGTGATAGAGACACTCGCCGGAAGTAGTGGTGATGGTGATCGGAATTATTTGTCGATCTCGGATAAGGAGAGGAAGAAGCTTCTCTGTTCTTGCCGTCGAGAAATAAACAAGAGACAAAGGGAAGATGGGCTTACTGAGATCAAAGCCCAACGAGTAATGAGAGCCATTGAGCAATGGAACAGTTTTTGAGTGATTCAAGTTGGGATTAAGTGAAGTTTGCACATCGCAAGACATAGAACACAATAAAAAAAAAATAAAAAAAAGGTGAGAATCTATGTTGAGCTATGACATAGATTAAGAAAATCTCGGAGGACCGTTGTTGGGCATGACATAGGTTAAGAGAGATTGTGTGAGCTTTAGTTTTTGAGTAAGTTTTCTAAAGCAATAAAAGAGAGTGAGTCTTTAATCATCTCGTGTTCTTAAATGAAAAGAGAGCGATGGTGCAGAACACACTTGGAGAAGATGGAGTTCAAGCTTAAGGGGGAGAATGTTGGAGTAAGCTTGAGGAATAAGCTATTCCAAAAGAGATTAGGAAAAGAGACATATTTAGGAGTTATCTAGATATGTTAAAGTGAGCTAAAGAAAAGGAAATTGTCCTATTGAGAGAATAGGAAATTGTGTAGATCTTTTCTTATATAAGGAGATGTCAAGGTTGTGACATAACTTATGAGTTTAAAGTATTTAGAACTACGTGTTTGGCTTGATCCCTTCTAAAGGGTACGTAGGCAATCTTCTTTAAAAAGTGCAGCCATTCAATATGTGTGACGTTGTTATATATGAGATACATTCAATACAATTTCTATAAACACTAAAAAGCAGTCAAGGAAGCATTTTTCTCTTAGTCGTTGTTCAATATTTATAAATTTTAACGTAGAAAATAGCATATATTTATCTTTTTGCATGGCGAGATACGGTATTGTTTTAATTTATATGTAAGACAATAATTGATTTTTTGTTACAAAAAAAAGAATATTGTAGTTGACTTGATTAAATAGTTAGTTAATGGTCGTCAGAAACTGTGGAAGCCGAACGTGGATCCTTTATGGCAACGAGATATTTATCTACTACAGTTCGATTCTCCTAATTTATTTAGCAAACTCATTTATAATTGGTAGGCTGGTAGCTGTGGCTTTCGTATACGGTTAAAATATAATTTTATAGTAACATACAACAAAAAACATTTGGTGACGTTTACAATTCACACAAGAATATATCAATAAATGCTAGAAAAATTGTAAGAAACTACACAATTATTATTAGTACTAGAATAAATTCACAAAAGTTACGACAATAATTTATTTATTTTTATAAATTATATTAAAATTATAAAGCAGTCATGAACCCCACAAAAAAATAATCATTTCTGCCGGCTAGATTTTAATATATTTTTATGAGATTCTATTTATTTATTTATTTGTCGGTATGAGATTCTATTTAGTATATAAATATGTGAACACTAAAAGCTTCCAACTGTTTTTTTTCTCCATTGAACACTAACAGATCTCTCTCTAATCTCTCTCTCTCTCTAAAATTAAGAATTGAGAGTCTGATAATTGTTCTGGAGAAAAAAAACGAAGAGAAAGATGGGTTTCATTTTCTCAGCCAAGAAAGTTATGAATGCTCTTCTCTTCTTCGTCATCTTCTTTGAAATCTTTGGATCACATGCTCAACTTTTACCAGAAGATGAAGGTGTGTATCACTCTTTAAATTTACGTTTCCAATATATTTATCCTAATTTCATGAGTCGATAATTCACTTTAATTCGAAGAAAATTGTTCTATGGTTCCTCAATTTCAAAAAACAAAATATCAGGGACATAACTTTAATTACTCTTGTTAAAAAGTTTAGCAAAAGAAAAAAATTTTAGGATTAATTTGCTTAATAACAAAGAAAAAAATTATAATTCAAAAACTAACCAAAAGTGGCATGTGTGGCAATATTATGGCCATTGGATTTAGGTTTTATAGCTAGATTTTCAATTATAGTTTTTTTTAGTGTTATCTTTGCTAATTTCCCAAAACTTTACCCTTGTTTATTGTGTGATAACTAAACTCTTGTTTTTTGAAAACTTTTTTTTTGTTGTTGTTGTTGTGGGATCACTATATAGGTACCTAATATAATTAGAGTCCAGAATAAATCGTGAAAATTGTCAAAAGGTTTCCCATTATTAACTTTTCGTATACAAATTTGATTACCAAACTATCCAAGAATGTTATGAAATCTTAAATGAGAAGAAAAAAAAACTTGCAACTAGTTTTTTGTCATATGGTTAAATTTGACAAATGAGCTGGAAAATATTGGATTTATTCAATTTCGTGGACCTACCTCAATAATTTAATCGTACCGTACGTCGTCATGAGTGTTAGTGTACGATCCAAAAGTAAGAAAGATAAATTCGGTGCACATATTATTTACTTGGCTTAAAATAAACTTACACTTTTGGTTTCCATTTACGCACATTTTACTTACCAAACTGATTACCATTTTTTTTTTTGAAACTTATTACATAAACGTGTTTTGAGAACCAAATAAAAAGTATATATCGTAAGATCCAAAATCTGTCCACTCATACTAGTTTATACAATTGTATATCTTATAGTAGGTCAGTTTGTATATGTTTGATATATATATAATAGACTTCTTCAATATAATCATACTTATAATTTACCCTTTTAGATATGTTTTAATAAAAAAAGAATTCTATCTAAAGATTTTCTAGTTGGCTCAATGAGAATGACATTGCGATATTTCAATATGTTCATTTTTTCTTCCTGTCTTCCTATTCTTGTTCATTTATTGGGAACTTTCAGTATACACCAATATAATTACCCACTTTGGATAATATATAATTTTGACAAAGATGTGTTAGAAGAAAAATCAAAATCATTACTTCAGTTGTTTATGCAAGTTGGGTCAATGAGAGAGACATTAAGATTATTCATTATTGTATAGCCTTTCTTCATTTGTATAGCAATAGTTTGACTTTTTAAAATCTCAACACGTCAAAAGTTTGAACCTTTTTTTTTTGTTGAACAGTTGAAACATTACGAACAATCTTTAGAAAGCTTCAAAACCAAACAATCAACATCGAAAGAAATTCTTGTTCAGCCAGATTATGGAACTTCAATGAAAGGTCACCAAGCAGTAACATTATCTGCGATTGTACTTTCAACTCTAGCTCAATCTGTCATGTAACAATCATGTAAGTGACCTACCTTGTTAAAAAAGAAACATAGTTTTTTTTTTTTTTAAAACATAGTTTAATTAGGGTTCTTAAAACTTTATAACTTTTCTCTTTCCTCTTTTCTTGATTTCAATCAACAGAGAGCTTAAAGAATTCAGTTTGTCTGGAATTATCCCGCCTGAATTTGGGAACCTCACGCAGCTTCGAGAGATGTAAGTTTCTTTATTTTTATGATAATGGATTATAGCAAAATGAGTGAGACTTGTAACTCAAGAAATCTTTTTTGTTTTCTTGAAACAGAGATCTTTCACGGAATTATCTCACTGGATCAATACCTACTACATTGTCACGAATTCCTCTTACAAACTTGTAACCATTCTCTGCAATTCTCAATTCTCAATTGAATTATATCATAAATATTTGTTTTAATGAGTCTTTTTGCAACTTAATAGGTCTCTACTCGGAAATCGTCTCTCTGGACCGGTTCCTTCTCATATAGGAGACATCACTACACTTACTGAACTGTAATTTCATATATCTAATCTTTGTTTATAAAAATTGAAGAGAATTTTTTTGCTTAGATATTCTTAAATGTGAAAAACAAATTTACAGGAATTTGGAGTCTAATTTATTCACAGGACCACTTCCTTCAAATCTAGGGAACTTGAGAAGCTTAGATAGATTGTAAGATTCTTCCTTATATAAAATGTTTGTTTCATTCTTTTATATTGTTATTGTAGATTTTATTTAGTGATTTGGTTTATTTGTATAATTTATAGGCTTCTCTCTGCAAACAACTTCACGGGTCAAATCCCTGAATCCTTTAGCAATCTCAAGAACTTGACTGATTTGTAAGTAAAGATTCATTGAGGATTTTTTTCAACAATGTCAATTCTTTCCAGTGATTCCTAAACGGTTCCACTATTTTTCTTGTAGTCGGATTGATGGAAACTCACTATCTGGTAAGATACCTGAATTTATTGGAAATTGGACTCGTCTCCAAAGGCTGTGAGTAATCATTAATCAACATTTCTCGGATTGTGTCTTCTTGTGAAATTTGTAGTGACTGAATTCTTAAACTGATATTTTTTGTATTGAAGAGATCTTCAAGGTACATCAATGGAAGGTCCAATTCCAGCTTCTATATCAAACTTGACGAATTTGACTGACTTGTAAGTAAAGCAAAAAGATTTTTCAACTTGCTTTCTTGAGCTTAAAGAAAGTTTTGTTTTGTTTTTTCTTTTCTTTAGAAGGATAACCGATTTGCGTGGACCAATCTCTTCTTTTCCAAACCTTAAAGATATGACAAAGATCACAATACTGTAAGGATTTACAATTTGACTATAATAATAAACTTAAATTTCATCAAAAAATGTCTAACAATCTGTTTTGCTTATTTACCTTCATTAGGGTACTAAGGAGTTGTTTGATAAGGGGACCTATACCGGACTACATCGGTTTGTTGACTGGGATTAAGACACTGTAAAGTCTAAAATCTATTTGCTAAAACTACTAATAAGTTGATCAAGATTCTCACAATAATGTGATGTTATATGCAGAGATTTAAGCTCAAACATGTTAAATGGGACAATTCCAAACACATTTCTGGGTCTCACCGGGTTAAATTTTATGTAAGTCTTCAAAGAATTGATCATAATAACGCGTAACTCGAAAACTAAACTTTTTTTTTTTTTTTTTTATTCTGTAGGTTTCTGAGTAATAACTCATTGACTGGTCTAGTTCCTCAAAATATACGCAGCAGTAAACAAAGCATGTAAGCAAACTAAACTAAGTACCTCGAGGTTGAAACATTCGCCTATCGAATCACTAATTCTTTTATCGAATCACTAATTCTTTGTTCTGTTTTTCAGTGATTTATCTTACAACAATTTCACTCAACCACCATCTCTAAGCTGTAATCAGCTTTCTGTGTAAGCATTTTTTTTTTTTCATTTTTTGTCTAATTAACACTTTATGTTTCTAATAAGCTTAATTGGTAAAAAAACTTTCAGGAACTTAATCTCTAGCTACCCTTCAGTAACCGATAACTCGTGAGTCTCTTTTTCGGTTCATAAAACCCGCAAAAACGCATAAAATCCTAACAGGGAAACAAAAATATCTTCTTGTGTAGTGTTCAATGGTGCTTAAGAGAGGATCTTCCATGTCCTGGAAATGCAGAACGTAAGTATATACATCTTAAAGATTCAAACTTTCTATAAAGATTCAAACTTTTTAACATTTATTGATACGGGTTTCTCGCAGATTCTTCTCTGTTCATAAACAGTGGAGGAAAAATAACAAAGATTGGAAAAAACACTTATGCAGAAGACTTAAACAATCTAGGAGCATCAACATTTTCTTCTGTGTCTGACAAATGGGGATATAGTAGTTCTGGACAATGGGTAGGAAATTCAAGTGCAAGCTACACAGCTGAAGACCGATTTAACTTGATCAACGAATCAGTTCCCAAATATTACAAAACAGCCCGTCTCGCTCCACTATCACTAAAGTACTATGGTTTGTGTATGAGAAGAGGAAGTTACAAAGTTCAACTCCATTTTGCGGAGATAATGTTCTCTAATGACAAAAGTTATAATAGCTTAGGACGGCGATTTTTCGACATTTATGTCCAAGGGAAATTGTTGGTTAAGGACTTTAATATAGCTGAAGAAGCAGGTGGAGTTGGTATACCATTCACAAGACAAATTGATGATGTTCAAGTGAATGGTAGTACATTAGAGATTCATTTGCAATGGACAGGGAAAGGTACAAATGTTATTCCGACACGCGGTGTTTACGGTCCTCTCATATCCGCCATAACCATTACACCAAGTGAGTTTTCTTACCAATATGTCTCAATTGTTAAAAAAAATTCAATTTTTAGACCTATAGGCAAAGTCTAGAGGTCACATGATCGAATGACGCTTGGGACGGTACAAATATTATATGCTCTAGTCTCGGGCCTAGGGGGAATACGGGTTCCGGTATTTGAAAGAAAAAAATAGTAATGTTATTTCTATGCTTGTTACTTGTTGATGTAGATTTCAAGGTTTATAACGGAAAACCATTGGCGAATGGAGCTGTAGCGGGGATTGTAGTTGCAGCGTTCGCGGTTTTCGCGTTGCTTGTTGTTATAATCCTTCGACTTACTGGTTACTTAGGTGGTAAAGAAGAAGATGAAAATGGTAAAATGATAATATATTCAAGAAATTATTATCTTTAGTCATTTTCAAGATCTCTAATTGTTTCTTTTTCAAATCTTACAGAAGAGCTTCGAGGAATGGATTTACAAACCGGATCATTTACGTTGAAGCAAATTAAGCGTGCTACGAATAATTTTGATCCAGAAAACAAGATTGGTGAAGGAGGATTTGGACCGGTTTATAAGGTGAAATGATTGCTTTCGGTTCATGTTATGTGAGATTTGATTAGGTTATAGTACTAATTAGGGTTTTGGTTATTAGGGTGTACTCGCTGATGGAACAACAATCGCGGTGAAGCAACTTTCATCGAAATCAAAGCAAGGAAACCGAGAATTTGTGACTGAGATCGGTATGATTTCCGCGTTGCAACACCCGAATCTTGTGAAGCTTTATGGTTGTTGCATTGAAGGGAAAGAGCTTTTGCTTGTGTATGAGTACTTAGAAAACAACAGTCTCGCTCGCGCACTCTTTGGTTAGTTTTTTTTAACCATTTGCGAAAATCAAGAATCGGATTCTTGATCTTTATGCTAATGTCTCTTGTGTGTTTTTCTTGAACAGGCTCAGAGAAACAAAGACTTCATTTGGATTGGCCAACAAGGAACAAGATTTGCATAGGAATCGCCAAAGGATTAGCTTACCTACACGAAGAATCGAGGCTTAAGATTGTTCACCGAGACATAAAAGCGACAAATGTGCTTCTTGATCAGTCTCTAAATGCTAAAATCTCTGATTTCGGTTTAGCTAAACTCGACGAAGAAGAGAATACACATATCAGCACAAGAATTGCAGGAACAATGTAAGTGTTTTCATTACTTATTCGCAAATTCATCGCAAAACTTTAACATTTACCGAACTTTTTTTAACTGTTGTAGAGGTTACATGGCTCCAGAGTATGCAATGAGAGGTTACTTAACCGATAAAGCGGATGTTTACAGCTTCGGTGTTGTCTGTTTAGAGATAGTTAGCGGTAAAAGCAACACGAATTACAGACCGAAAGAAGAGTTTGTATACCTTCTTGATTGGGCTTATGTCTTGCAAGAACAAGGGAACCTACTAGAACTCGTGGACATGGATCTCGGTACAAACTTTTCGAAGAAAGAAGCAAAGAGAATGTTGAACATTGCTTTGCTTTGTACAAACCCTTCTCCTACACTGAGACCACCAATGTCATCTGTTGTAAGTATGTTAGAAGGTAAAAGCAAAGTCCAACCGCCGTTGGTTAAACGCGAAGCTGATCCAACCGGTGCAGCTGCAATGAGGTTTAAGGCTTTCGACCTTTTATCACAAGATACCGAGTCTTCGCAATCGCAAGTTTCAACTTTTGAAAGAGATAGAAGATACATAAGCTCGTCGTCTATGGATGGTCCTTGGGTTGATTCTTCGAACTCGGTTAAACAAGAAGACAAAGAAGACGAAGACTGGTCATCGTCTTCGTCGAGAAATCTTATAGATGATCTTACCGAAGTGAAGATTGAGTAAATAAGTTGTATTCTTTGTTGGATTAATGAGTTTGGTGTTACTATATACGTAAACAAGTTTAGTATCATGAGGGGTAAATTAGTCTTTTTTAGAACTCAAAAGCATTGTTGAGTTGTATGGAGAAAGAAGGTTGAGCAATGTTTGCAAGAGGAGTATCAGCTCTAACAACTATCCCGGTTCGTCCGTTGTTTCCGTTCCATTTGGACCGACCAAACTGCGGCTTTGGCGAAAACCCGTAACACCTATTCTTCACATTAGATTTAGAGTTTATGTTGTTGTTTGTGATTAGTGAAAAGAGAGACTTGTAGGAGAATCAGATATGGAGACATAAGATAACCTAAATCAGCAATATATCTAGGAATTAATAATAAAAAGCATAATGAGAGTAACATATTTCAAAAGTATTTAAGAAAAAAAAAAATTTTCGTAAAATGGTTATATTTATCTTTTATGACATAATTTACTAATAATGATCATCACAAGAAAAAGATTTGTTAGTTTCTGTATGTACGTTGTACGTATATGTCGAATATGTATAATATGTACATATTGTAAATTGTTAAGCATCTCAACTAGATTGAATTCATTTCCACTAAATCTCTTTCAATGTCAATCAATTTTTTAAAAAGAATTAGTATCAACATTAAATGAAAATTATTTTAACTAAATTAAACAACTTATAATCACATTGTCATAAAAACATATTTTACCTATCAAGTTGACAAAAGGAAAGAAAAATTACATTAATAATTATGAAATTAAAAAGAGAATATATATACCATTAAAAAAACAGAGGTATACAAGACACAAAGTTATAAAAACAAATACTTGTAAATCAGATGAAATCATTACAAACTTCTTCTCCATATGTACTTTGTAAAGTAGTTGGTTTCAAATAGTGGTTCGGTTTGACTAAACCAGGAAGAATCAAAGTAAAATTGTCAAGGTCACGAGTTAATGTCGGTTCATTCATTCTAATCAATCAATGAAAGAATTATGAAAATGTTGGTATTTTAGGAATCCAAATTATATATATTTCAGTTGACGAAGAGTGGACCAATATGATGAAGTCAAGGTGGTCTAGTCTACTCCTTATTTAATTTGATATAGAGCTTGGATGAAATGTTAAATTACACGTATTAGCCGACAAAAAAAAAAAAAAGAATTATCCGTATTAATGTAAACAGTGAAAAATTAGGCAAATATGGCTGCTTAGGCTATCACCATTGGAGACATTTTACCAATGTCTCACAATATAAAAATATTAAAAACACATTCTTTTTTTTTTTTACTTAACTTTATACCTTCTTTTTCATTTTTTTACTCAACTTTATACCTTCTCTTTCATCCTTTTACTCAATTTTTATTAATTTTATATTTAAACACACCCCAATTATCTCTCTCTTATGTCTTCCTCAAGACACAATCTCTCCAACTAAACCCACTATCTCCTTTCTTTACTCAACTTTTATTAATTTTATATTTCAATACACCGCACTATTTCAACAAAAAACACTCTCTTTCTTCCTTTTACTCAAATTTTAATAATTTTATATTATGAGACACACCCACATTGTCTTTAATGTACATGCTCTTATAGACCAAATCGCAGCCATTCCTTTCGATAAATCAAAAGTTATAAAAGCTTGGAGTAAAAGTAAAAACTAAAAAGTAGTCAAGGAAAGCTTGTTTCTCTTAGGGCATCCTTATTGCACACACGATAGTGTCTTAAGGCCATATAAAATTATTAAAACACACACTCTCTCTTCCTTTTACTCAACTTTATACCTTCTCTTTCATCTTTTTACTCAACTTTTATTAATTTTATATTTAAACACTCTCTTTTCCTTTTAAAAACACTCTCCAAAAAATCTAATTTTAAACACTCTTTCTTCCTTTTAAACACTCTCTACTATCTTTACTCAAATTTATTAATTTTATATTCCAATATACTCCACAAAAACATTCACTTTCTTCTTTTTACAACCATTTTAATAATTTTATATTATAAAAACACCACATTTAGACACCATCGTGTTACCAATAAGGATACTCTTAGTCTTTCAATATTTATAATTTTTTACGTAGAAAATAGCATATATTTATCTTTTTGCATGGCGAGATACGGTCTTGTTTTAATTTATGTGTAAGACAATAATTGATTTTTTGTTACCAAAAAATAAAGAATATTGTAGTTGACTTGATTAAATAATTAGTTAATGGTCGTCAGAAGTCGACAAAAAAAAATGGTCGTCAGAAACTGTGGAAGCCGAACGTGGATACTTTATGGCAACGAGATATTTATCTACTAGATTACTACAGATCGATTCTCCTAAAAATATAAATATATATATATATATATTGTTTTTTTGTCTACGTGGACAAGAGGCCGACCCACTAGCCATTTATGTGAGCCACAGACCGGCCCACTTAGCCATTATCCTTCCTGCGAGAAGTGGGAGTCGAACACACGACCCCTTAGTGCCGAGTGAGTGGTGGAGACCACTGCACCACGAGGTGCTTCGGCAAAAATATAAATATTTATTACCAAAAAAATTGATAGTAACATATAATAAAAAAATAATTGGTGAGATATATATTCAATCAATAAATGCTAGAAAAAAAACTGACATATGGAAATTGTAAGAAACTACACAATTATTATTAGTACTAGAATAAATTCATAAAAGTTACGACAATAATTTATTTATTATTTTTAAATTATATTAAAATTATAAAGCAGTCATGAACCACACAAAAAATACTCATTTATGCCGGCTAGATTTTAAATATATTTTTATGAGATTCTATTTAGTATATAAATATGTGAACACTAACATATCTCTCTAAAATTAATTAAGAACTGAGTCTGATAATTTTTCTGGAGAAAAAAAAAACGAAGAGAAATATGAGTTTCATTTTCTCAGCCAAGAAAGTTATGAATGCTCTTCTCTTCTTTGAAATCTTTGTATCAACTGCTCAACTTTTACCAGAAGATGAAGGTGTGTATCACTCTTTATCTTCATTTACATTTCTAATATATTTATCCTAATTTCATGAGTCGCTAATTCACCTTAATTCGAAGAAAATTGTTCTATATGGTTCCTCAATTTCGAAAAACAAAATATCAGGGACATAACTTTACTCTTGTTAAAAAGTTTAGCAAAACAAAAAAAACTTTACCCTTGTTTTTTGTGAGATAACTAAACTCTTGTTGTCTTTTGTAACTTTTTTTTTTGTGGGATCACTATATAGATACTTAATATTCCCTCCGTTCTTTGAAAATTGAATTTTTAGCATATTTTTATTATTCCACAAAGATTGATACTCTAGATTTTTCTATTTATTTAATCAATTTATATTTAACAAATTGTAAGTTCCAAGAAATATTTAATGAGACTACTTAAATCTAAAGAATAACTATTGGTTCATTATTATGAAAAAGTGTTTATTACAAAAAGTTGCATTAATAACTAAACATAATTTATTGTTTCTTAATTTGTGTAAAAAATGCTAGAAAATCAATTTTCAAAGAATAGAAGAATATAATTAGAGTCCAAAATAAATCGTGAAATTTGTCAAAAAGTTTCCCACTATTAACTTTTCTTATACAAAATTGATTACCAAACTATCCAAATTAATTATTAACAATTTTCAATGGTCACACGGATATGAGCATTTGCTTTTGACCCATTTAAATACTCGGAAAGAGGGTTTATCCATGGGTTACACCTCCCCCAAAGATTAGTTTGGTCTCTTCCATAGGTATGAGATTCTTTAAGTTATAAAAAAAAAAAAAAACAAACTATCCAAGAATGTTATGAAATCTTAAATGAGAAGAAAAAAAAAACTTGCAGCTAGTTTTTTGCCATATGGTTAAATTTGATAAATGAGCTGGAAAATATTGTATTTATTCAATTTCGTGGACCTACCTCAATAATTTAATCGTACCGTACGTCGTCATGAGTTAGTGCACGATCCAAAAGTAAGAAAGATAAATTCGGTGCACATATTATTTACTTGGCTAAAATAAACGTACACTTTTGGTATCCATGAACGCACATTTTAGTTACCAAACTGATTACCGTTTTTTTTTTTGAAACTTATTACATAAACGTGTTTTGAGAACCAAATAAAAAGTATATATCGTAAGATCCAAAATCTGTCCACTCATTCTAGTTTATACAATTGTATATCTTATAGTAGTTTGTATATGTTTGATATATTTATAAGAGACTTCTTCAATATAATCATACTTATAATTTACCGTTTAGATATGTGTTAATAAAAAAAGAATTCTATATGAAGATGTTCAAGTTGGCTCAATGAGAATGACATTGCGATAATTCAATATGCTCATTTTTTCTTTCTGTCTTCCTATTCTTGTTCATTTATTGGGAACTTTCAATATACACATATATAATTACCCACTTTGGATAATATATAATTTTGACATATCAAATCCTAAAAGATGTGTCAGAAGAAAAATAAAAATCATTTATGACAATTTATCCGACATAATCCAACAATTTTTTTTTTAGATATAATAGTCAACTAAACTATAAAATCCTAAAATTTTATTCGACATCATACGACAAAATTTATTCGTGTAATACGACAATTTTATTTGATATAACCGTCTACTTAACTATAAATTCCGACAATTTTGTATATCAAATCATTTATTTTTGTCCACTTTTTACCAATTAAGCAAGCAAATAATAGATCTGTTATTTTCACATATATCTGAAAATGTGAAATGACATGATTTTTCGCTAAGGATAAATTAGGAGAATGTATAGTTCTCTTGAGCAAAGAGGAGAACGGACAATGCCTTAACCGCAATGCGAATAGCGGGGTTACGGATGGAGGATTGAGCTGCCTGTCGGGACGCGTATTGGCCACGAGAAATGAAGTTTCAAAATGCGTGCTTGGCCGTGAAAGCGGTGGGGAGAGCAATGGCTTCCGATCCGGAATCGAAGCCATAAAGCGTGCAAAGGGTCTTGATGGTGATGTTGTACTTCCTCCCGTTGGCGAAGAAAGAAAGAGTTCCTTGAGATGCCACCGGGTTCTTTGGGTTGGTGAAGGTTAACTTGGCCGAGGCCAAGCATTGACGCACAATGTCCGGGTAGAGCACGTCCGTTGTTGAAACTAGCTCGATGAGTTGAGCGCGGGACAAGATATCGCTCACTTCTTGGTGAATTCCAAGGCTCATCAATGTGTTTGGACACATGAATCGGGTTGGCTCCACATCGATGTCCAACCAGTTGTTGTAAAAGTAAGCGTCAGTCTGATCCCAAGCGTCATCGGAGTTGAGTGGAAGGCTAGAATCCGATAGTGTGAAGTGTTTACCGGCTGGTCGGGGCCACGGGTGAGGAGCACCGCTTGTTGTGGCGATGTTCTTGCCCTTGGCGGCTTTGCTTTTGGGGTTACCTATCGAAGTCCTTGGTCTTGACATCCTACAAACACCAACAAACCAAACAAAACATGAATAAATCCCATCTTTCACATAAACACAAAATAAATCGAAATCGCTTAAAAATATTTCTAAATTTCGGCCTAGAGAAATCGAAAATTTTAGTGCTAAAAACAACCAAGGCCAACAATTTCCACAGCTCACAATGTTAAATCCCAAGGTAAATTACACACGACATTCTTAAAAATTTAAGCTTTTCTTCCAAAACTAGGTTTTACTTTAATCAACAATTTCAAGCCAAATTCACAACCTAGGGCAACGAAATTAGCAAAAAGACAAGTTCAAAGCAAACCTATGAAGATTTAACAAGAATTGACCATCGATTTCACCTTTGTTCTTCGGAAAATCGGACTGAAAAAGAGAGATTTCGAGTTCATACCTTTTGTGTCTTCAAAAACGAAGTTGATATTCGGAAAGAAGGGGGAAAAATCGAGTGGAAACAAGCTAAAAACCGCACAGATCCGTGAAGATTTCACAAATTTGTGTTTTTAAGAAAGCTTCAAGTGTTTTAATGGAAGAAGAGAAGTCGTGGGGAAGAAAGAGAGAGGAAAGAGAGAGATGGGCGCGAGTATATAGGGAATGTTTATTAAGTGGATCCCACAAAATCAGTTTATTTCCCTAGAAAATAGGTAAATATTCTGATATAAAGTTTATTCCCTTTTTGGATATATACTCGGGCCCATTTAATATTCTCTCCTTGACTTACCTGTTGGTGAGCCTTAATTTTGAATCTGAAAATTCGAAATTCAAGATATACCCAGGAGAGCAGGAACTTTGCATACGGGAACAGGTGCTCCTATATGCTTCTCAGCTCAGTTTGGCTGAAGCTCCTCTGTCGATTGTCATTGCTCCATCTGTCTTTCCTTTTTCTGTTTTTTTTAATTATTTTATTTTATTTTATTATTTTATCTGAAAAACTCAAAACTAGAGAAAAAATTAGTAGAAAAAGAAATCAAATTGACAAAGTTAGAAAACGTACTGGTGGGTTACCTCCCACCCAGCACTTGGTTAAAGTCACTAACTTGACTTGGTTAGCCTCCTAGGATTTTGGTGCATCGCCTAAGGGGACGTATTTACCTTCAGCATGGTTTGTCTCGCCAAGATATGGCTTAAGCTGCTAGCCATTGACCACGAACTCGGCTCCATTGGTGTCCAGCAACACCACAACTCCATAAGAACGGACCTCCTTAATTATAAAGGGTCCGAACCACCGGGATCTCAATTTTCCAGGGAAAAGCTTAAGACAAGAATTAAAGAGAAGTACCATGTCGTTTGGTTGGAAAGCTCGGTTGAGGATTCTCTTGTCATGATACCGCTTGGTTCTCTCTTTGTAAATCTTCGAACTCTCATAGGCCAGGTGCCTAATCTCATCTAACTCATGAAGTTGCATGAACCTTCTTTCGAACGCTGGTTTGATGTCATAATTTATTAACTTAACCGCCCATGCTGTTTTATATTCGAGTTCAACCGGGAGATGACAACTCTTCCCGTAGACCAAGTGAAAAGGGGTCGTCCCTAATGGGGTCTTATACGCAGTTCGGTAAGCCCACAACGCATCATCCAACTTGTAGGACCAGTCCTTCCTAGGTATTTCCACGGTCTTCTGTAAGATACTCTTGATTTCCCTGTTGGAAACCTCAACCTGCCCGCTAGTTTGTGGATGATATGGCGTTGCTACCTTGTGCGTTACACCATTCTTTTCCAATAACCCTTCGAAGACCTTGTTGATGAAGTGGGAGCCTTCATCACTTATGACCACACGCGGCACTCCAAACCTAGGGAATATAATAGACTTAAACATCTTCACCACAACGCGGGAGTCATTTGTTGGGGACGCAATAGCCTCCACTCACTTGGAAACGTAATCAACTGCCACCAAGATATACTTGTTTCCGTAGGAGGATGGAAAGGGTCCCATAATGTCTATTCCCCATACGTCAAACACTTTAACTTCCAGAATAAAGTGTTGAGGCATCTCGTTCCTTCTAGAGATATTGCCTTGCCATTGGCAAGTATTACATCGTGATATGAAATCCTGCGCATCCTTGAACATAGTCGGCCACCAATACCCAGCTTGCAGCACCTTAAAGACTGTCTTGAAGGTAGCGAAGTGACCGGCGTAATTAGAACTATGGCAATGAAAGAGAATTCCAGGAATTTCCTCATCCGGTACACACCTTCAAAAGATACCATCCGAACACTGTTTGTAGAGAAATGGCTCATCCCAAAAATATCTTCGTATATCACGGAGAAAATTCCTCTTCTTATCTCCCACAAAATCAACCGGTTCCTGATCAGCAGCCAAGTAGTTTGCTATCTCCCCAAACCAAGGAAAACTCGGAACAACTTCCCTAGATATAGCCTCACAAAAGGCTCCCAGAGCATGTGCTCCTGTTCGGACCGACTGTTCCTGCAAACTGACTCCAACTGCATAAACGTGTTCATCTGGAAGTGAATCATCAAGAGGTACCTCGTCATCAACCCTCATGCGTGATAAGTGATCAGCAACTCCGTTCTCTGTCCCTTTCCTATCAACAATCTGAAGATCAAATTCCTGGAGTAAAAGAATCCACCTCAAGATTCTCAGCTTAGTGTCCTTTTTGGTGAGCAAATACTTCAAAGCTGTGTGGTCGGTTTGCACAATCACCTTGGAACCAACAAAATAGGTTCTAAACTGCTCAAAGGCGAACACAACTGCTAGGAGTTCCTTCTCGGTTGTAGCGTATCGACACTGAGCTTCATCTCAAGTTCGGCTTGCATAGTATATCACGTGGAGTTTCTTATCTTTTCTCTGACCCAAAACAGCCCCCACAGCATAATCACTCGTATCCGTCATCACTTCAAAAGGGAGATTCCAGTCCGGTGGTTGGACGATGGGTGCACTTACTAGAGCTCCCTTTATCGTGTGAAAGGCTTCAAGGCATGCTGCATCGAACTCAAAATTGGTCTCCTTACACAAGAGTTGAGTGAGTGGCCTTGCTATCTTCGAAAAATCTTTGATGAACTGGCGGTAAAATCCAACATGGCCTAAGAAACTCCTTATTCCCTTGACTGAATCCGGCGGTTGCAAACTCATCATAACCTCAACCTTTGCTCGGTCAACCTCTATACCCTTTTCAGAAATCCGATGACCTAGAACAATACCATCTCGAACCATGAAATGACATTTTTCCCAGTTGAGCACTAGATGCTTCTCCTCACATCGCTGCAACACCCTGCACAAATTTGACAAACACACTAAAAAAGAGAGCTTCCATAGACGGAGAAATCGTCCATGAAAACTTCCATTATGTCCTCAATCAAATCCGTAAAAATTGACATCATGCAGCTTTGAAAAGTCGCAGGGGCATTACACAAACCAAACGGCATTCTGCGATAAGCAAATATGCCGTATGGACATGTGAATGTCATTTTCTCCTGATCGTCCGGGTGGATAGGAATCTGAAAAAAACCTGAATAACCATCTAAAAAGCAGTAATATGGATGATTAGCCAATCTCTCAAGCATTTGGTCAATAAACGGCAGGGGAAAATGATCTTTTCTAGTGGCGGCATTCAACTTCCTATAATCAATACACATTCTATGGCCAGTGACTGTCCTAGTAGGTATCAATTCATTTTTCTCATTAGTGATCACAGTTATTCCGCCTTTCCTAGGTAATACGTGAACCGGGCTAACCCACTTACTATCCGAGATTGCATAAATTACACCTGCTTCTAGAAGTTTCATGATTTCCTTTTTTACTACGTCCTTCAGATTCGGGTTTAACCTCCTCTGATGCTCAAGCGGATCATCAGTTAGGCTTTCTTCAATCTCTTCCTCCGAGATCTCGAGGTTGCCCTCAATGGCAAAGGTTTGTCTATCAATGGTTGGCTTTTTGAGCAATCTATCCATCTCAAATTCCATGATAATGTCTCCTAGTTGGAGACCAATTATACCATTCCTCACATCGATAATTGCACCAGCTGTGCGCAAGAAAGGACATCCCAAAATCAAGGGATCCTTCGGTTCTTCATCAAGTTCCAGTACCACAAAGTCAGCTGGGATCAACGTGTTGCCAATCCTGACGTGTAAGTCCTCCAGAATCCCCACGGGTAGCTTTACTGACCTGTCAGCAAAAACCAAAGAAATACGAGTTGGTTTAAAGTTAGTATAACCAAGTTTCCTTGCAACCGAATAGGGCATGAGGTTCACGCTTGAACCCAAATCACATAAGGAATACTTGAAACATATAGAACCAATCTGCACGGCTAACACAAATTTCCCGGGGTCATCTAGCTTCTTAGGCATCTTGTTTTGCAGTACAACACTATAATCCTTAGATACCAACGTGGCACCTTGCTCTGATGAGCCCTTACCGGTAATCAAACCTTTAACGTACTTCTTCATAGCTGGCATCATCTGGATGACATCGGTCAATTTGAGCCTTACCGTAAGTTGATCCAATATCTCCTTACACTTTGCCTCCTCCAAATCCTTCTGCGATTTCCTTGGAGGTACTGGGTAAGGGATTGGGAGTTTGTACACACGAGACCGAACCTGATCAACCAGCTCATTTGGTTTAAGCACACGAGAAGACGGTCCAGCAACTGCTTCCCCCTGTGTCTCAGATGGAGCAGGCGTTCCTGTTGGAGCGGGTGGTCGACAGATTCTTTTAGGCAGCTCTCAGCTGCTGCCCCTACAACCGGTGGAAGAGTTCTTCCACTTCGCAGCGTGATTGCATTCACAAACTCTCTGGGGTTTGCAATCGGTTTACCTGGCAGAACTCCCTGTGGGCTTTTGATAGCCTCTACGGTTTGAGCTACTTGCGTATTAAGCTTCTTAACATGGTTAGTCACTGCTTCAAGTCTACCATTGAGGTCCGGGTACATGGAGTCTACCTTAGTGTTTATCTCAGCAGCAGTCTTTTTCTGGTTCTCCATCAATTGTTGCATCATGCTCTTAAGTTCATCCTGAGAAGTACCACCGGAGCTCGCAGGAGCTTTTGAACTTGAAACGGAACGAAGGTCTTACCTTGAAAACCCTGAGGTACCGACTTCTGGAAACCTTGATCCTGAGGTTTTTGGTTCTGATAACCGGTTTGCTGCGGGTAGACCTGATCCTACGGGTTCTCTACATTTGTGCTCCTATAAGAGAAATTCGGATGGTTCCTGTAGTTTTGGTTGAATCCCTGGTTTCAGACATACCCCTGCCCATTCACGTAACTCACCTCCTCCTGATCACAATCTCCTCCATCGGTTATATTCTCAGCTAGTGCTTCTCCACTCTCATCGGCAAAGTGAACCATCCTTTGGTTCCCTTTGAGCAGCAAGTTGACCTTAGCCGTTAAGTCATCAATCTTACGAGAATCCGTTCCATTGGATTTCGTAGTCCGATCGTATTCCTGAGACTTGTTGCTTAAGCTTGCGGCTAGGTTCTCGATGAGCTTGTAAGCACTATCCTTTGTTTTAGTCATGAAGTCACCATCACTAGCAGCATTCAACATTTTACGGTAGTCCCAATCAACACCATCGTAGAAAATACCCAGCAAGTTCTCATCGGTGAATCCATGATGTGGACACTCCCTCTTATACTCTTTAAACCTCTCCCATGCCTCATAGAAAGATTCTCTAGTATGTTGCTGAAACGTGGAGATCTTGTTTTTCAAACCCGCGGTCTTGGCTTTGGTATAGAAGTGATCCAAAAACGCTGCCCTACACTGTGGCCAAGTCGTGATAGATCCAGCCGGTAAGGACTTGAGCCACTGTGAAGCCTTATCCGCGAGCGAGAAGGGGAAAAGCTTGCACTTTAAAAAATCCAGGTTCATCCCATTAGAGCTTGTCGTGGAGCAAATCTCCTCAAAATTCTCTATATGGTCCATCGGAATTTCAGCAGGCAGTCCATGGAACAGGTGTTGCTTGACCAGTGTGATCATCTGAGGCTTGATCTCATAGTCGTTCCTTAAAACACTAGGAGGAACGATTGCAGCTCGGTTCCTATAGAAGGCATGGGGATTGTCCATATCCCCGATAGCACATTCTTGCTGCTGGTTTTGGTTTTGTTGCTGCTGCAGGTGAGCCATCTGATCTTGTAGCCTCTTCATCTCGGCTACCATGTCAATTTCTGCTTGGTCACCCATGTCGACCTTATCAGATTTTGTTTTTCGGTTGGTTCGTTCTAGTCTTGCAAGTTCCCAGTTGTTCAGGTACACGAGAGGTGTTTGTCAACTCTTTCGGGTAGACTTTGGTTTCATGCACCTGAAACACAAGCAAGAGAAACAAAAAGAACGAATTAGTACTTAGTCTAGAAACGTATTTTAAAATTAAAGGTATCGAAGTAGGTCCCCGGTAACGGCGCCAATTTGATAACATGATTTTTCCATCTTTTAAGAACCTAAGTCCTAAATTACTAATCCGATGTAGATATAGATTTAGCTTCGTTCAGGGACCGGCAATACACTTTAATTCCTTTAAACACAATTCTAGCTAAGCAATTCGAGTGGTTTGGTTTAAGTGTCACAAATTAAATAGCAAAACAAAGTAAAAATCGGTTGTAAACAAATATGATAAAAACGTTAGACTAGGGTAATTATCTCGGGGAATAGATCATCAAGAACCAAACAATTATTCAGGATATTAATTCAAACACCAATCTAGAACACAATCACGGTTTTATGAGGATCCACTTTCGTGGCATCAACAACTTTATCAATCAATCTAGCATCCTAAACTGTCATTTGAGCCTAAAGAGATTAACAAGCATTAGCGATTAAGATTGATAAGTTCACAGGTTGCCTTAACTTCAACTGTCGTTGGCTAAGGATCAACACGCCCATTTAAGTCTATTCAAGCAATCTACTACACTTTTGATGAGTAAATTAAACCTAAAATCAAAGGCTAGGTGATCAAACTAGTCTAGGCATTAAATTCGACATTAGATGAAGATATCAAAATATGTATGAAGTCCTATCTATGCTTAGTTCATGAATCTCTAAGTTCCCTTTGAAAACCCTAATCTAACAAAGATGACTACTCGAACATCGTGGAACGAAAAACACAGAGAGAGATGAAAGAATTCATGGAATTAATTAAAGAGAAAGAGTTCAAGAAAACTTCAATCACAAATGGTAGAACAAGACTTGAAATCCAAAAGCAAAGAAGTTAAAATCTCTCTAGGGTTCTTTGATCCAAAGGCGTTTGTAAAAAGGCAAAAGAAAAGCGTGTCCTTTATTCTCCAAGGTATTTCCTTTTTAAAAGCTGCGGCGGCTGGGTGAATCCAAGGTGAATCTAGGGTAAATCTTCTAGGTGAATATTCATTTTTACTGAGAATATCCGAAGTAAATCTTCTGGGGAGCAGGTGCATCGTCTCAGAGAGCTGGTGGTCCTTTTTGACTCCAAAATCTCCAAAAAGATCGTGTTTTCCTTTCTTTTTCACCAAGCCTCCTAGCAAACTCCAATTCTTCATATTCAATTAATTTTCGTTATCATGCAGTTTACTTAAGTTCTACCAATTAATTTGACAATTTAAAATATCTTCCCTAAAATATAATTTAGGGAAGATATTCTTTCGCACTCTTGTACAAAGGGGTGCGAGATGTTCTTTCCACGGTCCCGGAGTTGGCTTGTGATGTGGACCTCGACATCAACATGGGCGCTATCTTTGCCAGCGTAGTCATGGAGAAGAGAACCACGGCCGGTAAGGGAAAGACGGAGAGAATTGGTGGCCTTTTGACACGATTGTTCACACACTTGGGTGTCGACTTGCGCAACACACCTTCCAACGATGAGGATTGGCTCTTGGACATCAACTTCCTCATTAATTGCCAAATCATGGTCGACGCCACCGTTTACCGTTTCACTGGACGCGATGACTGTATGTTGTTTTGCAGGTTACCTCAACCATCCTTGACCAACCTGAGAGATGGCGAAAACATCGGGTTTACTCCGGAGGCTGCTTACCTTTGCTATGAAAACGGAGAACCACTTCCAGAGAGCACCCCTGTGGGAGCAGCTGCTCCCGAAGACATCCTTAGTGATGAAGAGATAGAGGATTATGGGAGCCTAAGCTAGCACAATTAGATTTGTAAGGGTTTGTGAAGAGGAAGAGATTTCTAGGGTAAGCTAGGACAACAAGAGATGAGAAAGTGATTTTTTTTTATTGCTTTGAATGTGTTTTGAGTACAAAGTTGTGAATAAGATTATCAATAAGATTCCCCCCCCCCCCCCTTTAGGGTTTGTACAAGGATGTATAAATAGCTTCCTAAGTCGGCTAAGTCTCCTAAGCCTTCACGGAATCGCTTTGCTTGAGTCGGTTGCATCAACGTGGGCTTCGTGTCTAGACCAGGCTATCTTAATGTCATTGGGCCGAAGACTGTATAGACCAAGGATGTGATCAGCAGCCGGGGAGAGAACGTGGTCGGCCCTTGGGCCGAAGCCATGGTCGGCTAGACTAGGAGAGGCCGTGGTTGGTCCTTGGGCCGAGGCCGTGGTCGGTTAGACTAGGCGAGGCCGTGGTCGACCCTTGGGCCGAGGCCATGGTCGTCTGGCTTTGGCGAGGCCGTGGTCGTCTGGCTTTGGCGAGGCCAAACACGCCTCCATTCGTCAAGTCTTGGATGGTCCTCCACCTTGCCCAGACAGCTTCCATGATTACTGGCTTTGCTTCGCGTGAAGACCTAGGAGCTATTTTGCAATGTTCATCGAGAGTCCGGAGGGCCATTTCTTTAGTTGTCTGATCTTTGAACGTTGACGTTGAGAGGGTGAAAACCGACCCCAACAGTTAGCCCCCCAGCTCGGTAGTGTTAAAGATAATAGTGTCGAGTTAAAGATGTATTGGGTATCAGCGTTAACGTTTGAAGTCATGGCGTTCGCCTACCCTCTTCTGCAGCAGTAGAGAGTGACTTTATGCAGGAGCTTTTAAGACTCCGTAAGCGTTTTGAAGATTTTAAGACTTCTTGCTTCATTTGCTGAAGCTGCTGCGTTTTCTTCAGAAAGTTTTTTTTTTGAAGGTTTTAAGACTTCGTGTCCCGAATGCCGATGGCGAGGTTGTCGCGGGCAAGGGAGCCGAACACATGTTTGTCAACGACAGGGTTGCCGAGGCCGCACTCGCCAAGGGTGGGGTCGCCATCGGTCTGTCCAAGGACGGGGTTGTCGAGGACGAAACCGATGAGGATGAGGAGGCCGATGACTGATTGTCTCCCCTTGTTTATGACTTAGTTTATTTTTTGCTCATGAATGAGGCTCGTTCTTGGTCAATTGCTCATGAATGAGGCTTTGTGTGCTCATGAATGAGGTTTTGTTTGCTCATGAATAAGGCTTTGTTTGCTCATGAATGAGGTTTTGTTTGCTCATGAATGAGGCTTTGTTTTCTCATGAATGAGGCTTTGTTATGTAGAGAAAACGCAAATGCACTCACGCTCTTTATCTGCTAACGTTGCTGTTGGGCTTTGCAGAATGGTGCTGTTCTCTAGACACATCTGTCCGAGAACAAGTACACCTTAAGTTTTACCAGCGTGGAACCTGGATTTTCTGAATGACTGTTCAGGGTACATGCCGAACAAATCATTGGCAGCTGCATTTTACCAATGATGCTTGTTGGGTTTTTGAATGGTCAGTTGGGTTCGTCTGCCCCAATACTGAACACTAATACTTATATAGCGCGCTTTGGATCGGATGCTGGATGTTATTGTGTTCGTATTCCCACATCATCACTGTGGCCAGTAGCAATGAATGCAGAACGACTTTACTTGATTGAAGCTTTGAGAGGTCCATGAAGGATGTAGCTGTTCTCGTGATGAGGTTTGTGCCAAGTGTTTGAAGTTTCTGGTGATGATGTAGTCAAAGAGTAGAGTACGGGTACCCCACTCCCCCCCCTTTTAGACGAAGGAGAGAACTGAAATTATTTAGAGAGATTGAGCTTGTCCGAAGACAAGGCTTTGAAAACACCTACTCCCCCCCCCCCCTCTTAAGGTAGAAGAGATCAGTGGAGCTCGTCCGGAGACAAGGCTTAGTGAAAACACTTACTCCCCCCCCCCCCCCCCCTTCCTTAAGGCGGAGGAGATCAGTGGAGCTCGTCCGGAGACAAGGCTTAAGTAAAACACTCACTCCCCCCCCTAAGGTGGAGGAGATCAAGTGAGCTCGTCCAGAAACGAGGCTTATGAAAACACGTACACCCCCCCCCCCCCTTTTTTGACGGAGGGTGGCAACTGAACTTGTCCAGAGACAAGCTGCCTACGTACCCCTTTGCAGGGATCAAGTTGCCCTGTAGTTCATTGCAAGAGCTTCTAAAAGGGTGGTGGCGTTGCAGCGGACTGGGTGGGTTCGCCCGTTTGCTTGGTTTTCCTGCCCCTCTTAGCGCGGACTTTCTCTTCGCTTCGAGCGAAGTCTGTAGTGCGGTAGAGAGCGTCTTGGATGGTCGCGGGTGGGTTGACAGTTAATTCCTGCCAGAATGGAGTGGGGCATTGGAGCGCTCCTCTCAAGGCCTCCAGCGCGGACGTGTTGGTAATACCGTCCACCTTTGACAGCGTGTGCTTGAATCTTGTCACGAAAGACCGCAAACTTTCATTCTCACCCTGCTTGTTCATCCACAGCTCCGCATCATATATCTTTCTTTCAGCGAAGATGTTGTAAGGCTGCACAAACATCTCAGAGAGTTGATGGAAGGTGTGTATTGAGTTCTTCTTCAGCTTGTAGAACCACTGGAGGGCAGGTCCTTTGAGACTCTCTACGAATAATTTGTAGTAGCGGATGTCCATCTCAGCTTCTGTGAAGTTTGCCCTTCCTAAGGCGACTTTGAATTCCATCAGATGGACAGCAGGGTCGGTGGTTCCTTCATAGATTGGAAGCTTGACTTTTCTGGGGTCGGAGATTTGAGCCTCGCGACCCTCTCAGCTAAGGGTGTGTTCCGTGCCCTATCAAGCACATAGGCGATCCCAGGAGCCTTCGCCGTGCTCCGGTACATCTGTCTAACAGGGCTTTACGGTCAGAGACGACCCTGTCTAACAGGGCTTTCAGCGCAGCGACCTCTTCGTCTCGGGAACCTCATGGAGCCCTGCGCTCTTGTTCCCTCTAGTACAGCTCTGCTATGGAGGGCTCTCCTTCTCCGTCAGCCCTGGCGCTGTCGCCAGCAGTGTTCGTTCGGGCACGTCTTTGAGTAGGAGGTTGATCGTCGTCAGATACCTCCACATCATGCTCGGGGATTCCATCGGTGTCCCATCGTGGCGGTGGTGGAGGAAAGTCGCTTGGATCTCTTTGAGCGGTTCAAGGTGAGGAGAAGCGACCCCTAAGTCTGGTAGCTTTGTGCCTCTTGCACTTTCTTCGCGAGAGCGCCTTCAGCTCCTTGGTAGTTGCCTCGTTCAACGTCTTCTGCTCATGCGCCAGATTGACGAGCGTTTCCAGCATCTGCTTGATCTCCGTCATGTCTGCTGGGTTGTTAACAGTGTTGGGTACAGGAGCTTCGACGGAGTTCTCCTTCTCCTGGTTGCTCCTGCGAGACGAGGACTCCTCGCTGCTGTTTGACTCGCTGTTGTCGTTGGTCATCTTCCCAGATCTTGTGTAACCTAGCCTTTTTGTGTCAGAAATTCTATATTCCCCTTAGTCGGCGCCAAATTGTGGGAGCCTAAGCTAGCACAATTAGATTTGTAAGGGTTCGTGAAGAGGAAGAGATTTCTAGGGTAAGCTAGGCAACAAGAGATGAGAAAGTGGTTTTTTTATTGCTTTGAATGTGTTTGAGTACAAAGTTGTGAATAAGATTGTCAATAAGATTTCCCCCCCTTTAGGGTTTGTACAAGGATGTATAAATAGCTTCCTAAGTCGGCTAAGTCTCCTAAGCCTTCGCGGAATTGCCTTGCTTGAGTCTGTTGCATCAACGTGGGCTTCATGTCTGGACCGGGCTATCTTAATGTCATTGGGCCGAAGACTGTATTGGACCAAGGATGTGATAAGCAGCCGGGGAGAGGACGTGGTCGGCCCTTGGGCCGAAGCCATGGTCAGCTAGACTAGGAGAGACCGTGGTCGGTTGGACTAGGCGAGGCCGTGGTCGGCCCTTGGGCCGAGGCCGTGGGCATCTAGCTTTTGCGAGGCCGTGGTCGTCTAGCTTTGGCGAGGCTATGGTCGGCTCCGTCGGGCCGAACACGCCTCCATTCGTCAAGTCTTGGATGGTCCTCCACCTTGCCCAGACAGCTTCCATGATTACTGGCTTTGCTTCGCGTGAAGACCTATGAGCTATTTTGCCATGTTCATCGAGAGTCCAGAGGGCCATTTCTTTAGTCGTCTGATCTTTGAACGTTGACGTTGAGAGGGTGAAAACTGACCCCAAAAAGGACTTGGAGGACGAGACCGCAAAAGTGCAGCAATCACGTGCCAACTGGCGCAGGCCTTACCATAGCGAGGTCACACTCCAGGACCTCCCAGAAAACCCTTCGGAGCACGAGTACCGTAATTGGATGGTGGACTCCACCAAGAAGAACAATGGACTGATGTATCGCATCCTCCACATGCTCCAGAAGAGTTACAATGGTTCTAAGGCCACTGCTACTGCGCCATCTATATCTGTTGCTCCACCGCCTTCCCCTAGACCGCCTGCTCCATCAGCTATTATACCATCTCCGTCAGGACGTACGACACGCTCCTCTAAGCGCAAGAAGCCCACCACCGATGAAGAGGAGGATTCCGAGCACACTGCGAGTGATTAGTCGCTCTTCCATCCCACCCTTTGTTATGATAAGACCTTTTTCTTTTCTTGCTCTTTTCTTTTCATTTGGACTTATTTATTTCTCTCTTTCCCTCTTCCTTTTCTTATTTTCACACCGGGACGGTGTGAAGTAAGTCTGGGGGGAGATGCTACTGATGTCGTTTACTTTGGATGTTTGCTTTTCTTATGTCCTTTTGAGTAGGTTTTTCTTTGTTTGATTTTATCGAGTCAAGACTTTTTAGTTGGGAATTAGGACTTTATTCTATTATGATTTCTGAACCATTTGTGCTAATTAACTCTCTTTCTACTGACCATTTCTTCAGAGCGCGGATTACAAGGAATAGCTGGAACACTTCAATGCACTTCAGATTGACCAAAAATTCTCTCGCTATTGACACTAGGTTGGGGAAACGAATCATATTCAGGACTTCTTTTTCCTTTTACCACTCTTGTTGTTCCTGAATAGCTAGCTCATCTTTAGCTAGTACCCTCCTTTAACCTTACCTTTTTTCAAACCCCTTGCCTTCTTGTTACTCCATTGTCACATGTGCAGCATATGTGCAAAAGGGCCAGAGAGAGATGGGTCGACACAGCCTCTAGATCACTCATTCTGAAGGACAGAGCACCCGCTCTTATTTACGAGGTTTTGTGGAAGAAGGAGTACATTAAATATGATATCTTCGAGTTTGAGAGGCATATCCGTGTAATTACAACTCTCTTCATCATCTTTCATCTCAAAAAAAAAAAAAAAAAAATTGGGGTGGCTGGAATGAAGAATTGGAGTTTGCTAGGAGGCTTGGTGGAAAAGAAAGGAAAACATGATCTTTTTGGAGATTTTGGAGTAAAAAATGACCACTTGCTCTCTGAGACGATGTACCTGCTCCCCAGAAGATTCACTTCGGATATTCTCATTAAAAGTGAATATTCACCTAGAAGATTTACCCTAGATTCACCTTGGATTCACCCAGCCGCCGCAGCCTTTAAAAAGGAAAGACCTTGGAGAATAAAGGACACACTTTTCTTTTGCCTTTTTACAAACGTCTTTGGATCGAAAAACCCTAGAAAGATTTTTACTTCTTTGCTTTTGGATTTCAAATCTCGTTCTACCACTTGTGATTGAAGTTTTCTTGAACTCTTTCTCTTTAATTAATTCCATGAATTCTTTCATCTCTCTCTGTGTTTTTCGTTCCACGATGTTCGAGTAGTCATCTTTGTTAGATTAGGGTTTTCAAAGGGAACTTAGAGATTCATGAACTAAGCATAGATAGGACTTCATACATATTTTGATATCTTCATCTAATGTCGAATTTAATGCCTAGACTAGTTTGATCACCTAGCCTTTGATTTTAGGTTTAATTTACTCATCAAAAGTGTAGTAGATTGCTTGAATAGACTTAAATGGGCGTGTTGATCCTTAGCCAACGACAGTTGAAGTTAAGGCAACCCGTGAACTTATCAATCTTAATCGCTAATGCTTGTTAATCTCTTTAGGCTCAAACGACTGTTTAGGGTGCTAGATTGATTGATAAAGTTGTTGATGCCACGAAAGTGGATCCTCATAAAACCGTGATTGTGTTCTAGATTGGTGCTTGAATTAATATCCTGAATAATTGTTTGGTTCTTGATGATCTATTCCCCGAGATAATTACCCTAGTCTAACGTTTTTATCATATTTGTTTACAACCGATTTTTACTTTGTTTTGCTATTTAATTTGTGACACTTAAACCAAACCACTCGAATTGCTTAGCTAGAATTGTGTTTAAAGGAATTAAAGTGTATTGACGGTCCCAGAACGAACCTAAATCTATATCTACATCGGATTAGTAAATTAGGACTTGAGTTCTTAAAAGAGGGAAAAATCCTGTTATCAGTAGGTTACTCCGAAGAACAAAGGTCGTGTCTTCGGTCTTCCGGAAGACAGTTCCACCTCTTCCATGTCTTCATTCCGATTTCACGGTGATAGCGATTTGCGGGCACAAAACACGGAGCTTCTCGAGCGGATGAACGCATTAGAGGCACAGCGCGAAGAAGACAAAAGGCTGTTTGAGGCACAACACGCAGAAGATGCAGAACGCATTCGTGCGATGGAAGAGAGGATGAACGTGTTCTTTAGAAATTATCCTCCACAGTAGACTTTAAAATTTCATGTACAATTTTAAATTTGAAATAACTTTTCAAACTATTTTAATTTATTTTCATATTTAAATTTAATTTAATTTAAATTTTTTATTAAATTTAATTTAATTTAAGTTTTTAATTAAAATTAATTTTTTTAAAATGAAAATTCCGAATTCCGTCGGAAATCTGTCGGTTTTTCCTCTGCCGGAAATCCGTTGGTATCTTGAACCGTCGGTTTCTAGTACCGTCGGAAATCTATCGGTTTTTTACACCGCCGAAAATCCATCGGTATCTTGAACCGTCGGAAAGCCGACGGAATTCCCATTTCCGTCGGCTTTCCGACGCATTTCCGTTACACTGATTTCCGTCGGAAATCTGTCAACAGTTCCGATGGATTTCCGACAAGATAGATCCGACGGTGGTAATCCGTCGGAAATCCATCGGATTAAGGTTGTTTCCGACGGATTTTGCGACGGTGTAGGCCGTCGGAAAAGTGGTTGTTTTCTTGTAGTGATTCCATATATTATTTCGCCAAATACGTCGGTTATGCTCGTCATCATTTCGCCAAACACTATGTCTACATGTATTATTGCATGTAGGCAAGAAGCATGTTGAAGTTGATTGGCATCAGTTTTGTGATGCAACAAGTTCATTCAAACATTGCTTGTGGCATTGTCTTCTGAGAACCTTTCTGATATTCATGTATCAATGTTCTAATGTTGTAGTACAAGCCATTGGGAAAGACGTTTCTAAGAGAAGTTTAAGAGAAGAAAGATCACTACAAGAAAACAGCGAGATTCCTACGGTAATATCCGTCGGAAGTCTGTCGGAAAACGCATATTCCGACAGATTTCCGACAGATTTGTCTGTCCTTTCTATCTTGTCGGAAATGGTAATTCTGTCGGAAATCCGTCAAACATTTCCAACGGATTTCCGACAGTAGTATTTCCGACATCCTGCCGGAGTCCGGCGAGACGTCGGAATTCCGTCAGAAATACTACTGTCGGAAATCTGTCGGTTTTTTTCCGACTGATTTCCGACGAGGTCCGATTACATGTAAACCGACGAATTTCCGACAGACTTCCGACGTATTCGTAGGAATTATTAAAAATAATAATAAATTAAATAATAATTATTTAATATAAATTTAAAATTTAAAATTTGAATTATTTAAATTAAAATAAAATTAAAACTAGAAATTAAAATAAAATTAAAAGTAGAAATAAAAAGTAATATTGTTTTACAAAAACGTTGAAAATAAAAATCTAAATGGTGGGCCCCCGCGGGAAATCCGGGTTGCGGCCCAAGTACTCTATCATCCGTTGCATCATCTCCCTCTCCTTGTCCCACTCGGCTCTCTCTTTCTCTCGCTCGGCTTCTAGGGCGGCTTGTGCATCTCGTATCTGTTGGACCGTCGTCTTCAAACCTTTAATTTCGACGTCCTTTTCCTTCATCTGGGCTCTCAGGTCGGATGTCTCGCTGTAGTAACAAGAAGACCCCGATGATCCCGCATCGTCGGGAAGACCATAAAGCCGCCCTTTGCTCTGCGGAGCAACCTGCGGAACAAATTAAATTGTAAATGAAAAAAACTTGAAAACTTTTTTACTCAATTATCTTTCACTTTAGTTGTCAGAATTGTATGCCGAGACTTTGTCTTCTCGAAATTCAGGAATTTGACCTCAAAACCCTAAATCTGTCGGAAATCTGTCGGAAAAATAGATATATTTCAGACATATTTCCGACAGATGTAAGGGTAACACGTGTCGTCTTTTAAGGTTAGCATGATATGAATATTGCGTCGGAAATCTGTCGGAAATATATATATTTCCGACAGATTTACGACGCATGCTTTAAAAGAATATATACACAGATGAATTTTTTATAAGAATTATATAAATATCAGTTTCTATCGGAAATCTGTCGGAAATATATATTTCTGACAGATTTCCGACAGATTTCCGACGGAACATCATTTTTTTAAAAAACAAAATTGGAAAATGTAAATTATCTGAAATTCTTGTGTATGTTAACAAATACAAACATATCAAAATCCTAAATCTGAGTCTGAGTCTGATCCTTCCGAAGGAATTGTGTCTTCGTCTTCATCAAATTCTCCAACTTCTTCTTCTGATTCTGAATGTACTATATTATCACCAAATTCAGTGAAATCAACAAAAAGGTCCACCGCTGAAGAATGACCAACTGGAGCCATCGGAGTAATTCTAGTTGGTTGCATAGCATCTTGCTCAGCAACTCCATATAGTCTCCCTCTTGGATTAATTGGAGTCACTGTAATCCAAAGATCTCCTCGATGTGTTACCCTAGGGTAAGAAATGTAGCATACCTGAAACAAACATATTTAGTTTAGGCAATTACAATATCATTATTTATCTATAACGCACGAATTATAAAATTTTAAAATCAAACCTGGTCTGCCTGTGATGCTAGGATGAATGGGTCATACTTTTGCAGTCTCTTAGAAGAATTTACTGAAGTGACGCCAAATTGGCTCACCTGAACACCTTCTGGATATGACGGATCATACCACTCACACAAGAAAACAATGCACCTCATGCCCAACATTCCTGGATAGCTCACTTTCAATATTTCTTTGAGAATCCCGTAGTAGACTACATCACCACTTGTAGCTGAAATACCGTAATCTTCAGTTGGCCTCGACCTTTCTTCATGAATCCTAAATGCAAATCCCCTAGTGCAATACTGAACGTATGAAGTTGCTTCGAAGCTTGGGCCAGAAACTATCTCTTGTAACCATGTCGGAAACCTTTCTCCATTCTTCATTCCTTCAGAAACCTGAGATAATTATTTAGACAAATTAATAAACAAACATTTTATTCAGTCTCATAATTAATTCACTAATTTTAAGATATATAAGCATTTTTTAAAAACTTACGTAATATTGCAGCCAATTTGGAAACTCGAATTCCTTAGATTCTCCAAGTTCGTCTTCTGTCATATCCGGATAATAGCGACGTATTGATGCAATGTAAATCCTGAAAGCAAACAACAATATATAACATATGAAACCTATATATTACTTAGGTATAAAAAAAAATAAGTATTTAAATAAGTTCTGTTTTTACCTTTCGTACTCCGCCATCTCCTCACAATTCGTGAGGATATACATATGTAAGTGACTCCACTCATCTTGTGATAGGTAGCTTCTATTCCCTCTCCCAATCACTCGGCCAACTTGCAAAAACAACTCAGGGACCAGCGCGGCATACGTGACTCTCTCACCTCTATCATCATGACGAGCAGGACGTCTACTCTTCGTACGAACTCCCCGCGGAAAGTAATATTCCGCAAACTATGATGATTCTTCATTGATACTCTGTGCGACAATAGAACCTTCAACTCGAGCCAAATTTTTGACCTTCTTCTTTAGATGGAACATGTACCGCTCGAAAGGATACATCCAACGAAATTGAACGGGACCACCTAATTCGGCTTCGCGGGGGAGGTGTAGGGGAAGATGTTCCATAACATAAAAAAAAGACGGCGGAAAGATCTTCTCAAGATTGCAAAGGATCACTGGTATATTGGCATCTAAATTGCGGATCCCCCCAACTGTAAGTGTCCTCGTGCATAAATCCCTAAAGAAAGCACCAACTGCTGCAATAGCTTCGTGGACAGTTTGAGGAAGGAGATGGGTAAAAGCAAATGGAAGAAGCCTCTGCATCAGTACATGACAATCATGACTCTTCAGTCCCATAAACTTTAGGTATCACGAGTCTACGCAGTTACCCAGATTAGCTGCATATCCATCAGGGAATTTAACTTCGTCTTTAATCCACCGGAAAAATTCTCTTATCTTTTGTATTTGCAATCGGTACGGAGGAAAAGGATATGTACCATGGGGAAGACGATCAAGATAATCACGGTAGCAAATCTTTGAAACATCCATCCTAGACTTCACATTGTCTTTTGTCTTTCCCGGGATGTTTAACACCGTATTCATGATGTTGTCAAAGAAGTTCTTTTCAATATGCATCACATCGAGGTTGTGACTTAATAAATGATCCTTCCAATATGGCAAATCCCAAAATATACTCTTCTTGTGCCAGTTGTGAGCTTCCCCTACACCACAAAGCGGTTTATGCCCATTACCCCCACAATCAGGAGTCCTCTCAGCACCAAAATCTCTCAACAGCTCCAATATAGTACGACCATCTATCTCATCAATTGGACCATCAACCACTTGTGTATTTTTCTTAAATAATCTTTTAGACCGACGATAGGGATGGCCGTACGGTAGAAACCTTCTATGGCAATCAAACCAACATGGCTTTCTTCCATTCCTCAATTGGAAAGCGTCAGTGTTTTCTTGGCAAATCGGGCACGATAATCTTCCATGAGTAGTCCATCCAGATAGCATACCGTATGCTGGGAAATCGCTAATAGTCCACATAAGGACCGCACGCATCAGAAAATTCTCCTTCCGTGAAACATCAAATGCTTCGACACCGTGACTCCATAGCATTTGTAACTCATAAATCAATGGCTGGAGGAATACATCAAGTGATCTCTTCGGATGCTCAGGGCCGGGAAATAGAACGGAGAGGAATAAAAACTCTCGACGCATGCACATACTAGGGGGCAAATTGTACGGTGTTACGATTACGGGCCACAAAGAATACTGCCTTCCATGCTTCCCAAATGGGTTGAAACCATCCTACTTAACCCGAGGTACGCATTTCTTGACTCGTATGCAAAATCTGGATACAACATTTGAAAATGTTTCCACGCTTTTGCATCTGAAGGATGTGTAATCTCTCCATCATGACGATGCTCTGCATGCCATCTCATTTGTTCTGCCGTTCGCGCAGATTGATATAACCTCTTTAACCTCGCTGTCAATGGTAAGTACCACATACGTTTATATGGAATTGGAACTCTCCCACCAGTTTCCTGATACCATGGTTTACGACAAAATTTACATCTTCTCCGGTCTTCGTCTTCTCTCCAATATAGCATACAGTTGTCGATGCATACATCTATCACCTGATACGGCATACCAAGACCAGCTACAAGTTTCTGTATCTCGTAGTATGATGCAGGTGCCTGATTATCTTCAGGCAAAATATCTTTCACAAAATCTGCTATCGCATCAACACAGTCTTCCGCCAAATTGAAGTCCGTCTTAATGGTCATCAGTCTACTAGCAGTTGATAAAGGTGAATGTCCGTCTCGACACCCATGATATAAGGGCTGCTTCCCTGCGTCTAACATATCATAAAATCTTCTACATTCTTCATTTGGTTCTTCTACTCTATCCTCCCCTATTACGATCGATGGCAAATTCTCTCTAAACGCATCATGAACCATCTCAGCGGTACCTACACCAAAATCTACTTCCGTTCTATGTTCGCCTAAGCTATCCGTTCTATGTTCACCTAAGTTATCCGTTCTATGTTCGCCTAAGCTATCCGCAACATATGGTGCACTGCTACTACTAGCACCATCATTATTAGTTTCTCCATGAAAAAACCAAATTTTGTATCCCGGCATAAAACCATTGGTATACAAGTGATGCCAAACTTGTTCTACCTTAACATTACGCGAATTGCAACAATTTAAACATGGACATTTTATCACCTTTCGATTTCCGACAACCACCACCGCCATGAACTCGCATATACCTCGTGCATAACTTTTATTTAATGTCTTCGACTCCGGATCATACATCTCTTCATCCATCCACGATCTATAATATCTAGAAGATGACATCTCACTCTCTTAACGATTTTTTCTAACAAATGTTTGGTTGGAAGTTGTTGTTGTTGTGAGTGAATGAAGTTGTGTGGAATCATATATATAAATACGCTGACCGTCGGAAATCTGTCAGAAAAGCGTCGGAAAGCCAACGGATATAATAACGGCTATATAACGGCTTTTTTCCGACAGATTTCCGACAGCTAGTCTGGGTGTCTGTCGGAAATCTGTCGGAAAATATTAACGGTTTATTTTTCCGACGGATTTTCGACAGCCTACCGGAATCGTCTCCGGCGTCGGCACCGGCTAGTTACACGGTCCAATAATCCGACCGATTTCCGACGGTCTTCTTGTCCGTCGGAAATAATTCCGACAGATTTCCGACGGAATTGAAAAATTTCAGTTCCGTCGGAAATCGGTCGGATTATTGTCGGAAAATTTCCGACGGAATTACATCCGTCGGAAATTCCGTCGGATTTGCGGCTGTTTTCTTGTAGTGGATAGAGAAAAACCAAAAAGGCAAGGAAAGTAACATATATTACATTTTGTATGAGGTGTCAGACAGAATAACCAAATGCAAACAAAGTAACACAACATAACAAATAACCTCAAAATTATTAATATTCTTGCTTTTCTCTTCAGAACTAAATGATTTGGACAACAACTAAGATAATCAAATGGCTGGATGTGTATCCTCTTGGTAATGTCTTCAATCATCTTGCACATCTAAAGATATGCACATGTGCATATATACACTGTGCATACATGAATTAATACAATGTTCTTTGTGTGTTCCATAATTCTCCTAAATTACGAGAATATTAGAGAGGAAGATTTGACAAAAATAAATAAATTTAGGTCGTATAACTTTTTATATAATATGCTAATTGAGAATATAGCTTCTATGATGATCTCACGAAACCAATACAAATCACGACTCCGAGGGATTGGGTTCCACGTCCCAGAAGACGCTTGTTTTGATATCTGCACTATACGGGAAACGCATAAACAAACTACAAAATGTATATATAATAGATATAACTTCGAGCAAACGGAAAAAAAACATGATTACTTAAATACAACTAATTTCGAGCAAGAGATACAACTTACTGGTCAATTCTGTGGCCATGCTTTCCATTGAGATGGAAAATATCAGAGAGGAAGACTGACTAAAATTTAGGGTTACAACTCAATTATATAATCCATGATAATTGAGATTTGAGAGTCTTCTTAAAGGTTTGGTAAGGGCATGTTTATTGGAGATCCAATAGGGTCTAAAGTGTTTATAAAATTATTAAAATTTGAGTAAAAAGAAGAAAGAGAGTGTTTTTGTGGGGTATATTGAAATATAAAATTTGAGTAAAAGGAAGAAAGAAAGTGTGTTTAAATATAAAATTAATAAAAGTTGAGTAAAAGGGAGAGGGAGGGATCTAATATTGGATCTAAACTTTAAAAGTAAAAGAGAGTGTTTAAATATAAAATTAATAAAAGTTAAGTAAAAGAATGAAAGAAAAAATATAAAGTTGAGTAAAAGGAAAAGAGAGTGTGTGTTTTAATAATTTTAAAATCACATTAGACCCAGGGATCTGCAATAAAGATGGCCTAACTATCTATTCTACCCCTGATTACGATATATACACCCTGAGGCTAATTTAGTAATCTTAAGCGTTTTGTATTTGGAAAAAAAGATCTAGTCGGCTATTCTCTAGACTTTTCTTTGTCTCGTCTTCCTCAAGGTATCCAAGTTCTAAACGACTTTACTTTTTGTGTTTAAACTTAATGTATATATGAACTAAAAGACGTATAGTTTTGAGTTTACTCAATTAAGTAACACTCATTTATCAAAGTTTATTCATGTTCATTGTTCATCTTCAATAGACACAATAAGCTTATAGAATCATATATTCGAATGCGGCAAGCTTTTATTTTCATGATTGTAATTAACCACTCATAACAAGAAATACACAAAAACAGATTCCGTTCTTCAAAATGAAAAATGAAGAATCCTTAAGGGAATGAGAAGAAAGAAGAGGAAAAATCTCTTTTTTATGATTTAAACACGAAAACAGTTTCTGATCTTCAAAGTGCAAAATGAAGAATCAAAGAGAATGAGAAGCAAGAAACAAAAAATACTCTCTATTACACTCTTTTCTACAAAACAAAAACTTACTCGGTGGAACGCGATCATAAATGATCGGAGTATTGTTATAGGAGGAATTAATGCTTATGATGTTTATAACCGATATTCGACATCCAATTCTCTACATGATCTAACAAATGCAAACCAAGTAACATATAACCAAGTAATTGAATCTCAAACAAACCACTTGGAACGAAACTAATATTACATGTTATAGAAGAAGAGTTCACTCGTCACTTGCCTGCAGATAATAATTTTCATCTTGGATACAGGGTCCCCCACCAAATAGGGTTCCCCACCTCCACACATGGACTGGAGAAATAAAGTGTACCTCTTTTGAAAGAAATTGTTGCCCTTGGTCAGAAACTACTAGGCCAATGTCGTAGTACAAGCCACTTAATTCTTCCAGAATAGGGACGAACAAGGACTCTTCACCTGGGAGGTCTTTTGCAATTACCAACACGTTTGTGTTATCACCCAATTCTTCTCCTAGGTTGCTTTCTAGCCCAACGATCAATGTTCAATAACATCCTACTAAGTCTCTTACGTTTATCAGTCTCTGTATGTATCAACAGAGAGAACTAATTATAGATTACATAAAATATCTATACGAGTGAAGTGAAGAAAGGGAAAAAAAACAAGCCACCTTCACAGATGATCGGGATACGGGCTTCCCGATATTTGTTATACTCATCATCCGTTAGCGGCGGAGAATAAACCTTGACTATCGGATCGTCACGAAAAGACCCATCATAAAGAGCATTTGCGAGATTATCACGAAACGAATTCAAATCGCCACCAGAAGGGACTGGGAAATCCTCTGTGTCCCAGAAGGTGCATGACGTAGCATCTGCACCAAAACATAAAACTATCAGATCATGAGGATCCATGATATAAAATCTAATCTAGACCAAAGAATTTCTTTAACACTAAAACCAAAAAAGAAAAAGAAAAAACAATTTCGAGCAAGGGATAGATAGATCGATCTTACGGCAGAAATATCCGCTGGTGTAAACTTCGCCCATGGTAGAGACTCTGAGGAAGAAAATGAAATTAGGGTTAGACGATTATGGATATGGGGATGGGGATGGGGACGAGGGCTTTAATATATGATTAAACGACGCTGTTTTATAGTCAACTAATACTCATTTATCAAGATTATTATTTTCTTTTTCAATGTTTGTTGTTCAATAAGCTTGTAGAATCAAATATTCAAATGCCGTAGGATTTTATTTCATGATTATAACCACTCATAACAAGATAAACACACACACAAAAATCTCTCTTTTTCACACAAAAACACGCACAAAAAACACTAGAGTATGGTTCATATATTAGAACATAAGAGCATAAATCTATTTTTTGTTTGATTCTACTTACATAAACCATCACTGCACCAAGTTCACGAATATACTTGTACTAAATACGCTATATATGAAGAAGATGAAATAAGAGTTGTTTTCCACATAAGTTTGTGTATTCCAAAGAGACGAGAGTTGAAGAGAAGAAAGGTGATAAAAGTTATTTGATTATACACAAAACCAAAGCCATTAATTCGACAGGAATGAAAGCCTAAGGTGAGGCTCGTACAAGAAAACAACATTATTTAAAGTAGTCTAGCCTGTAGTTGGAGGATTAGTTGGACTGGCAGTAGTTGGAGGACTAGTAGAACTGGCAACTACTCCAGGTTGTCGTTCATGTAGCTCGATTAGAAGTTCCATAGGGACGTACGTTCCACAACCAAGTAGCTCATCCCAAAACCATGCTGCTCTTGTAAAAGGGACTGGTGCAGATTCTGTTTCGCAGGCTTGAGGCAATACCAAGATAGTATGGAAATGTAGATAACTCATGTCTTTAGTGATAGTGTAGAAATCCGATTTCGTATCAACTAAGTTTGGTTTTGCGATTATCATAAAGCTCGACAACTCACGATCAGAAAATCGCTCGAGATATGCCAATCTCTGGATGTCCACTAATATCTTAGTAGTTCTCCAGTATTTATTATCTGAAAAATGCATATCAAAGAAAGAAAGGGGATGTTATTAGGTTAGAAAAACACTCTTGATAATTAAATGAAGGAAATTACCTATGCCTACGTAGGTGAATCCGTCCAGATCTAAGCGACGCACCTCTTCTTCCGATTTCTTCTTACCATAAACCCAAAACCTTGACGATGGATCGAAAGCAAAACTCATTTTCTTAAAAGCATGGTCGAGCGCCTTACGAAACGAATTCACATCATGATCCTCAGGGAGTGGGAAATCCTCCATGTCCCAGAAGACGTACGATTTCATTTCTGCACCAAACGGAAAACGCATAAGCAATAAAGCAATTGCAAAACGCAGAGAAAAAAAAGAGACGAATACTTAAGACTTAAACAACTAATTTCGAGCAAGAGATACAACTTACCGTTCAAATGTCCAGCCATTCTTTCAGATGAGATCGAGAATATTATTCTTTGCCTGCCGACGGGTCGGGTGGCTTTTTATGTGCAATGGTAGAGTGTCTAAACTTTTTTGTAAATTAAATAATATTAATTTGTAAATTAAATAATTTTGTAAAGTGTCCTAAAAATTAATATTATTTAATTTACGAAAAAGTTTAGACACTTTTATGAGTAACCCATTGCACTTGCTAATAATCCTAAATTTCTTTTAACCCTAAATTTCTTATAATCCTAAATTTCTTTTAATTGATATTTCAATCTTTTTCATAATTGCCAATTTTTTTTTTTTTTGGTGAATTGCCATTTTTTTTTTAGTATAAAGTAAAATAACTTTTTGGTAAATAAATAATATCTTGTAGATTCTCATTAATTAGCATGGTATATAAAAAGCTACACGATGTAAATTTATATAATTTCGTCAAATCTTCCTCTCTAATATTCTCTAAATTAAAAAACAAAACAGAACTAAATTATAAAAATGTCTCAAAAACAAAAAAAACTAAATTATAAAACCAAACAACATACAGTATAATCATCATTTATAGAATACTAGATTAGAACCCCTCTTGATACATGGATAGACACATTAAAAACTATTGGTATAAATATGAAGAAGATGAAATAAGAGTTGTTTTCCACATAAGTTTGTGTATTCTATAGACTTTTTATGTGCAATGGTAGAGTGTCTAAACTTTTTTGTAAATTAAATAATATTAATTTTTAGGGCACTTATGAGTGTTACCATTGCACTTGCTAATAATCCTAAATTTCTTTTAACCCTAAATTTCTTATAATCCTAAATTTCTTTTAATTGATATTTCAATCTTTTTCATAATTGCCAAAATTTTTTTTTTTCTTTTTTGGTGAATTGCCATTTTTTTTTTTTAGTATAAAGTAAAATAAGTTTTTGGTAAATAAATAATATCTTGTAGATTCTCATTAATTAGCATGGTATATAAAAAGCTACACGACCTAAATTTATATAATTTCGTCAAATCTTCCTCTCTAATATTCTCTAAATTAAAAACAAAACAGAACTAAATTATAAAAATGTCTCAAAAACAAAATAGAACTAAATTATAAAACCAAACAACATACAGTATAATCATCATTTATAGAATACTAGATTAGAACCCCTCTTGATACATGGATAGACACATTAAAAACTATTGGTATAAATATGAAGAAGATGAAATAAAAGTTGTTTTCCACATAAGTTTGTGTATTCTAGAGAGACGAGAGTTGAAGAGAAGAAAGGTAATAAACTTATTTGATCATACACAAAACCAAAGCCATTAATTCGACAGGAATGAAAGCCTAAGGTGAGGCTCATACAAGAAAACAACATTATTTAAAATAGTCTAGCCCGACTAGTTGGAGGACTAGCAGTAGTAGGAGGACTAGCAGTAGTGGCAACTACTCGAGGTTCTCGTAGCTGGATTAGAAGGTGATGAGGGACATACATTCCATCATCAAATAGTTCTTCCCAAAACCATGCTCCTCTTGTTCAAGGGAAACTTTTGACAGAGAAAATCCAACAATAGCATTAGACCAGTAGCGATTTTGAGATTTGGTATTTTCTTTGATATAATGTTAATACTCTTCAACTATAAACCATCACTCCACCAAGTTTACGAATATACTTAAATACGCTATATATGAAGAAGATGAAATAAGAATTGTTTTCCACATAAATTATCTGTGTATTTCACAGAGACAAGAGTTGAAGAGAAGAAAGGTGATAAAGTTTTTGATCATATACAAAACCAAAGCCATTCGACAGGAATGAATGTCTAAGGTGGAGACTGATACAAGAAAACAACATTATTTAAAATAGTCTAGCCCGACTAGTTGGAGGACTAGTTGGAGGACTAGCAGTAGTAGGAGGACTAGCAGCAGTGGCAACTACTCGAGGTTCTCGTAGCTGCATTAGAAGGTCATGAGGGACATACGTTCCATCACCAATTAGTTCTTCCCAAAATCATGCTCTGCAGATTCTGATTCGCAGGCTCGAGGCATTACCAAGATAGTATTATAACTTAACGTACTCATCTCTTTGATAATATTGTAGAATTCCGAATTCGTGTCATCCGAGTTGTTTTTCGCGATTATCATAAAATTTGATGTAACGCGATAAGGAAATCTATCGAGGAATGCCAAACGAGATATGTCAACTAACATCTTAGTAGTTCTCCAATATTTATCACCTATGCCTATGCACTACAAGGAAACAACCTGTTTTCTGACGGAAATTCTTTCCGTCAGGGTTTCCGTCGGCCAATTCCGTCGGAATTCAGACGGTTTTCCGACAATAAATCATTCCCTCAGGAAACCGTCTGTTTCTCCTGACGGAATTCAGACAAAAATCATTCCGTCAGGATTGCCGTCCGTATGCCGTCCGTAAACCGTCAGAATTAACAGACGGTTTCCTGACGGAAATAATCCGTCTTGTCTTTTCGTCGACATTCTGACGGAAACCTGACGGAAATCGGATATTTCTGTCTGGCGGACGGATTTCCGACGGATTATGACGGCTTCCGATGTCGGCAAACTTTGGGTGGTTAACATATCGTGTGGGTTGGCCGATGGGACTGAAGTGTTGCTATGTCGGACGTTTTGACGGTTGGCTGACGGAAATCTGACGGTTATTCATTCTATATAAGGTCTCGCATTTCTTCCGACGTTCATAACAACATTTCAAAACAAAAAAAAACAAAAATTTAGAGATGAGTTCTTCATATTTTCGGTCATGGATGGACGAGCCAATGATGGAAGAGGGGTCGAACTTTTTAACGACCGAATACGCTCAAGGTATTTGCGAGTTCATGCAGTTACCTAAAAATCAAGAGGCAGCCAACAAAGGTTAGGATATCAAATGTCCTTGCTCTAATTGCTGTAATAGAATTAGTGTTGCGATTCCTATTGTTTGGAACCACTTATATAGATACGGATTTAGGGCGGGATATAAGGTTTGGTATTTACATGGAGAAAGGAATTATGAATATGGTAGTACCAGTAGCAATGAACCTTATTTTCCGTCTAGCGTAGGGGAATCTACGGCGGAAGTAGATGTTGGGGTAAGTACGGTTGCGATGGTAAACGATGCGTTTAGAGAGAATTTGCAGTCGGGTGTGTATCATCATGAGGGTGATAGGGTTGAAGAGCCTAATTTAGAATCTCGGAGGTTTTTCAATATGTTAGACGCAGCAAAGCAACCTCTATACAGCGGTTGTAGGGATGGTCATTCACCGCTGTCTTCTGCCACTAGGATGATGAACCTGAAGACTAATTATAATTTGACTGAAGAATGTGTTGATGCATTCGCCGAGTTCGTGAAAGATGTTTTGCCAGAAGATAATCTGGCCCCAGGATCATACTACGAGGTCCAAAAACTTGTCGCCGGACTTGGTTTGCCCTACCAGGTTATAGATGTGTGCATCGACAACTGTATGATATACTGGAGAGAAGACGAGAACCGAAACAAATGTAAATTTTGCCACAAACCCCGGTTCCAGGACACAAGCGGCAGGGTGAAGATTCCATTCAAACGGATGTGGTATTTACCCTTAACGGAGAGGTTGAAGAGGCTGTACGATTCATACCGCACAGCTAAGGCTATGAGATGGCATGCAGAGCATAATCAAGATGGAGATATCACGCATCCTTCTGATGCGGAAGCTTGGAAACACTTCCAATCCGTATATCCAGATTTTGCATCTGAACGACGGAATGTATACATAGGCTTATCCACTGATGGTTTCAACCCGTTTGGCAAGCATGGAAGAAAATATTCACTGTGGCCGGTCATCGTAACACCTTACAATTTGCCTCCATCTATGTGCATGCGGCGAGAGTTCTTGTTTCTGTCAATTCTAGTTCCCGGGCCAGATCATCCAAGACGGCCGCTCGATATATTCCTCCAACCATTGATCTGTGAGTTGTAGATGTTGTGGCCAAGTCGTACGGCGAGGAATGAATCGCAAGAGGTCTCATGATGCAAAGGTGCTGCGAGGTGAAAGTTCTCAGACACGCCCAACACAAGAGTTTATTCGTGAGGTCTTCAATGACACAACACAGGCCGACCATGATTTTAGTAGTCCTCGGTGGACTTCTACTATGGATTACATTATCCGTGAAGGTATATATATATATATATGTACTTTTACAATAATGATTGTAGCTGACAAATACACGGTCTATCATTCATACATATAGGTTCTTATAACAATAGGAGCACACCATTGTGGACCCATGTTGGAGAAATTCAATCCCCGCATTCACAATTTGTGAAAGTCAAAAAGGTTTTCGTTTTCAACCTATTTTATTTACATTTAAACATACAGTTAATTATCGGACTGAAGTATATTCTATTTCATTATTAGATTGTGGCTATGCTCTCTAGTTTGACCCCCAATGACCAGGGGGATCTGCTAGTAACCTTAAAAGATCCTTCAGGAAAAATCGAGGGAACCATGCACCATAACATCTTCGAGAAGGACGAGTACAGACTCACCACTAGCGTAGGTGCGGTGGTCATCCTAAAAAATGTTACCGTTTGCCGTTTTAACAGGAACTCAAAGTACCTGAACATCACAGAGCGGAACATTGTTAAGGTAGATGTATAATACGTTTATAAATATTTATAGGAAGGCTTAACTAAATTCATTTTCGAAACAGATAATCGGTGCTAATTCGATGATTGCTGAATACCAACCAACGGAAGTATCTACCATCGATGAGGAAGATGAAGGAACTACTGGGTACGAATATGAAACAGTTCCAGACTCAGATGATGAATAAACATCCGACCCGTCCATGATTTTAATATTTTCCTACTATCCTTTGTACGAGTTTATCCGCATAATGTTGTTATATGTTTTACTTTACCTTCCATGATTTTAGTATGTACCATCGATGAATTTATATGTCATATTACGGATTTCCGACTGATTTTCTGTTAAAGTATTATTTCCGCTTAGAAAGAATTATTAACGGAAAATATTACAGAACCTTTAATTCATTCTTTTCGATTCTAAGATACGAATAAATTGGAATAAAATTACGAATCCATAACAAATCCGCCATACATTTTGAAGGAACTCGATCCGAAGTTTTCTTCATCATATTTCAATTTTTTCTCTCCGAATACAAACTAAATGAACTTCAACCATCACAGATTTTTGACGGATTAGATGTTTTATATTTGTTCCACTCGGACATAGACAAAATAAAAAAAAAAAAACTAAGAACCGTCAGAATCCCGTCTGAATGTTAATGTTTTTTTATTAATTTTTGTTTTTCCGATCCGATTCGATCGGATCAACAAAAATTTTTAAAAAAAATTATTTAAACCGTCAGAATCCCGTCTGTATATTATGACGGGATTCTGACGGTTTTTTGTTTTTTTATTAATTTAGGATCGGAGAAACAAGATTTAATAAAAAAATTAAACACCCGTCAGAAACCCGTCATGACGTAACGACGGGATTCTGACGGTTTATATATATTTTTTATTAATTTAGGAACGGAGAAACAAAATTAATAAAAAAACATTAACCGTCAGAATCCCGTCTTTACGTTATGACGGGATTCTGACGGAAACCCTAATTCCTCCCGCCTAAACGCATCGATCTCATCGAAACGGCAGGAGTTGCTGACAGAAATCTGACGGATTTTTAATATCCGTCACAATACCGTCCGGAGTCCGTCATATAGTTCTATAAGAACAGACACTTCGTCTTCTTCGCAGACACAGAACGGAGAAAACAAAACCACCCCAAATCGCCGACTCCGACGTTATTCAATCATCCGTCCGCTAAGCCGCCGTTCGCCACTCATTTTCCGGCGTCCTTGCATCATATGCACCAAATAATGTAAGTTTTTTTTGAGTTTTGTGTATTTCATATGGATTTTGGATATGTAAATTGGGTGTTTATGAATTTAGGGGTTTGAAAGGAAATTGTTGATTTGAAAATGAAAGGAAATTAGGAATTTGTTAAATTGGAATTGAACAATGTGAATTTTAGGATGATTTTGTGATGAATTGTTGAATTGTTGAATTGGGGAAAATATGAAATTAGGAATGTTATGAATTTAGGGATTTAAAATTTTGTGATGATTTTATGAATTTAGAAATTAGAAATGTTAGTGATTAGAAATTTTATGAATTTATGATTTTATGAAATTAGAATTTAGAAATTTAGAAATTTAGAAATTAGAAATCTAATTTATGAAATTAGAAATTAGAAATTATGAATTTAAAATTATGAATTTAGAAATTAGAAAATGAAATTAGAATCCTTATGAATTTAGGGATATAATAAGCAAATTAGTAATTTTATGAAACTAGGGATGTTAAAATTATTGATAAAATATAAAAATATGAGAATTTTGGGGTTATGAGGAAATTAGGAAGGGATTTTTAAATTATGAAATTTTTAAAATTTTATTATTTTTGGCAAAGAATTGAATTTCAATTTTAATAAGTGTTTGTAATTTATAAGGATTTATACGTATTTATAATATACATATTTATAGTATGATCCAATTCTTGAATTATCTAAAAATATACATATGTACAAAATTATAATATGATATAATATATGTCACAATTCCTAAATTCCTAAATATATATCTAAAAAGAAACAATAAAAAATTAACTATATGCACAAAAACCTTTAAAACATTTAAAAAGAGTACGTGTTTGGTCTTCGTGATGTCGGCGAATTAGGTAACTGTTTTTTTTTCGAAATTCCAATATCGGAAATTCCCAATTTACCATATATACTAAAATCTATAACTTTCAAAATCTCAAAATCACAATTTTCCAAAAGCCCTAACCCCGTAATAAAGGTTGTAAAGTTTAAATTTATAATTGACATAGAAATTTTAAATATGTCAGGAAAAATCAAAAACTTATGTAAAAATTTTGTAAATCATAGGGATTATGGGCGATTTAGTGAGGGTAGAGGAGGCGGTACTTCTTCCTCCCGGGGAGGTGGGACTGCGGGTCAGTCGCACATCCCCGAGACTGCTCCTATGGGTTCAGGTGGCCCAGCTCTTACGCAAATGAGCATGGAGGACTTTGTGTCGCAACCCGGTCGGGATGTCTTGCCTCGCCTTGATCCCGAATTACCACCTAACACGACCTGGTAATGACTACTTTTCAAAATTTATAGGATTATATTAAGTTAATAAAATTGTGAACAAAATATCAAAGAAAATATTGTGTAGGTTCCAATATTCCCAGAACGGTATCTCGACATCTATCAACGGAATGATCAATTCCATGATAACTAAACCGTATCCCACTTATAAGGACATGCCGGTGGAAGACCGGGACACATGGTTTCGGCAATTTGCGGTATGATTTGATATTCTAAATTGAAAATTCATCTTTTATAATACATTCGAATTGTCAATAGTAATTCGACTATTGTTTTTTTTCAGCAAGATTTTACGTGGAACCCACACCTGACTTCTCGGGTCCGACGTGAATTCGACAAGAAGGCAAAGAGCCAGTACAGGCACAAGATGAACGAGTGGAAGGAGGGGTGGATGAAGTACCGTAAGGTGCCTACCGCTGTTAAAAACAACGAAGTATTATGGGCTGGACTAGTGGCACATTGGGATCTTCCGGATACTAAAGCCACCTCCGAAACACACTCGACTAACCGGAGGAGCGACCGGAAAGGGAAGGGACTGGCGACCCATAACCTCGGTGCAACGAGCAAGGCGACACGTGTACAGCAAATGGTAACATTCTTAATTTTTCAACAATTTTTAATTTATAATTAACATTTTCCATACTTGACTTTCATAACAGTATGCGAAGACCGGTGTGCTTCCTTCGCATATTGATGTCGTCAGAGATGTCCACACCAACAGAAAGACTGGTGAAATCCAAGATCCGCTTGCTCGGGAAATCGTGGAGACCGTGGAGAAGCTCGGGCAGGAGTACCTCCAATCGCAACCGATCGTCGAGGGAACTCCGCCCTCAACCGAAGTTCCAGTCGAGAAGATCAACGAGTTCACTTACACGGTTAGTAAATGAGTCAATTTTAAACACATTTAAAATACCTTTTAATACGATTAAGTTTTGAAATTGATTTATTTATTTTTTTCGTAGGTTACCCCTAAGACCAGAGGTCGTGTCTACGGCCTCCCCGAAGAGAGTTCCTCATCCGTTTCGTCGGTTCCCTTTCACGGTGGTAGTAGTTTGCTAGCACAAAACGCCGACCTAACCAACCGGATCACAGATTTGGAGGCTAGGTACGAGAGAGAGAAGGCGGAGGCGGAGGCCCTCCGCCAGAGAGAGAAGGCGGAGGCGGAGGCCCTCCGCCAGAGAGAGAAGGCGGAGGCGGAGGAAATCCGCCGGAGAGAGAAGGCGGAGGCGGATGAAAAATATCGTCTGATGGAGGAAAAGATGAACGAGTTCTTCCGTCGTCAAGGGTTGTAAATGTTTATGGACAATTTAAATTTTTATGTAAAACTTTATATTTGGTATCAAAACATTTTTCATTTTATTATGATTTTAAATTTTATTTTTTGTTATTAATTTAAATATATTTCATTTATAAATTTATATATAAATAAAATAAATAAATTTTATTTAAATTTTTTTTTTTTTTTAAATTATTTCAATTCCGTCAGGATCCCGTCAGAGTGTCCAGACGGTTTCCTGACGGAATGTGGATCACCGGAATCCGGCCACAAATCCGGTGATCGACAGTCCGTCAGACAACCGTCAGACAACCGTCAGGATACTCAGACGGGATCCTAATGGACTGTCGATCACCGGATTTGTGGCCGGATTCCGGTGATCCACATTCCGTCAGGATCCTGTCTGAGTATCCTGACGGTTGTCTGACGGACTGTCGATCACCGGATACCTGACGGACTCCCGACGGTAATACAAACTCAGACGGAATTGTCACGTACTCAGACGGATCCACATTCCGTCAGACAACCGTCAGGATACTCAGACGGGATCCTGACGGATTTGTATTTTCTGACGCGATAGAACTGACGGACAAATTCCGTCTGTAATCCGTCGGAATAGAGGGTATCCCGACGGATTTCAGACGGATTTGGCCATCAGAAAATTGCCTGTTTTCTTGTAGTGATGTAGTTGAATCTGGCATCCGTATAGTGACTCACCTCTTCTTCCGACTTCTTCTTACCATAAGAACTAATCATTGAGGATTCATCGTAATTAAAACCCAATTTCTTCATAGCTTCTATGATGATCCCACGAAACCAATACAAATCACGACCCTCAGGGAGTGGGAAATCCTCCACGTCATATCTGCACCATACGGAATACACATAAAAAAAAATTACAAAACGGACATATAATAGATATAACTTCGAGAAAACGGAAAAAAAGATGATTACTTAGATCCAACTAATTTCGAGCAAGAGATTTATTTATGATTTAATAATATAGGACATGAACGATGGACATATATTTTTGGTTTTATTACGACTGTCATGTTTAGATCTTATTGGAAAATCTCGTTTCATTTCTATCCCATTTTTGTCATTTTTCTTTTTCTTTTGGATTGGACTATACTTCCTCAAACTTCCGTCCCGTTGTCTACCCTACGTTTGTTTATTTAAAATTATAATATTTATTTCTCTGCTTGTAAACGGTAGCGCAAACACGTTAGACCATGATCAACGGTTGGAGACTCACTTTGGTCTCTTAAATACACTTTTTAAATATATAAAAAAAAACAAAATTTGCAACCAATTACAGAACAACACGTGGCAAGACGTCTCTAAAAAAATTGAAAAACGTCTCTTAAGCAAGAGACACAAGAAACGTTTCACGAACTGTCTCTTGTCTTTTTATTTTATTTTATTTTTTTAATCGTTAGAGACTTTATAAAAGGCTCATGTTAAACTTGCTCTTAACCAAGCTAATTACCCTTACCACCATGCATGCATATATAAAGTGGTAAAAAAAATTCACAAAACTAGATACAGCCCGAGGCTTAAGGGCACAATATTGTAATTAGCACAGCATAAGTACATGAATCGTACCTCAACCTAGGGATTAGATAAATCTCATGAGACCAAACTTCTTGCTTCGGTGAACTTAATCAAAAAATAGACACAATATTAAAGTCAAACTCTCTCCTTAAAAAAAAAAAAAAAAAAAACTCTCTCCTTATTAATTCTCAAAATCTAATGAAGCCAAACATTTTAAATTGAAATAACTCAGTTGCAACCGATGCAAGAAAATGAAAAGTCTAAAGAAACAACTCGAGAACAAGATCTCGGTTCCACAATAAAATCACAACTTAACAACTCGGGAACCTAACTAGCAAGATTTATTTGAAGATATATATATGAATATCTTGCTCACAAATCTACACCAAATTTACACCAACACGTTTTCCCACCCAACAAAGGGAAATACGAAAGCTCTGAAAAATGAATATGCTCATATTAAAAGGATTCAACCTCGAAGCTGGAAGAGGGTTGTCGTTGATTTTCTCTAACACCCTCAATAAGACCCATTTTCTTGGACCGTAATCTAGAGTAAACTCTAGACGACATTCGGTCTTTAGTATTAACTGCCCATACATACCCCTCCCTGGGCATTATTTATCTGCAACCAACTATTCCGACCCGACACGACACATCAAAACATAACGTATACCTGTACGACATGCAAAAGAGAGGGGTGAGTAATTAATTTAGGGGAGAATTACTCAGTGAGAGTGGGCTAACGCCACACAAACCATCGAACGCATAATTACAACCAACATATAAACAAGTAAAGCCCAAGACTATGATAAGAATAACATTCGCATAGCATGTTCCTATAAGGAGCTTCTATACTCAGATACACAAAGGGCACTCCCCTTTACATTCAATACCGTCACTCACGGTAAACATGTGGACCTCTCGTCCTATAACTCCTAGGGAACCGCTCTCTTAAAGCCCTATCACTAAGAGTTATGCATCGAATCACAAGGCACTCTCTTGTTTAGTACATTGGTATATATATATATATCACGGTTACCAGTCTTCCACTGATAGACCCAACAACCAGTTGTCACACAAGCCAATCAACCTAGCATATCTATATGCACACACAAGCTCCTAGGAACCAAGCGCTAGCAATATCATTCCATATCCTAGTACCAGCCTAAACCATTTACACAACAGTTTGCAAGTATGAACTCGAGAGAATACAAGACTTGTTCCTCACCTAAATAATCGTGCGCCTATCATATTGATTCTTCCTTAATCTCGCTACCATTTTACAAGAAACCAAAGATAAACACTAAGCTAAAGAGATATTAATGGAGTCATGTATCAAAGTTCCAAGTAGGGTAGCATATGGAGAAAAAAGGAAATACTAGGAGAAGAGGTCATTAGGAAAGAAAGTTACAAGAGAAGAAAGATAGAGTAATACCAAAAGCCAAACATATATAGAAGAAGAGTTCACTCGTCGCTTGCCTTGAGATAGTAATCTTCATCTTGGATACAGGGTCCTCCACCAAATAGGGTTCCCCACCTCCACACATAGACTGGAGAAATAGAGTGTAGCTCTTTTGAAAGAAATTGTTGCCCTTGGTCAGGAACTACTAGGCCAATGTCGTAGTACAAGCCAGTTAATTCTTCGAGAATAGGGACGAACAAGGACTCTTCACCTGGGAGATCTTTTGCAATTACCACCACGTTTGTGTTATCACCCAATTCTTCTCCGGAAGTAGGTTGCTTTCTAGCCCAACGATCAATGTCTAATAACATCTTACTAAGTCGTTTACGTTTATCAGTCTCTGTATGTATATCAAGAGAGAACTAATTAGATGACAAAAGATATATCTGACTAATTAGATGATTGGGATACGAGTGAAGTGAAGTGAAGAAAGGGAAAAACAAAACAAGCCACCTTCATAGATGATCGGGATACGGGCTTCCCGATATTTGTTATACTCATCATCCGTTAGCGGCGGAGAATAAACCTGGACTATCGGATCGTCACGAAAAGACCCATCATAAAGAGCTTCTGCGAGATTATCACGAAACGAATTCAAATCGCCATCAGAAGGGACTGGGAAATCCTCTGTGTCCCAGAAGGCGCATGACGTAGCATCTGCACCAAAACATAAAACTATCAGATCATGAGGATCCATGACATGAAATCTAATCTAGACCAAAGAATTTCCTTAACACCAAAACCAAAAAAGGAAAAGAAAAAACAATTTCGAGCAGCAAGGGATAGATAGATCGATCTTACGGCAGAAATATCCACTGGTGTAAACTTCGCCCATGATAGAGACTCTGAGGAAGAAAATGAAATTAGGTTAGATTATGGATATGGGGATGGGATGGGGATGGGGATGGGGATGGGAACGAGGGCTTTATTGAAACAGTAAAACCCACTGGAATTGAAATCGGAAAAGATATTTTTATATTAATTCAAATCGCCGTTCAAGAAATGAGAAACGAATCAACCGATTGAACCATAAGTTTTTGAAAGAGGAAAAAGCTGATAAAAGTTGTTACAAAAAACTCAGAAAAATGTCATAATGATTCTAGAAATCTTCACCACGGTTGTATAACTTCTTGTTTCTTCTTTAGGTTCTCAAACTCTTCTTTTCTTCTAGATAACACCCCAAACTTCATAAAGGCCATGTTCAATGCAGATTTCACGAGATCTTATGTCGTGTTCTTATAATATAAAATTATTAAAACACATATTCTCTCTTCCTTTTAATCAACTTTATACCTTCTCTTTTATCCTTTTACTCAACTTTTAAATATTCTCTCTTCATTTTCCTTTTAAATACACTCTCCAAAAGATCCAATATTAGATCTCTCTCTTTCCCTTTTAAACACTCTCTTCCTATTACTCAACTTTTATTAATTTTATATTTAAACACACACTCAATATACCCACAAAAACACTCTCTTTCTTCCTTTTACAACTATTTTAATAATTTTATATTATAAAAACACCCCATAAGATCCCAAAATGTCACCATTGAACATGTTCTAATGTCTAGAACAAATCGTTTTCCATCTCACTTTCTATGCCAAATGTCGATTCTACCCCTTATCACCATTACGTACACACATACACGGCCCACATAACCCTGGGTAGTTTAGTAATTCAACAATTGATCTGACCCCAATGTGGCAATGTGTCTTTCAAGTTAAAAACCGGAAGGAACCTCACATAGTCGAAGCAATATATCCACCCCGAATAATCAGGAATCTACCTACGACTTTCGTTAGAAAAACTTGATGTATCCCATCATTTTATCATTTTTCAATTTTTGATGTATCCCAGCCATCATTTTTCAATTTTTTCCTCCCCCTGACTGGATGATTCTTTCCGAGGACTCTATTCCTTTCTAGATTCAAGCACCAAAGCATACCATATATTTATATATTTCAATAAACAAAACTGTCCATCTCATCTCGAACATCTTTGTCTTCTCGTATAAAACCAAACAACATATGATCATTACAATATTGTGCCATCATGTTGGAAGAGACTAAAGAGAACAAAATAAAATCTGAAATTTTCTATTTATCTCAACAAGTTTATATTTACACAATATGTACACTTATATAATTTTCAACGTGACCGTTGGTAACAGTTGTAACTTATCCAACAAGTTACAACTTTTACTCACACCTTTTCGTAAAAACTCACGTGTATTACATAATGTTGACTTAACATATAACTATAATATACTCCCTCCCTTCTCAAAAGATTGATGTTGTAGGAAAAACAAATATTTCTAAAAGATTGATTTTTTACATTCTCAATACATTATTAATGAAAAAATAATGATAAATTGTAAATTCCAAGACACATTAATTGATTTTCTTGAATTACTATTGGTTTAGAGTCATAGAAAATTGTTTAGTACAAAAAACAAGACATTTATATCTAAGAATTAATGTGTTATAGTTGTGAAAATTCTACAACATCAATCTTTTGAGAACGAATCAACCGATTGAACCATAAGTTTTTGAAAGAGGAAAAAGCTGATAAAAAAACTCAGAAAAATGTCGTAATGATTCTAGAAATCTTCACCACGGTTGTATAACTTCTTGTTTCTTCTTTAGGTCCTCAAACTCTTCTTTTCTTCTAGATAACACCCCAAACTTCATAATGTCTGGAATTCCAGCCCTTGGATCTCACTTGTTATGCCAAATGTCGATTCTACCCCTTATCACCATTACGTACACATAAACCCTGGGTAGTTTAGTAATTCAACAATTGATCTGACCCCAATGTGTCTTTCAAGTTAAAAACCGGAATAAAGGTTTTTTAAAAAAATGGGGAGCAGCGGCGATACGAGGGTTTTAGAGAATGAGATCCATGATTCGGCGATGGAGGAGGTGGGAGACAAAGGGAGACCGCCAGACAATCCGTTAAAGCCTGGGTCGTGGCTTAAGACGGTTGTAGGAAGTAATGGTGGAGGAATCCCGGTACCGGAAGATGTCATCGATGATGAGTTTATAGCGACTCGATTGAGCTTAGATTTCCCAGATGGAGAGGATGGCGAGCCTGTGATAACCATCGGGAGTGAGGTTTTGGACGCGATGAATGGCCTCTGAAAGAAGTGCATGATTGTTAAAGTGCTCGGAAGAAATGTTTCGATCTCGATTCTTTGTAGGCGTTTGAGAGAGTTGTGGAACCCTCAAGGAGCAATGGTGGTGATGGATCTGCCGCGACATTATTTCTTGATCCGATTTGAAGTAGAGTCGGAATACATGGCGGCATTGACGGGTGGTCCGTGGAAGGTATTTGGAAGTTACCTGATGGTTCAGGATTGGTCACCGGTGTTTAATCCGGCACAGGATGAGATTGAAACAACGCCAGTTTGGGTTCGTTTTGCGAATCTCCCAGTGAATTTTTATCATAAGTCAATTTTTATGGTGATTGCTAAAGGTTTACGGAAACCTCTTAAGGTGGACTTAACGACTTCAAATTTGGAGAGAGCACGTTTTGCTCGCGTCTGCGTGGAAGTTAATCTCAAGAAGCCGCTTAAAGGCACTGTGATGATCAATAGGCAATGATATTATGTGTCCTATGAGGGTCTTACGAACATTTGTTCGGGATGTGGTCTATATGGTCATTTGATTCACTCGTGTCCGAAGGTTAGTAGAGAGAAGACAAGTATTGAAGTGCCAAAGTCTGGGGAGGTACAACCAGGTCCACAAAATCCCATTCCGGTGAATGATGGTTTTGTTCAGGTGCGGCAGAGAGGAGGAAGGTCGGCGAGGAACCGGAAAGAACAGAGTATGGGAGGTGAAGTTGGAAAAGGAAAGGCGGGAGTTAATGTGCGTCAGTCACGGAATCGTGATTTTGGAAATATTCTGGTTGGAAATAGCTTTGCAGGATTGGATGCGGATTTAGGATGTTTGGAAAGTCGAGTGATGGATAAGGAAAATGTCATTAATCCAAATATTTCAAATCCCGGAACAAGGGTTGCAGAAGATACGAGATTGATCTTTGGAGCGGAAAAAGGTATGCAATTAAACGAGAGTATAAATGGGAAAGGATTGATGAAGAATGGGCCCCCAAAAGCCCATCAACGGATCAGAAATAAACAAACTCCAAAGTCCAGGCCCATTGGAGAAAATGTTTTTGGTCCATCAAAGGAAATTCTTGAACTTTCTTCTTCGGGTAAACGTCTGAGAACTGAAACACGGGAGGTTGGGAAACTAATCACAGGTGGTGACATGAGTGACTCCCAGAGTGAGATAGAATGTAATCGAATGGAGATGCAGAGACTAGAGGAAATTCCGACAACGACTGGTGGCCCAGAGGAGTTGGTCAGTCTTGGTGATGGAGCTCATCGACCGGCGGTGGATGCTGGTGGGGTTTTCTCTAGTGCTTAACGGGTCATCCCGGCTTTTCTTGGTAAGTACTGTCGATTTATGATGAATTGTCTAATGTGGAATTGCCGGTGTTGGGAATGTCCTGAAATCACATTTGTATTCACTTCAGTGATAGTTGTGAAGTCGAGATTAGACATTCATATGATACTAGGTGGTCATTACGTTTTGCTAGAAGCCGCTTATGATCTATGAGTTATGAACTCATTACAAGTATTATATGATCCTACAGGGTCACACACCTAAGCAAATATGATTCACTTTATAGGGGCATGATCATTAATGTAATGATCTAGATGATGTGTATTTGATACACATTATAAACATGTTTTAAAGGCACCGTCGATCGACACTATAGTAGTGTCGATCGACACGAGGGTTTAACCGAAATAAGATTTCGGTTTAATAACTTAATTGATTCTGAATCGGTTCAGGATCAATTAGGTTTTCTCCAGGACCTATATAAAGGAGATATAGGTCACGACCTGGAGACAGAGTTTTCGAGAAAACCCTATTGACAGCCGCCTCTGAGAATTCCCTGAAAGATCCGATTCCAGGCACTAGCATCCCTGCGGATTCCTATTTGTGTGCGTGTGGACTATCGGTAGAGGCACTGCATTTGAAGTGCTGCAGATCTCGAATCCCTGATCAAATCTCCACTGCAAACTCCAGGTAAATTCGAGATCCGTTTCATCAGATTTAAAGTTTACAAACCCTAGATCCTAGGAAAAGGAATTGCATCTAGGTTGGTTAATAGAGATTAATCCGGTAAAACCTGTGGAAATTCCTACAGTGGTATCAGAGCCTTAGGGTTTAACTTTGTAATCTGGCTGAACTGTAATCGTTTTGATCAAGTTTCTTCGTAAAATCGTTTTCTCGAAATTGTTCAAATCGGTTGTAAAACCTAGTCGTGTCGATCGACACAATGGTTGTGTCGATCGACACAATGGTCTCTGCCTTGCGATTGATGAACAAGTTCAATTGGATTGAATCGGTTATCGCGCTTGGTTTAAAGATCGATTAAACCGGCTAATTGCGGTTTGATGCGACTCGGTTAGCGTCGATCGATCCGGTTCAATTGGATTGACCGGTTATCGATCCGGTTAAATTGGATTGACCGGTTATCGAAAATTGAATCTGGTTTGGTCAATGTCGATCGACACAAATGTTATGTCGATCGACACGAACCGGTTATTGAAATTTTGTTTCGGTTATCGAAACCGGTTCAATTGGATTGATAGGTTTTCGATAAACTGAGACAGAGAGGTCAGTGTCGATCGACACCAAGGTAGTGTCGATCGACAGCTGACGTAGATTAAGGGTTAATGAACCTGAAATCAAATAACCGAACCAGATTTAATGAGATTGGGTTCTTGAATGCATATATGATATGTATTAAGGATTAAATGTTCAGTTCCTCGACTAAATATCAAGTGTTCTGGATGTCTTCCCGATCTTGTCAGCTGTCAAGGCTCATTTCATTGCGTGATAGTCTTGCAGTGCAAGGTATCTACAGTTACATGAGTGAGGCAGTAGGTAATTGAGTTGATGGGCTTGCAGTGCATGACATCAACTATTACATGACGAAAGAGATTGGTTTACTTGAATGGGCCATCAGAAGTTCTGGGCCCAGAGACATCAGGTGGTTAGAACATAAGATGTTTTATCCACAACCAAGAGTCATATTGGATATGATTAGCAAAGTGTTGCTTACCTGTATAGCTAAGATTTGAGTAACAGCCAGTGGCTCGCTCGGATTTTAGTGAAACATGGATCTTGGATCATTATATTCTTTGAGGAGACATAGTTTTGAATATAATGAGAGTTTTCTTAATTGTTAAGTTTACTCTTTTATTGAACATCGTAACTTACCCTCTACCTCTTTTGTTTCAGCAATGTCAAGCTCAAACAACACTTTCTCCCTAAGATCCGTCCTTGAGAAGGACAAGCTGAATGGATCTAATTTTCTGGAACGGTATCGGAACCTGAGAATTGTTCTCAGGCAGGAGAAAAGGGACTATGTCCTTGATAAGGTTCTCCCCGAGAAGTACCGTGCCAATGCCCCGCAGACAGAAAAGAATGCTTGGGATAAGCATTCAAATGATGTGGTCGATGTGACTTGTCTGATGCTGGCTACCATGAACTCAGATTTGCAGAAGCAATATGAAAACGTGGCGTCGCCCATCGAGATAATCACTAGCCTGAAAGCTATGTTTCAGGAGCAGGCTCGAACTGAGAGATACCAGACGGTTAAATCTTTGGTTGAGTGCAAGCTACCAAGTGGTGCTCCAGTGAGTCCCCACGTCATAAAGATGATGGGTTATATTGATAACTTGGGGAAATGGGACTGTCCCATTAGCCAAGAGTTGGCTACTGACATCATACTGCAGTCACTGCCGCCAAGCTATGATATGTTCATTATGAACTATAATATGAACAGCTTGACGAAGACGTTGACTGAGTTACATGGCATGCTCAAGACAGCTGAGCCAAACATCAAGAAGGGTGCCCCTAATGTGCTTATGGTACAAAGGGGCAAAAATTTTAAGAAACCCGGCAAGGGCAAGGGAAAGGGCAAGGCTGTCCAGGTTATGAACCAGGACAAACCTGCGCCTCCCCCTAAGCCCAGAGCTGGCCCTTCTGATGCTGATAAGTGTCATTTCTGCAATGAGTCTGGGCATTGGAAGAGAAACTGCAAGAAATTCCTGGATGGTCTGAAGAACAAGAAGAAGACGTACGAGACGACTTCTCCAGGTATTTATGTTATTGAAGTAAATGTTACTTCTACAGGTTCTACCTCATGGGTATTAGATACCGGCTGTGGTGCTCATATTTGTACTAATGTGCAGGCACTAAGCAATAGTAGGACGCTGAAGAAAGGACAAGTGGAGCTGCGAGTCGGGAATGGAGCAAAGGTTGCTGCGTTGGCCGTGGGCACTTATCATTTGTCTTTGCCTTCGGGCTTGGTTTTAGAATTAAACAATTGCTATTATGTACCTGCGATAAGCAGAAACATCATTTCAGTTTCCTGTTTGGATTTAGAAGGATTTGATTTTTCTATAAAGAATAAATGTTGTTCTTTTAATCGTGATGGTATGTTTTATGGTAGCGGCCCATTAGAGAATGGGCTTTACATTTTAAACCAATCAATGCCCGTTTATAACATAAATACTAAGCGGTTTAAGTCTAATGACGAAAACCCAACTTTTCTCTGGCACTGTCGTTTGGGTCACGTAAACGAGAAACGCATACAGAAGCTCCATAGTGATGGGCTTCTGGGCTCATTTGATTATGAATCATGTGAGAAATGTGAATCTTGTTTGATGGGCAAAATGGCGAAGGCTCCTTTCAACAAACCAAATGAACGGGCCAGTGACTTATTGGGCCTTATACATACAGATGTCTGCGGCCCGATGAGCACAAGTGCTAGAGGAAATTATCAATACTTCATTACCTTTACTGATGATTTCAGTAGGTATGGCTATGTCTATCTAATGAAACACAAGTTGGAATCCTTTAAGAAATTTAAGGAGTTCCAGAATAAAGTACAGAACCAACTTGGCAAAAGTATTAAAGCTCTTCGATCAGATCGTGGAGGAGAATACTTAAGTCAAGAATTCAGTGATCATCTGAGAGAGTGTGGAATTGTTTCACAGCTCACTCCTCCTGGAACACCCCAATGGAATAGAGTTTCCGAGAGGAGGAATCGGACCCTATTAGATATGGTTCGATCAATGATGAGTCACACAAACCTTCCATTATCCTTTTGGGGATACGCTCTAGAAACGTCTGCGTTTACACTAAACAGAGTCCCATCAAAATCAGTTGCAAAGACACCACATGAGATGTGGACTGGAAATGTTCCAAGTTTGTCTTTTCTGAAAATTTGGGGTTGTGAAGCTTATGTAAAACGTTTAATATCTGATAAGCTTGCACCCAAATCTGATAAGTGCTTTTTCGTTGGTTACCCTAAGGAAACCAAGGCGTACTACTTCTACAACCGTTCTGAGAACAAAGTGTTTGTTGCTCGGGATTGTACTTTCCTTGAAAGAGAGTTTCTTCATAAGAAGAACAGTGGGAGTAAAGTACTGCTCGAAGAAGTTCGAGAATCACAGGAGCCTGCTCAACCTAATGAGGAAGAGCAGCAGGTGGAACCACAAGGAGTTGTGGAACCAGCACCAGTGATGCCTGAAGTTCGTAGATCCGGAAGAATTCGTCACGAACCCGAGAGGTACTACAGTCTTCTCGTGAACGATTGTCATGACCTGTTGATCATTGACAGTGACGAACCTGCGAATTTCGAAGAAGCAATGTTGGGCCCTGACTCCGAAAAGTGGCTTGGAGCCGCTAGATCCAAAATGGGATCCATGTCAGAAAACCAAGTATGGTCCTTGGTAGATTTACCCGATGGTGTGAGACCCATTGAGTGTAAATGGATCTTCAAAAGGAAGATTGACGTAGATGGGAATATTCAGATATTCAAAGCTAGATTAGTGGCTAAAGGTTTTAAGCAAATTCATGGTATTGACTATGATGAGACCTATTCCCCAGTCGCTATGCTTAAATCCATTCGGATACTCCTAGCAACTGCCGCTTATTATGATTATGAGATATGGCAGATGGATGTGAAAACAGCTTTCCTTAACGGAATTCTGGAAGAGGATGTGTACATGACACAACCGGAAGGTTTCACAGATCCTAAAAATGCTGGGAAAGTATGCAAGCTTCATCGATCTATTTATGGATTGAAGCAAGCATCAAGGAGTTGGAATCTTCGTTTTGATGAAGCGGTCAAAAAGTTTGACTTCGTCAAGAACGAAGAAGAACCATGTGTATACAAGAAGACTAGTGGGAGCGGAGTTGCATTTCTCGTACTGTATGTAGACGGCATACTTCTTCTCGGAAATGACGTTCCATTGCTTCAGTCTGTGAAGACTTGGCTTGGAAGTTGTTTTTCCATGAAATACATGGGTGAAGCCGCGTACATCCTTGGAATAAGAATCTATAGAGATAGATTGAAAAGGCTTATTGGATTGTGTCAAGATACTTATATAGATAAGGTATTGCACAGATTCAATATGCAGAATTCCAAGAGAGGTTTCACGCCTATGTTAAATGGTATAACTCTTAGCAAGAAGCAGTGTCCTTCGACACAAGCTGAGCGGGAGCGAATGAATAGAATTCCTTATGCTTCAGCAGTAGGATCTATTATGTATGCCATGCTCTGTACTCGTCCAGATGTTGCTTGTGCCTTAAGCATGACGAGTAGATATCAATCTGATCCAGGTGAGTGTCACTGGAAAGCAATCAAGAGTATCCTCAAGTATTTGAGAAATACTAAGGATAAGTTCTTGGTGTATGGAGGAAATGATGAGCTGATCATAAGTGGATTCACGGATGCAAGTTTTCAGACGGACAGAGACGATTTCCGGTCTCAGTCTGGCTAAGTCTTTTGTCTGAATAGCGGTGCAGTCAGTTGGAAAATTTCCAAGCAGAGCACCGTAGTTGATTCCACTACTGAGGCTGAATACATTGCCGCTTCGGAAGCAGCAAAGGAAGCTGTTTGGATCAAGAAGTTCGTGTCTGAACTTGGTGTGGTCCCTAGTATCTTAAAGCCTGTGGCATTGTTCTGTGATAACAATGGAGCAATTGCTCAGGCGAAAGAACCAAGGTCACACCAGAAGTCCAAACACATAGAGAGGAAATATCACTTGATACGTGATATAATTGATAGAGGAGACGTGGAGATCAGCAGAGTTCCCACAGATGAGAATGTCGATGATCCTCTGACCAAGCCCCTCCTGCGACCTAAGCATGTGAGTCATACTGCTGCTATAGGACTGAAGGAAATTAAGATGTGATCTTGATTTTAGTGGGAGTTGTCTTGGTTTTAAGTTATGCTTTGATGTTCTTGTAATCATACTTTGATGATTTTAATAAAATTTGATTTCAGTATTATTTAAATGTGTTTAAATGATAGTCCTAAAATAATTTATGTCATTCTATAGGTCATCAAGTTGAGGACTTGATCATGAAACCCTATAAGAGATAATTGACATAGATTATGTTTGTCCCTAGTCGAGGTTGTTGATGTGGGACACCAGCAACCGCGTGAGACTAGCATGTGAGGTGACTGATGACTAAGTTTCATGGAGTCATTAATAAGAGTATTAAAGTCAATCACATAGATATATGTTAGAGAACATATGATCGGACATGACCCACTAATGAGAACTCTACAGGAAATTAAGTGTCATGAGAGGCTCTCATAACGACTATAGAGTATAGTCCTTAGACCTGAGTTCATCATGATTTCTTACATATGAATTGGTCCGTTTCAACTTTGTCAAACGTTATCCGTAAAAGGTGACTATAAAGGCATTGATTGAACGTATCATGAAGTGTGTGAAGGAACAGGGATGGAACAAGATGGGATTTGTCCCTCCTGTAAAACAGGAGATAAATATCTCAGGGCCCATCGAAGATTTGATACTGAGGAATGTGTGGCCGCACTCGAACGAGCTGAATGTCAGTCGTTCGTTTTGTCAGTATAAATCGGAGTTTGATGAACATGATGTTGGTTGAATAAGGATGACACGGTTCTTGCCTTATGCCAGATCGAGATATAGCGACAAAGGGATTATTGGAATAGTTGATTCCAGTACAAGTGGGAGATTGTTGGGAATGTCCTGAAATCACACTTGTATTCACTTCAGTGATAGTTGTGAAGTCGAGATTAGACATTCATATGATACTAGGTGGTCATTACGTTTTGCTAGAAGCCGCTTATGATCTATGAGTTATGAACTCATTACTAGTATTATATGATCCTACAGGGTCACACACCTAAGCAAATATGATTCACTTTATAAGGGAATGATCATTAATGTAATGATCTAGATGATGTGTATTTGATACACATTATAAACATGTTTTAAAGGCAGCGTCGATCGACACTATAGTAGTGTCGATCGACACGAGGGTTTAACCGAAATAAGATTTCGGTTTAATAACTTAATTGATTCTGAATCGGTTCAGGATCAATTAGGTTTTCTCCAGGACCTATATAAAGGAGATATAGGTCACGACCTGGAGACAGAGTTTTCGAGAAAACCCTATTGATAGCCGCCTCTGAGAATTCCCTGAAAGATCCGATTCCAGGCACTAGCATCCCTGCGGATTTCTATTTGTGTGCGTGTGGACTATCGGTAGAGGCACTGCATTTGAAGTGCTGCAGATCTCGAATCCCTGATCAAATCTCCACTGCAAACTCCAGGTAAATTCGAGATCCGTTTCATCAGATTTAAAGTTTACAAACCCTAGATCCTAGGAAAAGGAATTGCATCTAGGTTGGTTAATAGAGATTAATCCGGTAAAACCTGTGGAAATTCCTACAGCCGGGGGGCAAACAAACCTAATTTTAGAAGATCGATTCGGTATATTCTTAAGCGTTTTCCTACGGATATTCTTGCGGTGTTTGAAACTCATGCTGGAGCAGAGAAAGCAATACGAATTTGTCAGGGTCTTGGTTTTGAAAATTCGTTTTGTGTTGACGCGGTGGGACAAAGAGGAGGTATTTGGCTACTTTGGCGAATGGGAATTGGGGACGTTGTGATTGTTGATTCGTCGGATCAGTTTATATATGCACAGGTGAAGAATGGTGCAGAGGTGTTAAACTTAGTGGTGGTGTACGCTGCGCCCACAGTTAGTAGAAGGAATGGTTTATGGGAAAGGTTGAGCGGAGTAATTAATGGTATCACAGGCCCTTTGATGATGGGGGGCGATTTTAACACGATCGTGCGTCTGGATGAACGGACGGGAGGTAATGGCCGTTTATCACCGGACTCGATTGCGTTTGGTGATTAGATAAATGAGATGACACTTATTGATATGAGATTTAAAGGGAATAAGTATACTTGGAGAAGGGGGCGTGAAGGTCACTCCTTTGTCGCTAAAAGATTAGATCGTGTTCTATGTTGTCCCCATATGAGACTTCAATGGCAGAATGCGAGTGTCACTCATTTACCGTTTCTAGCGTCGGATCACGCCCCGCTTTATGTTCAATTGTCACCGCAATCGGAGGGAAATGCTCACCGGCGTCCTTTCCGTTTTGAAGCTGCGTGGCTCAGTCATTCAGGATATAAGGAACTTCTTATTACCTCTTGGAACCGGTCTATTGATACTCAGGAGGCTTTGAGGCAGTTGCAAGTTATCTTGAGGAAGCGGAACAAACAAGTGTTTGGGGATGTTCAAGCAAGGAAAAAAAAGCTTATGGAGGATATTATGGTGGTTCAAAGCTTGATTGACCAAAACCATACCGATGCTTTGTTTGTACATGAGGAAAATTTACTAAGAGAATTGGAGAGTGTTTTAGAACAGGAGGAAGTATTGTGGTTTCAAAAATCGAGAGAGAGATGGGTGGTCCATGGTGATAGGAATACCAAGTTCTTTCACTTATCGACGGTTATACGGAGGAGGCGAAACAGAATTGAAATGTTAAAGAATGATGAAGGAATTTGGGTTTCAGATACTAAGGCTCTAGAGGATCATGCAGTGGGGTATTTTACAAGACTATATTCGCTTGATGATGTACCAGTGAGTGTAGCCACGTTATCAGGTCAGGGTTTTGTAACTATATTATCAGAGGATTTAAGGAGTTTAACTCGACAATTTTCGGCGACAGAAGTTGAGCAGGCTATTCGGAGTATGGGCAGCTACAAGGCACCGGGGCCGGATGGTTTTCAACCGATTTTCTATCAAAAAGGTTGGGAAACTGTTGGTGAATCGGTGACACGATTTGTTTTAGAATTCTTGGAAACAGGTCATTTACCACCGACGACGAATGATGCTCTAGTTGTCCTAATCCCAAAGGTGTCTAAACCGGACAGGATTACTCAGTTTCGGCCTATTAGTTTGTGCAATGTTGTTTTCAAGATTATAACAAAGACGCTTGTGGGCAGGTTGAAGGGTGTAATGACGAGACTGATTGGCCCGGCTCAATCGAGCTTTATCCCAGGGAGGTTGAGTACGGATAATATTGTTATCGTCCAGGAAGCCGTTCATTCAATGAGAAGGAAACAAGGCAGGAAAGGTTGGATGTTATTAAAGTTAGACTTGGAAAAGGCATATGATCGTATCCTATGGGATTTTCTTGAGGATACTCTGAAGGTAGCAGGTTTGCCGGATGTTTGGGTACGATGGATAATGCAATGCGTCTCGGGGCCTTCTATGAATTTATTGTGGAATGGGGAGAAGACAAAAGCTTTTAAACCCCTCCGAGGCTTACGTCAAGGAGACCCGTTGTCTCCTTATCTGTTTGTTATGTGCATGGAGAGATTGTGTCACCTGATTGAGATGGCTATCATGCATCGAAAATGGAAGCCGGTTGCTCTATCTAGAGGAGGTCCAAAACTCTCCCATATTTGTTTTGCCGATGATTTGATTTTGTTTGCAGAGGCCTCAGTTGCGCAGGTCCAGGTGATCAGGAATATATTGGAACAATTTTGCACGGCTTCAGGGCAAAAAGTGAGCTTGGAAAAATCAAAAATTTTCTTTTCTGAGAATGTGTCAAGAGATTTAGGGAAGTTGATAAGCGAAGCGAGTGGTATCAAAGTTACGCATAACCTTGAGAATTATCTTGGAATGCCAGTCTTGCATAAAAGGATAAACAAGGATACGTTTGGGGAAGTGGTGGAGAGAGTATCTTCCCGGCTGGCAGGATGGAAGAGCCGCATGCTAAGTTGATAGTCTCGAGTTTTAACCCAAAATAATGCTGCAAGTGCACAGGCAAAAGCAGTAGTATATAAGGTATCGAATCCACAGAGACCAAGGTTACACTATGAATTTATAGATTTCAAATAAAGCTAAGATAAATTAAATAAGTTGTAAACTGATGTGAGCAGGTGCTTAATGCAAATGAGCAGGTGCTTGGATTAAAAATCGGTAATAAAATCAGATGATGAAGGCACTAGGCCGAGATGATTCCTTGGTGATTTCGGATACTAAGGTTGAGCATCTATTCAGGGTTTAAATGAGCACCGTCTAGAACTCAAACATAAATATAATATTGCCCCGCTTTCGGCGATGTATCAATATCTTTGTCTACAACCTAAATACCTACACTTCCGAGTGGATTTAGTAATGAAGTAAACAAGCTTTAATGCATTGGTTCGATATGTTCACATTCAATGGCAACGATCAATGGCGTTTTGGTTACCACCGAATGCTCATCAAAGGTAGTTCTAGCAACCTATATCATTTTCGGTGAATAGATTAAACCTAGAGATCATAGACTAAGTGATCAATTTAGCCTAAGCATTGAGATTTCCTAGAGATGAAGACATATAAATACCCTATTTGGCTCAACCATCTAAAACCCTAAATCACCATCAAAACCACCTCGACCTAGCTAAAGAACTACTCACGCATAAAGAACAAAATCGCAACAATTAAACAGAGAGAATTCATCATGAAAAAAATAATAAAAGAGAGGTTTAGGAATTCTTCTCCGAATATAATATGTCGTGGAAATGATTCCAAATGCACGAGTGAGTCCAAAGCAAGAGGGTCAACGAATACCAACAAAGAAACGAACCAAACGTTTTCAACAAAACAATGGAAATTCCCAAGTCAACAATGTCAAGCTCTCTGGGAAAAAGTACAGAACGTGACCAAAGGAAGAAGAGAGAATCCCCCCTTTCCAAGTCTGTAGAGAAAACAAATTAAATAAGAATACTTTTGCAAAATGAATTTAAAAGTCTTCCTCCCAAGTCTCGGTCAAATCTCCTCTTAATTGCTCAGCATGATCTCCTCTTTAATTCTTAATATTCTTTCCTTCTTTGCATCCAACCATGATCCTCTCATTAAGAGGGAGAATCAAATATTCCACAAAGGGAAAGTCAACACTAATCCAAGGGGAGTGATTTTAGGAGGTATTATTGAGCCATTAAAGAGAAAAATCTCCGTGTGGGGCCCTCTGATGGGTGGCTGCGTCTGGAATACAAGCTTCTCGGATTTAGGTCTGGGTTCCTGGTGCGAGCAGGTGCTCGCACGGACCGAGCAGGTGCTCGGTAGGGTGAAAAGTCTTCTTTTTGCTCCAATTCTTCTCCTTTTCTCCATAGAGCTCCAGCAGCTCCAAATTATGCTCCAAGACATTTTAGAACCTGAAAAGACACCAAAAGGAAACAAAAAGACTCGAAAAGCAACATGAAACAATGAGTAAATTAGGCTAAAATCCTAATATATCAACTCCCCCGGACTTGCCTTTTGCTTGTCCGCAAGCAAACAAGAAGAGTATAATCCGGAGAAGTGTTTGAAGGCGGGAGCTCAAATCCAAAAGAAACATCGAAGGATTCAATAACATGTCCTAAAGAGAACTAATGCGATGCACAACAAATCTTACTCAAGAAGCTTTCGCCATACTTATCTCTTATCAAAATAATTACTCCAAATCCTTAGACTCAAGAGAAAGCATGCAATCAACTAAACTCAACTCTTTAACATTCATTAAGGTGTTTGGTGCGGTCTCACAATTGGAAATTGAATCAATGCCATTTGGCTAGGTAGGAGAAGGCTTTTTAGTGATGTAAAGAGGCTGTCCGAATTCTTTTTGGTGGCTAACTCTCAAATGCAAGTGTTACATTTAGCAAAAGCAAGAAAGAAAAGAGACAATTGATGCATACAAGGCTAGGAATCCAAAGTTCTACCCATAACCCCATTGTTGCAATCTTTCATCTCTCTTTTCTCACTACCCATTTGTTAAACCACTAGCCAATTTCGGCTAAACCTTTCAAACTTCCTCTTTCTTCTTTAAATTTTCCGAATCCTAGGGAATTTCTTTTCTTAACTTTAGCTCTTTCTATCCTAGCATTCTCTAACATATTTTCTTCTTTTGATTTATTCTAAGAGAATGCTAAGCCATCATTTTTTTCTTTTAAACACTTAGAGCTATATACTTTCTTTTCAAACTTATTCCCTAGAACTCATCCTTTCTTCTTTCTTTCTTTTCACACTTAACCACAAACCCAAAGATAATCAAGTGAATGCTTAACCAAATCGGTTTCATACCCCACCTAAGTCTAGTCTTAAACTCAAGAAACTAGCCTAATGGAAACCTTGCCTTGTCGTCTCTAATGCTTGCAAGATTTTACCAACGCAACACAAAGAAAAAGGCCTCACTCAAAGAATAAATGCAAGGGTTTGAATGAAATGGTCGGGTTTAAAGGTGTGGTACTATCCTCATCTAAAAGATGAACTTAGATCGGGATAGCCAATCAAATCAAGATAAGAGAGGTAAAAATAGGCAAACATGATTTGAATGTAAGGTGTTTATCCATAGTTATGATTCAAAGTCCAAAAGTGAGAAAAATTAATCAAGATTAAGTTCAAGTTGATAGAGTTGAATCTAGATCATGCAAGTTTCTAATGAGTTGGGATTTTCAAAGAAATAAGATCCAAGTATGGATGAGCCTCTAATTCATGATTGTTAATGCATCGAAAAAGTTCTAATGAGGGCATATCATGGAATCCTAAAATGAATCTTTACAAGGAAATTTCATCATTGCTCCCTATGCAAATGCAATCCTAAAATGCTCTAGACTCGATCCTAGCATGAAAAAGAAAATGTTTATGCCATGAGAAACTATATGCATTTTTTTTTTTTTTTTTTTTTTCTTTTATATCTTTTTTTTTTTTATAAGTGCAAAAGACTCAAAGCAAAAACATTTAAAACATTAATCCACTCCCCCGGACTTAACTTTCACCGTCTCGGTGAAAGAAAAGTACCGAAAGAGTAGACTAAAAACAAGTTCAAATCAAAAACAAAATAAAAACAAAATAGAAACAAATGTGATATAAACAATGGGAATAGTAGGGTGAAAGTGGATATCACCCGGATGTAGCATCGTCGGAGACATGATCAGACCTCTTCCTCCTTCTCCTTGCTGGCTGGTCCGAGCAGGTGCTCGAATGCGTGCGAGCAGGTGCTCGTTCACGCTGAGCAGGTGCTCGCGGAGTTTGCACATCCGGAGCATGGCAGCAGCCTCTGGACATCGCCTGCATGAGCCTCTGCAGTAGGCTGTTGTTCTTCCTAGTGGATTGGATCATCCACCTCCTATACTCAACATCATTAGCATTATCATCAATATGGGGAAGATCAAACTCACCTTGAGAAGGAGTGTCGTGGTACGTGAGAGCAAGGCGCGGAGCCGAAGGACCAGCATCCTCGGAGTCAATTGGAGGTTGCCTCGATGTGCTTCGACGTGATGTGCTCAGGCGGGAAGCGGAGGAGGGTCGGCTCGGGTTTGGTACCAAGTAGTGCGGAGGAGGGTTAAACGCAAGATCATCAAGGGAAGAAAGTTGCGTGATTTCCAAGTTGGGCAGCTCCACATAGCTCGCCTCACCGTTTCCATTGAAGAATTGGTAAGTTGACGGTTTGATGATGATTTTGGAAAGGAGCAGGTGCTCCATATCAATGCGCTTCATCTCCGGGACGTAGGAATATGGAGAAAGATCCACCCTTAGATTGCGGAATAGCGGTGTGAGCAAGCTTCCAATACGCTCCGTCCTTGGTCCTTTGTTTATTGCGGTTGTGTTATCTTTGATCGCACAAATCATCTCCGCGAAACGCATACCCAAATTTGATCGATACTTCTCATATTGTGCCGAGTCTCCTTCACCTACAATGGGACCACAACCAAGCAATAATAACAATAACTCATCTTGATGGACCTTGTTACCTACGGATCTTCCGAAAAGCATGTTGCTCAAGATCCTTGCCACTATGCGGAGAGCGGGATGGCGTAGGCGGTTTTGGCTCGCGGAATTGGATGAGTACTCTCCCGAAGCAATCAAACTCCAAAAACTCTTGGCCTCTTGAAACCTCTTTGGACCCGATAGCCTTGTGTCCGTCTCGTAAAAGCCGTATGCTACACAAAAATCAAACATTGAAATCGCATACCTCTTTCCTCCAGCAAAGAAAGAGAACGTGGCTTCCTCGAAACAAGGGTTGTCCGGATTAGCATAGGAGAGAGTCGCGGTGGCTAGGCATTGCCTAGTGAGGTCCGGGTAGAGCACATCTTCCTCCAAAGCAAAGGCCATGCAGCGAGCATTGTAGAGTATGCTCCTCACTTGTTGTTGAAGACCAAGTTCGACCAATGTTCTATCGCACATGAACCGAGTAGGTTCGAGGTCAACTTGGAGGAGTTGATTGTAGTAGAAAGCGTCGATTTCGTCCCAAGAGTCTGGTGAGGACATTGGGAGTCCGGCTCGGTCAATTTCAAAAGGTTCGCCTTCCGGTCTAGGCCATGGGAAGGTGAGTGGAGAAGCGGTTGCGGAGGCAGAGGCCTTACCCTTGCCTTTTTCCTTGTTGGAGAACTTGATTTTTGGAGCCATGGTGAATGAGAAGAGGCGGAGAGAGGTGTGGAGATTTGGTTTTCCGGCGTGAAATCGGGGTGGTTATGGGTGAAGTTTGGTCTCGGAAAAGAAGAGATGAAGTGTGGCGGTGGTGGTGGTTTTTGCCGAGTGAGCAGGTGCTCGGGATTTAGAGAGTTTGAGCGGCGGCGAGAGAGAGAGAGAGAGAGAGCAGTTGAGAGTTTGGGAGCTTTAGGGATTTGGTGAGAGAGGGAGTAATGAGATGTGTGGTTATGAGGAGTGGTAGAGATGGGACTTTAATGGAGAGGAGTAATGTTGAGTGGCGGTTTTCAAGGGAGATGGGAAAGTGGAGAAAGGCTCGGCAGTTTTGGGGAAGAGGGGGAGATCAAAAAGTTTGGCTTTATCTGCAAAAAGGAAGAAGAATGAGTGGTTAGGGTTTTTGGCAAAAGATTGAAAAGGAAATAAAGAGGAAAATAAAAGGAAGTAAAATAAAAAGGAAATAAGGAATAAATCAAATGTTTTTCTGTTTTTCTTTTTCTTTTATATCTTTTTTTTTTTTTTTTTTTTTTTTTTTTCCTTTTTTTTTTTTTTTTTTGTGTTCTGGGAAAAACGGAAAAGCTGATTGTTGGTCCCGAGCAGGTGCTCGCTTCTTTCTGAGCAGGTGCTCGGTGCAACTTTGCACTTTTTCGCAGAACGCAGTTACTGAAAACACAAGTGAAATGTTAGTAATAAAAGGAATTAAAATTCAAAATTTATACAAAAATCCTTACCGGTGGGTTGCCTCCCACCAAGCGCTTGTTTTAAGTCGTTAGCTCGACTTTGGAAATCTTTTAGGCTCGAGGAGGGTCACTGAAAGTGACTGATTCAACTTCTCCCACGTATGTATCCGCAAGATATGGCTTGAGACGTTGACCATTGACAACAAAATCACCTCCTTTAGTGTTCCACAACACTATGGCTCCGTGTGGTTTCACTTCTTTTATAGTGAACGGACCACTCCATCTCGACTTTAGCTTTCCTGGAAACAACTTAAAACGAGAGTTAAACAATAAGACTTGATCGTTAGGAGCAAAGTTTCGAGGGATAATCTTCTTGTCGTGGTAAGCTTTGGTCCGTTCCTTGTAGATTCGGGAATTGTCATAGGCGAGATGCCTAATCTCTTCCAACTCATGCAGCTGCATGGATCTCCTCTCGGACGCACTAAGGATGTCGAAGTTAAGCCGCTTGACAGCCCATGCCGCTTTGTATTCCAACTCGACCGGTAAGTGACATGCCTTCCCATACACCAAATGAAAAGGCGTTGTCCCCAACGGAGTCTTATATGCTGTCCTATATGCCCACAAAGCGTCATCTAGCTTATTCGCCCAATCCTTACGCGTTGTACCAACTGTTTTTTGCAAAATACTCTTTATCTCTCTATTGGAGACCTCCACTTGTCCACTTGTTTGAGGGTGATAAGGAGAAGCTACCTTATGCGTGACTCCATTCTTCCTTAACAAGTTCTCAAAAACCTTGTTAATGAAGTGTGAACCTCCATCACTTATCACAACTCTCGGAATTCCAAACCTAGGGAAAATTACCGTCTTGAGCAACTTGGTAACAATCACAGCATCACAAGTCGGGCTAGCTTGTGCTTCGACCCACTTAGAAACATAGTCAACGGCCACAAGTATGTACTTGTTCTTATAGGAGGAAGGGAACGGTCCCATGAAGTCTATACCCCAAACATCGAAAACCTCTACTTCCAAGATGAAATTTTGAGGCATCTCATTGCGCTTGCTGATGTTTCCTTGCCTTTGACACGCGTTACATCGAGCAACAAACCTATTCGCATCCTTGAACATCGTTGGCCACCAAAGACCCGCTTGTAGCACTTTTGTAACCGTCTTGAATGTGGCAAAGTGTCCGGCATAAGATGAACCGTGACAATGGTGCAAGATCCCAGGGATTTCCTCCTCCGAAACACATCTTCTATACAGCCCATCCGAGCATTGCTTGTACAAGTACGGCTCGTCCCAATAGTATCGTCTAACATCTCGGAAAAACTTCTTCTTTTGGCTTCCCGTTAGGTTTTCCGGAACCTTATCAGCTGCCAAGTAGTTAGCAAAGTCACCGAACCAAGGGAAACTCGAAGGTTGGGCATTCTGGATAATTCCACAAAAAATCTTCCGAGCAGGTGCTCGGTCAGTCCGAGCAGGTGCTCGCTCAGCTTCTGGAAATTTTTCGCAGATCGAATAAATTTGTTCATCTGGCAGGCTGTCTTCCATAGGTGTCTCATCTTCAACTTGCAGCCTACTTAAATGATCAGCAACTCCATTCTCGGACCCTTTCTTGTCCTTGATCTCTAAATCAAACTCTTGAAGCAAAAGTATCCATCTCAATAGCCTAGGCTTGGCATCTTTCTTGGTCAGCAAGTACTTTAACGCAGCATGATCGGTGTGAACAATTACCTTAGAACCGACGAGGTATGATCTAAACTTCTCAAAGGCGAAGACAATCGCCAATAACTCCTTTTCGGTGGTTGCATACCGACATTGAGCATCATCCATCGTCCGGCTAGCATAATATATCACATGGAGCTTCTTGTCCTTCCTTTGACCAAGAACAGCCCCCACAGCAAAATCACTCGCATCCGTCATAATCTCAAACGGTAAGTCCCAATCCGGTGGTTGGACTATTGGTGCACTAACCAAGGCACCCTTGATAGTATGAAACGCAGCCAAACACTCTCTATCAAAGTCGAACTTGACTTCCTTACACAGCAATCTAGTGAGAGGCCTAGCAATGTTGGAGAAGTCTTTGATGAAACGACGGTAGAACCCGGCATGGCCTAGAAAGCTTCGGATTCCTTTGACCGTAGTAGGCGGTTGTAAACTCATCATGACCTCTATCTTAGCCTTGTCAACCTCTATCCCTTTCTCTGAAATCCGGTGTCCAAGTACTATCCCATTTTTGACCATAAAATGGCACTTCTCCCAATTCAGCACTAGATGCTTCTCCTCGCATCTTTGTAATACTCTGCACAAATTAGACAAACAAACAGAAAAAGAACTCCCATACACAGAGAAGTCATCCATAAATACTTCCATAATATCTTCAATTAAATCAGTAAAAATGGACATCATACAACGTTGGAAAGTCGCTGGGGCATTGCACAAACCAAATGGCATCCGGCGGTATGCGAATGTGCCGTATGGACATGTGAACGTTGTCTTTTCCTGATCATCGGGATGGATGGGTATCTGAAAAAATCCTGAGTAACCATCTAGGAAACAGTAGTAAGGGTGATTAGCAAGACGTTCAAGCATTTGATCAATAAAAGGTAAAGGAAAATGATCTTTGCGAGTAGCAGCATTCAATTTCCTATAGTCTATGCACATTCTATGACCCGTTACCGTTCTAGTTGGAATCAATTCGTTTTTCTCATTCCTAATTACCGTGATACCTCCCTTCTTAGGTACAACATGCACCGGACTTACCCATTTGCTATCAGATATAGCATAGATCACACCAGCGTCTAGAAGTTTCATTATCTCTTTCTTTACAACATCCTTTAGATTCGGGTTTAACCGTCTCTGATGTTCTATAGAAGTCATCGATTCATCCTCTAGATTAATTCGGTGCATGCACAAGTCGGGAGATATACCGGTTATATCATCTAACGAATATCCCAAGGCCTTTCTATATTTCCTTAACTCACACAAAAGCAAAGTGATCTCAACATTATTCAATTCCGCATTCACTATAACAGGATATGTAGAGTTAGGACCTAGAAATGCATACCTGAGTCCTGCTGGGAGGGTTTTTAACTCTACCTTTGGAGCTTTCAGCTCGCTCCATGATCCGGTGATGTTCTGGTTTGTCCGAGCAGGTGCTCGGTCGGAGCGAGCAGGTGCTCGCTGAAAATCTGGCAGAACATCGTTTTCTGTGCCCTCGGTCAGACTCTGGAACTCATCTTCTTTCTCTATTCTGGTGTTGGAATCCAGAAACTTGGCAAACCCTTGGGTGTCTTCACTTAGAAATCCGTGTTCACTTTCGGCTTTTGTCAACGCAACTTCGAGAGAGTCCTTTGCTAGGATCTCTTCAACCACATCTTCCGACATCTCGGAGTCATCGTGGATCACGAAGGTTTGCCCATCTATCATCGGCCTCTTGAGCATCTTACTCATCTCAAACCGTACCACCATGTCTCCGAGACGGAGGTCGACTATACCTTGTTCAACATCGATGATTGCACGCGCCGTGTTTAGGAATGATCTCCCCAAAATCAGTGGGTCCTTTGGTTCTTCATCGAGCTCTAGAACCACGAAATCGGTTGGGATTAGAGTGTCCCCTATGCGGACGTGTAAATCCTCGATTATACCTACAGGCAGTTTAGTGGATCTATCTGCAAAAATCAAGGAGATCTTAGTTGGTTTGAAATCGGTAAAACCTAAACGTTTAGCAACGGAATAAGGCATTAAATTAACACTTGAACCCAAGTCAACCAGTGAGCATGCGAACGTGCATGGCCCAATTTTTACCGAAATCACAAACCTCCCGGGATCGCCTTTCTTAGTCAACACCTTACTCTGAAGTATTGCACTACATTCTTTGGAAACCATCATCACACTCTCCTCTTCCACAACTTTTCCAGAAATTAGCTCCTTCATGTACCGTTTGAGAGAAGGTACCATTTGAACCGCATCGGATAACGGAAGCTTTACCTCCAAGCCTTTAATCATTTCCTTACACTTAGCATCCTCCAAATCCTTCTTAGATCTCTTGGGAGGCACTGGGTAGGGTATCTTAGGCACATAGACTCTCTCGGTCTGAGCTTCTGGAAATTTCGCGGGAACATTCTGAGCGAGCAGGTGCTCGATCGGCTGAGCAGGTGCTCGCTGGGGTGTTTTCTCCAGATTGATCGGAACAGTAGCTGGTGTGGTTTCTGAGCTAGAGCCAGCCTCCTCATGCATCACATTCTCTGCCAAATCATCCTCTTGTGCCGGTTGCTCAACAACTTTTTCCTTGGCCTTAACTTGAGAGGTTGTGGCCGTAGGTTGTGCCAACACTCTTCCGCTTCTTAACTCAACAGCATTGCATGGCGAATACTCCTTCCTAGGGTTCACTTCACCACGGCCAGGAAGAGCACCAACCGGTCTTTGAATAGCCTCGGCGGTTTGAGCTACTTGTGTATCCAACTTCTTTACATGTGCGGTCACGGCCTCATACTTTGCATGGAGATCCTTGTACATGTTGTCCATCTTACTGCCCAGCTCGGTTGACGTCTGCTGTTGGTTGGCCAAGACTTGATGAATGAGACCTTTCAAATCATCTTGTTGGGATTGAGGCGCGGAAACGGTTTGTTGTTGGTTTGTTGCTTGAAACCGGTTCTGATTTTGGTTGAGCACAATTTGCTTCCCTTGAGTGTTGTTGGAGTAGAACTTCTGATTTGTACCCCCTTGTTGCGGATAGACTTGGTCTTGGGGGTTTTCCACGTTGGTGTTGCGGTAGGAGAGGTTTGGGTGGCTTCGGTAGTTGGGGTTGAACCCTCGGTTTTGGTACCCTTGGCCATTCACATAGTTGACCTCTTCCAAACCATCTTCTTGATCTTCCACAAACTCTTGAGCATTAGGGGCAGCCCCATCTTCTTCCATGAACTTAACCGGCCTTTGAGTCTCTCGTAGAAGCAAGTTCACTTTTGCGGTTAATTCATCGATCTTTTGAGAGTCCACACTATTGACCTTCTTGGTTCTATCGTACTCGGGAGCCTTGTTGTTGGAGCTTGAGGCAAGGTTTTCGATGAGCTCAAATGCACCTTCCTTAGTCTTGGTCATGAAGTCTCCATTACTTGCGGCATTCAAAGCATTACGGTAATCCCAATCGACTCCATCGTAGAATATGTTCAAGATTTGCTCATCCTTGAAACCGTGATGAGGACACTCCCTCTTATACTCCTTGAGTCTTTCCCAAGCTTCACCAAAAGCTTCTCCGGAGTGTTGTTGAAAGGATGCAATCTTGTTCCTCAAAGCGGCCGTTTTGGACTTCGTATAGAAATGATCCAAGAACGCGGATCTAGCCTCATCCCAAGTCCTCAATGAACCAGCCGGCAGTGACTTTAACCATCTTTGTGCCTTGTCCGCGAGAGAGAATGGGAACAACTTACATTTCAGAAAATCGGTTGGAACACCATTAGAACCCGTAGTACTACAGATTTCCTCGAAGTTCTCTATGTGGTCCATTGGTATTTCAGCGGGTAGACCATGGAATAGATGCTGCTTTACCAATGAAATTAACTGAGCCTTGACCTCGTAATCTTGTCTCTGAATGGTCGGAATGACAATGGCCGAACGGTTTTGATAGAACGCATGGGGATTATCCGAATCCCCTATGGTTGGCTGACCCCGCGGCTGTTGCCTTTGCAACTGGGTGATTTGATCTCTCAAAATCTGTAACTGAGCATTCATAGCTTCCTGATCTGCCATGTTTTCTGTGCGAGCAGGTGCTCGTTCGGTTTGAGCAGGTGCTCGGCGGCGATTCTGACGTTCGAGACGAGCTAACTCTTCGTTCGTATGACTGACTAGATCTTCGTTCAGATTTCTCCTCGTTCTTCTACTGGTCATACACCTGAAACATAACAAAAACAAAAACAAAAAACAAAATTAGCAAAATTCTTAGACTATAAATAAAACCAAAATTCAAAGGTAACGCTATTGGTCCCCGGCAACGGCGCCAAAAACTTGATAGTCTCGAGTTTTAACCCAAAATAATGCTGCAAGTGCACAGGCAAAAGCAGTAGTATATAAGGTATCGAATCCACAGAGACCAAGGTTACACTATGAATTTATAGATTTCAAATAAAGCTAAGATAAATTAAATAAGTTGTAAACTGATGTGAGCAGGTGCTTAATGCAAATGAGCAGGTGCTTGGATTAAAAATCGGTAATAAAATCAGATGATGAAGGCACTAGGCCGAGATGATTCCTTGGTGATTTCGGATACTAAGGTTGAGCATCTATTCAGGGTTTAAATGAGCACCGTCTAGAACTCAAACATAAATATAATATTGCCCCGCTTTCGGCGATGTATCAATATCTTTGTCTACAACCTAAATACCTACACTTCCGAGTGGATTTAGTAATGAAGTAAACAAGCTTTAATGCATTGGTTCGATATGTTCACATTCAATGGCAACGATCAATGGCGTTTTGGTTACCACCGAATGCTCATCAAAGGTAGTTCTAGCAACCTATATCATTTTCGGTGAATAGATTAAACCTAGAGATCATAGACTAAGTGATCAATTTAGCCTAAGCATTGAGATTTCCTAGAGATGAAGACATATAAATACCCTATTTGGCTCAACCATCTAAAACCCTAAATCACCATCAAAACCACCTCGACCTAGCTAAAGAACTACTCACGCATAAAGAACAAAATCGCAACAATTAAACAGAGAGAATTCATCATGAAAAAAATAATAAAAGAGAGGTTTAGGAATTCTTCTCCGAATATAATATGTCGTGGAAATGATTCCAAATGCACGAGTGAGTCCAAAGCAAGAGGGTCAACGAATACCAACAAAGAAACGAACCAAACGTTTTCAACAAAACAATGGAAATTCCCAAGTCAACAATGTCAAGCTCTCTGGGAAAAAGTACAGAATGTGACCAAAGGAAGAAGAGAGAATCCCCCCTTTCCAAGTCTGTAGAGAAAACAAATTAAATAAGAATACTTTTGCAAAATGAATTTAAAAGTCTTCCTCCCAAGTCTCGGTCAAATCTCCTCTTAATTGCTCAGCATGATCTCCTCTTTAATTCTTAATATTCTTTCCTTCTTTGCATCCAACCATGATCCTCTCATTAAGAGGGAGAATCAAATATTCCACAAAGGGAAAGTCAACACTAATCCAAGGGGAGTGATTTTAGGAGGTATTATTGAGCCATTAAAGAGAAAAATCTCCGTGTGGGGCCCTCTGATGGGTGGCTGCGTCTGGAATACAAGCTTCTCGGATTTAGGTCTGGGTTCCTGGTGCGAGCAGGTGCTCGCACGGACCGAGCAGGTGCTCGGTAGGGTGAAAAGTCTTCTTTTTGCTCCAATTCTTCTCCTTTTCTCCATAGAGCTCCAGCAGCTCCAAATTATGCTCCAAGACATTTTAGAACCTGAAAAGACACCAAAAGGAAACAAAAAGACTCGAAAAGCAACATGAAACAATGAGTAAATTAGGCTAAAATCCTAATATATCATAAGTATGGCTGGTCGGGTCACTCTAACGAAATCAGTCCTTGCCTCAATCCCGGTTCATTCGATGAGCACGATTATGTTGCCGGCGTCGACTTTAAATGCTTTGGATCAGATTTCTAGAGATTTTGTATGGGGTAGTTCACGGGAAAGAAGGAGACAGCATCTCTTAGCATGGGACCAGATTTGTGTGCCGAAGAAACAAGGAGGTTTGGGAATTCGTAAAGCTCGGGATATGAATAAAGCTCTTATTGCGAAAGTTGGATGGAGATTACTAAAGAATAAAGAGAGTCTTTGGGCCAAGGTTTTGAGGAAGAAGTATAGATTTGGGGAGTCAAATGAGCAGCCTTTGACAACAACCAGGAATACATGGTCACCGATTTGGAGAAGTGTTGGTATCGGAGTAAGGGAGGTGGTCATGAAAGGATTCCGTTGGGTTCTTGGCAATGGAAGAGATGTTCGGTTTTGGACGGATAAATGGATATCGAGTACACCACTTGTAGAATCAGTAATGGGGATGTTACCGATTGGTTATGAAGATATGTGAGTCTGTGATTTTTGGACACATGGAAGAGGTTAGGATTTGGCTAGGATAACCCCATATGTTTATGAAGACCAGCGATTAGAGTTGTTATCTGTTGTTGTCGACAATGGGATCGGGGTACATGATCATATGTCATGGGGAGAGACGGCGGACGGGCAGTTTACGGTACGTTCCGCCTATGATTTGCTGATTCGAGATGTAGCCCCTAGACCAAATATGGAGAGCTTCTATACACGGTTTTGGCGGGTTCGGGTGCCAGAACGGGTTCGAGTTTTTATTTGGTTGGTTGTTCGTCAGGTGATTATGACAAATTCTGAGCGGTTTCGGCGACACTTGTCGGCAACGAATACATGTGAAGTGTGTAAAGGAGGGGTGGAGACGATTATTCATGTTCTTAGGGATTGTCCGGCAACGGAAGGCCTATGGAGTAGATTGGTTTGTCCTCGGAAGAGAAGAGTATTTTTTGCGCAGAGTCTGTTGAGTGGTTTTATGCGAATTTGGGGGAGGAAACAAAATATGACGATGTTCCCTGGGCTACGACGTTTGCGTTGACAGTTTGGTGGGCCTGGAAATGGAGGTGTGGTAATGTTTTTGGTGAGAACAGAGTTTGTAGGGACAGGATTCGATTTCTGAAGGATCTTGCCAGGGAAGTGGAGAAGGCGTATTTGATGGAGAGTGAAGGCATTAGGAGTAGTCCGAGAGTGGAGCAGTGGATAGCTTGGGTGAAACCGAACTCGGGATGGTTTAAATTGAATACGGATGGTGCTTCGCATGGGAACCCTGGTTTAGCAACGGCAGGTGGTGTAGTGAGAGACGAAGAGGGCCAATAGGTGTGCGGGTTTGCTTTGAACATTGGTAGATGCTCCGCGCCATTAGCAGAATTATGGGGAGTATATTATGGTATGTGTATTGCGTGGGAAAGGAAAATACCGCGCCTGGAGTTGGAAGTGGATTCAGAGTTGGTAGTGGGTTTCTTGAAGAATGGGATTGGGGATTCTCATCCGCTCTCCTTCCTGGTACGTCTGTGCCATGGCTTTCTCTCAAAGGACTGGATTGTCCGAATATCGCATATGTATAGGGAGGCTAACCGTCTTGCCGACGGGTTAGCGAACTATGCTTTTTCTTTAAACTTAGGTTTGTATACGTTTGATGTTGTTCCTTCGGATGTTGATTTGTTCTTGCAAGAGGATGTCTCTGGACTCTCTCGGCCAAGACAAGTATGCGTGTAATTCTTTAAGTTTCCAATAAAACCTGGGGGACATGTCCCCCCGTGATTCATCAAAAAAAAGTTAAAAACCGGAAGGAACCTCACATAGTCGAAGCAATATCCACCCCAAATAATCAGGAATCTACCTACGACTTTCGTTAGAAAAACTTGATGTATCCCATCATTTTATCATTTTTCAATTTATTCCTCCCCCTGACTGGATGATTCTTTCCGAGGACTCTATTTCTTTCTAGATTCAAGCACCAAAGCATACCATATATTTCAATAAACAAAACTGTCCATCTCATCTCGAACATCTTTGTCTTCTCGTATAAAACCAAACAACATATGATCATTACAATATTGTGCCGTCAAACATCACACACCTCTGAATTCACCGATCATCATTTCTTTGCTACTACATAAAACATAAGATCCATCCCAGCATAGAGTAGTAACATTTGCTCAAAGTACCATTTCTTAAGTGTTTCAAGCAAATGGACAAAAGATTTTTGCATAGAGAAACAAATCTGAACAAGCAAAGAACCATAAACCAACCCAGAACGAAACCTTGGATTTATCTTTCTAAACAATGTCTATGCTCACCTTCCTTCATTGTTTTGATGGTTAGAATACCTAATTGACTTCCCATTTCAGCTAACGTGGAAACACAAGGACTAATCTACCTCAACATTACGCTCCACTGAGCCAACATAATACGAATTACAAATGTATCTGTTTAATGCAATATACAATGAAAGAGGCGCAATATTTTTGACTCTTGATCTTGAATAATTCAGAATTGGCCTCCTCTAGTTCTAAAAGCTGCTGAGCACGATAACATATTGATGTAAGCACACTCATAGCTGACAAAGTTCTTCAGTCTACATGAGGTGAGAAATACTCAAAGAGCAACTAAGAAGGCTAGCCTGAGAAAAGAGGCAACACAATTGTTTTCTTAAAATCTTTCAAGTGTTTGGAATGGATTTGATTTACTTTTGTGGCTATGGTTTGCTTACGTGAAGAGTTGAGGACGGGAGCGGGAGAGCTGAGAGCGATTAATAGGGGAGAGAATATGGCTCCGTAGAGTTGACTGGGGATTAGAGGCGCCACCACCAAACACGGGATGTCCTCCTCCTGCTCTTCTGTTTCCAGGGTCGGTTGGGATCGCCGGCGAGTCGTTGGAGATGTCGAACGGACCCGAGTTTGAACTGTTCTGTCTTGCTGGCCATATCTCCTCTTTGGGTCCTGGTGTCGCAGGAGAAAAAAACAACCGGTCTGCATCAAATAAGTCAACTTGATTTGGAGATACTTAAACAACTTTAGGCTTTGGAATCACAAGAAGCACTAATAACTTTAGGCATTTTTCTACCTCTTGCTCCATCATCTGACACCTCTTGCCCATCTTCTGGTATGCTGCTCCATTTTCCCGTTAAACTTTGCTAGCATACTCTGATGACACTGCGCAACAAAACTCTATTCATCTTGTACTGCATCTCAATGTCCCTTTGGGCAATGTAAAACATTACACTTCGGTATGCACTCTTCATCACTGGAATTCAGTTAAGGAAAACGCAAGGAGGATCACTGTTGTTTAATCAACTTTTACAGATGCAAAAGACACAGTCACTTGATTAAAAAAAAATGTTATGCCACCTCAGTTGATGAAAAAAGCTTTACAAAATGTTACTAGTGCAAAAGACCCAGTCAGATGATGGAAAAAGCTATAGCATTTGAGTTGAGATTTGAAATGTAGAAGAACATAATTGCCAGTTGCAACTGACACATCAGTGAAAAGGATACGTATATTTGTGGAGAAATTCCAGCCATCGCCATCTGATAACAAAGGTAGGCAAGCAACGAGGAGACGTAAGATGGTAATACTGGAAAAGAAGAAAAGCCATAGCATCCTTGCATACACCAGATCAACCACTTACATTTATCCATTCTTCATTTGGATTGGTATCCACAGGTTTCATCAGGCAAAGAAAGATAAAAACAAACTGTCAAGTCAAAAAGAAGGCGAGTAGGACTGAACTGAAGCTAGGCAAGTAGCTAAAGAGAACTTTTTAAACCTCTTGGATAGTACTTGATCGAGACAAGGCTATATAACTCAGAAAGAGCTGTAAATCGGATACATAATAAGTCGCCGCATGTGGTGGAAATGGCCCCGCCCTCCGGTTCCCTCCAGCAAGCGTTGCACCTCGTGTTAGCCTCTAATATAAGTATCTCAAGCTGCGACACGCTACAAAATCATACTAGATTTAGAGACGATTCAGATTCCAAAACAAAACGTTTACACAGCTGTTGATGAAGAACTAAACTCACTGAGATCAATAGGTTGCAAATTCATTCTCACTGCTTCCAAGAACGAGATAGAATTACCAACACACAATTCATTCTCACTGCTGCAATTTGTCAAAATGCAAACACCAATTGGGTCAATAGGTTGCTGGAAATACAAACAGAGCACATAACTTCAGTGGTACACAATCGCTGTGATAATCGTTAGCTATCAAGTTCAGAAAAACGATTTTCAAAACGAAACCCCTAGAAATTCTGCATAAATTCCAGAAATCGGCGAAAAAACATCACCAATGATAGATTACAGAGCCGATTCTAAGGATTTGTAAACTACTCGAATACACAGGGCACGAAACTAGGGTTGTAAAAACTCAGCCGTGAAACCATCAGGCCCTGGACATTTGTTCTTGGGGAGACGGAAAACCACTTCTTGGATCTCCGCTGCCAAGACTGGATGAATAAGCAACTGCTGAAGATCACCCGAGCATCTCATATTTGTGTTACGGTCTACCTTTTCAAGCTGAGCATTAGAAAGAGAGGAGTTAGCTTCGCCAAGCAAGGAGGAGTAAAACTGAACACAATGACTCTTAATCTCCTGCGGCGAGTCAATCCTGTGCAAACCATCCATAAGGAAATGGATATGGTTACTAGCCTTCCTTGACATAGTCCGAAGGAAGAAGAATCTTGTGCAAAGATCACCGAACTTGAGCCAAGAAACCCTAGATCTTTGCCGAAAAAATGACTCCTCCGCAAGAGCCAGAGTATGCCAGTTTTTAAAAGCAACTTTCTCCCTTGTAGCTAACTCCTTATTCGGATTATTCAACAACTCAATTTGACAATCTTTAAGATCAGACAAAGCCGCAACTACTCTCTTCTCAATGCCTGAGAAATTTCTCTTATAAAGCTGCTTTATATGGCTTTTAAGACCCTTCAGCTTCCTTGAGAAAGAAAACATCTCCGTTCCACGAATGGCAACTGTGGACCAAAAGTGAGCCACAAGAGGAAGGAAATCTTGATGCTGCAACACACAATTCGGAAACTTAAAAGGCAAGTTTCTTAGTGGCATGTGCGCACCAAAACTAATACACCATGGGCTATGATCAGAGAAAGCAGGCTCTCCAAAATGCCCGAATGATAAAGGGAATTTCGAAATCCAATCTGCATTTACTAAGATCCTGTCAAGCTTTCTCGCCAAAGGCCTTACTTCACTCTTATTCCACCAAGTAAACATCGATCCTCGAAAAGTAAGATCATGAACATCCGCTGAAAATAGGCAATCTCTAAGCTCCTGCATACCCCTTGTAACTCTTGAAGATCCCGAGGAATCATCCTGAGGATCCAATGTCTGGTTAAAATCACCAAGCAAAGACCAAGGCTTACCCATTACTATTGAATTTTGTGATAAACTAATAATCTCATACCACAGCCTCTTTCTGTCCTCCCTTGAGTTCAAAGCATACACAAAAGACACAACTATCTCTTCCTCCATTTCAGGGAGCTTGACCACACAAGAAATCATTTGATCAGATTTACTAATAATAGTAACCTGAACAACTCTATCCCACAAGACCCATATACGGCCTAACTCGGCAAAATCATAATTCGCCTCAAGACTCCAACCCGCAAAATGCCGATTTACAAAATTTTGAGCATTGTGAACCTTTACTTTAGTCTCAATCAATGCTCCAAACCGAGAGTTACTACTCTTAATCCACCGCCTACAGGAGCGTCTACGCTCCGCCTTATTAAAACCCCGAACATTCCAACAAAAAATACCAAAATTTTCAAAATTTTGATCATCCATAGGTGATATTATTTTTTATTGGGGCCCTTGCCCCTCTCCTTCTTCCGCTGTCTACTAGATTTATATTTAGTGAAGCCTTCCTCATCCATTAACTCCTCATTCTCCGAAGACTCATACTCTTCCACATCTTGATCATCTACCATTTTCCCCTTCCCCGCATCCTCAGAGATAACCATATTATCAACGACGTCTCTACTCTGCTCCTTACTCTGACTTACCTTAAGAGAATTTTCACCCTCAATTAATTTTTGGGTCCCAGAGACTTTAGGACCAGATTTATCCTCCTTAACTCGTTCCTTCCTTAAAGAAATCCTATCTCCACTGGACTTCGACTGACTACCAACTGTCATACCAACTTTCATACGAGATTCATCATTCTTCTTCCTCTGCGTGCATACTTCCTCCAAATGCTGCTTTGAGTTACACACAGTGCAAGTCACCGGCGCTAAAGGACACCGTTTAGAGCTGTGCCCCACCGCATCACAAACTGAACAAATAGGAGGAAGCCATGGACTTGAAAGTCCAATCCTTTGAATATGTCCTGAATCAAACTGAACATTTAGGTGTTCCGGGAGGCGGACCCTTGGATCAATGATCGCATAAACCTTTGCTACCTCTAGATTTGAGAGATTGAGAGTCTCATGGTGACAGCGAACAGGCTTACCTACAAGAGAGGTAATACGAAATAAAGCCTCTTCACTATAGAATTGAAGAGGGACATTGCGAAACTCCAGCCAGACTGGAACCGATTTTAATTCTGGCTTCTCCGGAGTCAAACCGGGCTCCCACTTAGCAACAAACATAGTTTCCCCGTCAAAATGCCACATACCTTGACTGAGAACTCTTCTTCTCGTAATTGGCGATGGAATACGAAAGAGAAAAGCCTTCTCACTCAATCTAGATACAAATATATCTCTGTACTTATTGCTCCATATCCCATTTGCAATCGCATAAACGGCACCCCTAGACGGGGGATCGCCATAAAACTGACCAATTATAAAACTTTCCCATTGCTTCTTGCTACGCTCAATAACAGCATTCGGGATCCGAATGCATTTTTCACCTGAGTCAAGGGTAAAACCCTCGTCCTTCATCTCAATCTGCTCTGGCCTTAGCTTCAATACATCCTTCCACAGAGGCTTATTCGATTGAGAGCCCAGACCTGGAACAGGATTAGCAAAGACCTGAGCATCACCCACGGCAGCTTGAGAAGCTTGACCATCGCCCAAATCCACCACTAGATCAACAGCATCTGAAATATTATTCATAGTCAGATCCTGTTGAGAAACCGAGTTGCTTCGTTCTGCAACACCACTAAACAGAGCATCAGACTTCCTTGGACCAAAATCTTGCTCAGTATCACTTCCTCCATGAACAGATCTATTGTTCTCCATATCCACCATCCTCTGAGACGAGGAAGAATCACCAGGTGAATCAGATTTCGACGATGAAACCTTGAAATTACCAGGATTGTTGACGGAAAGGGAGACAGAACTTGAAGATGGAGATTTCTTCTTCTTCGCCATCAAGAAAAACACTTAGATTCATTCAAAATTCAAGATCAGAACGAAGAAAGTCGCCAAATTTTCGCACTTCACTGTAGTTTTCGCGATGTCACGTGTTTTCTTCTCTTCTAGTGTTTGAGTTTTTGAGTTGGGATTCTCTCTTGTAGGATCATGGTTGGCCGAAACAGAAATGCGAGGAAGAGGACAAACCAAGCGGCACTGAGGGCGAGTCAACAGCAACAAATTGAAGCGCAGATTGAGTCTCTCTCCACTGGCAAGCCTCTAGCGACTCCACCACCTTCGCACCCCACCTTTGGCGATCTGGAACTTACAGATGCGCACCGTGAATTCTACAGGAAACGGGATGCTACTCTTAACGACCCTATGAGAGAAACACATTATCACGTTTATGTCGATGGTGAAAACTCAGCGGATCAAGTAGGGATTCCGTTTAACCACTACGAGATAGCCAGCAAACTTGAGCTTGTCCTTCAAACACGGTACAACAATCCTTCTCTACGCGTAGGTCACATGACGGTTATAGGTAACCGTCTTGCGGTTTTTGGTCATGATATCCAACCGAATCCTAATTTCGTCACAGTGGAAGATGTCTTTGTCAGGGATACATATTGTGGTTATTGCAACACCAAGATTTACTCTGCAAGGAACGATCTTCGTGCGTCGGAAGCGTATGAGAGAAAAACGGACATTGCCGATTCGATGCTCGAAGATTCCATGTATGATGACTTCCGTACCACCGGGCCTCCTTTCAAGCTTGCTCTCGTCACCGGGGATGGCGACTTTGAAGGTCTCGTAACTACTCTCATAGGTCTCGGAGTTAATGTCCATTTGGTAAGAACCAAGAACTGTGCTTCACATCTTCAAGCTGCCGTTCATCCCAACCAATGCATCACACTGCAGGAAGTTTTAAATATGCCAAATAGAATAGCAACGCCATACATGATTGATCGCTTTCCTGGTGTCAAATTTTAATCAACAGTATGATTATTCTTCTATAGAAGAAGAAACGAAAAACGATGTAGTAGCTTACGAATTTTTATATCTTTGTTGGTAGGTAAAATTGAAAACATCATCCTAAACACATATCCAATCATTTCTTAGCAAAACAAAACAATCACTGAAACCAATAATATATATAAGTTTTGTTGATAATATGCATATTAAAATATATAGATAATATTCAGTCCAACATCATTATCTTAGTAGAATCATAATCTTTAAAAAAAAACTGGAAATTAACTAAAATCCTTTCCACATAACTAACTTCACCATCCTCCTCCACCGCCACCACAACCACCGTGACGTCCACAACCACCGCCGTGATGGTGACTTACATGATGTCCTTGATAGTGACCATGAGGAGCAGAATCAGAAACAGTAGGCAGAGAAACAGCTGCTGGATAAAACATGAAACCACCATCACTGCTTCTTATGTTTATGTTTGTACACCACTGCTACTTTGGTTATTCGGCTTTTTCGCAGACCCATTAGTGACTGTCTCTTCCTTCTTCTTCCCAAAACAACTACAAAACTTCATGAAAACAACCAAAAGAACAAAACCAGCACAATCTAACAAGACAATAGCATAATTTTCCATGATCTCTCTCTTTCTCTATGCAATAAAGAAACTTTTCAAGTTTTGGTTCTTTGAACCTATGCACCGTATTTATAGTCAATAATGACATTGTATAATAATCTCTATCTGGACTATGATTTAGAGTTTGGTTAAGTTTATCCAAAAAACTAATGATATTAAAATTTCTTAATATATATTAAACAAACTCCAAGAAGGAAGGTAACTTTTACCTCAAGAAACAGAGTTTTCTTCAGGGGATAGGTTAATTCCTCTGTAACCACTACTTCACTGTGAGATTCCAATTCATTTCTTTACCAATCATCTTCAGTGTGAAATCTATCTCTTTCAAATTCAAATGAGATTCATCTCCGGCGAGAAAATTATGTACTTCACCTTTTAATATGATCCAACTAGACCCGGGATCTTTCTTTATTCGTTTGGAATGATATTCCTTATTCGATCACCGTCTTTGTTTTTCCCAACGGTTGAATATAGCTGCGACAATACCACGTAAGGCGTGGCGTTATCTGGCTCGAGTTCGATTAGTTTCTTAGCAGAAATCTCAGCTAAATCAACACGTAAATAAGTCTTGCTTGCACCATGTAAGCTTCCCCAAACACCCGAATGCGGCTCAAATGGCATTGAAGAGATCAATTTATACGCTTCATCGAGCAATCCGCTTCTTCCGAGAAGATCAACCATGGATGCATAATGATCAGGTCCTCGTTCAGTACCGTACGAAAGTTTCATGTAACCAAGTGTCTGTTCGAATGCGATAGAAAGAAGTTTGTCCTGATTACGAAATGTGAAGAAATGGACCGACTTTTAGAACGGTAACAATAAATACCAAAATTTCGAAGAAAAGAGATGCAAAGCTACTTACTAGCCATCGTGCGATCCCTGGAAGTACAGCAACATCAAGTCCATGAGTAAAGATTGGTTTAACAGTCATCTGGAAATACGGAGGCTCTGCGAAACACACACACGTAAACGCCCCAAGAAAGGTCATCGACGAAGAAACTTGGAGAGGTCTTACACGAGATGGTAACATTGTTCGAACAGGAGCAGGATGCTCTGATCTGATCACAAATATTAGTTCTTGTGGTTTGGTCATGGTCTAGTCGTCGCATAGATAGAGAAAATCCTATAATTGCAACATACCAGTAGCGGTTTTGAGAATTGGTATTTTCTTTGATATTATGTAAATACTTTACAATTATAAACCATCACTCCATTAAGTTTAAGAATTCTTAGACGCTATATATGAAGAAGAAGAAATAAGAGTTGTTTTCCACATAAAGTTTTGTGATAAAAGTAATTTGATCATACACAAAACCAAAGCCATTAATTTGACAGCCTAAGGTGAGGCTCATACAAGAAAACAAGATTATTTAAAAGTTGGAGGATTAGTTGGACTGAGTAGTAGAACTGGCACCTACTCCAGGTTGTCGTTCATGTAGAGAAATTAGATGTTCCATAGGGACGTACGTTCCACAACCAAGTAGCTCATCCCAAAACCATGCTGCTCTTGTAAAAGGGACTGGTCCAGATTCAGTTTCGCAGGCTCGAGGCAATACCAAGATAGTATGGAAATGTAGATAACTCATGTCTTTAGTGATTCTGTAGAAATCCGAGTTCGTATCAACCAAGTTTGGTTTTGCGATTATCATAAAGCTCGACAACTCACGATCAGAAAATCGCTCGAGATATGCCAATCTCTGGATGTCCACTAATATCTTAGTAGTTCTCCAGTATTTATTATCTGAAAAATGCATATCAAAGAAAGAAAGGGGATGTTATTAGGTTAGAAAAACACTCTTGATAATTAAATCACTCATAACAAGAAATACACAAAAACAGATTCCGTTCTTCAAAATGAAAAATGAAGAATCCTTAAGGGAATGAGAAGAAAGAAGAGGAAAAATCTCTTTTTTATGATTTAAACACGAAAACAGTTTCTGATCTTCAAAGTGCAAAATGAAGAATCCTCAAGGCCTCAAAAACAATCAAAGAGAATGAGAAGCAAGAAACAAAAAATACTCTCTATTACACTCTTTTCTACAAAACAAAAACTTACTCGGTGGAACGCGATCATAAATGATCGGAGTATTGTTATAGGAGGAATTAATGCTTATGATGTTTATAACCGATATTCGACATCCAATTCTCTACATGATCTAACAAATGCAAACCAAGTAACATATAACCAAGTAATTGAATCTCAAACAAACCACTTGGAACGAAACTAATATTACATGTTATAGAAGAAGAGTTCACTCGTCACTTGCCTGCAGATAATAATTTTCATCTTGGATACAGGGTCCCCCACCAAATAGGGTTCCCCACCTCCACACATGGACTGGAGAAATAAAGTGTACCTCTTTTGAAAGAAATTGTTGCCCTTGGTCAGAAACTACTAGGCCAATGTCGTAGTACAAGCCACTTAATTCTTCCAGAATAGGGACGAACAAGGACTCTTCACCTGGGAGGTCTTTTGCAATTACCAACACGTTTGTGTTATCACCCAATTCTTCTCCTAGGTTGCTTTCTAGCCCAACGATCAATGTTCAATAACATCCTACTAAGTCTCTTACGTTTATCAGTCTCTGTATGTATCAACAGAGAGAACTAATTATAGATTACATAAAATATCTATACGAGTGAAGTGAAGAAAGGGAAAAAAAACAAGCCACCTTCACAGATGATCGGGATACGGGCTTCCCGATATTTGTTATACTCATCATCCGTTAGCGGCGGAGAATAAACCTTGACTATCGGATCGTCACGAAAAGACCCATCATAAAGAGCATTTGCGAGATTATCACGAAACGAATTCAAATCGCCACCAGAAGGGACTGGGAAATCCTCTGTGTCCCAGAAGGTGCATGACGTAGCATCTGCACCAAAACATAAAACTATCAGATCATGAGGATCCATGATATAAAATCTAATCTAGACCAAAGAATTTCTTTAACACTAAAACCAAAAAAGAAAAAGAAAAAACAATTTCGAGCAAGGGATAGATAGATCGATCTTACGGCAGAAATATCCGCTGGTGTAAACTTCGCCCATGGTAGAGACTCTGAGGAAGAAAATGAAATTAGGGTTAGACGATTATGGATATGGGGATGGGGATGGGGACGAGGGCTTTAATATATGATTAAACGACGCTGTTTTATAGTCAACTAATACTCATTTATCAAGATTATTATTTTCTTTTTCAATGTTTGTTGTTCAATAAGCTTGTAGAATCAAATATTCAAATGCCGTAGGATTTTATTTCATGATTATAACCACTCATAACAAGATAAACACACACACAAAAATCTCTCTTTTTCACACAAAAACACGCACAAAAAACACTAGAGTATGGTTCATATATTAGAACATAAGAGCATAAATCTATTTTTTGTTTGATTCTACTTACATAAACCATCACTGCACCAAGTTCACGAATATACTTGTACTAAATACGCTATATATGAAGAAGATGAAATAAGAGTTGTTTTCCACATAAGTTTGTGTATTCCAAAGAGACGAGAGTTGAAGAGAAGAAAGGTGATAAAAGTTATTTGATTATACACAAAACCAAAGCCATTAATTCGACAGGAATGAAAGCCTAAGGTGAGGCTCGTACAAGAAAACAACATTATTTAAAGTAGTCTAGCCTGTAGTTGGAGGATTAGTTGGACTGGCAGTAGTTGGAGGACTAGTAGAACTGGCAACTACTCCAGGTTGTCGTTCATGTAGCTCGATTAGAAGTTCCATAGGGACGTACGTTCCACAACCAAGTAGCTCATCCCAAAACCATGCTGCTCTTGTAAAAGGGACTGGTGCAGATTCTGTTTCGCAGGCTTGAGGCAATACCAAGATAGTATGGAAATGTAGATAACTCATGTCTTTAGTGATAGTGTAGAAATCCGATTTCGTATCAACTAAGTTTGGTTTTGCGATTATCATAAAGCTCGACAACTCACGATCAGAAAATCGCTCGAGATATGCCAATCTCTGGATGTCCACTAATATCTTAGTAGTTCTCCAGTATTTATTATCTGAAAAATGCATATCAAAGAAAGAAAGGGTTACAAAAACACTCATTGTTAGTGAAATAAAGGAAATTACCTATGCCTACGTAGGTGAATCCTTCCAGCTCTAAGCGACGCACCTCTTCTTCCGATTTCTTCATACCATAAACCCAAAACCTTGACGATGGATCGAAAGCAAAACTCATTGTCTTAAAAGCATGGTCGAGCGCCTTACGAAACGAATTCACATCATGATCCGCAGGGAGAGGGAAATCCTCCATGTCCCAGAAGACGTACGATTGCATTTCTGCACCAATCGGATTACGCATAAGCAAAGCAATTGCAAAACGTAGACAAACAGAAAGAAAAAAAAACGATTTCTTAGATCTGCTAGTTTAGTATGACAGATCCAACTAGTTTCAATCGGTTTAAACAACTAGTTTCGAGCAAAACTTACCTTTCAAATTTTCAGCCATGCTTTCAGATGAGATCGAGAATAAAATTGAGGAAGATGACGAAAATAAACAGATCTAGGGTTACATATCTGTACTTGCCGACGGGTCGGGTGGCTATTATAATCCACGATAATTGAGAATCTTCTCTAGGGTTTGCTAAATCTCTATTCTACCCCTGATTATAATTGCTTAATGAGAAATTGTTGTTTTAATTGCCATTTCTTTAATTAATACTTATGATCTAAAAAATAAACATGCGCAATTAAACCAAGCAACCTTGAGAAGAAGCAATTAAAAATAAACATGCGTTATTGCCATTTCTTTAATTAATACAAATGAACTATCCTTGAGAAGAAGCAAGCGAGTTGTAACTCAAAGGTCAAGACTGCGTTGTACAACGCTATTGATTCGAGCCACTTCAAGTTGATTTCTCAATGTGCTTTAGCACAGAAGGCTTGGAAGACTTTGGAGAATATGTTTGAGGGAACTAGTAGTGTGAAGAGAACTAAACTTGACATGTTAGCTTCAAAGTTTGAGAATTTGAGGATGGAAGAAACGGAATCAGTGGCTGAGTTTAATGCTAAGTTGTGTGACATCTCGAATGAGTCATTCGCTCTTGGAAAGCAGTACAAGGATAAGAAGTTGTTGAAGAAGTTGAAGAGATCACTGCCTTCGAAGTTTGAGTCAAAGATTTCTGATGTAGAAGAGGCTCACAATCTTGATGAGATGCCTTTTGATGAGTTTGTTGGGATTATAAATGCTTTTGAGTTGAACAAGGCATATGAAGAAAAGCAGAAGGTTCATAAGGTTACTGATGTTGTAGTAGTACAGAACGGTGCTCATGTTCAAGATTTGGCTTTGTTGTCAAGACAATTCTCTAAGTACCTGAAGAACAAGCAGAACAAGAAAGAGAATAGAGAAGAGGCAGGCAATTCATCAAAGAACATTCAGTGTTATGAGTGCAAAGGCTTTGGGCATGTTCGGTTTGAGTGTGCAAATCTGTTGAAGGACAAGAAGAAGGCGTTGACAAGCATCAAGAGTGATTTAGACAGTGATACAGACAGTGATGAGGAAGTAGACTTGAGGAATTTTATGGCTCTTACAACTTTGGTCTCAAGTTCTGTAACTGTACCAGATGCTGTAACGAACGATGGAACAGGACCTGTATCAAAGTCTGATTCAGAGAATGGCAACGATGAAAGTGACAGTGATGCTGAGAGTGTTAGTGATGAAGAGTTTGCTGCGAATTATCAGAAGTTGTATGAGCATTGGCTCAAGTTGGTTGAAGAAAATTCGTTGTTGGTTAAGGAGAAACTTAAGTTAGAAGCTGAAGTTGTTGAAGCACAGAAGGTTGCATCAGAGAAAGAAGAAGAAGCAACACAAGCTAAAGTTCAGCTTGAGGAGACACAAAAGTAATTGAGAATGCTTAATAATGGTATTAATCAGTTGGATCATCTTTTGAGTATTGGGAAAAGTCCTTCGGAGCGTCATGGTCTTGGATTTGGTGGAAATACTTCAAAAACCGAGTCTGTATTTTTATATGCTGGGATGAGACAGACTGCACCTTCTTCTGCTACAGAGAAAGTGACCAGAACTGATACAGAGTCTGCAACTGGTATGAAGTTTGCAACTGGTACAAAGTCTGGAACTGTGACAGGTAGTGCATCAAGAGGGTTGAACTTGCAGAGTGAACGTTGACGAGATTTTCGACCGGTTTGTCATCATTGTGGAGTCATTGGACATATTAGGCCGAAGTGTTACAAGCTTTTGAGGGAGAATAAACGAGTGGTATAAGCTTATGATGTAAGATTTCGTGGTCGTACATGCTATCGGTGTGGAGTTCAAGGACATGTTCAACGTAATTGTTTTGGGGTCGTTCGAAGATTCAATCATAGCAGTCAAAGATTCAAGAATGTTTGGGTTAGGAAGGATAGTGTTTATGGAGATGGTACAATAGGATTTCATCCTCGATTTGAGCAAGGACGTGCCCTAAATTAGTTTTGACCATGATGTGACTCAAGTAGGGGGAGATTGGTGATGATTTCTATTCTGGCTATTGGTGGTTAGAAGAGAGAAGTGTTGAGTTCACATACATAGTCAAAAAGGGGGAGATTCAAGAGGTGTTTTTGTACTGTACCAGTCTGACATAGTACAGAGAGTAGTACAGGAGATGTTGAACGAATTTGGAAGAACTTTGATGCAGATGGGCTTTGATAATGACGTGGATTGGGCTGCATAAGGAGAAGATATTTACTTGGAGAGAAAGTGTTGATATATATTGAAGAATATATTGAAGAGAAGAATAAGGAAACTTGTCATTATCCACAAAAGGAAGTTAATCAATGCTCTATTCATATATATAGAGAGAGGAACGTTGCTAGGGTTTTTTGTGCCTTTTAGAAGAGCAAAATACAGAAAAGTTTATTGAGAGAAGAAGGCATCTTCGGTTGTGTGTTATTGCTGGTGCTGTACTAGTTTGGTGTGTTGCAGTCTGTGATCGTGGTGCTGCTGCTGTTACTGTTCGTTGGGCTGTTGCTGTTGTACTTTGTGGTGCTATTGGTGGTATTATTGCTGTTGTACTTCGTGGTGTTGTTGCTATTGAAGTTTGCTGTCGTGGTACAGTTCGGTTGTTGCTGCTGGTACAGTTCGTGTTGCTTGAGTTGTCAAGTGTTCGTTGGTGTTGTGTCTTACTGATACAAGACGTTTGGCTGCGTGCTGTAGCTGACAGTTGTTGTTGGTGTGTAGAGCTTCCACAAAACTCAAGTCTAGGCTCAGGAGGAGTTTAGCTCAGGGTTGGGTTATCCTGAAGAATCCATGTTATTGAACAGAGCAGTAAATTAAGAAGTGTTTTTTATTTACGCGTTTGCGAATAAGTTGTATTTGCTTTCTTGTTCTAGTGGATTTGAATCTGGACGTGGTCCCGGGGAGTAGGAAACGAACCTCGTCAAAAATTCTTTTGTCTCATTTATTTTATCGCACTTAAGTTACCTCACTTGCACTTACAGAAGAAGCCCCGAATTCGAGAGAAAACACAGAGAATCCGTTTACCTCTCTCTCGCCTGATTTCAATGTCGGCGCGAGAAACAAAGATTTTGAAAATTTTCCAAAAAAAAAAAAAAATGAGAAGCAGATAATAAAAAAATGATAACCCTCAAAACGGCGTTACTTTTTGTGTTTAGGTTTATGTATATGAACTAAACGTGTGGATTAGATTGACAATCACAAAAGTAATCCTTGAGATATAAAATTGTAAACATAATCCTACATCAATAACTCTATCCAATCAACTTCTTAGATAACCAAAATTATTTATAAATCTATATAATGAAGAACACTTCTAAAAAAACAAATTAAAAATGGAGAAATACTATCTTAGTATTGCCTCGAGCCTGCGAATCAGAATTTGCACCAATCCCTTTGACAAGAGGAGCATGGTTTTGGGAAGAGTTAATTGATAGTGGAATGTATGTCCCTCTGCCTCTTTTAATCGAACTAAGATCTCGAGGAGTAGACCAATGATTCTCGACGGCCATGTTGGTTGTTCTACTAGTCCTCCAACTAGCTGATGCGGGGCTATACTTTTAATAATGTAATTTTCTTGTCTTAATCTTTGATTTTACAATTAAAAAGTCTAAATCTTCAAACAGGATTGTAATCGTTCACTCCTAATCAACATATTGAGGTGAAATATAACATAAGACTTTGCTATAATTCAACTAATACACAAATAACTACAAGTTATATTGAAAACTATATTTATGTTAATTTGCTATAAAAAAATTTTGTCTAGCTGGGATATAAATTGTTATTTTAAACAAAAAAATAAACTAAATTTTTTAAAACTTAGCATAACCCAAAATTTCAAATCCGACCTAAAGCTAAATGTCCACATGAATCACATCCAAAAAAGTACACATTTAATACAAACCAATTCGCTAAATTAATCTCTCTTCACGAAAACTGTCATATAATTTTTTATCGCACTATTGAAATGATCTCAAACTATTTCAAATAAAAACTAATTTTTCAGTCATTGTGTTAAAACCAAACTAGGTGATGGACTATAACTCCCCGGCTTTGTTTCTATGCTTCATACGACAACACGAACAAAAAGAAGACTATTATTATTGCCACAATTTCAATTGTTTTAGTATTCTTGATTGTAGCGACTACTTATTTATCATTGGATGAGACAAGCCAAGTTTGAGAGTATCTCACTTCATGTACATTCTTGAGTAATGATTTTTTTTTTTTCAAAAGAGAGGAATAAATAAATATATCATTAGTAACTTAGACATTGCAACATCTTTAAAAAATAGTTTAATGATGATTTTGTAGTTGATGATGATAGTCAAGTAGAACGGAGGTTTCAGGTCGAGAGAGAGATCGTTAACAAACTCCACCACAAACATTTAGTTTCACTCCCTGGTCATCGCATATACGGATCTCAAAGATTACTTGTACCAACTCGTGTCCAATAAAACATTCGTGATATGACTATTACGACGATTATTAAGTAGTTTTTTTAAACAATTTAGATGTTAGGGGATTAATTTTAATGTGTTTAGCGTTAAGACTCAAGATTCATTGTATTGATTCATCATGTAGCTCTAAAACAATACACGTGGATGTAAAGGCAAAGTATAATTTATGATCATCAAATACTTCTTTATTATTTTGTTTAAAACATACTTTATACGAGGTTCAAAATCCAGATGGAAATACAAAATATTTTCTATGATTAACAAACTAAAAAGGTCAATTTAAAGAAAGTAAAACATATGAATAGATATAAAAAAAATATGTAAAGGCTCAAAATTCACAATCAACTTTACTAGAAAATTGATAACCAGTGTAATGAAAGATGACTTAATTGAATATCTCAAAAAATAACCAAAAAATTTTAAAATATTATATCTACACTTTCCGAGGTTAAAAGTCTCATTATATCGTGACTATTTTGCATAATATTAAGCCATTCCATAATTTGAGCTTGTTAATTATCTAAATTTCACAGCAATAATGAATAATTAATACAATAACTTCATAATTGTATCTTTTGATTTAGTTTATGGACATATATTTATTTGGATGATCGATGACTTTCTCTCAACATGAACCTTTCAAATTATCAAATATTGATTAAAAGTAATATCATGTTCTTGATAATTTAAAGAAATAATTTGTGTTCAAAGAATTATTAAAAATAATAAGAAGGTTGTCACATGACTCCACATTTGAAATGTAATAATTTATATTTAAGCTGCACTAGAAAATCTATAATACATATCGACATATATGACATATATGACCTATATGACATTAAATAGTTGCAACAACATTTGTTGTCATGAATTTAGATATATTTTTAGGTACACATTTGTTGTGGTACCAACAAAATATAAGTAATGTCAGATGTGTAGCTATGTAATGTTATGTATTTTATTTCAAATGTGTAGTTATGTAATGTTATAAATTTCATGTATGTCATCGGTTATTATACATTTGTTTGATGTAGCTAAACATACATTATTATAATTCAAATGTGTAGCCATCTGGTGTCTAATAGTTCATGTACTATCAAAAAAAAAATTTTCAAAAACTATATTGAAGAGTTTCAAAAGATTATCATATTGTTATTAATATATTTTGAAGATATGGAGGAGAAGATGAAATGAATTTTAGTTGAAACTACTTTTTGTGTCAAAAAGTTTTGTACAATCTAACATTTATCTAAATTATATGTCTAGAATACCACAATCCATTGTGTAGCCTCCAAAGATATATGGTTGTTTTGAATGATTAGATATTTATTGCAAGAAAAATAGCCTAACACCTGCAATTCCAAATATTTTCAATAAATAAAGACAATGTGATGAACTTTTTAAAATAAAAACAAGGGTAATGCGTGTATAAACACCACCGAAGAATCACGAATCGAAGAAGAAGCAGATCCAAATTCAAGAGAAACGATGATTTGAAATTTCCCAAAATTGAAAAAATGAGCAGCAAAAAATTTCTTTAACGCGATGAGTGACCAATTAAAACGACGTCGCTTTCATGAGCAAGGTATATTATAATACACTTTTGTGATCAAGGTTAATTGGGATATATATGCCTAAAATATCTCAATCATTCGCTTCATTTTTACTTTAAGAATGATTAATATCTTCAAAATGAAAAAAAATTACGAAACAACTTTTCTCCAATCATTTTTTACTTCAAAATGAATATTCCAAACATATCTCATCCAAACATATATGAAAACCTATCTCATTCTCTAATTAATCATTTGGAAGATGTCTTTTCAAGGGACACATTTATGGTAATTGTAGGAGAAAGTTTCATGAGGCAAATAGATTTCTTTGTATCCCAAATAAGTTTCAACTTCTTTAAATTATTAACTCACATTATCTAATAATTAATTAATTCACTTATTGTTTCATTGTCAGAAACTTATGAACTGACAAACCCGATACTCGAAGACGCTATGATGAATATATTTCATAGTGATAACCCTCTTTGCAACTTTCTCCTAATTATAGAGGATGTGGATTTGACGCTTTTGTGATGACACTTCAAATTTGTCGTATTTTAGACATCCAATTTTGATAAATAGTAGTTTGTACAATGGTAATTCAAGAAAATTATCATTCATCTTCCCACTCATATTTTAAGAAAAGAATACTCCAATCTCTTATGATTTTGAAACTTTTGTGAGAACTCAAATACTTGGATGTTGATGTTTACTTGTTGATGTTTACTTGACAAAACTTTTGAAATATATATTTGATAAGAACCTGATGATTGTAGCAGGTCGTCTTAAAGCTGCTGTTGATCCCCAATCATGCTTCGAACTCCAAGAGGTGTTAGACGTACCTGATGCAGTGGCACAGAGATACATCACGATGCATCCTGACAGATTTATATAATTTGGAGTTATAATCAGTTTATGATCGTGTAACTCTCAACTCTTGTATTGCTTTATGGATAATGTTGCTTCTGTCAACTCTTTTGGTTGTTTATTGAGGGACCAATTATTATGGATTCAGTTTATGGATAATATTGTTTCTGTCAACTCATGTGGCTTGCTCGAGAGGTGCGCACCCTCATTCAAAGAAGTTGGATATATCCGATGGGATTGGAACAGTCTGATCACCGGATACAAGTTTGCATTCACAATCTTGTATTAGTTTAGATGTGTGGTATCATTTGTCAACTTCTATTTCTATTGTGGTTATTTAGTCAGTGACTAATTAACATGTATTCCATTTAATATTATCGTAGTTAAGGTGTGCACTATCTTAAAATTATGATCCACGAAACAAGTTTTCTCCAATCATTTGTTTTATTTTTTACTTCAAAAAGAATATTCCAAACATATCTCATCCAACCATAGATAGGCAAATCTCATCATTTGTTTTCTTCAATCATTTGTTTTCTCCAAACATAGATAGGCAAAATCTCATCATTTGTTTTCTCCAATCATTTATTTTATTTTTTACTTCAAAAAGAATATTTCAAACATAACTCATCCAAACATATCTCATCCAAACATATTATTCCCTCTAAAATGTTCACACAATCATTTGTTTTCTCCACACAATTATTCCCTCTCAAATGTTCACACAATTATTCCCTCATAAAACATATCTCATCCAATCATTTGTTTTCTCCAAACGTAGATAGGCAAAATCTCATCATTTGTTTTCTCCAATCATTTGTTTTCTCTAATCATTTGTTTTATTTTTTACTTCAAAAAGAATATTCCAAACATATTATTCCCTCTAAAATATTCATCACATTGTCTTTCTATGTTGAAAGAGTTTAGAATCAACGTCCACCTAGTAGTTTTCATTAACGTCCATTGTAGATTGGTACAAATTTGGCACAAATTGTAGTTTTATCAGAAATCACATTCATCTTTCCCTCAAATCAACAAAATATAATACTCATAACAATACGATAATCTTTTCAAACGGTTTTATGGGAAATTGGCAAAACTAACCAACAAAATATATTTGTTAGATATATAATCATAATTTATGTTGGCTATGATATTCTCTATAAATTATATGCTATGGTAATAGTTAGCGATAGTTTTTTGGGACTTGGAATCTGACAAAGTCCCGCTGGTTACAATGCGATTTCACACTACCTTCAAAATACTTTAGGGTTGAATGGTGGGACAAGCTTTTATGGAGCCGTAGGTCTGATAACCAGACGCCGACTCTCCCAGACACAGCACAATCAACTGACGGATACTGGAATGCAAATCAATGTTGTTGGATCCGGTAAGTTTCATCTGAGAACCTTTCTGTGTAATTTCTTTTGTTTCATCGGCTCTGTGTAATGACTTTGATCTGGTTTTTCTTGTTTTGAAGCCGATAAGAATGTTGCGGATAATCATTTGTATGGAATGTTTCAATCACTTTTGGATCATCTTGAGCTAACAAACACTACGGCAAATGTCATAATACTCACGTCGGACAGTGCCTACGACGCATGGTTTGAAACATTTCGACTCAGTAATCGGATTCAGCTTTTTTGTATTTACAAGAATGGGAAAACATGGCCAAGACTGTTGAATCTACCTCCGGTGGTTACATTAAAAGAGTGGAGACAGTTACTCATTGTGTATGACTTTGTTTTGTATGAAAACTGGATTTGGAACATAATCCACGGCCCTCCTCCTTGGTATGGTGAAGGAGGAGGTTTCGCCAACGCCCCGCCACAATTCACGTACATACCTCCTTTTTCGTATCCACAAAACTTCCCCCGTCCCCTTCATCCTCCCCTCGTCCCCTCTAGCAGGTCCGGGAGGCATGGGAGCTTTGCTTCTCGGTGGACTCTCTAGTGAACCCCGAGATTACAAGTGCAATGGTCTCCTCAACAAACACTCCTCAACTGTTTCAATAGGGACAATGACCATTGGCTTACTCACATCTGCTATCTCTGTCGTTTATTCCGCTGTCCGTGATGGTTCTTCCCGCGCATGTATGGAAATTTAGAAAAACCCAAGGCCGTATTTCATTCAGATTCCTAGTTTAAAAGTTGCTTCCTCGTGTGATAACGCATTTGATTTCATCCAAAATGTTCAAAGAAGACTCTCACCAGCACTACATGTGGAGTTGCTCTTACCCTTGTCCCCAAAAGTTAATAATATCTTGTCATTGCCTAATTATATTCTCCCATGATTTGATTATTTAGCTACTCTAACTCTTTCTCTTCTGGTCCGATTTGCCTAATTATATCAGGTGTGTGTTTTGTATACAATCTTGATCCAAGAGCAACAACAACTCTGTGTTTTGTATGCAATCTTGATCCTCCTGCCAAGGTCTTGGTAACTTAACCACGCACCAAGAGCTGGTACATTTGTCGTTGACTTAGGCCATTTTTTGAGTCAGAATCGTTTCCCTCTCTCACGCTGCTTTTTCTGCTTTGTAGATTGAGTGTGAGTCAAAATCAGAATCGTTGCCAGACTTTGGATCGAGTCCTGCTGATGGAGAGAAATAAATAATTCTTTTTTCTTGTATCAGTCTCACCTTTTATAGAGTGAATATATAATCTTTGATTTTACAATTGAAAAGTCTGAATCTTCAAACATAATTAATTTACAAAAGAAAACATTTACCTACGTGCAAGACCAAGTAGATTCTGACGTATAGCTGAATATACCCTGGAACCTAAACAAAAGCTATATATATAAGACTTTATTCTAATCCGACTAAGAATATGGTGTAAGAATTGATCCAATTTACCAGTTTTTATCAGGATAAGATCCTGAGAGATTGATTACATAAGAATGTTTTTATAACAAAATAAAACTAAATTAAAAACAAAACTAAACTAAATTATAAAACTGTCTCAGAAACAAAATAGAACTAAATTATAAAACCAAACAACATACAGTATAATCATCATTTATAGAATACTAGATTAGAACCCCTCTTGATACATGGATAGACACATTAAAAATTATTGGTATAAATATGAAGAAGATGAAATAAGAGTTGTTTTCCACATAAGTTTGTGTATTCTAGAGAGACGAGAGTTGAAGAGAAGAAAGGTAATAAAGTTATTTGATCATACACAAAACCAAAGCCATTAATTCGACAGGAATGAAAGCCTAAGGTGAGACTCATACAAGAAAACAACATTATTTAAAGTAGTCTAGCCCGACTAGTTGGAGGACTAGTTGGAGGACTAGCAGTAGTAGGAGGACTAGCAGTAGTGGCAACTACTCGAGGTTCTCGTAGCTGGATTAGAAGGTGATGAGGGACATACATTCCATCATCAAATAGTTCTTCCCAAAACCATGCTCCTCTTGTCCAAGGGAAACTTTTGACAGAGAAAATCCAACAATAGCATTAGACCAGTAGCGATTTTGAGATTTGGTATTTTCTTTGATATTATGTTAATACTCTTCAACTCCACCAAGTTTACGAATATACTTAAATACGCTATATATGAAGAAGATGAAATAAGAAATGTTTTCCACATAAATTATCTGTGTATTCCACAGAGACACGAGTTGAAGAGAAGAAAGGTGATAAAGTTTTTGATCATACACAAGACCAAAACCATTCGACAGGAATGAATGTCTAAGGTGGAGACTGATACAAGAAAACATTATTTAAAATAGCCTAGCCCGACTAGTTGGAGGACTAGTTGGAGGACTAGGTGGAGGCCTAGTTGGAGGACTAGTTGGAGGACTAGCAGTAGTAGGAGGACTAGCAGTAGTGGCAACTAATCGAGGTTCTCGTAGCTGCATTAGAAGGTCATGAGGGACATACGTTCCATCACCAATTAGTTCTTCCCAAAACCATGCTCCTCTTGTCCAAGGGACTGGTACAGATTCTGATTCGCAGGCTCGAGGCAATACTAAGATAGTATTGTAATGTAACGTACTCATCTCTTTGATAATATTGTAGAATTCCGAATTCGTGTCATCCGAGTTTCTTTTTGCGATTATCATAAAGGTCGCGATAAGGAAATAGACTGAGGAATGCCAAACGAGATATGTCAACTAACATCTTAGTAGTTCTCCAATATTTATCACCTATGCCTACGTAGGTGAATCCGGCATCCGTATAGTGACTCAACTCTTCTTCCGACTTCTTCTTACCATAAGCACTAATCATAGAAGATTCATCGTAATTAAAACCCATTTTCTTCGTAGCTTCTATGATGATCTCACGAAACCAATACAAATCACGACCCTCGGGGAATGGGAAATCCTCCACGTCCGAGAAGACGCTTGTTATCATATCTGCACCATACGGAAAAACACATTAAAAATTACAAAACGGACATATAATAGATATAACTTCGAGCAAACGGAAAAAAAATATGATTACTTATATCCAACTAATTTCATGCAAGATATACAACTTACTGGTCAATTCTGTAGCCATGCTTTCCAATGAGAATATTAGAGAGGAAGATTGACTAAAATTTAGGGTTACAGGTCGATTATATAATCCATGGTAATTGAGATTTGAGAATCTTCGTAAATCTCTATTCTACCCCTGATTACGATACATACACCCTGAGGCTAATTTAGTATTCTTAAGGATTTCGTATTTGGAAAAAATATAGACTTTTCCTTATTTCGTCTTCAAAAAGGTATGCATGCAAGCTCTAAACGACGTTACTGTTTGTGTTTAAGGTATATATTTAACTAAACGACGTGGTTTTGAGTTTACTCAAGTAACACTCATTTATCAAAGTTTATTCATGTTCATTGTTCATCTTCAATAGACACAATAAGCTTATAGAATCATATATTCAAATGCGGCAAGCTTTTATTTTCATGATTGTAACCACTTATAACAAAATATACACAAAAACAGATTCCGTTCTTCAAAATGCAAAATGAAAAATCCTTAAGGGAATGAGAAGCAAGAAGAAGAAAAATCTCTTCTTCTTTTTTTCACTCTCTTCTACAAAACACAAAGACAAAAACACTCAAGTTTGTTCCAATCTTTAAGCATTGCGATTCCAGCTCGGTGGAACGCGGTCTGAAGTGATGGGAGTAGGAATCGTATTAGGAGGAATGCTTTTGATGTTGATGTTAAGAGGATATAACCGATATTCGATATCCAATTCTCTACAAGATTTACCAATCTCTTCAAGTAATTGACCTCTCCTCACATATCTCTCTCCCATATCTTGATGATTCATTTTATGCGTTGGCCACATCGCGATCTTCACACTGTTCAATCCACACATATCTCTAAACACAATCATCGGCGATGGATGCCAATGATCCTTCTTGTTATCCACATAGCTACATAAAACCATTAGAACATGATTCATATTAGGAAATGTTATTTTTTTATACAGTATTAAGGGTTTAGAGGTTCTAACCTAATTATCCTCTGTTTCAAGGCGGTTATCTTTTCAGGTGGAGTTGCTATATGGACAAAGAACTCAATAGCATCTTGCATATCAGGACTCCGGTAATAGTTAGCAATCGGTTTGTTTCCGAGAAGACTGTTCGGGTACACAATCTTCTGATTATCGAATCGAAGAAAGACAGTAGTCAAAATGTTCATTTCTTCCACAACCAACTACACATACAAAACAAAAACAGAGGATTAACTCTTCATTTATGTAAAAAATGCAAAAACAAATAAATTCAAAAGACAAACCTGGACACCATCTATTTCACACCGATCACCGACATCAAACGGATGCATAACGAAGACGAATATGACAGCTTCAAATATGGTTTTGCATGAATTTCCAAACACAAAGACTACAAGTAGAAGCTGAGAGCTAAGGACAAGCAAGAACTTAGTTGTAGCGATTCCGAGTATGAGTAGCCAGATGATTATGATCACAATGCTGACCAAAACATCGACGATTCTATGAAGCCTGTTCACTGCTGTTTTCGTATCGTTTAAAGTTAAAGCTAGCGCTCTTCGTTCTCTAAACGCATTAACCTAGAGAAAATATATCAAGAATTTAGCATACTAAATAACCATTTTTCGAGATTTGAAGATAAAAAAAACACACTTACCACCCAATTCTTTAAACAAGATTTGCTAATTTTGTGACTCTCCGAAGCTCCTTCGAAGAGACTCATTGCTCTTTCCGACTCATCTTCGGATAGAAAACGCAGAAAGTCTTCGATATATATGTACCTAAAAACCCGAAAAATCCTCTGTTTTAAAAATCTTGATCTTATAAAACATTTGTTTCATTATGTTATAATATAAATACCTGGACCCAGGCTCAGCAACATTCTGAAAAATCTTCCTCGCAGCGAGTTTTGCTTCTAATTCGCTTCGTATCTGTGTAGCTTTATCGTCTTGTTGAGTCGTCGTGTCTTGTATTTGTTCATCCAAAGTAGAAAGAGTTCCTTTTCTTATTACATTCATCAATCTCTTCATTTTCCAAGCCGAAACGTTTTTCGTGTTCATTCTTTGCAAATGATCGATCCTAATCCCATCGTTTTCTCCTTCTTTCTTCGATCCACACCGCGAAAGCACCGGACTTTTCCCGATTCTTCCGCTCCCAACGGTTACTTTTGGCGCCATTGGACCGGGAGGAGATAGCTTAGCTCCAGCTAACTCTAATCTCTTTACATCGCTCGCTATTTTCTCTTCTTCGATATGAATCTCGACTCGAGGAGGTCCCGAGAGAGTTTCAATAACGTATTGAGTAAACAACGATTCTTGAATCCGATCGAAGTAAGTACTCATATGAAAAGAAGAAGCAAGAACTTTAACAAGTAAAGTTTTTATGAGCCAAATGATAACACCAACAAGTAAACATACCAACACTTTAGTCACATACTGAAGAACCGTACTTCGAGTCTCTCTTTCGACTTTCTTGTCAAACAAGAAATGCCACGCGATCAGCACTAGCCCTAACCACAAACAATTCTGTACCGCCTTTCGAATCCCGTATACGAAATACAAAACCCTTTTCCTAAAAAGGAAATTGCTTTCGACGAAGTAGACGAATATCTTCACAATCCAACTCGAAACCAATCTACCACAAATCAACACAAGAACCATAACTTCCCATTTCCATAAATCTAGGTTCCATAGTTTCTTGTGACGCAAGAAAGGTATCACTAGGCTACAAATCAAACCAGCAATGATCAGAATCAGAAAAAACCATTCCATTAAAACCCAAATGCATAGTTTATCCTTTTTGTAACCTTCCGGTAAATCCTCCTCCGAAAATGGATCTTCCTCTTCTTCCAAATCTCCTTGAATCGGAGTCCCCGATTTCGGACTTTTACCCGTAAACCCGGGTTTTAAATTCCCGGATTTCGGAATCCGACCCGAAACCATTTCCGGATAAGACGGAGTTGGAGGATCCATTAATCTAGACCTTGTCCTTGTCCTCATCAAAGTCTTAGTCCTCATTGTTGATCTATGAGAGCTACACTTCACAACCTCTGATCCATCTACTTTGTTTTCTTCTTCTTCGCTACTATCACTATCTTTAATAGACGGAGACAGAGTAACTCTGTTCTGTCTCCGTCTAATCGCCGTTGCGGGTGAAGCAGCACCAGAAACAACCGGTACCGTGTTGTTTTGAAGCTCAGGCATGTTTGGTTCCATGTCTAGAGAGATTTCATCACCGGAAGCTTTTTGTTTGTTGAGAAACTGAGTTATGAGTTTCGACGGTGGATCCGGTGACTCTTCCGACGTCGGTTTCTCATTCATCCGCCGTGTAAACTCGAAACTTCCGTCGTCTTTTTCGGGTTTATTGGTTTTTTCACCGTTCCAAAATCTATAGCTTGATTCTCTCCAAATCTTTCCTCCATCTCCATTGTTGCTTGGCTCATTTTCTTCACCATTGATCTTAACAATGAAATCTCTCCGTTGATCACTTGAATCAACGGCCATTATTGAATAAAGTTTTGGTAACAATGTAATGGATTTGATCAAATACAAAGTTTTGTTTTATTTTTATAGAAAGAGGAAGAAGAAAAGTTGATTCTTGATTTTTCAACTTGTAAAACGGGTCTTGATGATATTTAAATGGATTTTACATTAGGTTTTGTTTGATAATGTTGAAACCATGTGATAGGTAATAATCTTGTTGGGGCTAAAATACAATGAATATAAACATGGAGTCATGGACCAGGTTGATATATATCATTTTCGTTTTTCCGCTTATGAATAAAAAAAACATTTCACTAATACCAACTCATTTTTGTAATACCAGTGCATAGACTCGTGTCTTGCTCCTACTTCTCAAAGTGTAAAAAGTATTATTAAAATTTCAAAAAATTACGGAATTAAAAGTCAAAAGTACACATTTAAAAAAAAATTGTAAACAAACACACACTGCTCAAGAAAAATGGAGGCCATGTTTAATTGTTCAATGTTCAGAAACGAAGCAGTTGAAGAAGTAATAAAAATTGTTGTACAAGTAATAAATAAATTATGGGATATATGACGTGGTAAGATCTTACGGTGCAAAAGTTGAAATGTATTAACTTATGCGTATATGAGTCAGACACGTGGTTGGCTAAGGTTCGGTCTGCTTAATAGTTTTGTATTTTTGTTGTTGTGAGGCGTATAGGAATAATAAAAAGAGAACCTAACCCAAAACAAAATGGAAAACGACACGAAAGTGACACGTTGGTGATGAAAACGGCGCGATGACTATGATACAAATTTGTAGCTAACGTGAACCGACACGGGCAACCAGATAGGTCACATAAAGAATTTGTTTTGTCTATATCTTATAATTTTCTAATAATATATATAAAATATATATTACATAATTATTACTGGCCAGATTAAAGAGAATATTGATGTATTCATATTTTTATCTCTTAAAATATAAATGCATGATCAGATGAAAACAGTTTGATACATGTGACGATAAAAAAGGTTCTTTGATGCATGTGAACTATAGATTTCCGAGATATTTGTTGGAGAAGTGAAAGATCATTAATTGTTTCCGTCCAATCTTAACTAGGGAATTATTTCTTCGTGTAGGATGTTCACATCCTCAAAACAAAAATTGTTATACTAAATCATCCCATAACTATACTTACTACTTTTATATATTTACTTGTTTATTTCATATTTGTATTTAGGGGGTTTATTGGTTTTGGTATTTTAATAGAATAAATAAATAAATATATAAATACTCTTTCCGTTTGTTTATAATTGATGTTTTAGGAGTTATTTTTTATTTACAAATAAATGATGTTTTCACTTTCCAATGCACCATTAATTGACTTTTTGTGTTTTTGACTCTTTAAATTCTGCAGATTGAATTTTTATTGGTTGAAATGTATTGGATAAATAAAAAGTATTGTTTTATTTCAAAAAACAAAGTAAATTTAATGATTTTTTAATATGTGTAAAAGCCTAAAACATCAATTATAAACAAACGGAGAGAGTATGAAATAAGTAAATATATGATTTGGTTAGGATTTTCAAATCCATTAAAATACCAAACCAATAAACCCCCTTATAATATTGTCTTTGTGATAATAACGTATGGAGATGAAACAAAAATAGGTTTAAAGAGACACAAATATGTATTGGAAAATGACGAAATAAATGTTAGTGAAAATGTGCTCAGAAAGAATTTTGGCTATAATTCAGGAAATATATCCACAAAACTATCTAAATTTTTTTATTAGATCGTATTCACTGTCTGAATATTAATTAATTTGGCCGAATTATCATGTTTATGTTTAAAGTCGAGCTAATTCGAATTCGTTTCATCATGTAAATGTGATATGTGAAATAGGATAAGGGCATTCATGACTAGATCAAAAATTGTCTAAATCGGACGCTTCACTTGCCTTAATGGCTTAATGGATCAAGCGTCATCACCAAACTTATTGTAACATCCTATGGAGCATGAGAGAGAAGACGCATGGCTTCAGTCTCTCGCCGCCGAATTTAATATTTCTGAAACTTGTTTCGTGACTCCGATCACTGGTTTTTTTTTCTTTTTTCTTTCGATGCTACGATCACTGGTTTCGATGCTCGCTTCCACATCTGTTGGTTTACCCGTGCACTCGAGGTTTAACGACTTTCAATCTTTTCTTTTTTTTTGGTAATAAATTAGAAAGCACTTTTTTAAGACATGTAAAAGCAAAACGAGTTTCTAAATAAGACTGGATTTTGTATTGATTTTCTTTTTCCAATTTTAGCGCAAAATTTTCTTAAAAATGCAAAAGTACTTAGAAGATGTTAAAAAATTAAGACGAATCAAAATAATCGAATGTTTTATTGAATTTATTGTTAGATTTTTTTTTAGATTTTGCATGTTACATTTATTGTCTTTTTGTTAACACATTTATGTTTAGATGTAATATATATATCTTAGATACACATCATCTCTACAAATAAAAAAACATATCGATTAGGTGAAACAATGAATCGTCTTTTTTCTTTTCTAATTGTCATTTCATTGTGCGTAGGGTTGACTAACGCCATCAACGAAAACAAAAAGAAAAATATGGTACAATTCAGAAATGATCTTGGTCAAAATAAGACTCTCTGGATCCATTGTATATCAGATGAAGATGACTTAGGCGATCATTTCTTAAGACCTGGACAAACTTACGATTTTAGTTTTTATGATAGTATCACAGGAACTTATTTCAAATGTGACTTAGGAAAGGGTAATTATTTCAGATATCATGCAAAGTTCATAGCATATGATGGTGTATGGCTTGTACCACATTATGGTCAGACGTATTTTTGGTATGCGAGAGAAGATGGAATTTATTTTACCGAAGGTAAAGATATACCTAAATTAAAATATAATTGGATTTACCGTAAGCTATATCTCAACAGTGGACATAATTAAGATATCGAATATAATATATTAATCCAAATGATTTTTACTTTATGTCTATCTATTTTGGAATGGATACCTATTGAATAAAATGTTTTTTTTTTGATAACTAGCTACCTATTGAATAAAATGTTGCAATCATACTTATTGTCTTTGTAACAATTAGTAGCTTTTTTATAGAAACTGTTAAAAACAAAAACAGAAAAGAAAGACATCAAATATGCAATTATCACAAATTTCATTTCACGAATTAATCATCTACGCTTGTTAATAGATTAATAAAATAAACATACTATAAACCGAAACCCAAAAAATCCGAAATGAACCAAACTAAACCGAAACAAACCGAATTCTCACTCTGGCCTTTATAATTTTCCAAGGAAAAATACTTCGGCTCTGAAGAAGCTATGTCGATTCTTCTGAAACCAATCCTCAAAAATCAAACCTTTTTCAAAACTCTCCTCTTAAACCCTCAAATCATTTCAAGAACCCTAACTGAAATGTTGATCTGTGGATCAAATAACTAATCAAATCACTAACTAATGAAAACGTTAATGGATAATTAAAGCATATTCCTATGCTGGAAAATGAATGCTATTAGGGCATATGATAATGGCGATCAAATTAACATGATCGAATAATTATATTAAAGCATGAGCATAAGAGGGTACGTAACATGATTTTAAGAAGTACGTATCATATACTAATACTATATCGAAACCACCAGACAGAAAATAACTAAAGCCAACTAATCGGACAAAAAGAAAACAGATATTTGTTGTAAGATATTTAATGATTTGTTTACAACTAATTATTTAAGATTGTAAAGTGGTAGATATGAGTCATTGCCTCATAGGATGTGAAATGGGTTAATGAAAAAAAAGTTTCAAGACTATTTACCAATTGCATGTTGTAAACGAACACGTACACATGCATTTCAAACGAGTACTATAAAGATATTTTAAGTCCACACTTAGAGACGTAGACTTCAAAAGAAGAAAATATAAGATATAAGAAGAAAATATAAGATATGGCCATGATCACTTAGCCTATGAAGTACTTTGTGGTAATCGTATTTTCTTCTTTTGTTTTTGTTACTTAATTACAATGTACTTATGTAAGTTACTTCCTTTCCACTTTTTAACTTATCAAATGTTGCTAATATAGGTCGATGCATTCACTGACTCCGCCGTTAAGGGGAACCAAGCAGCAGTGTGCATTCTTAAAGAGGAGCATGAGAGAGACGACGCATGGATTTTCAGTCTCTCGCCGCCGAATTTAACATTTCTGAAACTTATTTTGTGACTCCGATCACTAGTTTCGATGCTCGTTTCCACATCCGTTGGTTTACCCCTGCACTCGAGGTTTAACGACTTTCAATCTTTTCTTTTTCTTTAGTAATAAATTAGAAAGCACTTTTTTAAGACATGTAAAAGTAAAAAGAGTTTATAAATAAGATTGTATTTTGTATTGATCTTCTTTTTTCAATTTTAGCGCAAAATTTTCTAATAAATACAAAAGTAGTTTAGAAGATGTTAAAAAAAAGATTAGAAGATGTTAAAAAAAAATATGACGAACCATAAGTCACTATCATCAATTAATCACCATTATTTTCTGGACTTAGAATACAATCCATAAGGTTTTATTGAATTTATTGTTAGATTTATTAGATTTTGCATGTTACATATATTGTCTTTTTGTTAACACATTTATGTTTATAATATATATATCTTAGATACACATCATCTCTACAAACAAAAAAACATATCGATTAGGTGTAACAATGAATCATCTTTTTTCTTTTCTGATTGTCATTGCATTGTGCGTAGGGTTGACTAACGCCATCAACAAAAAGAAAAATATGGTACAATTCAGAAATGATCTTGGTCAAAATAAGACTCTCTGGATCCATTGTCGTTCAAATGAAGATGATTTGGGCGATCATTTCTTAAGACCTGGAGAAACTTACGATTTTAGTTTTTATGATAGTATCACGGGAACTTATTTCAATTGTGACTTAGGAAAGGGGAATTATTTTAGATTTCATGCAAAGTTCATAGCATATAAAGGTCTATGGCTTATAGCACATTATGGTCAGACTTATTTTTGGTATGCGAGAGATGATGGAATTTATTTTACCAAAGGTAAAGATATACCTAAATTAAAATATAATTGGAGGATTTACAAAGCCTTCAGCAATGGACAATCAAATACTATAATCTAAATTTTCGTTACTCTATCTACAGTTTCCTATCTATTTTGGAATGGATACCTATTGAATAAAATGTTGCAATCATATTTATTGTCTTTGTGACTATTAGTAGAAGAAACATCAAAGAATGACTTCACATTGTAATTATCATAAATTTTTTAATTTACACAAATTAATCATTTACGCTTGTTCATAGTTTAACAAAATAAACATACTAGTCAAAACTAATTATGTAAACATTTCTTTCACCGGTGGAAGAAAATTTTGGATTTTGGCCTGAACCGAAATAATAGAATGTCCAAAACCCACAAAAACCGAAATGAACCAAACTAAACCGAAATAAACCGAATTTCCACACGGGCTTTTATAATTTCCCAAAGGAAGATACTTTAGCTCTGAAGAAGCAGCTATGGCGATTCTTCTGAAACCAATCCTCAAAAATCAAACCTTTTTCAAATCTCTCCTCTTAAACCCTCAAATCATTTCAAGAACCCTAACTTCATCAACAGAAACTCAAAAGAAACCACTCTCTTTGTTATTCGAAGAAGCCGTAGGATTAAGACCTAAACCAGAACCGACCGAAATCGAAGAAGACAACGAATTACAGAGAAAGCTTTTCGAATTAGAGAAGAAAATCATTGAATTGAAGAAATCAGAACCATTGAGGAAGAAGAATCAAAAGAAGGGTAAGATTGTTGTGACATTGGAAGAACAAAATGAGAAAAGGCGTAACCTTTACAAGTTGTTTAAGAACAATAAAGAAGACAATAAGGAACGAAAAGAGGAAGATGATGTGATTAGGGTTTATAAGGAGCTTCCTTTAGAGATGGTTTCGTTTGTGAAGCTTTTGCATAAACATGGGTATTTGAATAATGCTAATTTCATCAATGGAGAAAAGTTGGATTTGGGGAGTCTTGATGAAGAGTATTCTAGAACTTTTGTTAAGTTTGCTGCTGAAAAGTTTGGTAAAGATCACCAGGAAATAGCAAAGTAAGAACCTTTATTGTGTTTGTTCTATTAGATTGGTCAATTTATGATACATGTTTGTTAAAATGTTCATATTTGATGGGTCTATGATGAAAAAACTTTGGCATTTCTATAAAGTGTGACACTTTGTAGATTTTTGTGTGTTTAACATTTCTTGGAGAATGTAAGTTAGTGGTTTGGTTGCTAGTTCTATTGGAATGTTGAATCTTTTTTGTGATGAATTTGAGTTCTTGTGGTTGGATCATAGGCTAGTCATAGCATCGATAGAGAAATCCGATGTAAAAAATGATTAGTACATTCGTATACGCTCGAAATGGGATTATTTGTCTCTTGTATGGTCTTGATTGCCTTAAACCCTGTAGCATTTTAGTCTTTCCTTAGGTGTTGTTTGCAGCTAGGGAGTTTTAGACTAATCCGATCATCGTATTGCCTCTTGCAGGTGGTTATCGGGTAGCGACCTAAAGAACATTGTGCTATTTGGTTGCCCGAGTTTGGAAAAAAGAGCGATATTCGCTGCTAAAACATTGCGCAAGTTTTTCAATATCCCAGAGAACAATGTAAGCTTATACACTACACTGTTCTTTATCTCATTTTCCTTGCCCAAAACCGCATATAACTAAAGTCTTTGTTCGCATTATAGGTGTGCGATAGATGCGTATTAAAAGCAAAATGCAAGTTCCCAAACCAAAGCGTATGGGATGGCAAAACACAGATCTTGCATTTATCCGTCGTAATGAAAGTCATCACATTATATCCATTAGACTTGACTCATCCGAAGCTACAAGTTCCTCAAGAAGTACAAGACTCGGTCTCAAGATTGCTTACAGAGATTCAGAACCTAAGCCGAACTATCTGTACTCCTCTCGGGTAACCTTGTCGAAGATTTGTTTCTAGTAAACATCAATTTAGTGGAATTTGTACCCTAAAAAGACTCTTACGAAGAAGAGTCCTTGATCGCTACTCGATTTTGTGCCGCCATTGATCTGTTTTTGTTCATTGAGTTCACAAATTATAGTAATAGAGACGCAATTAGCTTCCTTAAGAACCTTGTGGCTGAATCAGAAGCTTTCTGGATAAGTATGAATGAAGATGACTTCATAAAGAGACAAAGATTGGCCATTCCTAAAAGAGATATATCAAAGCTTGCCTGAAAAACAAGCCTATCTTCAATAGCCACATGCATTGCTATCAACAAGGTGATTGATAAGTGTGCCTCTTTCAAAAAAGTTTATATATTCACTCTCTTAGATTCCATTAGCATCATCTCCAAGATTCGTTTTTTGTCATACCCAAAGAAGAAAAAACACATAAATTTTCCAACTTTTTTTCTGGGTTGTTGAGTATGGTTATCTAAAGTTTGTGGCTTTTCTCCTTCTTAAACCTCAAGCTCTTACCTTTACTCTTTAGTGGAGTTGCAAATTTTAATCCTTTGAGTTTGTCACACATGAGAATTTGAAAAGACAAAATGTCTGTCGAGAGATCTTTGGAAGCTTGGGAAGAGGTACAAAGACATGGACAAGACTTGGCTGATAGATTAGCTCAGGGAATTGCAGGTTTGATTCAAATCAATCCACCTTCATTTCCATGGCCGAATCATCAGAAATCGAAGCTTTTCGACCTCGAGATTAGAGATTCTAGGTTTGTGATTGATCAACCAATCAATGGTGTTTCTGCTATTCTGGATATTGGTAACAAGATTGGTCAAGCTGGTGTTGATTTTGGCACTGGCTTGAATTTTATGGTTCAGCAATTCTTTAGAAGGTTGCCTATACCGTTTCGACACGAAGAGAACGGTTCGGTTTCTGTTGAGAATAATACTAGTACAAGGAGTCATATGGACTCTGTTACTGTGTTGGAGGAGAAAGTTACAGAATTTGATTTAAGACCTATTGGATTACTTGGTAAACCAAAGGTACTTACTTGTTGTTGTATTGTAGTTATGCAATTTCAAAGTTTTAAGTTTTGTTTATATAAATGCAGAGATTGTCTTAGATTGGACTGGAATGTAGCATATGCAAAATTTTGGAACTTTAGATGCTTGTTGATTAGTTTTGTGTAGTTGAGCTATGGATTTGGAAGAAACTATTGATGTTGAATCATGTTTAGTGGAGTTTTTGCCTAGAATGTGAAATATGTTTACAAATTACAGATTTCGGCTCTGTTAACTGTAGGGAACGGTTGAGATATCGTCAAGTTATGAAAGCAGAACAAGTGGTATGGAACATTCATTAGCAGCCAGGGGAGATCTTTGGAGAGTAGAAGCTTCTACTTCGAGTTCAAGTGCAAGAGACGATAGTTCGTCTCTCTTTCTTCTCCAGCTTGGACCGGTGCTATTTATGCGCGATTCAACTCTTCTTTTACCTCTTCATTTATCAAAACAACACTTGCTCTGGTATGGTTATGATCGAAAGGTAAAGCGTCTTCGCATCTGAAGTTTCTGCTCCTTCTTTCAAAAACTCGTAATATTATTCATATGGTTAATCTTTTTTCAGAAAGGTATGCATTCGCTTTGTCCAGCATTGTGGTCAAAGCATCGAAGATGGCTTATGATGTCGATGCTTTGCCTCAATCCTTTAGCTTGCGTAAGTGTGTGTATTCGTTTGTTTTGTTTCATTCTTACGTAATGGAACTAATTCCGCTGTGTGAAACAGTCGTTTGTAGATTTACAGTTTCCAAATGGACAATTAACGTATGTATCGGGTGAGGGATTAACGACGAGTGTGTTTGTTCCTTTTTGTGGCGGTATTCTTCAAGCGCAAGGTCAATATCCAGGTGATATGAGATTTAGTTTCTCTTGCAAGGTTGGTTTAATAATTTGATTCAAGTTTTAGTCACATTTCATATCTTAAATAAGCTTGAAAGATCTCTTCTTTGACTTTTGATGAAACAGACTAAATTAGGAACACGAATGACACCAATGGTTAACTGGCCTGATAAATCATTCGGAATAGGTGTTTCTCAAGCCGTGGCTTGGCGTCAGTCAGGTCTCATGATGAAACCGTCAATTCAAGTCAGTGTGTGCTCTACATTTGGCGGAAGCAATCCCGGGATTAAAACCGAAGTTATTCACTCGTTTAACGATAACATCAATACGATATTCGGCTTCGCGATCACCGCTCATCCTTCAGCATTTGCAGCACTTTCCGTAAGCCAAATCTGATCGTGGTCATTTCGACTAATTTTGATTACTAACTCTAATTTCGTTTTTCGCTAAAACCGCAGTTTGGTCGGTCCAAATGGAATGGGAACTACGGACGAACCGGGATAGTTCTTAGAGCTAATACTCCTCTTGCAAACATTACTCAACCTTCTTTCTCCATACAACTCAACAATGCTTTCGAGTTCTAAAAAAGACTCTCTTTCTAAAACTAAAGAAGGTTGAATTTTGTAAACTAAAGAAGACTCTCAACAAAAGTTCTAAAAAAGACCCATTTTTTAAAAAAGTTGTAAATTTTAGTAATAAAAATAATTTCATTTCAACCTTAAATACATTTCATATATTTTTTGGTAATTTTGCAAAAAACTCAAAGGTTTAACCCTTTTGAGTTTTGACATTTCGAAATTTTTTGTAAATTTATGATTTGTGTTTAGTAAACTTTTTTAGAGCTTCATTTCATATTAAAGATGATTGAATTACTCTATACCATACCAAATAATAAAAATAAGTTCAATTCAACCTTAGTTTTGACATTTTTAAAAAAGTTGTAAATTTATGATTTGAGTTTGGTTAACTTTTTTAGAATCTCATTTCAATCTAAAGAAGTATGAATCACTCTATACCACATCAAATAATATAAATAATTTTATTTCAACCTTAAATACATTTCAATTATTTTTCGGCAATTTTGCAAAAACTCAAAAGTTTAACCCCTTTGAGTTTTAACATTCTTTTAAAAAGTTATAAATTTACGATTTGAGTTTGGTAAACTTCTTTAGACTCTCTTTTCAAACTAAAGATGGTTGAATTAGTCTATAGCAAATCAAATAATAAAAAATAATTTCAATTCAACCTTAGATACATTTCATTTATTTTGCAAAAACTCAAAGGTTAACCCCTTTGAATTTTGACATTCTTTTAAAAAGTTGTTAATTTTTTATTTGAGTTTAGTAAACTTCTTTAGAGTCTCCTTTCAAACTAAATATGGTTAAATTACTCTATACCACATCAAATAATAAAAATAATTTCAATTCAACCTTAGATACAGTTCATTTATTTTTCGGTAATATTGCAAAAACTCAAAGGTTAACCCCTTTAAGTTTTGACATTTTTTTAATTGCTGTAAATTTATGATTTGAGTTTAGTAAACTTCTTATGAGCCTCATTTCAAACTAAAGATGGTTTAATCACTCTATACCACTTCATTTAATAAAAATAATTTCATTTCAACCTTCTTTGAGTTTTCACATTTTTAAATTTTTTTGTAAATTTATTATTTAAGTTTAGTAAACTTCTTTAGAGTCCATTTTCAAACTAAAGATGGTTGAATCACTCTATAACACATCAAATAGAAGAAAATATTTAATTTCAACTATAGATACTTTTCATTCATTTTCGGTAATTTTGCAAAAACTCAAAGGTTAACCCCTTTGAGTTTTGACATTTTTTAAGGAAGTTGTAAATTTATTTAGAGCCTCCTTTCAAACTAAAGAAGATTGAATCACTATATACCACATGAAATAATCAAAATTTCATTTCAACCTTGGATACATTTCATTTATTTTTCGGTAGTTATGCAAAAATTCAAAGGTGTTATTTGAGTTTTGAGAAATTTTTAAAAAGTTGTGAATTTATGATTTGAGTTTAGTAAACTTTTTTAGAGTATCTTTTCAAATTAAAGATGGTTGAATCACTCTATACCACATCAAATAATAAAGAAAAATTCATTTGAACCTTAAATACATTTCATTTATTTTTCAGTAATTTGCGAAAACTCAAAGGAGTTTTCACATTTTTAAAAACAAATTGTAAATTTATGATTTAAGTTTAGTAAACTTCTTTGGAGTCTCTTTTCAAACTAAAGATGGTTGAATCAGTCTTTAAAACATCAAATAGAAGAAATTATTTAGTTTCAACCTCAGATATATTTCATTAATTTTAGGTATTTTTGCAAAAACTCAAAGGTTGAAATGAATTTTTTAAAAACCCTTTTTTTGCAAAAATTCCTTTGAGTTTTGAAATTTTTTTAAAAAGTTGTCAATTTATGATTTGTTGTGAATCAAGAGAACGAATGGGGAAGATTGTGTTTATTCATTAATCATAAGATCCTTTATATAGGATTATTACAAGAGAGAAAAGGAAAATTCCTTTTCCTAATGGGAAAAGGAAAGTACATAAAAGGAAAATCCTAATTCAACTAGGATTCATTAAACCGGCCTAAAGACTAAGTGTTAATGGGCCGTAAACGGACCAGAACTAGTTATGACAATCCACTATGATTTATAACACTCCCCCTTGGATGTCATAACTCTAATGGGCTTGTAATACGCTTTGGATGTTGCCTCATTAAAACCTTACCAAGTAAAACCCATTTTGGGACAAAACCGTGGTGAAGGAAAAAGAGTACAACACGTATTACTCCCCCTGTTCTGAACCTCACTGCAAGTCTTTCAAACGACGCATTCCAATCTGATAAGTAAGTTTCTTGAACGTTGAGGTTGGAAGTGACTTGGTGGATAGGTCTGCTGAATTCTCACTTGATCGTACTTGCTGCACTTGAATTTCTCCATCTTTCTGTAGATCGGATGTGAAGAAGAATTTTGGCAGAATGTGCTTCGTCCTATCACCTTTGATGTATCCATCCTTAAGTTGAGCTATACATGCTGCATTGTCCTCGAACAAGACCGTCGATTCCTGCTTACCTTCGGCCATTCCACAATCCACTCTTATGTGCTGGGTCATCAGCCTTAACCAAACACACTCACAACTAGCCTCATGAATTGCCAATATCTCTGAATGATTAGAAGATGTAGCTGCAATGGCCTGCTTCATTGACCGCCAAGATATTGCAGTTCCTCCATGAGTAAACACATAACCTGTCTGGGACCGTGCATTATGAGGATCTGAAAGATAACCTGCATCAGCAAAACCAACTAAACCGTCCTTAGATTGGTTAGTATAAAATAGACCCAAGTCTTTCGTTCCTTGTAGGTAACGAAGAATATGTTTTATCCCGTCCCAGTGCCTTTGGGTCGGACATGAGCTAAATCTTGATAATAAATTCACGGCAAAACATATATCTGGCCTAGTGTGGCTTGCCAGATACATTAAAGCTCCTATGGCACTGAGATATGGCACTTCGGGACCAAGGACTTCTTCAGAGTCTCTCTTAGGACCAAACGGATCCTTTTCTAGATCAAGAGATCTCACCACCATTGGGCTGGACAATGGGTGACATTGATCCATATTAAAACGCTTGAGTACCTTTTCAGTATATGCCATTTGATGCACAAGGATTCCATCATTTATGTACTCAAGTTGCAATCCCAAACAGAACTTAGTTTTGCCTAGGTCTTTCATCTCAAATTCTTTCTTGAGGCATTCAACTGTTTGGACGATTTCACCAGGGGTTCCAAGGATGTTCAAATCATCCACATAAACTGCTATGATAACAAACCCTTTGTTTGCAAACTTTTTTATAAAAATACATGGAATGATGGGATCATTCTTATAGCCTTTTTTGACTAAGTACTCACTCAATCTATTGTACCACATACGCCCACTTTGCTTCAGTCCATAAAGGGATTTGTTCAGCCTTATGCAGTGTTGTTCTCGAGAACCTTTCTTATCTTTGAGCTCAATACCCTCTGGTAATCTCATATAAATCTCATTATCCAGTGGACCATATAAGTATGCAGTTACAACGTCCATTAACCGCATATCCAACTTTTCTCTTATAGCCAGACTTATCAAAAATCTAAAAGTTGTAGCATCCACCACAGGGGAGTATGTCTCCTCATAATCTATTCCTGGTCTCTGTGAGAATCCTTGTGCAACAAACCGTGCTTTATATCTCACGATTTCACCATGTTCATTTCTTTTCCTCACAAAGACCCATTTATGTCCAACTGGTTTAATCTCATAGGGTGTCCGAATTATTGGACCAAAGACATCCCTTTTCCTTAAAGAATTCAACTCCACGTTTATAGCTTCTTTCCATTTAGTCCAATTTTCACTCTGAGTGCACTCATATATCGACGTGGGTTCTAGATCCTCCATAAGTTCAAGTGCTACCTTAAAAGCAAATATATCATCGATTTCCACACACTTTCTATTCCATTGTATTCCAGACATAACATAATTCATTGAGATCTCATTATTTTCAGGAACGTCAGAACCATGAAACTCGGCGTCCCGAGTCTCATTGCTTGGAACTATCGGTTCAGTTATGTCTGGGGTTCCATCAGATTCCTCAACCACGATTTCAGCACCTTTCTTTCTTTTCCGAGGATTCTTATCTTTGGAACCTATTGGCCGGCCACGTTTTGAGTGTGGTTTAGATTCTGTAGCAACTTGATTGTGTCCCTCTTGAACATCAATTCTAATCGGTGCATTAACAGCTGGTATGTAAGACTTAGTTACTCTTTTCGGGTCAGCAAAGGAATCTGGCAATTGATTAGCTAGCTTTTGTAAATGTATAATCTTTTGGACTTCTAATTCACATTCTTGAGTCCGAGGATCTTGCCATTTTAAGGACGTTTGATTCCATATAATTTCCTTTACCAGTCTGTTATCTCCTCCTAATGTTGGATAGACAGATTCGTCAAAATGACAATCTGCGTACCTGGCCTTAAACAAATCACCCGTGGTTGGCTCAAGGTACTTAATGATAGTAGGAGAATCATATCCAACATATATCCCCATCCTCCTTTGAGGTCCCATCTTTGTTCTCTGTGGTGGTGCAATAGGCACATAAACGGAACATCCGAATGTTTTAAGATGGGATATGTCTGGCTCTTGACCCGTTATTAACTGTGATGGGGAATATTTATGTTCACTAGATGGCCTGATACGAATTAGCTCTGCTGCATGTAAAACTGCATGTCCCCAAGCTGAGACCGGGAGTTTTGATCTCATTAGCAACGGTCTAGCAATCAACTGTATGCGTTTAATAAACGATTCAGCCAAACCGTTTTGTGTATGTACATGTGCCACAGAATATTCAACACTTACCCCCATGGACATACAATAATCGTTAAACGCTTGGGACGTAAATTCACCAGCATTGTCAAGACGTATAGTCTTTAAAGGAAAATCTGGAAAGTGTGCTCTTAAACGTATGAGCTGGGCAAGCAATCTTGCAAATGCCACATTTCTAGTTGATAATAGACAGACATGTGACCATCTCGTGGATGCATCAATAAGGACCATAAAATATCTAAACGTCCCACAAGGTGGGTGTATTGGTCCGCATATGTCTCCTTGAATTCTTTCCAGAAAATTTATCGTTTCCTTAGTTACTTTGATTGGTGATGGCCTAGTAATGAGTTTCCCTAGTGAACATGCTTCACACGTGAAATTCTTTGGGATAACTCTCCTTTCTTTCAAGGTGTGCCCATTAGTACTTGCTAATATCTTTCGCATCATGTTAGCACCGGGATGGCCAAGCCGGTTATGCCAAAAAGTGAAATTCTCAGTAAACTCTTTGTTTACCATAGCATTTGCTTCTATCATTCCGATCTTAGCACAATAAAGGCCCACAGAAATGGCAGGTATAGTCTCTAGGACTTTCTTATAGCCATGGACGGTTTCAAAGATTTGAAGGAATTCTTTGTTATTCTCGTCCTTAGTTTCAACATGAAGACCATTCATTCGAATGTCTTTAAAGCTCAATAGACTTCTCTTTGAACTAGGTGAATATAACGCATTAGAAATTTCTAGATGCGTGCCCTTAGGTAATAAAATATGGGCTTGACCGTGGCCTTCAATTAAATTTGCTATACCCGCAATTGTGGTTACATTTGCCTTTTTAAGTGTAAGATCAATGAAGTATCTCTTATCTCTTAATATCGAGTGGCTTGATCCACTATCCACAATGAACACATCCATATCGTTCATACTTCAAAAGAGATAACAATAGATACTTTTAAATAACACTCTTTCATTCCATAAAGTTTAATAGAAAGCAATAACACAAAACCAAAGTATAAAGTGTAAAACGTAAAACAAGCAAAACACAAAACACCAAAACAGAAAATCAAAATCAATCACTTAAGTATATCTGAGGTTTCAAAATTCATCAAGTCATCTTGCTCATGATCGAAATCTCCTTCATTATCATGCTGGATCATATGAGTTTCTGGATTCTTCCCTTTAAGGCTCTCTTGATAGAGTTCAACCAGATGCTTGGGAGTCCTACATGTCTTAGCCCAATGATTACTCATTCCACATCGATGGCAAACTGATTTTGGGTTTGATTCTCGTGGTTGAGAAGTAATACCACGGTTATTACGATCATAGTCAGTTTTGTATCCGCGTCCTCATCCTCGCCCGCGGTTAGAATGATCGTTATGGAATCCGTGGCCTCGGCCCTGACCTCGGCCGTATGGATTAAAATGGCCACGGCCACGTCCTTGCCATCTACCCCCACGTCCACGATCACGATGTCTATAATCACTTTGGACGTGGTTAATTTCTTTCTTTTCATCTGTGGCCACATTCGCTTCAGGAAGTGGGGCTGATCCAGGAGGTCTCATCTCACTGTTTCTCATTAGCAGTGTATTATTCTCCTCGGCTAGTAATAGACATGCTATAAGCTTTGAGTATGTCTCAAAACCTCTTTCACGGTATTGCTGTTGAAGTAACACGTTATTAGTGTGAAAGGTGGAGAAGGTCTTTTCCAACATGTCTTTCTCAGTTACCTTCTCACCACATAGTCTCAATTGAGAAACTATTCTGAACATAGCCGAGTTATATTCTTCCACGGACTTGAAGTCCTGGAACCTGAGATTCCTCCAATCATAATTGGCCTTTGGTAACAACACCGTTCTATGGTGGTCATATCTTATCTTTAATTCTTTCCAAAGGTCCAAAGGGTTCTCAATGGTTAGGTATTGATCCTTGAGACCCTCAACAAGATGATGACGAATGATCGATATCGTTCTGTATCGATTCCTTTCATTCTCATTATTATCCTCAATGATACATTCGCCAAGTCCTTTAGACTTTAGATTTATCTTAGTATCCAACGCCCACTGTAAGTAATTGTCTCCAGAGAGATTGAGGGCAGCATAATCCAAATTGTTGATTTTCGACATCTGAAAACATTCATCCTATTCTCTAAGAACTATAAGATTTTAAAGTTTATGCATATGATGCAAAATAGGTCATGGGTGCTTATATAAACGGGTACGGATGCATGATGCTTATGAAACCAGATTTTTATGTTTAACAACCTAACATAATGTTTTATATGCTCATGATGCAAGCCTAGTATTCAAATTCTAAACCGTATGATGATATGACCGGATTTTAATCAAGCATGTTATGTCTATATGATGCAATCAGTTTCAGTTTCATGTTTATCAATCAACGAATCAATCCAAACAAGCAAACAAACAAACGAGTTCAAATAAATATGCAACCAAATTTGGACAGAGTGTTTACTGTCGATCGACGGGTGATTTGTGTCGATTGACACAGTTTAATTCAAACAACAAATTCAGGCAGAAGTTTACGTGTCGATCGACATAAAACTAGTGTCGATCGACACGGGTACAGATCATGCAATCGGTTTGGATTTTAATTGAATTAGGTTAGGGTTTCAAGTTAGGGTTTCAAGTGATTACGAATCATGAATCAATAAACACAATCAAGCAAGCAATAACAATAACAAGCATGATTTAGATTAGGGTTTCTAAGATTATCATGAATCTAGGTTCTTTAGATTAGGGTTTCTTATTGTTTACCTTAACCTCCGTGAGTCTTCTAGTTCGCCGTAACCGTTGATAGGCTGTATGAACTTTCTTCTAGTTCGCCGTAACCTTAAAGGCTGTATGAACTATGATTTGAACAGTAACGCCGGATGAACAGTAATCGTCGATGAACAGTAATCGTCGATGAACAGTGCGCGATGAATAGTACGTGATGAACAGTACGATGAATAGTAACGATGAACAGTAATCGCGTTTTTTGTGTTTTTAGGGTTTAGGGAGCAACTCGTGCTGATAACGTGTTGTGAATCAAGAGAACGAATGGGGAAGATTGTGTTTATTCATTAATCATAAGATCCTTTATATAGGATTATTACAAGAGAGAAAAGGAAAATTCTTTTTCCTAATGGGAAAAGGAAAGTACATAAAAGGAAAATCCTAATTCAACTAGGATTCATTAAACCGGCCTAAAGACTAAGTGTTAATGGGCCGTAAACGGACCAGAACTAGTTATGACAATCCACTATGATTTATAACATGATTTGAGTTTTAGTTAACTTTTTTAAAGTATCTTTTCAAACTGAAGATGGTTGAATCACTCTATACCACATCAAATAATAATAAAAAAATCATTTCAACCTTAAATACATTTCATTTATTTTTCGGTAATTTTGGAGTTTTCACATTTTTAAAAAAATTGTAAATTTATGATTTAAGTTTAGTAAACTTCTTTAGAGTCTCTTTTCAAACTAAATATGGTTGAATCACTCTTTACAACATTAAATAGAAAAAATATTAAATTTCAACCTTAGATACAATTCATTAATTTTCGGATATTTTGCAAAAACTCAAAGGTTAACCCCTTTTGAGTTTTGAGATTTTTTTTTAAAAGTTGTGAATTTATGATTTGAGTTTAGTAAACTTCTTTAGAGCCTCTATTCAAACTAAAGATGATTGAATCACTCTACCTCACATCAAATAGAAGAAATTAGTTAATTTCAACCTTAGATACAATTTATTCATTTTTGGGTAATTTTGCAAAAACTCAAAGACTAACCCTTTTAAGTTTTGACATTTTTAATAAAAGTTGTAAATTTATAATATGAGTTTAGTAAACTTCTTTAGAGTCTCTTTTCAAACTAAAAATGGTTGAATCACTCTAAAGCACATCAAATAATAAAAGTAATTTCATTTTACCCTTAGATACTTTTCATTTATTTTTCGGCAATTTGAAAAAACTCAAAGTTAACCCCTTTGAATTTTAAAATTTTTAACATAAAAGTTGTATATAGTATAACATAACACCATACTCATTATGATATGATATAAATATACAACTTTTATTTACCCTTCATGATACTAAAGTTGTATACAGTAACATAACACCAAACTCATTAATCCAACAGAGAATAAATCAATGACTCTACAAGAATACTGAAAGAACATGTCAAATCAGTTCTGCTTCCTAAAGTGTATCAGAGAAGCCAAGTAGCAGATACAAAAGTCAGCTCTGCTGACATGGCTGTCTCGAGCCCATCAAAGAGGTCTTTGAGTGGGTTTCTACTGTTGCGGATGGACTTCTGCAGAGTAGGTGTGGAGGCAGAGGCTACACAAGTTATCATCATCAAAAAGCATGGAACTGTGGTGGACCCTCTGGATAAGCAAGTGTGCCGCGAGCACTGTAGCTGACGAGTTGTACCAGGTGGTACTGTAGCTGTCGGCGTACAACACATAAAGGAGAGAAGCTTGGCTATCTTGTTCTTTATGTTTTCTCTCTAAGAAAAACAGAGAGCATCTTGTGTGAGCTTGAGAGTTAATCTGGGTAGTTTAACTAGGAAGTGAGCAAAGAGAAATCAACAGGTGTTGATCGGGTAGTTAGGAACTGATTCAGGTTCAAATCACTGAGTGTGAGTTTGTGTAATGCTGAAGTAGAACAGATCTTGTAAAAGAAGAGTTCTATTGATTTCTAATACCAAAAAGGTTTACTGCGGTATTTCTGTGTTCTTCCTGTTAAAGAGGTCTCTGGTTATTTCAAATACAACATTTTTACTCAATCTTCACTTCGGTAAGAACATCTATAAGATTTCTCGACGAAGAAGATGATTAGTCTTCGTCTTCTGTGTCTTCTTGTTTAACCGAGTTCGAAGAATCAACCCAAGGACCATCCATAGAAGACGAGCTTTTGTTTCTTCGATCTCTTTCAAAACTCGAAAATTGCGAAGAAGACTCGGTGTCTTGTGATAAAAGCTCCAAAGCCTTAAACCTCATTGCAGCTGCACCGGTTGGAGCAGCTGCACCGGTTGGATCAGCTTCGCGTTTAACCAACGGCGCTTGGACTTTGCTTTTACCTTCTAACATACTTACAACAGATGACATTGGTGGTCTCAGTGTAGGAGATGGGTTTGTGCAAAGCAAAGCAATGTTCAACATTCTCTTTGCTTCTTTCTTCGAAAAGTTTGTACCGAGATCCATGTCCACGAGTTCTAGTAGATTCCCTTGTTCTTCCAATACATAAGCCCAATCAAGAAGGTAAACAAACTCTTCTTTCGGTCTGTAATTCGTGTTGCTCTTTCCGCTAACTATCTCTAAGCAGACAACACCGAAGCTGTAAACATCGGCTTTGTCCGTTAAGTAACCTCTCATTGCATACTCTGGAGCCATGTAACCTCTGCATCAATTAAAGTAAAAAAAAGTCGGTAAAACTTTAAACCGAAAAATGTATTCGAGAAAAGATAATGACTTACATTGTTCCTGCGATTCTTGTGCTGATATGTGTATTCTCTTCTTCGTCGAGTTTAGCTAGACCGAAATCAGAGATTTTAGCGTTTAGAGACTGATCAAGAAGCACATTTGTCGCTTTTATGTCTCGGTGAACAATCTTAAGCCTCGATTCTTCGTGTAGATAAGCTAATCCTTTCGCGATTCCTATGCATATCTTGTTTCTTGTTGGCCAATCCAAATGAAGTCTTTGTTTCTCCGAACCTGTTAAAGAAAAACACACAAGTGACATTAGCATAAAGATCAAGAAACCGATTCTTGATTTTCGAAAATGGTTAAAGAACTAACCGAACAGTGCGCGAGCGAGACTGTTGTTTTCTAAGTACTCATACACAAGCAAAAGCTCTTTCCCTTCAATGCAACAACCATAAAGCTTCACAAGATTCGGGTGTTGCAACGCGGATATCATACCGATCTCGGTAACAAACTCGCGGTTCCCTTGCTTTGATTTCGATGAAAGTTGCTTCACCGTGATAGTTGTTCCATCAGCGAGTACACCCTAATAACCAAAAACCTAATCAATACTTGTAATATTCCATTAATCTCACAAAACTTGAACCAAAAGCAATCTATCATCACCATATAAACCGGTCCAAATCCTCCTTCACCAATCTTGTTTTCAGGATCAAATTTATTCGTAGCGCGTTTGATTTGCTTCAATGTGAATGATCCTGTTTGCAAATCCATTCCTCGGAGCTCTTCTGCGAGATTTGAAAAGAAAACAATTAGAGATCTTGAAAATGACTTAAAGAGAATAATTTCTTGAACTAATTTTCATTTACCATTTTCATCTTCTTTTTTTCCAACACCTAAGTAACCAGTAAGTCTTAGGATTATAACAACAAGCAACGCGAAAACCGTGCACGCTGCAACTACAATCCCCTCAACAGCTCCATTCGACAATGGTTTTCCGTTATCGACCTTGAAATCTACATCAACAAGTAACAAACATAGAAATAATATTACTTTTTTTTTTTTTTCAAATACCGGAACCCGTAATCCCCCTAGGCCCGAGACTAGAGCATATAATATCCGTACCGTCCCAAGCGTCATTTGATCATGTGACCTCTAAAAGTTGAATTTTTATTTTAACAATTGAGACATATTGGTAAGAAAACTCACTTGGTGTAATGGTTATGGCGGATATGAGAGGACCGTAAACACCGCGTGTCGGTATACCACTTGTACCTTTCCCTGTCCATTGCAAATGAATCTCCAATGTACTACCATTCACTTGAACATCATCAATTTGTCTTGTGAATGGTATACCAACTCCACCTGCTTCTTCAGCGATATTAAAGTCCCTAACCAACAATTTCCCTTGGACATAAATGTCGAAAAATCGCCGTCGTAAGCTATTATAACTTTTGTCATTAGAGAACATTATCTCCGCAAAATGGAGTTGAACTTTGTAACTTCCTCTTCTCATACACAAACCATAGTACTTTAGTGATTGTGGAGCGAGACGGGCTGTTTTGTAATATACGGGAACTGATTCGTTGATCAAGTTAAATCGGTCTTCAGCTTTGTAGCTTGCACTTGAATTTCCTACCCATTGTCCAGAACTACTATATCCCCATTTTTCAGACACAGAAGAAAATGCTGATGTTCCTTGATTGTTTAAGTCTTCTGCATAAGTGTTTTTTCCAATCTTTGTTACTTGTCCTCCACTGTTTATGAACGGAGAAGAATCTGCGAGAAACCCGTACCAAGAAACGTTAAAAAGTTTGAATCTTTATAGAAAGTTTGAATCTTTAAGATGTATATACTTACGTTCTGCATTTCCAGGACATGGAAGATCCTCTCTTAAGCACCATTGAACACTACACAAGTAGATGAACCAAAAAAGAGACTCACGAGTTATCGGTTACTGAAGGGTAGCTAGAGATCAAGTTCCTGAGAGTTTTTACCAGTAAAACTAATTAGAAACATGAAATGTTAAGTAGACAAGTTTAAGCTAAAGAAGTTTATTGAAATGAAACAACAAAAATGCTTACACTTCAGAAAGCTGATTACAGCTTACAGGGTGTCGATCGACACATGATTCTTTTTTTTTTTTTTTTTAATCTGAAACACTTAAAGTAAAACGTTAGTAAAACAAAACGAAAATAAAAATTTAAATATACTTACCAGTGGGTTGCCTCCCACTAAGCGCTTGTTTTGAGTCATTAGCTTGACATCATTAGGCTTTTGGATCGTCGGGAAGTGTTGTACCTCCCTTATCCGTTAGGATGGTTGCCGCTATGTCCTTTGTTCGACCTTTCTTTGCAGCTCCAGCTCCCCCAGACTTATCAAAAACTATTCCTGGGAAAAGTTTCATCGTGTTCTCCATCATTTGATGGATCACTTCTTCTCATTTCTCCTCTAAGTCTGAAGGGATGATGATCTTGATTTTTGCGAAAGGCTTTGAGGTCCTTTTAAGCTTCCTCTTGGGTGTATAACTCCTCTTTCCTGCAGAAACATCAATAGAAAAACCAAGCTTTCGAGAAACTCGTTGCTTGCATAAGTGCGAAACAGTTTTTTCACAATTTAAATTCTTATTGACGAAAGTAGGAGAATTAGAAATAAGTACAGGAAGTTCATACCTTGGCTCTTTTGGAGGATTCTCAATCATGATGGTCATGGATAAAGCTTCTTCAACTTCCTTGTTGGACTTCAAAGCTCTGGGGAATGGAAGTTTAGGCGTATAGACTCTCTCTTCGACTGATTCGGATGATTCGTGAAGTTCTGGATCGGTGGAGATTGGGTGTCGAGCGACACAGTTGTGGTGTCGCTCGACACCACTATGAAATTCTTGTTCTCCATCGATCACTGCATCGAGCGATGTTGTTCCTTCTGGCGGTGTCGATCGACACACTGAATTAGTGTCGATCGACACTGCTTCTTCGACTTCGGATTTTTGGATTTCTTCTTGTGTCGACCGACACACTTGATTAGTGTCGATCGATGCTAACTCTGCAGTTCCGAAAATTGCTTTAAACTCGTCGAAACAGCCATCGTCTTCCACTGGAATGGTAACGCAAGCATCCTTGGGGTCCGTATCAGTCATCGCAGGAAGAAATTCCTCTTGCCACTTGATAGAATCAGCAGTTTCAGCAACCTGAACATCCAACTTCTCAAGATGAGTACCAAAAGCTTCGAGCTTCCCATTCAGATCATCGTACAGTGAATCCAGCTTTCTGTTGAAGTCCTCAGTCAATTTCTGCTGTTCTTCGAGGATCCGCGCAAGCATAGCTACAATCCTGCTATCTGATGATTGAGGTGGAGGCGTCTGATAAGCTGAAGTACCATCGGTCCTCTCTGAATCGAACAATCTTTCATTCCTCTGAATCAAGAATTTCTGCGCAATCATCTTTTGTTCGCGCCTGAAACTCAAAACAAAATAAAAACAAAAAGAAAAATAGTTAGTAAAGCAAAGAAAAATAAAAACCTAGACAAAACCCTAGTAATAAAAATCTAATGGTATGATTCCCCGGTAACGGCGCCAAAATTTGATATGCTCAAATTTCCTTTGAACTACTCTCTTAAATTAAGTGATCAATTGCAGTACTTAAGGTTATCGAATCCACAGGGAATCAGGGACACAATAAATTATTACTTTCAGACTAAGCTAGGCAATATAATGATAATGAAAAAGCAAATAAAACAAGCAAGCAGATGATAGTGATAAGCTTTAAAACAGTGAAGATAAAGGCTAGGTTCAGGGAAATCTTAGGTGAATCAGATATGCAGATGATCAATTAGCAATAGGATTTATGAAGCTCAGTTCCTAAACATGAACAAGAAAGTAAAACAAACCAGCTTCCGCTGCGAATATTATCTAAGAATAAATCCAAGAAAACCAAATTCCTTTGCGAATCCTATGAATCTAAACAAGCATTAATTTCAGGTTCAATTATTCACAAAATCCTAAGCCAAATTCCTTTGCGAATAGGAATTTTGCTCATCAAAAACTAGTTCAAGGAATCAATAAAACTGTCGTTTCAATTAATTTCCCTAAGATCAGATTCAAGGTAGCTAATCAAGAATCGGCAATAAGAACAAGTTAAGATGAAGAACTTCTAATGATATTAATCCTAAGCAATTATAATCAGATCTAGCAAATCATCAACAACCTTTGAAAATCCCTAAACCTAACAGAAAAATTACTCAGACATATTCAATGAAGCACAAAACATCTTTATTAGAGATATCTCTTAAGAGTAAGTTCTAAGACAAAGTAAAATAAAACTTTTTCTAAACAATGGCTGTAAATACGTATATATAGGGTCCCGAACCGACTAGAACATAAAAGTAAACATCTGGAACTTTTGGGCTTCGAACGGACTTCTTCTGATTAAGATTTGGGCTTGACAGAACAGGGTGTCGATCGACGGAGAATTCCTGTCGATCGACAAGACAGTCTCTGGAAAAATTCTTGTCTCGGCAAAACCCGTGTCGATTGACAAGGAATGGTTGTGTCGATCGACGCTAGCTCTTCTGTTCGACTTTGACTTGATCTTTTTAGCTCTTTCCTCCTCGATACTCCAAAATGCTCCAAAACTTCCAGTAAACATCTTTTATGCTCCAGACGGTCCAATTCCTATAAAGACTCTAAAAACACCTAGAAAACACCAAAAGACTCTAAAACATGGACTTATATCATGGTTGAAAACCGGTAAAAACCATGATATATCAAAACCCATAAGATTACTAGATTAGCCTGAGGGTGTATGTATCGTAATCAGGGGTAGAATAGAGATTTACGAAACCTTTAAGAAGATTCTCAAATCTCAATTACCATGGATTATATAATCGAGCTGCAACCCTAAATTTTAGTCAATCTTCCTCTCTAATATTTTCATTGGTAAGCATGGCTACAAAATTGACCAGTAAGTTTTATCTCTTGCATGAAATTAGTTGGATATAAGTAATCATATTTTTTTTTCCGTTTTCTCGAAGTTATATCTATTATATGTCCGTCTTGTAATTGTTTTTATGTGTATTCCGTATGGTGCAGATATGATGAAAACAAGCGTCTATTGGACGTGGAGGATTTCCCACTCCCGGGTCGTGATTTGTATTGGTTTCGTGGGATCATCATAGAAGCTATGGAGAAAATGGGTTTTAACTACGATGAATCCTCAATGATTAGTTCTTATGGTAAGAAGAAGTCGGAAGAAGAGGTGAGTCACTATACGGATGCCAGATTCACCTACGTAGGCATAGGTGATAAATATTGGAGAACTACTAAGATGTTAGTTGACATATCTCGTTTGGCATTCCTCGATAGATTTCCTTATCGCGTTACATCAAATTTTATGATAATCGCGAAAAACAACTCGGATGACACGAATTCGGAATTCTACAATATTATCAAAGAGATGAGTACGTGAAGTTATAATACTATCTTGGTAATGCCTCGAGCCTGCGAATCAGAATCTGCAGAGCATGATTTTGGGAAGAACTAATTGGTGATGGAACGTATGTCCCTCATGACCTTCTAATGCAGCTACGAGAACCTCGAGTAGTTGCCACTACTGCTAGTCCTCCTACTACTGCTAGTCCTCCAACTAGTCCTCCAACTAGGCCTCCACCTAGTCCTCCACCTAGTCGGGCTAGGCTATTTTAAATAATGTTTTCTTGTATCAGTCTCCACCTTAGACATTCATTCCTGTCGAATGGCTTTGGTTTTGTGTATGATCAAAAACTTTATCACCTTTCTTCTCTTCAACTCTTGTCTCTGTGGAATACACAGATAATTTATGTGGAAAACATTTCTTATTTAATCTTCTTCATATATAGCGTATTTAAGTATATTCGTAAACTTGGTGGAGTGATGGTTTATAGTTGAAGAGTATTAACATAATATCAAAGAAAATACCAAATCTCAAAATCGCTACTGGTCTAATGCTATTGTTGGATTTTCTCTGTCAAAAGTTTCCCTTGGACAAGAGGAGCATGGTTTTGAGAAGAACTATTTGATGATGGAATGTATGTCCCTCATCACCTTCTAATCCAGCTACGAGAACCTCGAGTAGTTGCCACTACTGCTAGTCCTCCAACTAGTCGGGCTAGACTATTTTAAATAATGTTGTTTTCTTGTATGAGCCTCACCTTAGGCTTTCATTCCTGTCGAATTAATGGCTTTGGTTTTGTGTATGATCAGATAACTTTTATCACCTTTCTTCTCTTCAACTCTCGTCTCTTTGGAATACACAAACTTTATGTGGCAAACAACTCTTATTTCATCTTCTTCATATATAGCGTATTTAGTACAAGTATATTCGTGAACTTGGTGCAGTGATGGTTTATGTAAGTAGAATCAAACAAAAAATAGATTTATGCTCTTATGTTCTAATATATGAATCATAGTCTAATGTTTTTTGTGCGTTGTTTTTGTGTGAAAAAGAGAGATTTTTGTGTGTGTATATCTTGTTATGAGTGGTTATAATCATGAAATAAAATCCCACGGCATTTGAATATTTGATTCTACAAGCTTATTGAACAACAAACATTGAAAAAGAAAATAATAAACTTGATAAATGAGTATTAGTTGACTATAAAACAGCGTCGTTTAATCACATATTAAAGCCCTCGTCCCCGTCCCCATCCCCATCCCCATCCCCATCCCCATCCCATCCCCATATCCATAATCTAACCTAATTTCATTTTCTTCCTCAGAGTCTCTACCATGGGCGAAGTTTACACCAGCGGATATTTCTGCCGTAAGATCGATCTATCTATCCCTTGCTGCTCGAAATTGTTTTTTCTTTTCCTTTTTTGGTTTTGGTGTTAAGGAAATTCTTTGGTCTAGATTAGATTTCATGTCATGGATCCTCATGATCTGATAGTTTTATGTTTTGGTGCAGATGCTACGTCATGCGCCTTCTGGGACACAGAGGCTTTTGGTATTACTCTATCTTTCTTCTCTTGTAACTTTCTTTCCTAATGACCTCTTCTCCTAGTATTTCCTTTTTTCTCCATATGCTACCCTACTTGGAACTTTGATATCCATATGACTCCATTAATATCTCTTTAGCTTAGTGTTTATCTTTGGTTTCTTGTAAAACGGTAGCGAGATTAGGGAAGAATCAATAAAGGAGAGACTTTTATTCATTTCATCAGAAAGTTACAAGCTTTGAAAACCAAATCCTATTATTATCAAACATCCCTGCCTTAACAAAACCAGTGATCATCGTCGCCGCATTCTTCTCCGGAATACCGCAAAACAACTCATAAACTTTACCTAAATCACACTTATTCTTAATCATACCCGTAACCATCGCGTTATAAGAACTAGTTTCTCTCACAGGCCCGTGCGTTATCCATTTTACCATTCTCTGCATAACCTGAAATCATCGCGTTCCAAGAGACTATACTTCTCTGCGACATATTTCTGAAAATAGCTTCAGCTTCTTGTATATACCCATTCTTCGAAATCTGAGAATTGCATTCAAAGGTAGCTTTACTCGTCGTCGTCTCAAGAAAGTTTTTTGTTGTTGTATTGGTAATGGGTTCGTGGTTAGAGACAGCAATCGTAGACTCAAAATCTCAGACAAAGCATATGTCTGTATATAAGGATTTTTAAATCTGTATATGCTTTTATACCAATAAGGTAAAAGTAAAAAACAATTTGGGCTTATATAACAAACTCAAGATCCTCCATTTCTGATTTGAAGGTTTCGATATTTCGTAATGATATAATCAACAACAAACGTGCATAACATTTTACATTCCATCGATATGCTTCTTTGGCGTCTCCTCTGCTTTCGCACCATCTTCAGATTTAATGTTCATCGATATCTCTGGTTTCCGAGTTTGCTTCAACATTCGTCGGATTTTCTGCAATATCACTACCTGGAGCTTCCTTAGCTTCTACTAATGTTGAATCTACATGATCATCATCTCGGTCAATGTTCCCATCGCGTGTAAGACCAATATTTAATATCTGGAAATGCATATCAAAGAAAGAAAGGGGATGTTAGGTTACAAAAACAGTTTGTTAAATAAAGGAAATTATGACATATATAAGTAATACAAGAGAAGGAAATCACCTATGCCTACGTCGGTGAATCCGTCAAACTCTAAGCGACGCACCACTTTTTCCGTTAACTTCTTACCATAAACCCAAACCTGTGACAATGTATCGTAACTAAAACCCATCTTCTGGGACGTGTTTCGTTGCTCAGTTTCGTACCACCAAAACGACGTTGTGTATGAGCTTTATTATGTCCATAATAAAGAACAAGAATGAAATCGAATTTGGAATGTGATGTGATTTGATTTTTTTTTCCCTAAATCCAAAATGACGTCGCTTAAGTGCTATGAAACCGAGCAATGAAGCCACATGTCGGATTGTGTTGTCCTAATCAGTGTTTTCGTCATCCGAGTCACTCTACCGTCGTCGTTAACTCGCGGTTAACAAATCAAGATACAACGTCATTTATGAGCTTTATTCAATAAAAGAATAAGAATGAAATCGAATTTGGGGATGTGATTTGATTTGATATTATTTTCTTGAAATCTAAAATAACGTCGTTTAGGTGCTATATGAAACCGAGCAATGAAACCACGTGATCTGATTCTACTGTCCTTAACCATTGTTTCCATCATCCAAGTCACTCTTATGTTGTCGTTGACTCGCGGTCAACAAATTAAGTTCCAAATTAGCATACATTTGATGAGTTCATGTATTAAATTTGAATTTTACTCGTGTCTTAACAGTCGAGATTCGTTTTCCCTTGTTCTTATGTTTATCTCTGGTTTGAGTGATTATAATCATGAAATAAAAGGTTACGGCATTTGAATATTTTATCAGCAATGAACATAAATAAACTTTGAAAAATGAGCGTTAACACATTGAAAATTTTAGGGTCAATTGCAAGAATAGCCAAAAAAAATTTATAATTAACACTCTAACTAAAAGAGCATGATGTGGATAAATTAGATTAAGGTCATTTGGTCAGTTAGTAGATTATAATTTTTTTTAAGGTTATTTTAGCTAATTCCCCAATATTTTATCAGCAATGAAGAAATATTATTATTATGATTATTATCATCTGTGTTGTACCTTGACATGAGTGACGTCGTTTAGTTCATATGCATACGCCCAAACACGAAAGCGACGTCGTTTAAAGGATTATTGTATTGCTCACTCGTCGCGCTAATTATTTCATTTGTGCTGCTCTTCCTTTTTCATTTCTGGGAAAATTTTCAAATCGTCGTTTCTCGCGCCGACAGTGAAATGAGCGATACATCTTTTGCAATTCGTGCGTTTTCTCTCGAATCTCGAATTTGGATCTGCTTCTTCTTCGATTCGTGATTCTTCGGTGGTGTTCATGGTGATCTTCTTCAGATTGCATCAGATCGGTTTAGCTTAATCGGCGTTTGTTCTTCTTCATCCTTCTCTCTCTCTCAAAATCGCAGGTAATCTTCTTCTATTTTTCGAATTAATCGTTTTGATTTCGTTTCTAGAGCAAAATCGCTTCCCAATTTCGAATCTCTGTGTCAATTTTCAAGTTACGGAGATCGGTAAGCATCCAAGTGTTGCGTTGAGCTGATTGTTGTGATGTATAAACCCTAATTTTGGCCCCGAGTAGTCGAATAGTTTGCATATTCCTCAGAGTCGGCCTCTGTAATCTATCATTTGTGATGTTTTTTTGCCGATCTCTGGAATTTATGCAGAATTTTTAGGGATTTCGTTTTGAAAATCGTTTTTCTGAACTTGATCACTGGCGGTTATCACAGGGATTGTATGCTACTGAAGTATGATAGATGTTATTTGCTTAATTTGTATTTCCAGAAACCTATTTGTACCAATTCGTGTTTGCATTTTGACAAATTTGCAGCAGTGAGAATGAATCTGTGTGTTGGTGATCTCAATGAGTTTATTTCTTCATCAACAGTTGTGTAAACACTTGATTTTCAATGTAAATACATTGAAAGATGGAACTCTAAATCATGATTTGAATTTGATTTTGTAGTTTGTAGCAGCTTGAGTTACTTTATATGAGAGGATAGAAATGAGGTGCAACGCCTGCTGGAGGGAATTGGAGGGCCGGGCCATTTCCACGACATGCGGCCACTTATTATGAATCCTATTTACACTTCTACTTTTCTTTTGTGCTCTTTCTGTGTTCTTCAGCCTTGTGTTGGTGAATAAAATGCTTTTGAGCTTCATTAAGATGACCTTAACACCATGGATAGGCACTGAAGTTGCCAGCAAGATTCTCAGTAATGATGGGGCATGTCCCATTTGCGATCAAGTACTCTCCAAGAGGTAAAAAGTTCCCTTAGCTACTTACCTAGCTTCAGTTTAGTCCTACTCGCCTTATTTTCCGACTTGACAAATTATCTTTATTTTCCGTCTTAGCCTAATGAAGCCTGTGGATACCAATCCAAATGAAGAGTGGATAAATGTAAGTGGTTGATCTGGAGAAATGCAAGGATGCTATAACTTTTCTTCTTTTCCATCTCCTCATTGCTTACCTTTGTTACAGATGGTGATGGCTGGAATTTCTCCACAAATACGTATCCTTTTCACTGTCGGTAGAATTTGTCAGTTGCAACTTGCAATTATGTTCTTCACTTGAAGTTTTTTCCTCTATATTTGAAATCTCAACTCAAATGCTATAACTTTTTTCCATCATATGACTGTGTCTTTTACTCTAGTAACATTTTGTAAAGCTTTTTCATCAACTTAAGTGGTATAACTTTTCCCCAAACTGTTATACCAACTTTTCCTCAAACTGTTATACCAACTTGAGGTTCAATGATCCTCCTTGTGTTTTCCTTAATTGAATTCCAGTGATGAAAAGTGCATACCGGAGTGTAATGTTTTACATTGCTCAAAGGGACATAGAGATGCAGTACAAGATGAATGGAGTTCCAAGAGGTAGAAAACTTGACCAAAGATAAACAAGAGCTCCCAGAGAAGTTCTCTGAGAAATCAAGGTTAGTTAGTAATCTAACGTACATCTTTGTTTGCCTGGTTCCATTAATTGTACTAACACTCTACATTTACTGTGTATAAACACCAGACAGAAGAGGAAGCTTGATGAGATGTATGACCAGCTAAGAAGTGAGTGTGAGTCTGTAGAACGTACAGCAATCCAGCCAGCAAACAACTTCTACCCGCGACACCACAAGCCTGACTTTTTCTCCAACCCACCAGTTAACAGGGTGGAGAACAGAGGAGAGCCCATCCGCAAAGGTTATATTTCGGAGCCTTTGAGCTGATTAGTGCTTCTTGTGATTCTAAAGCCTAAAGTTGTTTAAATATCTCCAAATCAAGATGCTTATTTGTTGCAGACACCAGGACCTAAAGATGAGATATGGCCAGCAAGACAAAACAGTTCAAACTTGGGTCCATTCGACATCTCCAGCGACTCAGCCGTGATTCCAAATGACCTTGGAAACAGAAGAGGAGGAGGACATCCTGTATTTGGTGGAGGTGGCACTTTTTCTATTCCCCAATCCACTCTACGAAACCTATTTCTCTCCCCCCAGTAAACGCTCTCAGCTCTGTCGCTACCGCCCCAACTGTTCACGTAAGCAAACCATAACCAGAAAAGTAAATCAAATTCATGCCAAACACTTGAAAGCTTTTAAGAATTTAAATGTTGATTAACAAATATTTCTTTCAGTAAGCATCTAAATGTTGCGTTGAGTTGATCGCTGTGATGTAGAAACCCTAATTTCAGCTCCTGTGTAGTAATTGTTTGCCGATCTCTGGAGTCAATCCAGAATTTCTAGGTATTTCGTTTTGAGAATCGTTTTTGTGCCTGGATCACTAACGATTATCAAAGTTTGTATTTCCAGCAAGGTATTGTACCAATTCATGCTGACATTTTGACAAATTGCAGCATTTAGAATGAATGTTTGTTAATCAAACCCTGTGTGTTGGTAACTCTTATTTATTGGTGATCTCAACGATATTAGTACTTTATCAACAGTTGTGTAAACACTTGATTTTGGCTTCTGATTCATAGATTTATAGAAAGATGGAAATCTAAATCAAGAGCACTATGGAGGATGTAGTAACTATAGCAAGATTCTACATCTAGTTTGATTTGAGTTTAATTTGCAGGTGTGTTGCAGCTTGAGAGGTTGACATGAGGTGCAACGCCTGCTGGAGGGAATTAATTAGAGGGCAGGGCCATTTCCACCACATGCGGTCACTAATTATGTATCCAATTTACACTTTGTTTTGTGCTCTTCCTGTGTTCTTGATGAGTAAAATACTTGTGAGCTTGATTAGGATGACCTTAACACCATGAAAAGGCACTGAAGATGCCAGCAAGATTCTCGGTAATGATGGGGTATTTGTGACCAAGTACTCTCCAAGAGGTAAAAATTCTATTTAGTTTCTTGCCTTGCTTCAGTTTATCCCTAGTCGCCTTATTTTCGACTTGACACACTGCTTGTTTTTATCCTTTTTAGTCTAATGAAACCTGTGGATACCAATCCAACTGAAGAATGGATAAAAGTAAGTGGTTGATCTGGATATGCAAGTTTCCATTTTCCGACTTTACCATCTTACATCTCCCCATTGCTTACCTTTATTATCAGATGGCGATGGCTGGAATTTCTCCACAAACACGTATCCTTTTCACTGTTGGTAGAATTTGCCAATTGCAATTATGTTCGTCCCTTGTGTATGAAATCTGAACTTAAGTGCTACAACTTTTTCCAACAACTGACTGTGTCTATTGCATCTGTTAACAACAGCTCAAGGTGCATACCAGAAGATGGGCAAGAGGTGTCAGATGATGGAGCATGAAGTAGAAATCTTGACCAAGGATAAACAAGAGCTCCCAGAGAAGTTCTCTGAGAAATCATGGTTAGTCATGTATCTAACATACGTTTTTGTTTGCCTGGTTCTGTTCCTTATCTTAAACTCTCAATTGTAAACACTCTACGTTTACTGTGTATAAACACCAGACAGAAGAGGATGCTTGATGAGATGTATGACCAGCTAAGAAGTGAGTATGAGTCTGTAGAACGTACAGCAATCCATAGATAACCTTACTCTGAGTCTGGTTATATATTTGGCTTACTGTTTGTAGTTTACTTTCAGGTGCCTCAATGCATAGATAACCTTACTGTTTGTAATTTTTCTTCGATTTCGATATCTCTCGCAGCTTTTTTGTTCGTCCCTCTTCTCACAGTCGAGAATCGGTGATTTTTTTCTGCGTTTCTTCGTGTTGGATGATGAACGAACCTCCCTATTTCAGGTAATTTCGCTTCGCTTCCGATCTCTGTTTATTACGTGATAATAATATAGGGTTTTTCGCTGTCTTGTATCGCAAGTTTTGGGGGATTTTCTAGGGTACGATTAAATTCGCCGATTCCCGATCTTAGGTTTTTCATTTACATTCAGATTTTTCATCGTTTATCGAAAATTTGCGATACCTAAGAACTGAAATAACCTAAATGCAGATTCTGTAGCCTCCGATTATAGTTTTGTATCGTTTACAGAATCTAAATACTGCGATTACATTTTTTGCGGTTTATAAATCGATTCCTGCGATTATAATGTTCGAATTGATGGAGATTTGAGATGCGTAAGCTAGTACGTTTTGTTTGAATTTTGCAGTGTTGAGGGTGATTTGTTGTTTCATTGAGGTGATTAAGCTTTGAAGAAAATGGCTCGTCGTAGAATTAGATCAAGGATAAGGAAAAGCCATTTCTATACATTTAGATGTCTTAGACCAAAAACACTAGAAGATCAAGGACCTCATGTTATTAATAGACCATGTCATTGTAACCAGCCTCATATGCATCTAGCTACGAAACACCTTAGGTACCGATCGAATTATGTATCGACTACTCGGTATAACTTGCTCACTTTCTTACCGAAATGCTTGTACGAGCAATTCCACCGTGTTGCGAATTTCTACTTTCTCGTAGTTGCGATTCTCTCGGTATTTCCTCTCTCCCCGTTTAACAAATGGAGTATGATTGCTCCGCTTGTGTTTGTGGTTGGGCTTAGTATGGGTAAAGAGGCGTTGGAGGATTGGCGTCGGTTTATGCAGGACGTTGAGGTGAATTCAAGGAAAGCTAGTAGTCATAGAGGGAGTGGTGATTTTGGTCGTAGAGCGTGGAAGAAAATCCGTGTAGGGGATATAGTAAGAGTGGAGAAAGACGAGTTCTTTTCCGGCTGATTTGCTTTTATTGTCGTCGAGTTACGAGGATGGGATATGTTATGTGGAGACGATGAATTTAGATGGTGAAACTAACTTGAAAGTAAAGAGATGTTTGGATGCTACATTGGTACCAGAGCGGGATGAATCTTTTCAGAATTTCTCTGGAACTATCAAATGCGAAGATCCAAATCCGAATTTGTATACGTACGTTTGTTGGGAATCTTGAGTGTGGTGGTCAGGTTTATCCGCTTGATCCTAACCAGATTCTATTGAGAGACTCAAAGCTCAGGAACACGAGTTATATCTATGGAGTTGGGATATTTACCGGTCATGACACAAAAGTTATGCAGAATTCGACGAAATCTCTTCAAAGAGAAGCACTATTGAAAAGAGAATGGACTACATTATACACACTCTCTTTGCCATGCTTTTGTTCGTCTCCTTTATCAGCTCTCTGAGATTTGCGGTAATGACAAAACTTCTAATGGCAGATTGGTGGTACTTGCGACCAGATAAACCTGAGAGCTTAAGAAATCCATCGACGCTTGAGTAGTCCATTTGATCACTGCTCTTTTGCTTTATGGGTACTTGATTCCCATCTCACTGTATGTTAGTAAAAGACTTGCAAGCAACTTTCATAAATCAAGACTTGCATATGTATGATAGTGAGAGCGGGACTCCTGCTAATGCACGCACATCGAATCTAAATGAAGAGCTGGGACAAGTTGATACTATACTTTCTGATAAAACAGGAACTTTGACATGTAATCAGATGGATTTTCTGAAATGTTCAATTGCGGGTACTTCTTATGGTGTCCGTGCCAGTGAAGTAGAACTAGCTGCTGCAAAGCAAACGGCTATGGATCTCGAGGAGCAAGGTGATGAAGTTCCACCGATTAAAGGCAGGACACAACGCTACACGAAACTGGCCAGCAAGACGGCATCAGATTTTGAATTGGAGACTGTAATAATCACTGCTAGTGACGAAAATGATCGGAATCAGACCACTAGTATTAAGGGTTTTAGTTTTGAGGATAACCGTCTAATGGATGAAAACTGGTTAAATGAGCCCAATTCAGATGACATTTTGATGTTTTTCCGTATACTCGCCATTTGCCATACTGCTATTCCTGAGGTGGATGAAGATACGGGAAAGTCTACTTATGAAGCTGAGTCTCCTGATGAAGTTGCTTTTCTTGTTGCTGCTAGGGAGTTTGGTTTTGAGTTTACTAAGAGGACTCAGTCAAGTGTGTTTATCGCAGAGCGGTTTTCACCTTCAGGCCAACCAGTTGATAGGTGAGACTGTAACTTAATCGTTTGATATGCGGTATTCTTTAAATCTTTAATGCTCATTGATCTTTGCGTAGAGATGTCTAACTGTGAAGGTGAGACTGTAACTTTGACGCACTCCCCATACTTGGTTCTCACATTAACTGTGAAGCCTCTGATATGAGAGCACTCTTTATCACAAGAGAAGCTGGATGAACTCTTCCGAGCATCATTGTCCTCTTTTGTAACATACAGTGATGGAAAGGAAAGTCAAGGTTTTGTTCCACACCTGATTGCCCTTCTATCTACCGTGTAGCTGGTCCTCACGAATCTGGCGAGTGTGGAGCTTGCAACTCAGAGACATGCACAAGGAAAGGGGAAGGACGTGCCTGGCTTGCATGTCCATGATAGAGAAATCTGAAGGGCGTAACCAAGTGCAGTGCCGGTGTGGGAAGCACGTTTGCTGGGTCTGCTTATGCTTAGACGTCAGGACCTTGTTTTGAACATTTATGAACAATTTGTGATAGGAATCGTCTCGTTTGTCCCTGAAACTCAAACTCAAATCTTATAACTCCCTGTTATAACTCAATTTTGTTTAATGATTTTTTTTTAATACGAAAAAATACAAAATTACCATAAAACCTATCATGTTCTTCGATATTACAAGCTGTACCTAGATATAACTCAAACACAAACGGGTCAAACCCGAAAAATAAAATAAAAACCTAAATTTACCGATTCAACTCAATTCCTAATTTTTACCTCTAAATTCAAATCGCTCATTCATCGATTCCCCTCTCCTTTTCTCTTGTGCTTGCTCGACACTCTCCTCCCTCTGTCTCCTCTCCTCCCTCCTCTGTCTCCTCAATGTAAAAATTAGGGATTTACTCACAAGAATGAAGATTGGGGATCTGGAGATGAAGAAACAAGCTTTGGTTAAGCTTAACGAATCCATGGAAGAAGATGATAGATATGTTAAGATTGTGATTGAAATTAGTGATTTGGTTAATGTTCTTGTTGGGTTTCTTGATTCTGAGATTGGGATTCAAGAGGAATCTGCGAAATCTGTCTTGTTTATCTCTGGATTTGGTGTTTACAGGTCGGTTTTGATTCGATCCGGTGTGATTGGTCCTTTGGTTAGGGTTCTTGAGAACGGGAACGGTGTTGGTAGAGAAGCGTCCGCAAGGTGTTTGATGAAATTAACCGAGAATTCGGAGAATGCTTGGTCTGTCTCTGCTCATGGAGGCGTTTCGGCGTTGCTAAAGATATGTTCTTGCAACGAATTCGGAGGCGAATTGATCGGGACCTCGTGTGGCGTGTTGAGGAATCTCGTCGGTGTTGAAGAAATCAAGAGGTTTATGATCGAAGAAGACGATACGATGAGTACGTTCGTCAAGCTTATTGGATCGAAAGAAGAGATTGTTCAGGTAAATTCGATTGATTTATTGTTGAGTATGTGTTCTAAAGACGAACAAACGCGCGAAATCTTGGTTAGACAAGGAGGAATCCAGGAGTTAGTGAGTGTATTATCGGATCCTAATCCGTTGTCTTCTTCGAAATCTAAGGAGATAGCGTTACGAGCAATTGATAATTTATGTTTCGGGTCTTCGAGTTGTTTGAATACACTAATGAGTTGCAAATTCTTGGATCATTTGTTGTATTTGCTAAGAAACGGGGAAAATTCGGTTCAAGAATCCGCCTTGAAGGTTACTTCTAGGTTATGTAGTTTACCGGAAGAGGTTAAGAGGATAATGGGAGACGCGGGTTTTATGCCCGAGTTGGTTAAGTTTCTTGACGCGAAATCGTTAGACGTAAGAGAAATGGCGAGTGTAGCGTTATACTATTTGATCTCGGTTCCACGGAACAGGAAGAAGTTTGCGCAAGACGATTATAACATTGGTTACATTCTCAAGTTGCTAGATCATGAAGATGGGAGCAATGTGAGTAGCGATTCGGGTAACACGAAGTTTTTGATATCGATATTGATGTCTCTAACAAGTTGTAATAGCGCGAGAAGAAAGATTGCGGCTTCGGGGTATTTGAAAAACATTGAGAAGTTAGCAGAAACTGAAGGATCAGATGTTAGTGGGTATCTTAATAAAAGTTGTCTTTTAACTCTATAGTATACAGTCCTAAAGATTCTTCTTAGAAGCTGGAATGTTACACTTTTATTTCTCAATCATATTGTAATAAAACATATTTACAGCTTTTGTGAAAAATTAACATCATATAAAAAGCCATGAAATGGCAAAATGCCTAAATAAGGCTTGAGACATACATTAGGATCCAAGATAAGGGATTTGATTAGAAAAATGAAACAAAATTTTTGGGGAATAGTTTAGTAAAAAATCAGTGTAATCTTGGAAGTATGTAAGAAAAGGGGGAAGCACATGGAATAAAGTGATAAAGAAGCATGTGAAATTTTTGGGGAATAGTGTCGTGAAATTTTCGTTTTGGTCGAAATTTTCGTTTTGGCGCCAGATTTGGTGAAATTTTCGTTTTTGCGCCCAAAAAATTACACATAGTTTTATCAAAGATTTTAGTTTTACGAAATATAGAGGCGGAATGTTATATCTTATTAAGAGAGGAATTACAACTATATATACAGCCAGGGCTACACTAGGAATTAGGTTAACACTAAATACTTTTACATCCTTTCCATATTTATACATATATATCCTACATTCCCCCTCAAGATGGAGTACTCTTGGATACACCAATCTTGCAACATGCACCTTGAAAACGAGCTCGCGGTAAGGATTTGGTAAGTGTATCGGCGAGCTGATCATGGGTTGTAACATGGAAACCCGTAGCATGCCTGCTTGTATTTGATTCCTAACAAAGTGATAATCGAGAGCGATATGTTTCATGCGCGAATAGAAAACCGGATTCGCAGCAAGATAGGTGGCGCCTATGTTATCACAATATATAACCGGTGCAACTGGAAGGTTGAGTTTTATTTCGGTAAGAATGGAGCAAATCCAGCGTACCTCGGATGCGGTGAATGCAACAGCTCGATACTCAGCTTCGGTGGAAGAACGAGCAACTCCATTCTGCTTTTTCGAGGACCAACAGACCGAGTTAGAGCCAAGGTAGAGAAGATAACCATGAGTGGAAACAAAATCATCCGTGTCCCTAGCCCAGTCGGCATCGGAGAACGCATGAAGCGTTAGAGGAGATGAAGCTTTGAGCCGAATACCATGTGTAAGTGTTCCGGCAAGATATCGTAAAACCCGTTTGGCGGCAATCCAATGATCCTGAGTTGGACGATGCATAACTGCGAAAGAAAATTGACAGCAAAAGCAATATCTGGACGCGTGAAACTGAGATATTGGAGACTACCAACAGCAGACTGATATTGAGCAGCATCGGTAGGCGGGGTTCCATCGTTCAAGGTGAGTTTCGGAGTGACCGGAAGCGGTGTGCTTACAGGCTTTGAGTCGAGCATATTATTTTTTTGAAGAAGGTCGGAAATATACTTACGTTGCATCAAGTGAATTCCATCGGATGTCCGATGAACTTCGATGCCGAGAAAGTAATGAAAATCAGTTGGGTCCTTGATTGAAAATCGTTGAGCAAAGTTGCGAAGAACATGATCCACATTGGACGGGTTACTGCCCGTAACAAGGATGTCATCGACATAAACAAGAACGTACGTGAGAGTGGAAGCGGAGTGGTAGACAAACAGAGATGTGTCGGCAAGAGAGTTGTTGAATCCAGTAGCAAGAAGGTGACCCTTGAGTGCCATATACCAAGCCCGAGGGGCCTGTTTGAGACCATATATTAGTTTACGAAGCCGGCAAACATAATTGGGCTTGTCACGATCAACAAAACCCGGCGGTTGTGACATGTAAACTTCCTCGGTTAATTCTCCTTGGAGGAAAGCGTTGTTGACATCTAATTGTTTGAGAGGCCATGCGTAATGAACAGCAACAGTAAGAACAAGACGAATGGTAGTCGTCTTGATTACCGGGCTGAAAGTTTCAGAGTAATCAATGCCGTATCGCTGAGTGAATCCCTTTGCAACAAGACGGGCTTTGTAGCGTTCAAGAGCACCGGTAGAGAGATATTTGGTGGTGAAAACCCAGCGACAACCAACAAGGTTTTGCGATGGATGGGATGGAACAAGATCCCATGTATGATTTGCAATGTGAGCATCAATTTCCATTGAGGAAGCACGGCGCCAATTCTCATCCTTCATGGCTTGAGCAATTGTTTTTGGTTCAGGAACAAGAGTTAACGGACCTGCAACAGAAAGAGTAAATTTTTTTGTGGGTTTGCGAATATTATTTTTGGAGCGGGTGATGATTCCCTCTTGGGGTTTTGGTGGTTCACTGGTTAGAAGTGTGGAGGTGGGATTAGTGGGATTTTTCTATGAAATAGGGTTTGGTGGAATAAGATCGGTTTGGGACAAGGTTGGCGTATTTTTTGATTGATGCTGAGTTGGGGGTTGCAACTCATTTTCAAGTGGAGCAGTGGGCTCAATGGAAGGATTGGTTGGCTGGGTCGGGGATGTAGACCCATTTTGTGTTGGAGCAGTGGGCTCAAATATGGAGGGAGAGGTAGAAGATGAGTTTGAAGAGGTAGAAGGTGATACCTGAGTGTCATTGGAAGGCGGAGGCAGTGGTGACGAAGGAGGGTGAAGGAGTGGTGACGGGGGTCCGTTTGCGTCTTGTGCCGAAGGCAGAAGAATCGGTAGAGGTGAACATGATGGAGAGTCATTATCAACATCTTCGGTTGGAGAAGGTGATTTTATGGCATTCGACAGGTTTTGGAAGGGAAATATATGTTCTTGAAACCGAACATGCCGAGACGTATAAATGCGACCTGATGGCAGATGAAGACAATGATATGCACTTTGAGTTAAAGAGTAGCCAAGGAAGATGCACTGTTGAGACCGATCATCCAATTTATGGCGAGTATAGGGACGTAACCAGGGGAAACATAAACAGCCAAAGACACGAAGTTTCCCATAGTTCGGGGCCGCTTGAAACAGTTTCTGGTATGGTGATTGAAGGGACAAGACCGGTGTGGGCATTCGGTTGATTAAATAGACAACCGTTGAGAAGGCATATGGCCAATATTCCTTGGGAACACTCGCAGTGGACATTAAGGTTAATCCCGTTTCAACGATATGACGATGTTTGCGCTCAGATAAGCCATTGTGTTCGGGCGTATGTGGAGGAGACGTAAGGTGCGAAATACCATGCTCGGTGAGAAAAGAGCGAAGAGCCACAAATTCGCCCCCATTATCCGAGAAAAGAGTTCCAATCTTTGTTTGAAACCGATTTTCAACAAGAGACTTGTAGGCAATAAAGGTTGATTTCACATCTGATTTTTTTCGAAGTGGATAAAGCCAAGAATAGCGGGTGTAGTGATCAATGATAATGAGATAGTAGCGATAATTATCATGAGAAATGATGGGGGAGGACCAAACATCGGTGTATAAGAATTCAAGTGGGCGAGTAGATGAGATAGATGTTTGGGTAAATGGAAGTTTATGGCTTTTATTCAAAAAACATTCAAAACAAAACACTGTTTTTGAAGAAGAAAGAGAGGAAACCGGTAAAGAAAAATGCGAAATCATATTGTTTAAAATAGGAGAGGAGGGATGCCCCAACCGAGCATGCCATGATGATAATGTTGTTTTCGGACCAGAAGACGAGAAGAGAGCCATAACTTCAGAACGTTGCATCGGCCATTGATATAGTTCATTAGAAGTTTTGTCTTGGAGCAACGGGACCCCTGTACATAGATCCTTCACCTGAAATGAAGCAGGGAAAAATTCAACAGAGACTTGGTTAGCATTGCATAATCGGTAGACGAATATAAGGTTCTTATGAATATCCGGGACGCATAAAACTTTATCTAAAAGTAAGCGTCGATTAGTCGAGGGTAAAGAAGAAGAACCCGTGTGCGTAATAGAGGCTCCGGAGCCATTAGCAAGGAGAATATCATCACCTCCATTGTAGGGCTGGTGAAGGGAGAGATTTTTTAGGTCAGACGTAATATGGTGAGTGGCCCCGGAATCAACAATCCATTCCTCGGGATTGTATTGAGAGCTGATAGCAAGATTTGCTCGTGGCTGCCAAGGTTTAAACGGATTTGATGGTGGTGGAGTGGAAGATCGCGAGAGCTGTTGAAACTGGGGACAACGACGAGCGCTATGTCCCTGGGTATGGCAAATTTGGCATTTGCCAAGATATGGCTTCGACACACGATTGTCTTGTCTCGATTGTGAAGACCATTGAGAAGAATTGTTGTAGTTGTTCCTGGGAGCATTGGACGACGAGGAGTAGTGTTGTTTGTTGGTGTTATTGTTGCAGTGTTGCACCTGATTTGCAGAGGCATGAAGTGATAGAGATTGGTGAGAAGTGACAGCAGGAAGGAGTTTGTTCTCTTGGTTGAGAAGGCGTTCGTGAACCTCGGTGATGGACGGTGGTGTATCCTTGCCCTGAATCTGATCGGCAACAGTTTTGTAATCGTCAGGGAGGCCAGCAATAATCAATTCCAGAATTTCTTCATCCTCCATGGGCTTGCCGAGAATTGCAAGTTCGTCCAACCGAGTAACAAAGCTTTGGATGTACTCATCAATTGTTTTAGTGCCTTTGGTGATCGCACGGACTTGGGCACGTAGTTGTTGGATATGACCCCGACTCAGTCTTGCATACGTTGCGGCGAGTTTATCCCAGATCTGGGACACAGAGGTTGTGCGAGACACAACAGGTTGTAGTGTAGGCGAGATCGAACCAAGGAGGGCAGCGTAGATCAGTTTGTCCTGGCGATCCCATTTTGTGTATTCCGGATTGGTTGTGGAGGTGTTGTCGGTGGTAATGGTCGATGGAGGTGTGATCGTTGATGAATCAAGATGATGAGGAAGGCCGTGACCCGCAAGGAATGCACGAACTTGAAGGCTCCATATAAGGTAATTGGAGCTTGTTAATTTTGTGATTTGAGACATGTTAACAAAGAGAACCGTTTGAGAATTGAGAGAAATAGCAATGGAGGCGTCATTGGAAGAAGATTCGGTGGTCATGGTGGCTGCGTTTTGTTTTTTTTTTTTTTTGTGTTTGAAGGAAAATTAGGTCTTTTGGAGCAAAGGCTCTGATACCATATAGAGGCTGAATGTTATATCTTATTAAGAGAGGAATTACAACTATATATACAGCCAGGGCTACACTAGGAATTAGGTTAACACTAAATACTTTTACATCCTTTCCATATTTATACATATATATCCTACACGAAAGTCCCAAGTAGTTTTACTTTGGCTGTTTTCAATTTATTCAGTTTTACCCACTCTTAAACTTTTAATTTTTAGTTTTACATTTGATTTTCCTCCTTTAATCTATCATTCTAATTGTTGTGTGCATTAAAATGTTTCAATTTTACATTTTTGTAATTTCACCCTACTAACTTGGCTATTGTTCCTATAGTGATCTTAAAAGTATAAGTCTTTTGTTGGTGGGATTGTTTCATATGGACCCACAAATTTTCAATATATAGTTTTCTTGTTAGTACAAGTAAAAACATTTATTTGTAACATTTATATCATGTAATTACAAGTAAAAACATTTATCTTTTAGGCAGTAACAAAAGAATAAAAGAAAAATACTACATTATACGTTATGCCACAGTAATATTTGGGATTTTTTTTTTTGCAGTAATAGTTGTTTTTTTTTTGTTGAAAATTATAAGGCATATATTGATCTTCTTCCATCGATCATCATTTTGTTTGGTTTTTTTATCTTCTTCCATTGATCATCAAATTAGTAACTTTTATTTAGATTTACAACGTCAATTTGTTACACAATATCAACTGTAAGCAGTTTTACCAGTTTCCCTAGTTTTACCTGAACATACAGATCCAATGTATAGTTTTACATAACAAAAAACCATTTTTCCATAGTTTCACCTGAAGATACATATCTAATATGTAGTTTTACATAAAAAAAATACCAGTTCTACATAATTTTACATCACAAACGTTTAAGATACAATCAAACAGGGCTACCAAATCCAAATAGCAACCATTGGAGCTCTTGCCTTCGCCGCATTTTGTTTTGCGTCCTTGTTCGTCTTTCCCCACACGATGGAAACCTCTTAGTTTTCCTTCTTCTCGTCTTCTTCACGCGATCCGAATGTATGATCTGCAACTCTTTCATGTGGTCTGGGACAGTTATCTTGGTTTTACACGTAATTCATAATTCTCAGTTTTACCAGTTTTACAATATTTACAATTTTACTTGTTTTACCTAGTTTTACAATATCGCAAAAACACAAATGGGGATCTAATCTGCTTCCAATTTAGTAGGATTCAACCACTAAAATACATTTGTTACCTCTTTATAGCCCTAATCAACCCAGAATTTATACTAAATAATGACCCAAATTCAATCAATCCCTAATTTGCCAAAACCTAATTTAGATTGAGCTACATTGAAATTCAATCGAGCCAACCTTTAAGTCCACGGCAGCAGGCGGCGGCGGTCCGGCGGTGATGGAGGCTCGAGGAGAATGAAGGGGGAGGAGGAGCTCGTGTGCTCGAGCGGAGGGAGGAGGAGGAAGGAGCTCGAGCGATGGAGGTGGGGAGAAATCGTTTTTTTTTCTTTCTAATTTTTTTGTTTTGAATTTCTTTTCCAATTTCTATTTCTTTTTTCCAATTAATTCAGTAAGGGTATTTTCGGAATTAGCTATTTCATTAAAGAAGAGGGGGATATGAAAATTGTGTAGGGATTTAAGAGATTTGTTTTGTTGGCAAAGAGACAGATGGGGTGATGGCTCAAGGAACATAGTATTCAGTGACTTCTGGTTTGGTGTACATATGTGATATAGTATTCAGAATTTTTACCTTCTTGAACCAACTCAAAACCCATCATAAACCTAATGCCAAAAGTGTGGAGACTTTCGTTACTAAAGGACTAGAGCTTGACGAGTTACGTCACAGCTTCCTTCTTGAGATCTCAATATTGCGCCTGTCAAACATCACACACCTCTGAATTCGCTGATCATTTGTTTGCTACTAAATAAACATAAGATCCATCCCAGCATAGAGTAACATTTGCTCAAAGTACAATTTCTTAAATGGACAACAAAAGATTCTTGCATAGAGAAACAAAACTGAACAAGCAAAGAACCATATAGTCAAAGAGAACCTAAGAAGGCTATTGTGGTGATTACAGGATGCTTTTACTGCCAAGAACCAACCGAAAGCAAAGAGGAGTTTTAAGAGAAGTTTAAGAACATAAAGTAAGACAAACAAAGTAAAAGAGTTCACTCGTCGTCACTTCCCTCCCCATAGTAAGCTTCATCTTGGATAAAGCGTCCTCCACGAAATAAGCTTCCCCAAGTCCACACAAAGATTGGAGGAATAGAAAGTACCTCTTTTGAAAGAGGAGGTTGTTCATCAGGAACTACTAGGCTAATGTCATAGTGCATTGCATTTAATTCTTTCATAATAGGGACGAACAAGGACTCTTCATCTGGGAGGTCTTTTGCAATTATCAACACCTTCGTGTGTACACCCATCTCATCTTTGGACGTAGGTTGGCTTCGTGCCCAGTCATCAATGTCCAACAACATCTTACAAAGTCTCTTACGTTTATCATTCTCTGTATGTAATGTATCAACATAGAAGTAATTAGATTAAAGACAATGTATTTATTTAATCGATAATGAAACAAACAAACCTTGATACTCGATCGGGATATCGACTGATCGTATCGGTCATTCACTTCTTGCGTTTGCACCGCAGAATAAGCCTTGATGAACGGCGCCCGACGAAAAACCCCATCATACATAGCTTTTCGAAGATTGCAACTAAACGAAGACAAATCGCCACCAACAGGGACCGGGAAATCTTCAACGTCCCAAAAGGCGCATGACCTAGTTACTGCACCAAAACATGCATAAACTATCTTAGTGACCAAAACAGAAAACAAAAAAATATAACTATCTCAGATCAATATCATGGAATCTAATCTAGACAAACAATTTCGAGCAAGGGATTGATAGATAGGTTGATAGATCTTACAGCTATGAGGTACGAAGGTTGTAACTTCAGCCATGGTAGAGACTCTCAGGAAGAAAACGAAAAATTAGGGATCGGGATCGAGATCAAGATGATGATGATGGAGATAGAGATGGGAAGCTTTATGGATGGTGATATCTTTTTCCAGCCCTTGGATCACTCTGGCTTTGCCAAATCTCGTATCTACCCCTTATTACCATTACATAGGCATACACGGCCACACAACTCTGGGTAGTTTAGTAATTCTTGTAGTTTTTTTTTGGTCGACAGTAATTCTTGTAGTTTTTTTTCTTTTTTTTTTCCCACTAGCCTTTCTTATTTTTCGAACACAAGGGAGGTCGAACACCCGACCTTAAGGTGCCAATTGAGTGGTAAGGACCACTGCACTACATATGCTTTGGCAGTAATTCTTGTAGTTAAAAGAAGAAAGAATTGATATCATGACCCCAATCTTGATTACGAAATATCGAAATTATTAATTATCAAAAAACTAAGAAGAATAAAATGGGGAAAAAAAACAATCATAAAGTTATTTTACAAATTCTATAAAACCTTTATACGAATATATTTATATACGATATTTAGTGGAATAATAATCTTCTTATTATATAAAAGAGAGCGGGCAAAATTCTAACTCACAAGATCGCAACACGTATTAAATAGTCGATTAGATTACGAAACATGTCAATTATTTACATATGTAATTTTTTCAATAACAAAATTGTTAATAATCTAAAAAAGAAGAAGTTAAATTGATAAAAGATATTAGAAAAAATAATAATAGGAAATTGTGTAATTAAAAGTAAAAACGATCATGTTTCTATCGGTATATGTAGGTAAATGTTTAGTATGCATAGCTATGGGCAACACAAAATAATTGACCATAGATAAAATGATAACTATATCGTATTTCTGATCACGCTAGATGTCTAGTTAAGATTATTGATGTTATTCAAGAGAAGAGACATCACTTCCAATTCTTTAATTATTTGGGAGACCATCCACAGTTTCTTGATACGGTTTCAAAGTATTGTAGTATGATTGAGCCTCTTCATCATTCTCGCTCAGCTTTAAATCGTTTCCATCGAAAACTCAAGTTGTTGAAACCTTATCTTCAAACTCTGAATCGAGAAAGATATGAAAATATCACTAAGAGAACGAAAATAACTTTTGAGGTTTTATGCGCAAAACAAGCATATGCTTTACAAAACCCTTGTGTGGACATATTTAAAGCGGAACATTCAGCCTCAGAAGAATGGCAACATTATGCCATGGTGGAAGAAAAAAGTTCTTTCACCAACGAGCTAACATTAGTTGGCTCAAATATGGAGATCACAACACGTTATTCTTTCATCGATCTGTTCAAACGCGCAGAGCAAAAAATACGATTCGAAGCTGATCGCGACAAATGGGGAATCTCTTACTGATACAAAAGAAATTAGAGTAGAAGCTGTTCGTTACTATCAAGAATTTCTCCAAGGAAATGCGGAGCAGTCCGATATTAATATAACACCACCATTAATAGAGTTGAGGGAATATCGATGCTCGGAAACAATGGCGACTATGTTGTCGGCTGATGTAACCGAGGAAGAGATCAAGAAAGTGTTGGAGTCGTTACCCGCAAACAAAACCCCGGGGCCAGATGGATATACTAAAGAGTTCTTTGTGAAGGCGTGGCTTATTATTGGTAATGATTTTGTTGTTGCAGTTCAATCTTTCTTTCTCAACGGGTTCATGCCAAAGGGTGTCAATGCCACTTTTCTTGAACTTATTCCTAGGAAACCTGATGTTGAAATGAAGAAGGATTTTGGACCCATGATATGGGTCCATTACTTGCTGTGGTGGGGGAATCGGAAACAAGAATTCTAGGAATCATGAGGATTGCTAAAGTCTTAGACGTCATTGACGACCGGGTGGGCACTGTGGCAACCGTGAGGTGCTCTTTTTCATCAAATAACGCAAAAATCCAACAACAACCTGTTCCTATTGCTTTTGCAGGAAAGGATCGAGTTCTTTGGAAACAAAAATAGTGATTTGCAGGTCAGTAAACATGACTTTCGGAGTCTCTCAGACTAACGCACCGACCGTCGGACATGGTGAACCCACGGGCCTACGAGTGGACGAGGCCCATGGGAGGGGCGGTCGGGGCGTTACAGTTAGAAAATAACATCTTGAATCTAAGGGTTAATGGGTAGTTAGAAGTTCATAAGGTCGTGTGTGATCTTTGAACTACAAGGCTAGGATTGACAAAATAAAAAACGTGTAAGTCATCTTATCATATCAATCTAGTGAAGTTTTGGAAAAGAAAACCTTTGCGTATTGTGTTCGTAAGCTGTAGCAGTAACTGTACCAGTAGCTAATATATCTAAAGAAAAAAATTTGTGTGTTTTTGTGTTTGTATTTTGTAGAAGAAAGTGAAGAAGATTAGGTATTTTCTTCTTTTTGTTTCTCATTCTCCTTCATTGTTTTTGAAGAACGGAATCTCTGGCTTACGGCATTCGAATATTTGATCAGAAATGATGAACATAAATTAGCTTTGAAATATGAGTGTTAGTTGAGTAAACACAAAACGGCGTCGGTTTAGTCATATATTGCACCTTGACTTGAGTCATTAATTAGAAACCGTATGCATCTATCTCAGAATCAAGATCGTAAATTAGCAATATAGAAAAATTATTTATTGCAAAGAAGAATGCAATCTGTTTTGGTGTATGTTGTTATGAGTGGTTAATTACATTCATGAAATAAAAGCTTGCCCCATTCGAATATATGATGGGAAATTAGCATGAATAACCCATAAAAAAAACTATAATCTATAAACTAATAAAAATGGGTATATATGGCCAAATCCCAACCCTTAGATTTAGGTATTTTAGTTAGTATATGAATTTTAATTTTTTTGATGGTTATTGAGGAAATTGACCCTATGATTCTATAAACTAAAACGGCGCCGTTTTAGTCATATCTTCTACTTTTACCTAAGCGACGACGTTTATCTCACACACAAGCCTATTCACCAAAAGTAACGTCGTTTTGAGGATTATTATCTGCTGCTCATTTTTTTTTAATTTTGGGAAATTTTTCAAAATCGTTTCTCGCGCCGACACTGAAATCAGCGAGAGAGAGGTAAACGATTCTCTGAGTTTTCTCTCGAATTTGGATCTTCTTCTTCTTCTTCTTCTTCCTTGATTCGTGATTCTCATGTGGTGTTTATGGTGATTCGTCTTCAGATTTCATCAGATCGGTTTAGATTAATCGTCGTTTGTTGTTCTTCCTCGTTCTCTGCGAATCTCTGAAAAAATCGCAGGTAAGCTTCTTCGATTTCGCTCTTAGATTTTTCGAATTTATCGCTTTATTTTCGTTTCTAGACCTTAGATCCTTCCAATTTCAAATGTTTGTGTCCATTTTCAAGCATCCAAATGTTGCGTTGAGTTGATCGATATGATGTATAAACCCTAATTTCGGCTCCTGTGTGTTTGAATAGTTTGCATATCCGTAGAATCGGCTCATTAATCTCTAATTGGTGATGTTTCCGGCGATTTCTGGAATTTATGCAGAATTTCTAGGGATTTCGTTTCGAAAATCGTTTTTCTCAACTTGACCACTAGCGATTATCACAGTGATTGTAGACTACTGAAATTTGTTAGATGTTATTTGCTCAGTTTGTATTTCCAGGAACCTAGTGCAGCAATGAGAATGATTGTAGGTTAGTCAAAATCTGTGTTGGTAAGTTTAGTTTGTGTAAACACTTTGGATTCTGATTCTGTATATCAAGACTCTGGAGAATGGGAGTAGTAACTAGGCTACTAGAGCATGATTGATGATTCTGCATTTTAGTTTGATTAGAGTTTAATATGCAGGTGTGTAGCAGCTTGAGATACTTAAATTAGAGGTTGACATGAGGTGTAACGCCTGCTGGAGGGAATTGAAGGGCCGGGCCATTTCCACCACATGTGGTCACTTATTATGTATCCAATTTACACTTCTACTTTTGCTTTTGTGCTGTTTCTGTGTTCTTGATGAATAAAATACTTGTGAGCTTGAATAAGATGACCTTAACACCATGAAAAGGTACTGAAGATGCCAGCAAGATTCTCAGCAATGATGGGGCATGTCCCATTTGTGATCAAGTACTCTCCAAGAGGTAAAAACTTCCCTAAGCTACTTACCTAGGTTCAGTTTAGCTCTAGTCGCCTTATTTTCGACTTAACAGTTTATTTTTATCTTTCTTAGTTTAATGAAGCCTGTGGATACCAATCCAAATGAAGAATGGATAAATGTAAGTGGTTGAGCCGGAGTATGCAAGATTTCTTTAACTTTTCTTCTTTTCCAGTTTTCCAGTATTACCATCTTACATCTCCTCATTTACTTACCTTGGTTATCAGATGGCGATGGCTGGAATTTCTCCACAAATACGTATCCTTTTTACTGTTGGTAGAATTTGTCAGTTGCATCTTGCAGTTATGTCTTTCAAGTGAAAAAAAGTCCCTCTATATATGAAATCTTAACTCAAATGCTATAACTTTCTACATCATCTGACTGTGTCTTTTGCATTTGTAACATTTGTAAAGCTTTTTTCATCAACTGACTATGTCTTTCGCATCTGTAAAAGTACCAACAGTTTGAGGTTCAATGATCCTCCTTCTGTCTTCCTTAATTGAATTCCAGTGATGAAGAGTGCATACCGAAGCGTAATGTTTTACATTGCCCAAAGGGACATAGAGATGCAGTACAAGATGAATAGAGTTGTTGCGCAGTGTCGTCAGAAATGTGAGGGTATGCAAGAAAAGTTTAACGAGAAAATGGAGCAGGTGCATACAGCATACCAAAAGATGGGCAAGAGATGTCAGATGATGGAGCAAGAAGTAGAAAACTTGACCAAGGATAAACAAGAGCTCCAAGAGAAGTTCTCTGAGAAATCAAGGTTAGTTAGTAATCTAACATACATCTTTGTTTGCCTGGTTCTATTAATTGTAATAACTCTCTACATTACCTGTTTTTAAACACCAGACAGAAGAGGAAGCTTGATGAGATGTATGATCAGCTAAGAAGTGAGTATGAGTCGGTTAAACGTACAGCAATCCAGCCAGCAAACAACTTCTACCCGCGACACCAGTCACACCACGAACCTGACTTTTTCTCAAATCCACCAGTTAACATGATGGAGAACAGAGAACCCATCCGTAAAGGTTATATTTCAGTGCCTTTGAGCTTATTAGTGCTTCTTGTGATTCTTAAGTCTAATGTTGTTTTAAATATCTCCAAATCAAGTTGACTTATTTGATGCAGACCGGTCGTTTTTCTCTCCTGCAACACCAGGACCTAAAGATGAGATATGGCCAGCAAGACAGAACAGCTCAAACTCGGGTCCATTCGACATCTCCAGCGACTCGCCTGCGATTCCAACCGACATTGGAAACAGAAGAGCCGGAGGAGGACATCCTGTATTTGGTGGTGGTGGCGGCCCTTCTAATCCACAATCAACTCTACGGAACCTTATTCTCTCCCCAATTAAACGCTCTCAGCTCTCGCGTTCCCGCCCTCAACTCTTCACGTAAACAAACCATAACCATAAATATAGATCAAATTCATACCGAATACTTGAGTTTTTCTAAAAGAAACAACTGTGTTGCTTCTTTTCTCAGGCTATAGCTTAAAGATCAAGCTCAAGCATATTGGGAACCTGGCTTTGAGGAAGCCTAATGATCAAAAGTCACAACCAGTAAGTGACTCTACATTTTTATACGCTTTCTGTCTTGCTAAGTAAATTCTAGGATTTGAGAAAAAGAAACACTCTCGTCTCTATAAATAGTAATGATAAATCATATTTTAGTAGAATCAATATAGTGAAACTACCTACAAGGATAGTAAGACGATGAGTAAATATAAAAAGGAATTTTTTGTTTTTCAAAGAGAATGCAATAAAAAAAAGGGAAAAAAAGAGTAACAATTATAAGTAAGCACTTGTAGCAAAGAATGTGTTGTTCATTGAGTGCTTAGGTTTTCTTGTTTGGTTCAAAGACGTATTTGATCAGTGCTTCTTTAATTGGTAACATCTCTGGGAACTCCTTGCTTAGTTTAGCCCCATCCATTTCATTGTTGCTTCTAGCAGCAACAATCACCTTTGCTTGTTTTTCCACTGTGAAGTTAGACCATTTAAAACCCGGATCGATGTACTTCTTGTACATCTCGAGTATCTCGTTATGACTCACCACTCCTGGGTTGGTGAAGTTCCATATCCCTCTTAGGTTTCTCTTCGCCATCTCGATGGAGATCGGGAGAAGCTCGTCAAGTATGGTCATACTGTTCGGGATGTTCACTACTTTGTTGTAGCGCGAAATCTTCGTGATGAAGTTTCTCGGGTTGCTTAAGTCTGATGAGATCGGCATTCGCACTCTCAAGGTACATACATTGTCAAATTCTCTCAATAGCTCCTCAACCTGATGACAAGAATAGTAAAAAACAGAGCATTTATGAACAAAGACAATTTTGAGGTTTAGATAAAGTATTACCATAGCTTTGGTTTTCGAGTAGAAAGAACCGGCGAAATTAGGCTTGTCTTCTTCCTTGAAACCGATACCCGAACCTTCGGGATGTGCAGCGTCATACTCAAATATGCAACCAGTGGCGAAATTCATCATCAGAAGATCATTCTCTCTGCAAACATCAGCTAGAGTCAAAGTACCAGCGACATTGACACGAATGGTTTCGGGTTTGTGTGATTCACACCAGTCAACATTAGGTCTCCCAGTTAAACCAGCAGCGTTAAACACATGAGTAGGTTTTACGCTACGAATATCCGCCACGAGAGAAGCTCTATCCTCTAAACGACCTTTCCCGTACTCGTAACTAATCCCTTGCTTCTCACATAGCTTCCCTAAAAGACCACCAATCCAACCAGTCTTACCATAGATCAAAAACTTCAACGACGCTTTATCGCCTGAACCACCACTCTTAGGTGTTACAACCGTAAATGTCTGAACCGTGTTGCTTGACGCGTCTTTCTTCTCGCTAGAGCCATCAGAAAGTCTACCACCGGGCATCATAAGCATCCTCGGGTGAGGAAGCAAAGCACCCGAAACATCACCCCACCATTCCGGATTCTGAGTGTACCATTCCATTGTTTTCTTCAATCCATCTTCCCACGCGGTTCGCTCTGACCATCCCAACTTCTTCAGCTTCTGATCATCGAGGAAGTACCGTTGATCATTAAACGGACGATTCTCAACAAACTGAATGCTCGATTCAGGATCTTTCCCGAATAATTTGCAAATATCTTTCGCCACATCGATCACTCTCCTTTCTCTTTTCGTCCCGATATTGTAAACATGACCGACTTCTCCTTTGTGAAGAACAACTTCAAACGCTTCAGCAACGTCTTCGCAGTACAAGTAACTCCGAACATTCGATCCATCACCGTGAATCGGAAGCGGCTTCCCACTCATAGCCAACAAGATAAACTTAGGAATAAGCTTCTCAGGAAACTGATTTGGACCGTAAACGTTATTCCCACGAGTTGTAATAACCGGTAAACCATACGATCTACCATACGCCATTACAAGCATTTCAGCACCAGCTTTAGTAGCTGAGTATGGATTTGTTGGTAAAAGCTGAGAAGCTTCATGGTTTCCAACCGCAGCATCTTCATCGGTTTCGCCGTAAACTTCATCGGTACTAACATGAATAAACCTCCGAATCTGTCCTGTTACTTTACAAGCTTCCAAAAGAACATGAGTACCATAAATATTGTTCTTTGTAAACTCAAGGCTATTACCGAAAGAATTATCAACATGAGTTTGTGCAGCGAAATGCATAATCGTATCGATGTTTTCGGTAATTAAAAGGTAGTTTACGAGATCATCGCTCGCGATATCGCCTTTCACAAACTTGAAATTCGGTGAAGAAAACGAAGGATCAAGATTCTTCAGATCTGAACAGTAATCAAGTTTGTCTAATACAACAATCTTGTAATCTGGATAGCTACGGATTAATCTGTTTGCAACATGTGATGCAATGAATCCTGCAGCTCCAGTTATAAGAATGTTCTTAGGCTTATACGTAGTATCATCCATTTTTTCCAAATCTGCAAAAACAAAAACAAAAAACAAAAACGTCATAATAATATAAACAGAATATAGATCCAGATCCAATCTAATAATAATAAACCAAATCAAAATCAAGAACTTTTTTACATTATTGGATCATTTAACACAAAAACTTAGATCAATTATACAACATGTCACAAAATTATGTTAACATTTCACAAAATTAGCATTATTATTGTAAAGAGAAACATTTTCACGTACCGAAAAAAATTCAGATTAGAATTTGGAATAACTAATGAAGAAGATCTTTAAGAGAGAGAGATCAAAAGAGACAACAGTGAGAGGAAGAAGAAGAAGGAATCTACGGTCTATATGGTGCGTCTCTGAAACTAGTACGCCTCTTATATTATGAGACAGTTACGGAGAACCGTAGGAGTTAGAATGACGGATATACCCTTAATTTGTAATAAATATTACGGATTTCACGTGATGTTAACTTCCGACATTAAAACTAGATATGTCTTTTTCCTTTTTGGGTTTTTTTTTTGGATTTGTTTTCCTTCCAAATACACGAATCTATAATAGGAAATTCAATCAAATAAAAATAGAATGAAATATTTTTTATAATGAAGTAGTTACTACTATGAAGAAAAAGAAGTCAACAAATTATATTTTCTAATAAGAATTAATATTGTCATTATGGTAACAGAGAATTATGATTTTCTTTGACTAGAAGGTTAATCTTGGGATTTAGTGCAAATTGTTTATGACCTAACGTATATATATGTCGGTGTAGAAATTTAATAATGTCAACAAGTGTCAGCCTGAAATTAAACATCAGTCCAACTAACCCCTGAGATTAAAAACATAACGGATCTCTTTAATGTTGATGCTTAACGTCAACGTAACGAAAATCACAATCGATTTTCTTCCTTTTTAATTAAATAATAAAACTTCTTTCTCAATTAATAATAAAATTTAATAGACAGAAAATACACGTTTTTAGTGCTTGTAAAGAATAGATGGGCTAAAGCTCAAGCCCACAAATTCGATTTTCTTAAATTGGCGGGTAAATTACAAATACTTGATAAAGAGTGATTAACGGAAAAGAAAAATCTAAGAACCAATGACTATTTACTGATTCCAACATTCTTTGGTCTAATGATTCTCTATATATCCAACAAAAGACCATTTTTTTACTACAAACAAAGATTTGAAAAACCAAACACAAGAGAGATGGTGGGACCAATCTTGAAGTTTAAGAAGTACATAATCACAACAATCTTCTTCTCTTCAATGAACTACGCTTATAACAAATTCAAAGATTATGGAGCCAACAAGATAACCGAAACCATCACCGGAAACAACCCCGGATCAGACTGATCTTTTTAACCGATCTTTTGTCCGGTGAGTCATATAACTCGAAAAAGTCTTTATTATCTCATTGCAAAAGTTGTTCAAATCAAGAAAGCTTGCCTGAATAAATACTTTACATAAAAAAAACTAAAGACCGAAATCGACTAGTGTTCATGAGCTTGAAAGGAGGAGAATGTGAGTCTACGATGCTGCGCCGTAACTAACCGTAGCTTCTACTGCAACCGCTACTAACCGTAGCTTCTACTGCAACCGCTGGACCAAACTGTGATTGTGATTGTAACAGCTTAGCATCAATGGGCATATGTGTGTTGTTGTTGTTGCTTAACTGATCTATCTTAGGGAGTGGCAGTTGGAAATAAGCGTTTGGTTGGTTTATAATCTCGACGTCTGTTTGTTTAGTAGTAGTCGCAGCTGGCGGTACGGTTGGACTGAATTGGTGAACGTTTTGCGGTTTTGGCTGAGAAGAAGCGTTCTCTGTGTTCACCATCGGATTTGCTCGGAAGTAGCAGTGAGGAGATGATACCGCGTTTCTGTAATACGCTTCTTTAAGGTTCCTACCGTTCTCGTAAGATACAGATGAAGATTCCGCAACACGGTCTGGTCTATCTGTAAAATACACAAGACAATAAAATCGGTTTCACGGGTTAAAATTTTGGAAGAAGTAAATATTCGGTGATGTGATCAAGGTTTTTTTTACCTGACGGTGGTACTCGTGGTGGGGGTCCTAAAGATTTAGTTGGATACGCGGAAGTCGATGGAACTCTGTTTCTCGAAGGCTCGAAAGAAACACGTTTACTATCCGTTGCACTCAAGTTAGGCTGAGACGTGGAATGGACTACACTAGAGTGAACTGTAGACCTGTGGAGTAATAATAATTGAGAATGGTCGAGAACGGATAAAACGTTTGCAAATGGCGTTTGCTGAGAGAAAACATACCGAGGAAGTGATGCGTGCTTCCTCTCGAGAGGTATGACTGGCCCGTTTCTACTACTATTCTCTTCTAAGTAAGTGAACTGCTTTCTAAGATGTCCGATCGCACTACAAAGAAAAAAAGTTTAGAAATTAGCGACACGTGTTTCATTTGGCGAATAAAAGTTAAAGAACGAAGAAATTTAAAACCTCGGATATACGAAACTGGAGCCCTCGGATCCGCTCATATAGTCCTTAAGCAACTGAGGATGGTATTCCAGTATTTCTCTGTATATTAGTTCTCTAATGTCCTCTTTCGTCAACCTTCGTCTCTCGAATTCAAACTCCATCTTCGATATTGGCTGACACGAAGGTTCTCTTCCAACTTTCGAAAGACCCTTAAAGTATGGATCCGCCAATGCCTACTCAAAAACAAAAAAGACGGTAAAGTAAGGTAAACGGTTTATTTTCAACGACGAATGAACAAGTGAAGAGAGAGAGAGAGACCTCTGTAGCAGTCGGTCTATCCTTTGGATCGAAAGCTAACAGTCTCTGTAAAAGACGAAGTCCTAACGGATCTGCTTTCAGGAATTTTTGCGAGAAGGAAACCGGATTTTTCTTTTTCATTTCCATCAAGTATTTTCTCGCTTTATCGTTTCGAACCTGCATAGCAAAAGAAAATATTTACCTATACAATTCAAAATATTGGTGCAACTGAATGTAAAGTAGAAAAATATATTTTTAGATATACGATTCAAAAATATATATACGGTATAAGTGAATTTTACGAAGACAAAATAATAAGAAACATACTCCAGAAATCGTCTCTGGTTTCGGTGTACCCAGAAGATCAGTAATCAAATCCAACTGATGAACAACGCTTTTCCCCGGGAACAACGGTTTTCCTGTTAATATCTCCGCAAAAATACATCCAATACTCCAAATGTCGATAGCCGGAGTATACTGCAATAACAATATTAACCGTAATTCAGAATACGAAACACACAAAAATTAAAAATTCACAAAATACAAAAGTTGCATATGCAACAAAGAAACCACTCAATGAACATAACCTGATACCTGAATTCACAGATTTTTCAACTTCCAGGAGAATTCAAAGTCATCCCTGAACAAGAATTATTTCAATACGCTTGTTCGTACTATCCTACACTATACTAAGCTAAACATATCCGATACATACGACATAATTATGTCTTTATGTAACACATACCTTCGAAAAGAACGATCCACATAGCTCAGGCGCTCTATACCATCGTGTAGCAACATAATCCTACATTACGAAAAACCGAAAACAATAAAAAAACGCAAAATCGGAAACACTTAAACAAACGAAAAAAGTTGGTCACAAACCGTCCAAAACACCGTAGTAGGCGTATCATTAAACGAAACTCTCGCCAATCCAAAATCACAAACTTTCAATTTACAATTCGCATTCGCCAATATATTCTTCGGTTTTAGATCACGATGATAAACATCAGCTACACCGAATCAAAAACACACACACACATAAGTCAACTTCACCAAAACCGAAACCTAAAAAATATCCGAAAAACCGAACCTGTATGCATAAACTTCAAAGCTCTAAGCATCTGATAAACGAAAAACTGATGATGTTCTCTTGTTAAATCATCATTAGCTTTAATAACTTGATGAAGATCAGATTCCATAAGCTCAAACACAACATAAATGTCTTTAAACTCTCTTTTAGAAGGAGGTAACATAATGCTTTTGATTTCAACTATATCTGGATGCCTTAAAAGCCTTAAAAGCTTAACTTCACGGAGAATTCTAAGTGCATCAGAAATATGTTCAAATACATCATTAATCTTCTTAATTGCTACTTTTTGATTAGTATGTGTATCAATTGCTGCACATACAACTCCATAACTTCCTTTACCAATCACTTCTAGAATCTTGTATCTGTTTGCATCACCATACTCTGTGAAAAACTCCATCTCTTTCGTTTCCTAATCAATCAAAATCAGATTTTGGTCAAGGTTATTTGAAAAAAGGAAAGATTTTTATTGGTTTAATTTGAAAAAGGTAAGATTTTTATGGAACTAACCTTCTTTACTTGATTTTGTTGCATCTTCTTCCAAATTCCAATAGAATTAGGAAAAATTCAAACTTTAATCTCAGAAATCAAAACTAAAAGAACCCTAGATTTGTAAAACTCTAAAAAATCAGAGAAGAAGAGAACAAACAAAAATAAACCCTAGATTCAGAGATCGGAGAAGAAGACGAAGGATTATAAAAAGTATCGATTTTGAGATTTTTTTTGTTTTTGTGGAGTTTTTGAATAAATAATATTTCTAATTGTAGCAATTTTTATATTGCGTACGGGTTAACAAATCCCAGATAAGTGGCATTTTCGTTATTATTTACAACTTTGAGGGGAAGTTGTTTTTTACGAGCTTCATTGAAAATGAAGCCGACTGTTGCTAGACTTGGACCGTTTATTATTTTATCTGACCACTATCCGAAAAATTAATTTAAAATTTAGCTACTCTTTTTGCTTACTTGTCAATTTAACTCCCATTATCTACACGATTTTCTCATGATTAAATCTTGAATTTTTAAATTAAAGGAACAATCATCTATTTGACTAATTCATATGTAAACAAAACTTTTGTTAGAAGATATTGGTAGTTATCAGAAATTGATTATGAAACACAATCTAATAGCCCATATAATTTCAAAACTAACAATGTGATAAAGACTCTCCAAGTATATCAAGTTGTTGGTTTGATTAGTATCTGATTTATCTGTCGTTTGTGTTTTAGTCGATTTTTTATATTTGTGATAATATTTAAGATTTGCATGATTCCTCAAGAAAAATATAAAAATACGATTATAATTCGTGTGTTGATATTCACATGTCAATTTACACAAATTGGCGTTTGTATTTATTGAAAAGACCAACATTTAAGTGTCTGGCTCATATTAAAAGTTTATCATAAAAGGGGTAATTCATAAAAAGGTGAAGATCATGTTAATGAGTAATATGGAAAAATATCAAAGCATTATTGATTTTGTTGTATATGAGGCATTCAAACACATGTGAGTGAGTTGCAAAGTTGGTCCATTACTTAAAGCATGAAAAAGACAGTTCCACATTATATAACGATATTATTCACTTTCGATATAAACTATATAACTTCATACTATTTTTTTTGCTAAATTATAACTTCATACTATAGTCTATACCATAGTTTGTACGACGTTAAAACCAAAGTTTCTTTTGGTATAGCTCATGGTCAGTTATTTTCTGCGGTTTCTGGTATAAATCGAAAAAACCATAATTTTACTATATCTAACAAAACAGAGCATTTAAATATATGTGTCATAATATAAATCTACCTAAGATTAGTATTAATGTTGGGCCTATGCTTGTACTATTAGCAACATGTATCATGCTGTTAATTAAATTGTAACCAACCTAGTGGTTGCTGCAAACAATTTTAATTACCTAACAAGTTATTCTGAATAAAAAATATTCAATATTTTTCTTACAAATAATTAACTAAAGGTAGGAAAAAGAAAATGCATGAGTCACAACTCAACAAAGGGATATAATCACTACTCACCACATGAATCATGTTTCCCATATAAAATAAATTTGTTTTTACTTTAGAGTTTTGACTGAAGGAGCCAAGAAAATCTTCCCACCAACCAAGTTAATTTTGTTTGTTTCTTTATTTCAGTTAAGAACCAAATGTATAAAGATTGTTTACTACTATTGCATTTGTGCAAAAGAAGATATAATAATGTCTCCAAACAAGTTATAATATTGTTCATTAAAAATAAGACAATGTATCTTTTTTTTTTTTTTTTTCAACAGGCCATGCATCTTTTAATAAATCAAACTATGATATGAAATTGTGGTCCATTGATAAAGGAAGTTGCATGTGGTCAAGGGCACACCAATAAAATGACTCATTTGCTCAACTTGGCCCTAAACCATATTATCTCTCATTCTTCTTCTTTTTGTCTTACACACTCAATTTTATTACCCATTGTAGAAACTATGATCTTGACCAAAACTTTTAATTTTTTTTAACTCTAACTTAAGTTTCTTTATAATTGTGAGTTTGACTCATTATTTTTGTACTTAAATGTAAATTTTTAATGGATCATTAAAACCCATTTGAGTTTAGTTTAAGATTCACCATCTTCCAATTTAAAACAAGTTGATAGTAAATAAAATGGCTCTGCTTTTTATATAGCTAAGTAAGTTTTACATGAGTTTTGTTACAACAGAGATTAACACATTGCAAGATTCATGATCACTCATTACAATCTTTACTTTTACTTGAGGATCATAGCTAATTGGTTAGCTACTGAGGATTTCAATGTAGGAGAAACCGGCGAATCCCCAAAGAACACATCGAACAAAGCCGATGTAACATTACCTGATTCGATCGATGCATTCACATCCGTTGGCAATCCTCCCGACGATACAGAAACCTAACCAAAAACAAAAAAAACAAAGAGATCAAAAGACAATCATGTGTAACAAATTCAATTAGCCAAATAAAGCATTCATAAATTCTGCTTACAAGCATTTTAGAAGGACTGGTCCAAGTCAAGAGTATGACACTTCCTTTATTAAGAGGTCTGTTTTGAAAAATCTCGCGAAATGTAGAGAAAGCGGTTTTATCATCAGAAGACGGAGATTTAACCCTCGGCGAAATAGCTTCGTCTAATGCATCCCAAAAGGTTTTACCATCAACATCTCTCACGAGTACAATCTGCAACGATTTCTCTTCTTGAGCTGCATAAATAAGAAGAAAGAGATTAAAACACAGACGAAAGAAAGCTATCATCTTTTCGCATATCATTACTTTGAAAAATAGAATCAAACAGCGATGAATCTTTTTCGATCTCATTAACAGATCGCCCTTTCCAAGCGCTTAACCGGCTCAATATAGACTCATTCACGAATAAACCCGCTGCATAGACTTTAACACCGATGATGGCGAATTTTTTCTCCCTAAACCCTGATAAATTTTCACACATAAGATTCATTGAAAGAAGTCTCATCTAAACAAAGATCCCAAAGCGTTACAAAAGATAACATTTTCGAAAGCTGACCAGTTCCAAGCAACGAAAGCCGGCTAGAACAACCCGGTAATGTCACTAATCTCTGAAATTTCACATTTGTAGCCGGTTCTTCGGTGTAATCATTTACATTTCCAGCTACACAAAGCAACACAGAGACCAAAATTAAAAGAGTGTTTAAAACTCAATTCCTTGTTTCTTCAAGCTCTAAAAGTAATATAACACAAAAATATTTTATAATTGTATCCAACAAAGACAAACTAACAATACAAGTTTCGAATCAATTCTTGCTTCTGAAGAAGATGTTCCTCTGTTCTTAACAACCAACAAAAAGAAAAGGTTCAAACTTTACCTGAAGAAGCGGCGGATTTTACTACAAAACGCGAAATTTCACCAAAATATGGCTTTTTAATCAAAGAATTGCGTTTTTGGGAAGGAGAAATTGAAGGAACGTAATTCCCAATTTGAAGAGATGAAATTGAATTCAGGGATTTTCCGGGAAAATGTTGCATAGATCCAACATTGTTTCGATTCCGACATGAACTGCGTAGAGAGACACACACTGTAGTTGGAACAGCTGCAAGAATTCCGACCATGTTCAAAATCTCCGGCGATAAATCCTAAGAGTTCGATCTTTACAAGAACACTTGACTCTGCAAATTTCACTTGGGGCTTTGATTGTACTTTTAATAGAACAACCTGCCGTTTTCTATTTACGCGTGTGTACAGTTGGTGCCGTTTAGAGCGTGGAATAAACAACTGCGTGTCGTTTTAGTTCAAAACCGACCTGGTTCGTTTCCTTCGCCGTCTTCGACCTTTTTCCTGCTTCAACTGACGTAATTCGCTTGTCGGAGAGAGAGAGAGAGAGAGAGAGAGAGAGAGAGAGAGATGAGATTGCTGAGTGCTCTAAGACAATGGAGAGGAACAGCGAAGGAAGCATTCGAACAAGTATCAGTCATCGCTAAATTCCTCTGTTTGCTTCATGTGACCGATCGTTACATAATCTCCTCGACTCATGTATGGAATTGTTCTAAAATTAGCGAAATTGAATGTCTTTGTCTTTAATTTCTCTAAGAAATCTGATTTGGTTAATATTTTGTGGGTTTTATTAGGTTCAGGGTCCAAGTATGCTTCCAACGCTTAATCTCACCGGAGATGTACTTTTGGCGGAACATTTATCACACCGGTTTGGTAAGATTGGTCTTGGTGATGTTGTATTGGTTCGATCTCCGAGAGATCCGAATAGGATGGTTACAAAACGGATCTTGGGTATGGAAGGAGATACTCTCACTTTCTCTGACCCTTTGGCTAGTGATGGGTCGATCAGTGTTTTGGTATGATACATTGAGCAATTCTTTATGTTAAAGTTTCCATCTTTAGTTCTGTTTTGTGATAAAAATGATGGAATTTTGTAGAATTTGTTTAGTGTTTATCTGATTTGGTTATTGCTTTCGAGTATCGTCGATTTCAGAATAGTTATAGCATTTTAGGATTTAAGGTTAAAAGGATGGAATTTGCAAATTTGTAGAGGTTTAGGGTTTATCAGTGTGTATGATTGATCATTTTGGGATGGTCTAGACCGTGTCGTGATGCATTGCTGGTTTCCGAGTAGTTTTAGCGTTTAGGGTTTATCTGTGTGTAATGTGTATGGTTGGCATTGCTGGCTATTGGTTTTGATGAAAGTCGGTTTCAGAGAAGTTATATACGAATACATTTTGAGTCTTATGCGAGCAGTCTCGGTTTTGGTGGACCTCTGATTTAGGATTTGTGTTTGCTTCTACAATATAGGTTCCAAAAGGTCATGTTTGGATTCAGGGAGATAACTTGTATGCTTCGACTGATTCACGTCATTTTGGACCTATACCTTACAATCTCATCGAAGGAAAAACACTTCTTCGGGTAAAACTCTTTGTGGTCAAATTTCAAGTTACGAAGTTAAGAAACGGTGACAATTATTTTCTCATGTGATTGATTAACTGTTTTGCTATTTCTAGGTGTGGCCACCAGAATACTTTGGATCATTGAGATGACGATCGTATACATACGCATTCCGATTTTTGTTTCTGCAGTAACATGCGTCAAAGAGATTTTGTTGCGCCGATATTCATATACTCATTCGAGTAAGGGAACATTCACATTTCGATTCGATCATAAGGCATTTTTACTGATATTCATTTACTCATTCAAGTAATGAAACATTCACATTTCGATAAAATTATAAGGCATTTTTGCTGTTTCCTTACTAGCAATATTAGAGAAAGCCGTGAACTTGACAATGTAATGTTTCATTCACAAGATAAGATTATAAGCGTTTATCGTTTTCATTACCTAGTCAAACTGAACCGATCATTCCCTTTAACAAAATCGATTTGAGTGTCAAAATTTTAATTTTGTTTACAGTTTGTTCATTTTGTAACAGAACAATGTAAATGAGGACTAAATAAATATATAGCTACTCTTTTTAGAAAGTTTTCAAAGTTTTGGGTGAATTTCGCAAAATACAAAGATATGTAAAATAGGTCAAAGGGTAAAATCGACAATTCAAAATAACTCACGTCTTCTTCTTCTTGCGCTTATAAATAAAGATCGATGTAATTAGGGTTTAATCAAAGTGCCTTTGAGAGATCAGAGCAGCCATTGTTCAATGCTGTTCTTGTTCCGTTGCAGGCATAAATCAAAACCCAATAATCTTTTCTCTTTCTACTATTGCAAGTAAATCTACATTGTTGCAAATTAGAAGAAAAGATCTCACATTGTGAAAAAAAAACCTTTGTTTTTATTTGTTCTTCGGCCGATCCAAATGGGTACTTGCTTCTTAATGTAAGTTTCCAATTTCACCCGGCCAATATCTGATTCATTGTAATGGAGCAGTTTCTCTAACTCAATGATTTTCTTACACGTTTGTTATGTCGTGTCTGAAAATCTTAGATTCTGCCCTAAATTTTGTTTGTTTAGAACACTTATCTCAGTATGATTAGAGAGCAAAGTTGTTAGTTATTGTCAATGGATTTAGTTACTGAGGGTTTTGCTCTGTCAAAGGGAGAAGAAATGTGGGGTTTTTCTTTTGTTGATTTTAGGGTTTCTGTTTGTTAACGATTGAAAACCCTAGAGTTTAAAACAGAAAAGTCCATTTTTCTTCACTCTTTCATAGAACAAAACCCTAAATAATGGCTTGTTACTTGTAGAAGTAATGTAATGATTCTTGTAAGTGAAAGTAAAGCTTTGATTCTGTTGATAACTTAGTTACAAATACATGGAAGTTGAAAAAAATCAGATAAAATTGTTTAATTTGCAGAAACAGAGCTCTCTGATGAATATAAATGGTTGTTTATCTTTAGTCGGTCCATTCACGACCATGCTCCTCGAATAACACCGAAAACTATGGCAATTGTAGCAAGAACAGCCTGTGAAAGTTAGCTTTGATTAAGCAACCAGAATCATATAATCTTGGTGATTAGTTAGTTTAGGGAAAGACTTACGGCAATTGCGCTAGCTATGTATCCGGGTTTCTCTCGAGGATTGATCTTTGCGAATGCTATTAGGAATACGGCTATGTACCATGGGATTGCACCAAGGGGAAAACCGATGATGAACCTTATCCAAGAAGGAAACAGAGTTTGTTTTCAGACAAAATGTACTGAAACCAAGAATCAAAGTCTCTAATTTTGTAAGAAAACTTACAAGAACCAACCAATGCCAATACCACAACAAGGAAGAGGCTCTTCTCTTTCAAGTCTTTCTTCTACAACAGCATATCCTGCATATTAAGTTGCATTTGAAAGCCATTGTGAGAACATGAGAGCTTTGTTCTTGGATCATCAAGAAGGCATAGACTCTCCAGAGACTATTAGTAAAAAGGGTAGTCGAAAAATGTAGCAAGATCTCAGCTTTTGTATCGGGAATCTTGAGTTTACAAAGAGTTTGTAACTTACCAGGAACGTTTTGATGTTCTTGAATGTATTGATGAACAGAAAGATTGTAATTAGATGCACCGGGAGGGGAAGACGGATGAGGAAATCCGGCGAATAGATGATTCGACGGGGAACGAGGAGGACGAGGATGTTGTGACGGTGGTGGATAAGTCGGAACACCTTGAAACGTACCGTAAGAAGAAGAAGAATCTACTCTGTTTTTGTCTTGCTTGTTTCTCATTCTCTCTCACTTATCAAATTCTTTATCCTAACTCTCTATCTAGTTCATTGTTGTTTGATTGGATTTAAGGTTGTAGAAGTTTTGGCACGTGGCAGAAACACACTGGTTGTTCAAAAAGCTAAATTATGTCGATTGAATTATTGAATGTAAACAGACACATCTCAATCAACAAAACAAAACAAAACAAAAGTTGAACAAGCAAATATGTTTTTTTCCATCTTCATACCAAATCCCTTATATATGTTTAATCTGAGTTACACAATCTTCTAATGATCTTATTAGGACAAATAAACTCTCAAAGAGTATTTTATTGGCTTCTGATAAATATAAAGAAGAGAGAAGCAATTTTGTTTAAGTGTTTTTAGTTGGCTTGAGAAGGAACATCTTGTAATCCACATACCATATTTGCTGGTACTGCAACATCAATCATCTTCGGATACGATAGATTCAAATCTGTTAAATCAAGAAGCAAAAAACCGCGGTTAAGGAGAAAGCCGAGAATCATTATTACGCGTATATAAACCAGGAAGAAAAACTTACTTGACATAATGGTTTTGAATGTTTCTTTATCTTTAGTTAAACGCGGATTGTGTTGCATCTCTTCTCCAACTGTACTTACCTGCAAGTTTAAACAGAAAGATAGCGAAAAAGTAAAGTGAATGAATCACATTTTCATTTTAAACGCGAATTTTGCGATATGTACTACCTCGAAACCTTTGTAGTCGTGAGCTGGATAGATCAATGTATCCTTTGGCAATGTAAATATCTGATTAAAGGATCAAAGACGGTGTTATAAACACGACTTTTACTTGTTGAACGACGATAAAGTGTGAAAAACTTGCCTGTGAGTGTACAGATTCGTAAAGTTGATCTGAGCTTCCACCCTACAGCACCGAGGCAAACATCATTGGTAACTAGTAAGTAAACCGATTGTGTCAATACTCAATACAAAATTTTAGATCTTATGCATCCACATAGCGATTTCTTGATGTATTACTACAAAATTTAGATTGTATGCATTCTCAATGCGGTTTTTGGTTCTTTGTAACCGATTTTTTGTGTGTACCTGAAAGTCGGTCCTCCCACAACCACGGATCAGAACAGCATCTCCGGTAAACGCCATTCTTGGTTTGGGCTGATCCACTTCTTCTCCAGTCACGTATGTAACACATCCCGCGGTATGTCCAGGCGTAGCACGAACCTGAAACAAAATGAAACGTTTACTCCTCTCTTCACTTTCAAGTAGTGATTGCACCGGTTTTAAAGTTTGTTTTCATACCTCGAGGTAAAGATCTCCGATAGATACTTTATCACCGGGTTCAACAAACATATCTGCTTTAGAACCACTTGCTTTCGAAATGACGGATTTCACACCGGGGACTTTAGTCTGCGTAAACGCAATCACCGAATTCTCGATTTTAACCGAAACCGTTGAAATGTAAACGATTATACCAATCAACAGATACATACCTTAATAAGTCCAGTACCAGTGACATGATCAGCATGAACATGAGTGTTCATTGCATAAATAAGCTTTACTCCTAACTCATTTATCAATTTCAAGTCCCTATCAACAGTTTTGTCCACCGGATCAATCAACTGCAAATCAGATGAAGAAAGATCAAAATTTTAATGAATTGATCCAAAAATTAATGATCTTTTCGAAAACCCAATTCAATATACAAATCATCCTCTTAAAAATGCATATCAAAGTTACTTAAACCCAATCAAATCAATATTGCTAATTTGTTCAACTAAACATCAATCGTATCACATTTTATCAAATCCCGACGACCAAACACGAAAATCACAAAACCCATATCGAAAAATCCAACCTTTGAATTGAAAACTTACATCAAACACGAAAATTTCCAAAACCCATCACGAAAAATCCAATCTTTGCAATGGAAACTTGCATCAAACACGATAATCTCCAAAACCCATATCGAAAAATTCAATCTTTTGAGTAGAATTAACTTACAAGAGCAGGTTTATCTGGATGAGAAATATCTGCGAGAAGATAAGTAAAAGTCGAAGATTCTTTCTCGAAGAGTTGACGAAAGAGAAGCCTCGAGGAGGAGGAGGAAGAAGAAGAAGAACCCATCACCGATCTGATTACTGTTTTAGTTCTGATTAGAGAAGGAGATTGAGAAAATGGAAAGAGTTTTGATTGGAGAAGATGAAGTTGTTGGAATCGTAAACAATGAGTCATCATCATCATCACCATTGATAAACGTCGACACACGAAAGTGTACTGAAAAACAAAAATAATGTGGGTCCCATTAGTGACACGATTGAGTAACAACAATGAAAATTGATCTGATCCGATAAGGTTAGAAAAAAAAAAAAAAAGAAATTTTTTCATGAATTCCATCTTAGGGTTAATTTGCTAGATAACCAAAAAAAAAAATTATAATACAAAATCTAACTAAAAACCCTAAATCTAATGGTTAGAAATTTGCCACATAGGTATGTTTTGATTAGATTTTGAATTATAATTTTTTTTTGAGTTATACAACTAGTTATCCCTTCCATCTTCTTCTTACCTTGAAGATGAAGAAGAGCTTAGTCAAAAATGTTTCCTTTGTGATTTAAATGGGTTTTTGAGTTTTAGTATTTCTAATTGGGCCTAGACTAATGGGCCTTGAATTTTAAGGTGTTGCCGACGAATTGATCTGGTGGAGCCCGCTTTGGAAGGTCAACGGTCAGGATCTTCCTTTATGTCAACGTGATATGGACTTAGTTTTGTAGGTCCCATTACCAAATCGAATTCACAATGATAAAGATTAGTATCAAATCGTGGTTAACTGGTTACTAATCGTATAATGAAGAAGAGAGGTTTAATTAATTTGGTTTTTTTACGAGTGCTACTGTTGAAATGTGTAATGCAGTAACATCTACGTTTAGTTAGTGGTGTGATAGTTGGGGTTGTTTATAGCCTTTGTTCAAATATTAATAGTGATTTCAAAAAGAAAAAAAAAATCATATGACCGCATGAATATATTTAGTTTGATAGATATGTGATACCGAAATGCGAAAATATTTTACGAAATTTTTTAACGTTCAAAATGATAAAATATATAGTGTTATAATGATAAAACTACTTCTTCCAATCTATTTTTAAAATACTATTTAGGAACCAACTAGCGTTGGCCTAGTAGTAAAAGAAGCTACACAAATGGTTTTCCGCCTTGGGTTCGACGCTAGCTGGCCATCCAACCCGCAATTAAATACGCGAAAAAAGAAGCAGGGCCAAAAGAGGATTATAAGTCGAAGACCCATAACCTCCAGATTATTAAAAAAAAGAGTACTATTTAAGAAATCAAATTAATTTCACATCTTACCAAACGTTTACTATCTTTTAGTGATTTAATAAATTATGGGTTTAAGATCATTACAAGATTAGTTGCTATTTTCAAAAATAAAGGATATATACTTGACTTTGTTTGTTTTGGCAGGTATATTAGTATTTCTTAGTATACTCAAACAATGTTTTTTATTCTCTTAAAAACATCAAAACCATTACCTTTTACATAAAAAAAATCACAAAATACATCAATTTCATTTCTAACCCAAATATATTAATTCATTAGACAATTTCAATATCTCGTAACTAGCAAATTAGCAATAAATAAATAAATAAATTGAAAATCTCAAAACATTTTGCATTTTTGATTATTTTAGTCAACGATTTAAGTTTCCTTTTTAAACTATTGAGTAAAGAAAAGGAAACCTATCAGTAACTCTTTGTTTGATTTTTCTAAAACACAAACATATCCAATTCCGAATCGATTTCAGATGAGTATGGGTTTCTTGGATCATTGAAGCGAAAAAAGATAGAATCTTTAGACTTCTTCTCTTCTGGGTTTTTTAATGGAGTCTTCGTTAATCCAACATATCGTGATTGTGTTACTGTTTCTATGGTTTCTCTCTTGGTTAAATCGATCTCACGCCATTTTCTATTTCCTTTCTCTGGTTTATCTCTACCTGGTACTGTCTCTTTTTTTGCTTCCTTGATTGGTACTTGTCTGAATTTGATTGAATTGGTATTTAAAAAAGTGTTTGTTCTCTGGTTGGTTGATATTTAGGTTCATGAACGGTATGTAATGAGATTGAAGAGAACATTACAATTCGAAGAGAGGAAACAAGCTAATCAGAGAAGGGTAATTTTTTTTTGTTAGTATTGTTCTTTAGGTTGAAAGATTGTGTCTTTGATGTTTTATTCTTATTATGTTTGGTTTGATTGATGCATATAGAGCTTTAAGGTTGCTTTAAGTATGGATTGATCTTGTAAATGGTTGAAATGGTATAGTGTAGCTGTGAAAGTTTTGGCCTTTTAGCCGATTTATGGACCGACTCATCTGCGATTTAGCTTAATTTGGAGTTGTTTTGTTTTCAAAGATGAAATTTTCTTTCTATCTTTCAGGTTCTATGTGATTCTGAATCTGTGCGGTGGTTGAATCACGCCGTGGAGAAGATATGGCCTATATGTATGGAACAGATTGCGTCTCAAAAGATTCTCGGTCCAATCATACCTTGGTTCTTGGACAAGTATAGACCTTGGACAGCGGTATTTAAGAAATATAGTTTTTATCGGTCTTAATTCCATTTAGCTTATTGTAGTTGTAACTAGTGACATTTTATACAATGTTAATGTGCAGAAAAAAGCTGTGATACAACATCTTTACATGGGAAGAAACCCGCCTTTGTTGACTGATATTAGAGTCCTTCGCCAATCTACGGGTGATGATCACTTGGTATAGAACGTCATTTTTTTTTACCTCTTTGCTTAATTATCTATAGCAGAAGGAGAACTTATGTTGGAGTTTATATACAGGTGTTGGAGCTAGGAATGAATTTTCTCGCAGCGGATGATATGAGTGCGATACTTGCTGTGAAATTAAGAAAAAGGCTTGGTTTCGGGATGTGGACAAAGTTGCATTTGACGGGAATGCACGTAGAAGGAAAGGTAGTAGTGCAGCCATATCTTTATCTGAATCCTGAATGTGACATTTTTTTCATATTTTGTAAACACTTTTTTTTTTGCGTTTACTCTTGAAGGTGTTGATCGGAGTGAAGTTTCTTCGTCGATGGCCTTTCTTGGGGCGTTTACGTGTGTGTTTTGCAGAACCTCCGTATTTCCAGATGACCGTTAAACCAATCTTTACGCACGGGCTTGATGTTGCTGTACTCCCAGGCATTGCAGGATGGCTAGTAAGTAGTTTTGCATATCTTTTCTTCGAAATATTGTTTTTTTTTCGACTGTTCTAAAAGTTAGCCCCGTTTCTTTGATTTCGTAATCAGGACAAACTTCTTTCTATCGCATTTGAACAGACTCTTGTTCAGGTATGAATCAACATTTTGAGTATCCTCTTCATGTAACTATGAACGGCTTCGTTTGAAGAATTTTAGCTTTACGATTTCTTGTTTTCTATGCATTTTTGGTCGCAGCCAAATATGCTAGTTGTTGATATGGAGAAATTTGTTAGTCCAAAGTCAGGTATTAACAAATCTTATGTTAGTCCAAAGTTCACATTCTTATGTTTCTCTTTTGTTATTGACTCGCTTGTAACGGTTTCGCTACATTCTTCAGAAAATTGGTTCTTTGTTGATGAGAAAGAACCAGTTGCACATGTCTTAGTTGAAGTCTTTGAAGCATCAGACGTTAAACCATCTGATCTAAACGGTAAGTTTGGATATTTACGACAAGCAGCGTTAGTTTCTTTCCTTTCGGTTTTTAAAATTTGGATATTTTTTGGTTTTCAGGTTTGGCTGATCCTTACGTGAAAGGTAAACTTGGCGCTTACCGATTCAAAACCAAGATAAAGAAGAAAACATTATCCCCAATATGGCAAGAAGAGTTTAAGATACCTATATTTACATGGGACTCTCCAAATATACTTAACATTGAAGTTAAAGACAAAGACCGATTTGTTGATGATACACTCGGGTTTGTTCCTGAACCCGGATTTAGTTACTCCAAATGAGTTAAATAATATTATCAATAGTTTCTTGTTTTTGTTGCAGTGAATGTTCGGTGAATATCGTAGATTTTAAAGGCGGTCAAAGAAACGATATGTGGTTACCTCTTCAGAACATCAAAATGGGAAGGTTGCATCTTGCTATAACCGTTATCGAAGACAGTTCAAAGGTAAAATTTTTTTCCGAATACACGATTTTAAAGATTGGTTTTTTATTAAAAAACGCTTTCTCGTTCTTGAAACAGTGGAGTGAGGAAGATCCGTTTAAAGGAGTGAAGAAGCTAAATAAAGAAGACGCACAAACTTCATTTGCTTCTGATACTATGAACAAAGATTCTTTCTCCTCGGTGATATCCGACAAATCTCCGAGTTTTGCGGATAACTTTGAGCCGATTATTATCGAAGGCCAAGAAGAGACTGGTATTTGGGTTCAAAAACCGGGAGCGGAAGTTTCGCAGATTTGGGAACCGAGAAAAGGTAAGACTAGACGTCTTGATAACCAAGTACAAAGAGTTTCTAACGATGGATCACCGAACAACGAAAGCAGTAGCACCGATGAAAATCAAGAAGGGTCGAGAAACCCAATGAAGTCTGTTGGGAGAGGATTGAAGAAAATCGGATCGGTGTTTCATAGGAACAAAAAGGAAGAGTTTTTAATAGGTAGCATCGATGAGGAAGCGTCGATGTCTCAGTCTCCGAGGATCAATGTGAAAGCAACAAACCGAAAAGACGTTGGAGTTAACTTCATCGTCGATGACAATCTCTCCGGTCCTCTCTCGGGAAAGAGTGTCGAATGTGAGAGTTTAAATTCGGAAGAGAATTCAGGTAAAGGTCATATGAAAGATGTTGCTAAGGGCTTTTTAAAGCACGTTTTTTCTCGTAAAGGATCCAAGAAATTTAGAGACGGGCATCAAGAAATCGTTCCTGATTCTGATTCTTCTTCTTCTGATGAAGACGATGACAATGATGAACACCGAGACAGGAACCTGGAAACAGGAACACCGAGAGGTCTTACACGGGAAGGGAACATTGTTCGAGCAGGAGGTGATGATCATGTAGATACAACATTAGTAGACTCTAAGGAAGTTCCAAGTGGTGATATTGCAGACAATACGACGAATGTCGAAGCAAACTCGGAAACCAGAGATATCGATGGCTTCATGAACATTAAAACCGAAGATGATGAGAAAGCAGAGGAGACGCCAAAGAAGAATATTGAAGAAGGAGAGAAAGAATCATCTTCAAAATAAGAAATGTAAAAGGTTATGCACATTCTTGTTGATTATATCGTTAAAAATGGAGGATCTTGAGTTTGTTGTATAAACCCTAATAGTTTTTTTTTTCACCTTGCTATTCAAGTAAAAATGCACTTACATTTTACATGTTTCATTCTTCTTTCAAAATTGTAAACTGTTATACCCATTCTTGTAAAACTATTTTTTTTTCCCCTTATGTTTATGGTTATAGTCTTTGGAGCGTTCCTCTTTCTTATGTTTATCTTATGCCTTGGACTTTGTCAATAACGTGGACTTCATCAACACATGAGCTATGTAGGACTGACTCAAATTACCGGACCACGGATTTATATAGCCTATAGTAGGCGTAAGATGGAAAAACAATATTTTATATCTAATGTTGGTCATTTCCTTGGAATTTTCTGTGATATATAGTAACCTGCGTAATCAATCAATCTAACCTTTTCATTTTCTAATGTACACTTTGATTACCTTTTCTTTTTTGAAATGAAATAAAATGACTTGGTTACCTTTTCTTTGTTTCTTACTGATTACTTTCTCTTTCCAAGAAGACAATAAAAATTCTAGAGCTTATCTGGAGTTGTGGCTTACACATACATACTTAATCAGCTATTGTTATTAACATATAACTATTTTGTTTAGGTGTAGTTAAATCATATATAGAGTCGTAAAATTGAAAGAAAAAGGGGTAAGCATAGCTTTTCTGCATGATCTGTTTTTAGTTGTGCTTACCCTTTTTTCTTTCAGTTTTGATCAAACAATGGCTTATTTGTTAGAAAAGCAAATTTGCCATTATTAAAACATTTCTACAATTCGTTTTTTTCATTAGCAAAGAAGTTCTAAGGTCTATAATCTCCTTCAACCCGGGACAAGCGTTAGGCTCATACTTTCTTTCGGTCCGAGACCAACAATTGTTAATATTTATTAAATTTTAAAACATTCCTCCCAAGTAAACATATTGTAAAACATTTCTTCGAATACATTACAAGTTAAAGAAAAAACATCACAAGCTAAAAAAAAAAAAAAAAAAACATCACAAGCTAATTTACAACATTATTATTTCACTTAAAAAAAGAAGTAGAAAGAAAGACAACGAATTTTTTATCAAACAAAAGCAAGTACGGTGTTAGCCGTAGCCGCCGCACCACCATTCTCCGGTGGTGATATTTCCGACCATCCTAGCACTCTCCGGTGGTCACGTCTTTGGGACCATTCTTCTCAAAGTTGCGATTATTCTTTGTCGTGCGATGCATGATTACGAAACAAGCAATGATAGCTATGATGAAGATAACTGATATTGGAACTACGCGGACTATAAGGTACCGATCCATCGATTTTTTTTGTAATGGCTTTTCTATAATGAATTGATTCTGAGGTAGAAACAATGCACCATCAACTCTAGCTAATATAAATAGGATTTATTTTTTATATTCACAATTATTTTGTTGGAGACTTTGTATTTGCACTTTCTAATACATATACAACTTGTTTCTTTGACCTTTTCACCCTTTTTTGGTAATTATAATTTTTTAGGCAACTTGTTTCGGTTCACATAATATATGATGTGGCAATTAGAATTATGCTAAATGAGAATCTTGAGATGTGTTACTGACCCATTCTACGTACTTGTTGAGCTGACCCAGTATTTAGTCGTTTTGACGTTATTTTGTTTAAATGTTTTATTATGTTTACCTCTGTTTGAGAAATTAATGGATTTTGTTTCGGAAGATTTATCATGAAAAAGATAAAGTCGTCCAACATAGATTAATGGTTGAAATCTATATGACCTGTCTAGGAATCTTCAATCTAGGATGGTATAAGAGCATGTACAACGCATATCCATAAGGGTCTAATGTGATTTTTAAATTATTAAAATACACACTCTCTCTTCCTTTTACTCAACTTTATACCTTCTCTTTCATTCTTTTACTCAACTTTTATTAATTTTATATTTAAACACTCTTTTTTCCTTTTAAACACACTTTCCAAAAGATCCAATATTAGATCTCTCTCTCCAAAAGATCTAATTTTATCCACAAAACACTCTCTTTCTTCCTTTTACTCAAATTTTATATTTCAATATACCCCACAAAAACACTCTCTTTCTTCCTTTTACTCAAATTTTAATATTTTTATATTATAAGAACACCTCTTTAGACCATCCGGTGTCACCAATGCTCATGCTCTAACCCTCACAAGTGTTGTTATTGTTTATATCAAATTGGTATCATTATATAAATATAGTTACAAGTATACATAAATAATATTTTCGAATCCCCTACTACCAAAAAAGAAAGTCAATATGAAATTCAATTTTACATCATCACAACAACAATTCCAAAACACTTTTGAAGGTTAATTGTTTTCTTTCTTTTTCCATGTTCGCACTTACTAACGAAAGTTTTAAACATCGCTTATAATTTAGAGAAGATATGGGGTCGATCATTCCACATCTAGATGTTATTAGTTTTTTCATCATCAACATTTTATTGAAAAGATTGTAAAGGCATAGCTTATTCGTTCTCGAGAGCTATTTTGCACCTTTGAATTATTAACATTGTAGAAGTTGTAAGTTATGATGGTTTAGTGGATAACATATTGGTTTTAAAATTCAAAGTGTTTCATTGCAGTTCAGTTCATAAAAAGGTGAAAATCATGATCTCAAAACTATATAGTAATCCCAAATAATTTTTTCAACATAACAATAGATAAGTTAGGATTGAATCTAGAGAGATCACAGGGTATTCATCTAGTATTTTATAAATTTTGAAAAATTGCCACGTAAATAGTAAATCGCTAATATATAGTTATCAAGGATGTTAATTAGCCATTCTTATAACATTTCTACGATTGCATTACGGGTTAAAGAAAAACACGAAAACAAATATTTGATTCAAGGAGATATATGTAAGTAAATCTCTCTCGCACACTCACAAACTCAATTTACAACATCGTTCACAATTTATAACAGAAAAACATAATTTTTCACACACACAAAAAAGAAAGAAAAAGAAAGAAGACAGTTTTGGTTTTTTTTTAAAAAAACCCAACACTTTGTTAGCCGCCTTCGCTGCAGCAAGATTATTCTCGGATGATTATGTCTTGCGACCATCCTCGCAATCTCCGGTGGTCACTTCTTTGGGAACATGCTTTGATTTCTTTGATTCCTTTTTACTGTTACGGATAAATTAATATGAAATAGAAAATGAGAATTTGATATACTCCATTTTTGGCGTATTCTAACCATTGTTTTGTAGGATTTTATCGAGTCTTTCTCCTTTGTATTGAGTCTTTTTAGGTCTAAAGGTGGCTGGAATGAAGAATTGGAGTTTGCTAGGAGGCTTGGTGGAAAAGAAAGGAAAACACGATCTTTTTGGAGATTTTGGAGTAAAAAAAGACCACTTCTCTCTGAGACGATGCACCTGCTCCCCAGAAGATTTACTCCGATATTCTCATTAAAAAGTGAATATTCACCTAGAAGATTTACCCTAAATCTTCCTTGGATTCACTCAGCCGCCGCAACCTTTTAAAAAGAATTACCTTGGAGATTTAAAGACACGCCCCCTTTCACGCCTCTTTCACGCCAAAGACACACGCTTTCTTTTACCTTCTTTTACATGTTTTTCAGAGGTTCACGATTACTGTTCACGAGTACTTTTTCCAGCTTTTGGATTTGCAATTTGGAGGATCATTCCACAACTCTATTGAGAAGAATTCTAAACCCTAATCTCTTTCCATATCATCATGAATTCTCTTTATTGCTTTGTTGTGTTTGATTTCACCATGTGCGAGTAGTCCTCTTTGTTAGGTTAGGGTTTTCAAAGGGAACTTAGAGATTCATGAACTAAGCATAGATAGGATTATACATATATTTTGATATCTTCATCTAATGTCGAATTTAATGCCTAGACTAGCTTGATCACCTAGCCTTTGATTTTAGGTTTAATTTACTCATCAAAAGTGTAGTAGATTGCTTGAATAGACTTAGATGGGCGTGTTGATCCTTAGCCAACGACAGTTGAAGTTAAGGCAACCCGTGAACTTATCAATCTTAATCACTAATGCTTGTTAACCTCTTTAGGCTCAAACGACAGTTTAGGGTGCTAGATTGATTGATAAAGTTGTTGATGCCACGAAAGTGGATCCTCATAAAAACGTGATTGTGTTCTAGATTGGTGCTTGAATTAATATCCTGAATAATTGCTTGGTTTTTGATGATCTATTCCCTGAGATAATTACCCTAGTCTAACTTTTTTATCATATTTGTTTACAACCGATTTTTACTTTGTTTTGCTATTTAAATTCGTGACACTTAAACCACTTGAATCGCTTAGCTAGAATTGTGTTTAAAGGAATTAAAGTGTATTGCCGGTCCCTGAACGAACCTAAATCTATATCTACATCGGATTAGTAATTTAGGACTTGAGTTCTTAATATCGGTCATAATCATGTCATCAGAATTGCTGAGAAAAAGAAGACAAACCTATCTAAGAGTCTTATTCATCGACAATCACCAAAGTTAACTAAGATAAATTAACTTTATCGTCGATGACAATCCCTCGGGTCCTCTTTCAGGCAAGAGCGTAGAACGTGAGAGTAATTTGGATACGGAGGAGAATTGAGGTAAAGGTCATATGAAAGATGTTGCAAAGAGCTTTTTAAAGCAAGCTGAGAAATCCGCAAAACAGCTAAAACATGCGTTTTCTCGTAAAGGATCCAAGAAATTTAGAGATGGACATCAAGAAATCGTTCCTGATTCCGATTCCTCTTCTTCTGATTAGTGCCGGCTCAACCCTATACTAGGCCAGCGGGCAAAAGAAAATTTTTGGGCCTCTTAAATTTGATTTTTAAATATTTTTTGTTAAATTTATTTTTTTAAAATATATTTTTTTGTAATGTCATTAATTAAATAATAAAATTTACATTATAAAATATATTTATAGGCCTTTTTAATTTAAATTAATTAAAAGTTTAATTAAAATTAAAAAAAAAAAATTTGGCCCCTATTTTTTGGGATCCGGGGTGGGGCCCACGGGCGGTGCACCACTTGCCCTCCCATCTAAGCCGGCCCTCCTTCTGACGATGACGATGACGATGATGCGTACACCTGTGTACAGAACATAGAAACAGGAACACCGAGAGGTCTTACACGCGATGGGAACATTGTTCGAGATGATGATCATGTTGATACAACATTAGCAGAAGCTAAGGAAGTTCCAAGTAGTGATATTGCAGACGAGGTTGAAACGAAAGAGGAGAGATTGGAGGAAGTAAACTCGGAAACCAGAGAGATGGATGGCGCTGTGAACATTAAATCTGAAGATGATGAGAAAGCAGAGGAGACGCCAAAGAAGAATATCGAGGAAGGAGAAAAGGAATCGTCTTCAAAGTAAAGAAATGTAAAATCTTATGCACATTTGTTGATGTTGAAAATATCAAAATGGAGTATTTTGAGTTTGTATAAACCCTAGCAGTTTTGTTTTTTCACCTTGCTTTCCAAGCATCTTGTAAAACTAAGGTCATTTCTTAAAATGGTGTGCAAATTTGCAAAATGCATTTACATTTTCTTTTCTTGACGTCATTCTTATCACATTTGGCTTATATGTATATGACCAATTGGTGGTGATAAAGACTATTTTGAAACAAAGGCTTAATCAAATGAAACAGAAAATGATAGCTAATGGAAAGAAAAAAAACAGCCACTGGTATTATATGCTTTAGAAGTCTCCGATCCATCGAATTCTTTTGTAATGGATTTTCAATATTATGAATTGATTTTTGAGATTGAAACAATGCACCATCAATCTCTCCAATGTATATATAAAAAAAGGAATAGAAAGAAAGACAACGAATATTTTTCTTCAAACAAAAACAAGCACCATGTTGGCCACAGCCCTGCACACCACCATTATTCTCCGGTGGTTCTGTCTAGCTAGCGACCATCTTCGCAATTTCGGGTGGTCACTTCTTTGGGACCATCCTTCTCAAAGCTACAAATTAACATCCTTATTGACGCGATACATCAGTATGAAACATAAAATGATTGCTAACATAAAAAAAGCAGCCACTGGCACTATGGCCACAAGAAGTCTCCGATCCATCGGATTTTCTATTAGTGGATTATATTTACAATAATGTTTTGCATTTACTCTTTCCTAAGTACATATACAACTTGTTTCTTTAACCTATTCACTTTTTTACAAAGAAGTTGTATTTTTTAGGCAATTTGTTTCAGTCCACATTATATATAATGTGACAGTTGTGCTAGTTGAGATGTGTGACCAACACACTCTACTTTCTGAGTTAAAAAAATCTTACTCTTTTAGTTATTGTGTTTAATTATTTATCCATGATCTATACCTCTCTTTTTGAAGAATTTTAAAATTGATAGGATTTCTTAAAGATTTATTACAAACATTTTAAAGATATATGTAACTACGTACATCTCTCTCCCAGACTCACAAACTTAATTTATAACATTTTTTTCATAATTAGAAAGGAACAACGATTCTTTTTTCAAAAAAACCAAAGAACTTTTTTAGCCACCTTCACTGCACCAAGATTATCCCTCCGGTGATTCTGTCTTGTTACCATCCCAGAGCTGGATCTTAGCACATTGATATAAAACATTTGAATCGGGCCTCCACTTCATGAGGGGCCCAAAATTTTTTTTTTATATGTATACGTTTACATTTATATAAAAATTAGAAAGAAAGTAAGAAAATTTAGTACAAAAGTTTTGTAAAAATATTGTGTCTGTTCCAAATTATTATGTGTTAAATGTTGTATACAACTGTATGCTAAAATTAAAAAAAAATGTAATTTTCTTCATGGTTATCTAGTTTTTCGAAAAGAAGTTTTCCCCAAAACAAGATCACTTTTGTTCATAATTTTACTTTTGATTTTTATTAAAATATATAGAAATTCGGATATTATTTTTTGTTTGGGGCCCCAACAGTGTCAGATCCGGCTCTGTACCATCCTCGCAATTTCCGGTGGTCGCTTCTTTGGGACCATCCTTCTCAAAGCTATACGAACATCCTTTTTAAAGCGATGCATTACACAGAAACATAAAATGATACCTACTACGAAAATAGCAGCCACACCTATTAAGGCCTCCATAAGTTTCTGTCCATCGAGTACCTTAACCTTGTAATGGGATTTTCTATATTATGATATCTTGATTCTGAGAGAGAAACAATGCACATCACTCTTATCAACTATATACGTTTTCTGTTTGTATTTACAATAATGTTGTTGGAGACTTTGTATTTGAACTTCTGAAATACATATATAACTTGTTACTTTGACATTTTCACCGTTTTTTTAATTGTAATTTTTAGGCAATTTGTTTGAGTCCACGTTATATACAAAGTGTCGGTTATGCTAGTTGAGATGTGTGTGAAATGACACATTCTACTTGTTGGGTTGTCTTAGTCTTTTGTTTTCACGTTTTTAGTTTGATTATTTAAATATCTTATACCTCTCTTTTTGAAGTATATGCTTTATGAAATCACTTAACATTCAAATTTAAACATTTATCATGAGAAAGATGAAGTCAACCAACATAGATTAATGACTGAAAGCTATTTGATCGGTCTAGGATAGAAATGGTATAACGAATCCTCACAACTCACAGATGTTGTTATTGTTTACCCAAAACTATTGGAAATGGCGTATAAAGAATTAGGGTTAAATTTTCTTTTGTAAGTTGTCCATTATAGGCGAGGACCTTTGGAAAAAACTACATCTCTGCTCGTTTTGTTGTTTCCCCACCTACTTTTCCCTCTAGTTCTAAGAGAAAAATGGTGGTGTCTTTCATAGGCAAGGTCCAAGGACATAGCACATATAGACTTTTTTATCTAATCAATGCATGTGGTTTTGCAATTCACCTCAAGTGTACATTTCAACAGTTTTAATAATTGTTTTTGGCAGTTGTTCGATTTTCATAAATCCAATAATTTCATCTCCGATGTTTCGTTTTAATTATAAAAAAGATAGAGAGGTTCAAAAATTACGAACTTTTTTAAAATAGGTTTTATCCACATTAGAGTTGACTACATCCTCCTCTTTGATGGGTTTAAAATGGGTTAATGAGTCCGGTAATGAAAAGATAAATACTCTTTATTTCTTATTTTACTTTGTATATTTTTTCTTGTTTTTTTTTTGGCAAAAAATGCTTTTCTACCATATAGGCCATATTCAAAACATTTCTACGATTTTTTGTTCTAAAGTCCATAATCTCTTTCGATCGGGATCAGTCTTATGCTTATAACCTACATTTGGTACTATTTATTTTAAACCATGTCTCTCAGGTAAATATTTGGTAAAACATTTCTACTAATGCATTAATTAGAAGTTAAAGAAAAGCATCACAAAATTATAACAATATTAATTTCATCGAAAAATAGAAATAGAAAGAAAGACAACAAAATGTTATCAAACAAACGTTATAAGCACGGTGTTAGGCCTAGCCACCGCACCATTCTCTGGTGGTGATGTTTCCCGACCATCCTAGCACTCTCCGGTGGTCACGTCTTTGGGACCGTTCTTCTCAGAGTTAAGATTATTCTTTTTCGTGCGATGCATGATTACGGAACAAGCAATGATAGCTAAGATGAAGAAAACTGACACTGGCACTACGCGGACTATAAGGTACCGATCCATCAATTTTTTTTCTAATGATGAATTGATTCTGAGGTAGAAACAATGCACCATCAACTCTAGCTAAGATATGTAGGATTTCGTTTTATATTCACATTGTATATAATGTGGCAATTAGAATTATGCTTAGTGAGAATCTTGAGATGTGTTACTACCCATTCTACGTACCTGTTGAGCTGTCCCAGTCTTTGGTCGTTTTCACGTTATTTTTTTTAATTCTTTAACTATGTTTACCTCTATTTTAGAAATTAATAGATTTTTTTGAAAGATTTATCATGAAAAAGATAAAGTCAATCAACATAGATTAACGTTTGAAATCTATATGACCGGTCTAGGAATCTTCAATCTAGGATGGTATACATAACTCTCACAAGTGTTGTTATTGTCTATATCAAATTGGAATCATTATATTGTATAGAAATAGTTAGGGCTCACAAGTCACAAGTATACATAAAAATAGTATTTTCGAATCCCCTACTACCAAAAAAAGTAAGTCAATATGAATTCAATTTTACATCATCACAACAACAATTCCAAAGCATTTTTGAAAGTTAATTCTCTTCTTCCTTATTCAATATTCGAACTTAACAACGAAAGTTTAAACAATTCACTTCCAAGTTTTTTTTATAATGATTTTTGACACGGAAGATATGTGGTCAATCATTCCACGAATTGAGTGATTTGGTGTTTCTTCTAAAATTAGAGTCGGTTCTGCCTATAAAACAATGAGAAGTTGTATAGCAAATATTTATACTCAAAATTAGCAAACAACCGATTTTTTGTTGAGTAATCCCAACCCTTTTATTACTTTCCTAATTTGACTATAAATATTTGTTCTATAGCTACGTATATCCCTTAAAATAATTCATTTTGTTAACGAAAATGTATAAAACAACAACTTTTATTCTCGCTAACTCGCAAGGTTTTAAAACTCAAAACATTTGCGTTTGACGGTTATTCGTCTTTCATAAATCAAATAATTTTAATCTCTAACATTTCATATTCATAAATCCAATATAATTTCCATAAAGGTAGGTAAAATTGCTTCAAAATTATGAAATTGTATCAAAAATTGGTTTCACCAACATTGGAGTTAACTAGTGGGCTTAGGCTAATAGGCCCAAACCATTGACTATAAAAACAAAACAAAGATTCAAAAATCCTTAATATTTTTGTTTTCCCGGGTTTATTTTATCTTCGTTCCTCTCTTGTTCGAATCGCTACTCAAAAATGGTGAAGAAGCTAATTTCGAACAATGGTTTCATTTACAGACACAGCCTTTGTCTCAGACGTAACTTCACGATTGCTGTCTCTAACCACGAACCCATTACCAAGCCAACAACGCGAAGTTTTCTCGAGACGACGACGAGCAAAGCTATCTTCGAATGCAATTCTCAGATTTCGAAGCTATCGAAGAATGGGAATATACAAGAAGCCGAAGCGATTTTTAGACAGATGACACAAAGAAGTATTGTCTCGTGGAACGCGATGATTTCAGGTTTTGCGGAGAATGGTAAAATGAGTAATGCACGGCAAGTGTTTGATGAAATGCCTGTGAGAGAAACGAGTTCTTATAACGCGATGGTTACAGCTATGGTTAAGAATAAGTGTGATTTAGGGAAAGTTTATGAGTTGTTTTGCGGTATACCGGAGAAGAATGCGGTTTCTTACGCCACGATGATTACGGGTTTTGTTAAGGCAGGGATGTTTGATAAAGCGGAATGTTTGTACGGCGAGACTCCGGTGAAGTTTCGTGATCCTGTTGCTTCGAATGTTTTGTTGAATGGGTATTTGAGAGTAGGGAGATTTCACGATGCTGTTCGGGTTTTCGAAGGTATGGTTGTGAAAGAAGTTGTATCATGTAGCTCAATGATTGATGGATATTGCAAAATGGGGAAGCTTGTTGATGCAAGAAGTGTTTTCGATCAAATGTGTGAGAGAAATGTTATTACTTGGACTGCTATGATTGATGGGTATTTTAAAGCAGGGTTTTTCGAAGACGGGTTTGGTTTGTTTTTGAGAATGAGAAAGGAAGGAGATGTTTGTGTTAATGGTATTACTTTAGCTGTCATGTTTAAAGCGTGTCGAGATTTTGGTAGATACCGAGAAGGAAGTCAGATTCACGGGTTAGTTTCACGGATGCCTCTTGAGTTCGATTTGTTTTTAGGGAATTCGTTGATTTCGATGTACTCTAAGCTTGGTTCTATGAATGAGGCGAAAACAGTGTTTGATGTGATGAAAAATAAAGATACTGTTTCTTGGAATTCATTGATTACGGGTTTTGTTCAGCGCGAACTAATCTCTGAAGCTTATGAGCTTTTCGAGAAAATGCCGAATAAAGATAAGGTATCTTGGACAGATATGATTAAGGGATTTTCCCGAAAAGGAGAAATCGCGAAATGTGTTGAGTTGTTTAAGATGATGCCTGAGAAGGACGATATAACATGGACCGCTATGGTATCTGCGTTCGTGAGCAATGGATTATATGAGGAGGCGCTTTCTTGGTTTCATAAGATGCTCCGGGAAGAAGTTTGTCCTAATTCCTACACTTTCAGTTCCGTGCTCAGCGCAATAGCTAGTTTGGCGGCGTTGATTGAAGGATTACAGATTCACGCTAGAGTCGTGAAGATGAACATAGCGAATGAGTTATCGGTTCAGAATTCGTTGGTTTCGATGTATTCCAAATGCGGGAACACGAATGACGCTTACAAGATCTTCACTTGCATCAACGAGCCGAATATTGTTTTGTATAACACGATGATTAGCGGGTTTTCTTATAACGGTTTCGGGAAGGAAGCGATCAAATTGTTCTCTAAATTGGAAAGTACAGGAAAAAAGCCAAATGATGTTACATTTCTCGCTGTATTATCAGCTTGTGCTCATGTTGGATATGTAGACTTAGGTTGGGAACACTTCAGATCGATGAAATTTTCGTACGGTATTGAACCAGGACCTGATCATTATGCATCTATGGTTGATCTCCTCGGAAGAAGCGGATTTCTCGATGAAGCGTATAAATTGATCTCTTCGATGCCATTTGAGCCGCATTCGGGTGTTTGGGGAAGCCTCCTTGGTGCAAGTAAGACTTATTTACGTGTCGATTTAGCTGAGATTTCTGCTAAGAAACTAATCGAACTCGAGCCTGATAGCGCCACGCCTTACGTGGTATTATCGCAGCTCTATTCAACCGTTGGTAAAAACAGAGACGGTAATCGAATAAGGAATATCAAGAAATCGAAACGAATAAAGAAAGATCCCGGGTCTAGCTGGATCATATTAAAAGGACAAGTACATAATTTTCTCGCCGGAGATGAATCTCATTTGAATTTGAAAGAGATTGATTCCACATTGAAGATGATTGGTAAAGAAATGAAATGGAATCTCACAGTGAAGTAGTGGATACAGAGGAATTTATCTATCCCCTGAAGAAAACTCTGTTTCTTGAGGTAAAAGTTTGCTTCATTCTTGGAGTTTGTTTTATAGAGATTAACATAACATTAATTTATTGTAATATATCATTATAATTTTTGTTTTTGGATAAACTTGACCAAACACCAAATTATAGTCCAGATAGAGATTAGATAATGACATTATCTATATATACGGTTGCTTTATTAGACAGATTCTTTGTTGCTTTATTGCAGAGAGAAAGAGAGAGATCATGGAAAATTATGCTATTGTCTTAATAGCTTGTGCTGGTTTTGTTCTTTTGGTTGTTTTAATGAAGTTTTGTTGTTGTTTTGGGAAGAAGACGGAAGAGACAGTCACGAATGGGCCTGCGAAAAAGCCGAATAACCATAGTAGCTGTGGTGTAACAAATATAAGAAGCAGGGATGGTGGATTCATGTTTTATCCAGCAGCAGCTGCTTCTCTTCCTACTATCTCTGATTCTGCTCCTCATGGTCACTATCAAGGCCATCATGTAAGCCACCACCACGGCGGTGGGGGTTGTGTTGGAGGTGGACATCATGGTGGTGGGGGAGGTGGATGTGGTGGTGGAGACAGTGGAGGTGGTGGAGGATGGTGAAGTTAGTTATGTCATGTGACAAGGATTTCAGAAGAGGATATTTTAACCTCTTCGCTTAATTATCTATAGCAGAAGGAGAACTTATGGTTGGAGCTAGGAATGAATTTTATTGCAGCGGATGATATGAGTGCTATACTTGCTGTGAAATTAAGAAAAAGGCTTGGTTTTGGAATGCATGTAGAAGGAAAGGTAGTGCACTCTTTTCTTTATCTGAATCTGAATGTGACCTTTATTCATATTTTTGTAAACACTTTTTTTTGTGCTTCTACTCTTCAAGGTATTGATCGGAATGAAGTTTCTTCGTCGATGGCCTTTCTTGGGGCGTTTACGTGTGTGTTTTGCTTTTGCAGAGCTTCCGTATTTCCAGATGACCGTTAAACCAATCTTTACTCACGGGGTTGATGTTGCTGTACTTCCAGGCATCGCAGGATGGCTTGTAAGTACTACACAAGAGTTTTGCATCTTATTTCTTCGTTGTTTTTTATAAAACGCTTTCTCGTTCTTGAAACAGTGGAGTGAAGAAGATCCGTTTAAAGGGGTAAAGAAGCTAAATAAAGAAGACGCACAAACTTCATTTGCTTCTGATACTACGAACAAATCTCCGAGTTTTGCGGATAACTTTGAGCCGATTAACATCAAAGGCCAAGAAGAGACTGGTATTTGGGTTCAAAAACCGGGAGCGGAAGTTTCGCAGATTTGGGAACCGAGAAAAGGTAAAGACTAGACGTCTTGATAACCAAGTACAAAGAGTTTCTAACGACGGATCACCGAACAACGAAACCAGTAGCACCGATGAAAATCAAGAAACCCAATGAAGTCTATTGGTAGAGGATTGAGGAAAATCGGGTCGGTGTTTCATAGGAACAGCAAAAAGGAAGAGTTTTTAATCGGTAGCATCGATGAGGAAGGATCGATGTCTCAGTCCCCTCGGATCAATGTGAAAGCAACAAACCGAAAAGACATTAGATTTAACTTCATCGTCGATGATGATACGATTTCCTTGTAAACTCTCAAACAATTGTTACCAAGATCTCTTCTTTACTGAATATTACTCTGATTTATGAAGAAACATTTAGATATCCGAATACAAAAGATAGAAAAAAAAAGATGAACACACTCTTGAGAATCAAAAGAGCCTAGCTCTCCTTCTCACCCAAACAACTCTTGATCAAACGCTTGATAAAGAAAACGTTAAACCTTCTACCCCTAATATAGACTCTCCTCCCTTTGCTTTATTGACTTGTCCTTGCACATTACCGTTATGCAGCCTTATCCTCACCTGTGACCTGTCCCAGTGACTCATCTTCTTCTAGATTGTTCTGATCACAGGCCTGGGCCTTGGTCAATAAGCCTGGCCTGTCATAATCCTTGGTCTTGGATCTCCCTTGATACTTGAACACAATAACACTATCACTTCTCTTGTGGGCATAATAAACCACACCTAACAGATGACAATCTCTCCGGTCCTCTTTCGGGAAAGAGTGTCGAATGTGAGAGTTTGGATTCAGAAGAGAATTCAGGTAAAGGTCATATGAAAGATGTTGCAAAGAGCTTTTTAAAGCAAGCTGGGAAATCTGCAAAACAGCTAAAACATGCGTTTTCTCGTAAAGGATCCAAGAAATTTAGAGACGGGCAACAAGAAATCGTTCCTGATTCTGATTCTTCTTCATCCGGTGAAGAAGATGATGAGTTTACCTGTGTACAGAACGTAGAAACAGGAACAGGAACACTAAGGTCTTGACAACATTTCTTATTCCAACTCAAAATGGAGGATCTTGAGCTTGTATAAACCCTTTCTTATACAATTCTCTTATAAAACTAAGGTCTTTCTGCATCAGATGGTAAATAAAGCGTTGACTAATGAGAATGAGATACTTGACACTCCTCTGTCGTTGATCACTTTCGAATATCTTCTGGGTTCCTATAAGAAAGCCGATTCACTGTGTCTTGTGAGGCATGAGTGGTTTCGAGTCGAGTGAGAATGAGCTGTTTTCAATGACTATGTCTGGAGAAGAATAACTGAGTGACATAGAACTCGGTATTGCAATCTGGATGTGTGCAGGCTCTTCACTATTCTTTGCTTGGCTTTGAGTTCCTTTTTTCTTGGATTGCATCCTATCCAGTTCAATAAAGACGTCTCTCATGGTAGGGCGATGTTCGGAGTTCAAGCTCAAACACCTTCTTGCTAGTTCAGCTACCGTAAAGACCTCTTCTTGATCACATTCCTCCTTGATGCGAGCATCTATAATCTCATTAAGTCTGTCGTTTCTCATGGCTTCGAGGAAGTAAGCACTTAGAAGCCTGACTTGCCTCAGGAGGGAGACAGGTTTCTCTCCAGTTAAGAGCTCAATGAGCAAAACCCCAAAGCTGTAAACATCACTCTTCCCTGTGAAGTGACTTGACTGGAGATACTCCGGGTCTACGTATCCAATTGTTCCTTGCACTATTGTCGTCAAGTGAGTATCCTCTATAGAAACAGATCTCGAAATCCCAAAATCTGATACTTTTGCAATGTGTTTTTCATCCAGCAAGATATTTGTTGACTTGATATCTCTATGGTAAATTGGGATAGAGGCGGCTGAATGCAGGTAGGAGATAGCATCAGCTGCTTCGCAGGCGATGCAGAGACGGACTTCCCAAGTCATGGGGAAATCCTCTGATGGGTTTTGAAGATGATCAAAAAGGCTTCCGTTGTGAATGAACTCATACACCAACATAGGTACCTCTGTCTCAAGACAGCATCCTAAGATCTTGACAACATTTCGGTGATTAATCTGCGATAAAAGGATTATCTCATTGATGAACTCTTCAAGATTCTCTCCTTCCAATGCTTTCGACTTTTTGACCGCAACGATCATACCATCTTCCAACATTCCTTTATAAACTGTACCTTGCCCTCCTTGTCCTAGTATTCTGTTGGGGTTGAATTTGTCAGTTGCTTTCTCCAGGTCATTACAGCTAAACAGTTTGGTTCTGCTGACACTGCCTTGAAGGATGGATGTTTGTTGCTCTAATAACAACCCTCCGTTTCGTTCGAAGAACTTCCTCCTCTGTTTGGCTGCTTTCTCCTTTTTATCAACCTTGCACATCCACCACATTACGAGCGCCAAAAGCAACAATCCAGAACTTAGAGCTCCACCTACAGAAGAAGTCTCTGAGCATTGTAAGTTATTCAGTTATGAATCAGCTAGAAAAACGATGAGACTATGAAGAAGAAAACATCATATTAACTTGCCTAAAATGATCCAGGTACATTCACACACTTGTGTTTTCCACACACTGAACCTAGGCATTCATCAATGTCTAGCGACAAAAAAATACAAAATTAACTTGTCATAAGTACGTATTTGCAGAATTAGATGAAAGTTATACACATTTTTATCATGGAATATATCACACATCGAAAGGTGGAAGGGATCTTAAGCAATATATAAAAGATATATGGACCTCACCACTAATTGCCAATGGTTTTGGGTTGGAAGCCCATAATCTAACAATTTTTATTCAAATTGAAAAGAAATTTTATACACACCTTGACATCCACCAGGTAAATAAGGATTTCCGTCATAACCATCTTCACACCAGCACTGATATTTATATTGATCATCTGTGCGCATTACGCTCCTACTTTTCTCGCATCGTGAACCTTTTGGAACCCGGGGGGAAACTTCAAGACGCCATTCCAAATCCATTTCTGCATCTGGAAAGTCAGGTGTGGCCTCTCGTCGTGTCAAGTAGGCCTCCTGACATCCGTTTTCACCGGGTTCCAGTTTCTCCACAGTTGAATCAAACACTTGAAGACCAGGCGGTATTTTGGTCTGGCAGCATTTATATCCCACACAGATCTTGTCAGCATCTTTGTAGTGCCGTGCCTCATTCCCACATCGTGCTTCGCATCCAATGATTTGTGATCCTGTGCCTTTCATCATTCCTTTGATGTTGCATCCAAAAACTGTGAAGTGATTATCTTCTGATATGTAGAATGGACTGCCTGTGAGATTTAAAGGCGGTCTATCGACATAGTCTTTGGAACAGCCTAAATATTTCGATGGACTGGTAATCTGAAACCTGTTGGCTTTGTCATAACGAAACTCCCATCCATCGGTAAGCGTAAACGAAATAACTTCCCGTCCGATGCTTGGCAGGAAAGGAAAATAAGACGGCCAAGATGAGTGATTGCAGACAATCTCGAACCAATTGTTCTGTGACAACCTTGGCCTATCCCAAATGGGTAAGGAATACGAGAATGATCATATCTAGAGCACCGGTCTTTGCAATTAGGCAATGCCATAGGAAAAGTATCATCTAATATTGTGCATTCATAGAGTCGAAAGAGAAGAAATGCAAGAAAGAAACGCTTTAGAACACAATCCATTTTCTCTCTCTGACTCTCACACACCACACAAAAAAAACCAGATCAAACACTGTTTCTCTTGTACTTTCTTTTGAACTTTCTTCCCCAAGAAAGAAACCACGTCGGTGTTTATCTTTTCCCTTCATTGTTACATCAACGAAGACTTTGACTAGTGGGAGTCAGGCTCTAACGTCAACTAGAGTAGGGCTTCATAGAAGAAACAACCACACAACCAAGATAAGTATGTCTGACAAGTAGAAGAACACTTGCATGAAAAATAGAACCTAATGGGCCTGACCATTAATCTAGGCCCATTAGTATAAAATGATATAACGATTTAAAAATCCTTAATATTTTTTGTTTTCCCGGCTTTTTTTTAATCTTCGTTCGTCTTTGTTCTGAATCACTTGTTCAATGGTGGTGATAAGGTCGATTTCGAACAACGGATTAATTTTCAGACACAGCCTTTGTCTCCGATGTAACTCCACGATTGGTGTCTCTAATCACGAACCCATTACCAATACAACAACACGAAAATTTCTTGAGACGACGACGAGCAAAGCTATCTTCGAATGCAATTCTCAGATTTCGAAGTGTTAGGATTTAGAGGCTCAAAGGATGAGTCCTTTCCCGAGCATAAACCGTCACAACCCAAGCTTAGAAGTTGTTTGATGTTTTGAGACTGACACAAGCACAAAATCAGTGCATTACCGACATGGAAAAAACAGAGCTGAAAAACAACAGAGCCCAGACTCGATTAAATTGATCAATCTAACGACATATCGATCAATTTACTCGACTCTGCTTGTAGCAGCATAAAACAGAGCCAAGAGAGATTGAGAAAATAGAGAAGGAGATGGGGGAGCACACACACATTTAAGGAGTTCACGCCCATAACCGGGTCGCTACATCTCCCCGAGACTTTGCTCGGAATCCACTAGAATCAATATAGATATTACAATAGGAATGATTAGTGAAACACTCTAATGCCCTTCACTAGCACTTAAAGCTCACTCAATCTATTCCTATAACTTAGAGAATACAAGAACAAACTTTTACATGTTTCTCTCTTTCTCTCATCTTCTTGTTCTTCCGTGTATGTGTCTCTACCCTCTCTCTCAAGACTTCTACCTTGCCTTTATTATTGTGCAGCCACCGAAAATAAGGAAGACTTTTTTTTCTTTCAACCAATAAGCTCTTAGAGTCAAGGAGACAACCTTTCCTTTTTGTCAAACCAAACCCATTATTTGTGGTCTCAATAAGTGACATCTAACCATAGTCAAGTTATGTTAACCATGGTTAAAACTTATCCTTGTTTGGTTTGCACAAGATTGCACATCAAGGTCTTAACTCCACAGATTTCCACCTAAGAGCTTGATGATTATGCAAACAAACCTACACACACTTGAGAGAGAGAGAGAGAGAGAGAGTACCTTCTAGTTCCTGGATTCCAGTCTCGGTTTCTGAGTATCATTACTCAGCCTTGATCCTTAGCAGCTTAAACACCATGAAGCTGCTCGATCCTTTCCGCATTTAACATCATGTTCAATGCACTTCAATCAACACGTCTTGAACTCACTAGAGTTGTGAAAACCAACAACAATACAAACGTGTATTGAGCTCAACTCTTTAGTGATCACCTCCTTGTTAACTCAACGGAAAAAACTCCATAAGCTTCACTGCTTATGACTTCTCCAATCACACGGCATCTTCCATGGCTTCCGTTCATGCCATAAAACCGTTGCAGCGATTGAGAAACACCAATATACCTCTGCAAATCTTGATTCCCTTGCTAGCCTTTAGGATTTTTCTCATGGCCATTGAGATCAAAATCCATAGAATTACTTGAATCATATACAGAAAATCAGAATCACCTTAGCCTCGAACTGAAGCACTTTGATTCAGCCGGTAATCAATCTCATAACAGCCTACACCATTTGAGATTCACCTTCTTAACTTGTTTAATCATGCAATCCTAGAACATAATCCATGCTCAATCTTCTTGCAAAAACAGGACACACTAGCAGCTTGATAACCCACTACTAGCAACCTTTAACATGTCTCTTATCACCAAAACTTGTGACATCCTTGAGACACGTCCTTCCAGCAACTTACACATCAAATATAGACCCTTTGATGTCTACTTTAAGCTGTAAAGAACACCCTGCAATACTTCTTCTTGTATGCAGCCTCCACCAAAACGAATTTGGCTCATGCATCATTCAATTTTCAGACCCAAACCAGAGCCTTCTTCTTCCTTATCATCGCATGATACTTGAAGATAATCCACTTGACAAACCCGCAAGTGTTTCCCTGAGAAGACACTTATATATCTCCTTATGATGCAAACAAACAACTTAAACTTCTTTAGTTGATCACTTCCTAATGCAACTCGATTCGTATGCATTTTCATCGTTTCTAGGAGTTCTCTTTTCCAGCTTCTAACACTAGCTTTGAGATGTGTTGATTATCAAGCTAGATACACAACACCTATACCTTCTTGAAGTGAGCAGCCTTGAGAAACCTCGCATCACCTGCATTTGTCTCCTTCTGTTTCTCCTTTATAGGATCCACTAAGTCACTCCAATAACCTCATCTCAAATCACCAGCTTTGTGTCTTCTCTTGGAAAAAATCAGAGACTTGCAGCTCTACTCTAGAAATCCTCACCAACAACTAGCTTCAAATCAACTCTTTAAGTTGTCTTCCCGTTGGTAACCTCATATTCTTGGTCTTCATTCTTCTTCGCACACAAAAACTTCGATGAATCTTATCCAACAACGACTCATGTAACCTTTTAACTCTTTTCCTTTGAGCTAAATACCTGAGACATCCTTCACAAACATAGCTCCACCCGGAATTAAACAAATACCCTTATGAATATCTATTCCACTTCCTCTCGCAGCAATGCTCTACCTCGAACTATAACCGTTCGAATAAACGTTGTCTCTATAAGCTCAACTTCACCATATGAGTTAAAACCATTCTTCACTGTAAATCCATTCACCCGTTCTCATGAACCAGAATACGTCACCGTGGCTTCGTCCTCAAGAAAGAGTATCAAAACATGAGACACATTCTCCTTTCTTCTTGCAGCCACTCCACTGATCCGTTTGTGCCTAAAGAACCACCAAGAACCTTTCTATGTTTCAGCAATCTTCACTTCATTTAACTTGGAACCTTCCCCACATCTTGACTTAGAAGAACTTGGATTGACCTTTAACAATCTCCATCTCAGACTCGAAATCAAAGACCATGATCTCTCCTTTAGCAATATAAAAACGTATACCCATATGTGTGATATATCATGGTTTTTACCGGTTTTCAACCATGATATAAGTCCATGTTTTAGAGTCTTTTGGTGTTTTCTATGTGTTTTTAGAGTCTTTACAGGAACTAGACCGATTAGAGCAGAAAAGATGTTTACTGGAAGTTTTGGAGCATTGCGGAATAGAGCGTCAAAAAGTCAAAATCTGCCAGCAGAGCCAGCGTCGATCGACATGGAATTAAGCGTCGATCGACAGGAGGTCTGGTGAGATAAGAAGATTTTCCAGAGAGTGTCGTGTCGATCGACAGGAATTCTGTGTCGATCGACAGACATGCCAGACGAGCCAAAAAGCCCAAATTGAAGATTTCCGTTTTTTCGAAGGAATTTCCAGATGTTTACTTTTATGTTCTAGTCGGTTTGGGACCCTATATATACGTATTTACAACCATTTTTTAGGGAGAGCTTTATTTTATTGTGTTTAGAATTACTCTTAAGAGATATCTCTAATAAAGATGTTTTGTGCTTCATTGAATATGTCTGAGTAATTCTCCTGTTAGGTTTAGGGTTTTCAAAGGTTTTGATGAATTGCTAGATCTGATTTCTTGTTAGGATAATATCATTAGAAAGTTCTTCATCTTGACTTAAGTTTATTGCTGATTTTAGCCTCGCGAACTGAAATCTGATTTAGGGTTTATTAATAGAAACAACAGTTTGATTGATAACCTGATCTAGTCTTTGATGAGCAAAATTCCTATTCGCAAAGGGATTTAGTTTAGGGTTTTGTGAACAATTGTGCCTGATCTTTAATGCTTGTTTAGATTTATAGGATTCGCAAAGGAAATTGGCTTTCTAGGATTTATTCATAGAAAACATTCGCAGCGACAGCTGGTTTGTTTTACTTTCGTGTGCATGTTCATGAATAGAGCTTCAATAATCCTATCTTTTATTTATCATCTGCAGTTCTGATTCTCCTGAGATTTCCCTGAACCTAGCTTTTATCTTCACTGTTTTAAAGCTTATCACTATCATCTGTTTGCTTGTTTTATTTGCTTTTTCATTATCACTATTTTGCCTAGCTTAGTCTGAAAGTAATAATCTATTGTGTCCCTGATTCCCTGTGGATTCGATAACCTTAAGTACTGCAATTGATCTCTTAATTTGAGAGAGTAGTTCAAAGGAAATTTGAGCATATCAAATTTGGCGCCGTTGCCGGGGATCATACCATTAGATTTTTATTACTAGGATTTTGTCTAGGTTTTTTATTTTTCTTTGTTTTACTAACTATTTTTCTTTTTGTTTTTGTTTTGTTTTGAGTTTCAGGCGTAACAAGGATGGAGGCTATGCTTGCGAAGCTCCTCGAAGGACAACAGAAGATGACTGAAGCGCTTAATGAGAGGCTGGATTCAATGTACGCTGATCTGAATGGGAAGCTCGAAGCTTTGGGTACTCATCTTGAGGAGTTGGATGTTCAGGTTGCTGAAGCTGCTGATTCTATCAAGTGGCAAGACGAATTTCTTCATGCGATGACTGATACGGACTCCAACAGTGCTTGCAATATCATTCCAGTGGAAGACGAGGGCTATTTCGATGAGTTTAAAGCAATTTTCGGAGTTGCAGAGCAAGCGTCGATCGACACTAAGGTGTTGTGTCGATCGACACGTGAAGAAAATCAAAAATCCAAAGCAGAGGAGCTAGTGTCGATCGACACTATACACATGTATCGATCGACACCGCAAGAAGAAGCAGCGTCGCTCGATGCTACGGTCGACGCAGAAGCTGAATTTCCTAGTGGTGTCGAGCGACACCACACCAGTGTCACTCGACACCAAGCCCAGTCCGAGTCGAATCTTCGCGAAACGCCTGAATCGTCCAAGGAAAAGGTCTATACTCCCAAGCTTCCATTCCCCAGAGCTCAAAAGTCCTCACCAAAGGTTAAAGAAGCTTTATCCATGACTATCATGATTGAGAATCCTCTGAAAGAGCCAAGGTATGAACTTCATGTACTTGTTTCTGATTCTCCTGCTCTCATCAATAAGAATTTAAATTATGAAAAAACTGTTTCGCACTTATGCAAGCAACGAGTTTCTCGAAAGCTTGGTTTTTCTATTGATGTTCCTGCAGGAAAGCGAAGTAATCAAACCAAGGTGAAGCCTAAAAGGACCTCAAAGCTTTTTGCGAAAATCAGGATCATCATCCCTTCAGACTTAGAGGAGAAAGGAGAAGAAGTCATTCAGCGAATGAAGGAAAACACGATGAAACTTTTCCCAGGAATAGTTTTTGATAAGTCTGGGGGAGCTGCAAAGAAAGGTCGAACAAATGACAGAGCTGCAACCAGCCTTACGGATAAGGGAGGTACAACACTTCCCAATGATCCAAACGCCTAAGCATGTCAAGCTAACGACTTAAAACAAGCGCTTAGTGGGAGGCAACCCACCGGTAAGTATATTTAAGTTTTTATTTTCGTTTTGTTTTACTAACATTTTTTTTACTTAAGTGTTTCATTGAAAAAAAAAAAAAGAATCATGTGTCGATCGACACTCAATTAGTGTGTCGATCGATACCCGAGGAGAAGACCAATCGATGGAGCCGCGGATCGACCTGATCAATCGATCTGATTTGGGCAAAATTTCTTGGTGTCGATCGACACCATGTGTGTGTCGATCGACACCCCCTCGGCAAGTAAGTTTCTCCTTCCTTTTTCAATTCGTTTCAGTTTTGTTTATATTTGTTTCACCAATCTTAGGCTGAGTAACACTGGGGACAGTGTTGTTTAAGTCTGGGGGAGGTAGTTGCTAATTATTGTGTTTTCTTTTGAGTTTTTATGGTGTTTTTAAAAAATTTTCGTTTTTATTCGGGTCAAAACTCCCCTTTCTAACTTGCTTTGAACAGCACTCAAGGACCATTTCCAATACAAGTTGGTTGGTTTTACTGAGGTGGGTAACTGGAAGTGGATCGGTTTAACAGAGCGAGTTCAGATTTCTGGAGAACGCCAGAAAAGATGTCAAAGACCCCGCCCCTAATGAATCTCTAATTTCTTGTCAAGGGCATTGGTAGTCGCAAGACTTGATTCAGCTTCCAAACACTTGAAAGCGAGGACGAACCATTCTTGAAACTTCTTCCCGAATGACGAGTACAACTGTCCTAGATCGAAAAAAAGAAAAAAGCCTCATGACCCTGTCTCCACAAGAACACCAGTATTGAGAGCTGATCTAGTGATCATAGAGATGCCAAGGAAAAAAAAAAAATGGAGCATCTAGCTCCGGTGGTAAAGGACCCTCTGGTGAGGTACCAGCCATCACAATGGCGGAAATCATCAAAAGGCATTGCATCTCTATGATATCCTTAATTGGATATAGTTTCAGAGGGAAGAGAGAGGGTGAAACACAGGAAAGTGTTCAAGGAAGTGAAAGAATCTAGAAGGTCCAGCAATCGATATTCCCTCGATGAGACCGCACCTAATTAAACTAAAAGAGTTTGCGACTGAAAGTCTGAGATTCTCTAAGGAGTTTGGATTCAACCTGAAGGACTGCTAAGCTTCTAGGGAAACATCGAAGTATCACCGGATTAGCTTTGCAAAGGTATGTGGTTCCTAAAGGAGTGATTACACTGTTTTGCTTAGGGACAAGCAAAAAGCTATGTCTGGGGGAGTTGATATATCATGGTTTTTACCGGTTTTCAACCATGATATAAGTCCATGTTTTAGAGTCTTTTAGTGTTTTCTATGTGCTTTTAGAGTCTTTACAGGAACTAGACCGATTGGATCAGAAAAGATGTTTACTGGAAGTTTTGGAGCATTGCGGAATGGAGCGTCAAAAAGTCAAAATCTGCCAGCAGAGCCAGCATCGATCGACAGGGAATTAAGCGTCGATCGACAGGAGGTCTGGTGAGACAAGAAGATTTTCCAGAGAGTGTCGTGTCGATCGACAGGAATTCTGTGTCGATCGACAGACATGCCAAAAAGCCCAAATTGAAGATTTCCGTTTTTTCGAAGGAATTTCCAGATGTTTACTTTTATTTTCTAGTTGGTTTGGGACCCTATATATACGTATTTACAACCATTTTTTAGGGAGAGCTTTATTTTATTGTGTTTAGAATTACTCTTAAGAGATATCTCTAATAAAGATGTTTTGTGCTTCATTGAATATGTCTGAGTAATTCTCCTGTTAGGTTTAGGGTTTTCAAAGGTTTTGATGAATTGTTAGATCTGATTTCTTGTTAGGATAATATCATTAGAAAGTTCTTCATCTTGACTTGAGTTTATTGCTGATTTTAGCCTCGCGAACTGAAATCTGATTTAGGGTTTATTAATAGAAACGACAGTTTGATTGATAACCTGATCTAGTCTTTGATGAGCAAAATTCCTATTCGCAAAGGGATTTGGTTTAGGGTTTTGTGAATAATTGTGCCTGATCTTTAATGCTTGTTTAGATTCATAGGATTCGCAAAGGAAATTGGCTTTCTAGGATTTATTCATAGAAAACATTCGCAGCGACAGCTGGTTTGTTTTACTTTCGTGTGCATATTCATGAATAGAGCTTTAATAATCCTATCTTTTATTTATCATCTGTAATTCTGATTCTCCTGAGATTTCCCTGAACCTAGCTTTTATCTTCACTGTTTTAAAGCTTATCACTATCATCTGTTTGCTTATTTTATTTGCTTTTTCATTATCATTATTTTGCCTAGCTTAGTCTGAAAGTAATAATCTATTGTGTCCCTGATTCCCTGTGGATTCGATAACCTTAAGTACTGTAATTGATCTCTTAATTTGAGAGAGTAGTTCAAAGGAAATTTGAGCATATCAATGTGCACCGCTGTTTGAACGGAAACGTTCTGAGCAAACAGAACACGCCGCGTAACTCCTTTAGATAGGAAGACTATCGACACACCATCATGGCACACTCCATTGCAAAGTAACACTGAGATAACTTCTCATACAAAATATGCAGCCCCTTAACCGTTAAACTCCTGTCCACAACTACTTCCTTTTACTAAGAAATAATTGTGACACCAAGATACCAACTGAAACCATAGCTTAAACCCGGAGATAAACAAAGCTTGTACACTCCCTTGTTCTTCAAGATTCATTCCAGCAGAATAACCATGTGTTAAACCAAACACAAATCTGTACTAACTTGAATCTTTGCTTCTTCTACCTTTTCAAAAGCTTATACTCTTGAAATAAGAACCCGGAGTCTCTTCGTAAAACACTCAAGCTCACTCGAGCACCACATTCATTGCACCCCTCTGAAAATAGCAATGAATTGAGTGTTTCCCTTCTGTTTCAACAGAAACTTTCCACACACCATCAAGAGAACAATCTTTGTTGCATTCCCTCTGAAAATAGCTACCTTGTAGCTTCATGTTCTCTAATAATCCAACAGCTGTAGACTCCCATAAATACCAAGAACTGACAGCAACTCACAGAGATAAAACCACAGAAGAAACCCCTTCCAAAACTCAACCAAAAGTCACTGAAATTTCCTTGCTTCATAACCATCCTGCAACCTCTTTCAAACTGATCCAAGAGTACCCATACTTGTACTCATACAGCCATAACCGCCCATAAGATTCAAGGTTCTAAGGCGTCCCCTATTCCCATGAATCTTATGAGTTACCGGGCTGGAAATGACAAAGCTTAGAACACCATCGTAACCGACTTTACCAAACTGATTTAACCATAAGATATCATGAAAACCATCAATGAATCTTGGCTAATCTCTTGTAAAATCAGTGCACAATCCTTGTGTTCCAGCAAGCTTTCAATTCCAATAGATATGCAGAACTTGAGCAACCTAGAAACTTCAATACAGAGCATCACAAACGTACATTGTGACTGCAGCGGAATCTCCCATAAAACTTGAGTCTTGTAGTTGATGTTTCGATTCTGAAAATGGGACCTTGAGTCACATAACTTGTACTCATCCTTGCCATGACCAGAATCCAGCTTCTACTTGTGAAAAACTTCACCTTACATCAATCTCTAACCGGTTTCTTTAACAATGATTAAGAACACCATCTTCAATCATATGCTTCTTGCTTCTATCTCTGATTTTCCTCTTCTTGTTCTTGCAACACTTTCACTTGAGAATAACTAGAAATCCTTGTATCTTACAGCAACTTGATTCCACAAATCCATGAAACCACTTCCCTTGATTCTAGCTTAAACTAATAATCTCTCCTTAAGATACACCTAGTTTACATCTCCTTTACTTGTGTTCCAAACTTAATACCATGAACTAAGCACGTTTTTAACATCCTAAGCATCTCAAGAACCTCTTGTTACTCCACCTAAGATCTAACCAAATCTTCTAATGAGCAGAAGTAACAACTTACCGAAAAACCGTCTTTGTCGCTGTTTTATAACACCTTGCAACTGTCTTGGTTCTTCTTCTTTGAGATGCTTCAATGTTCATCATGATGAGTCTTATGACTCCTTCCACTCACGTGTTATTCATCAAGAGGTAGCTTTGCTTCCAGTAGAGACGATCTTGTCTCCTCAACCTCTCCACAACCGGAGAAAAACAATGATGTTTTACTAAGAAAGAGCTTTATGGCTACTTCCTCTCTTCTACACCATTTACCAAGAGCTACTGATTTGTGCCACCGAGACGCTCCATGTCTCTACACAATCAAGCTCTTCAAAGAAAAGGAACGTGGATGCTTAAGGTAACCTCTAACCTTCCAAAGATCCAACCCTTTTACCCTTTTCTTCACTCTCCTTCTTTCTCTAGGCCTTTTCTCACTTGTATATGAATCTTCTTTCTCTTGCTCTTCTTCTTGATTTGAGACTTCCCTTACTGAAAATCTCAGTCATCATCAAGCTTCACTCATAGCTTAGAATCTCCACATAAGCCACGAATTTCTCCTTCCTTGACTGCAGCCTCCATGGCCATCAAAACGTTCCACTTCTCTTCTTGAAACCACCGTGATTCTTGGCTTGAGAGAACCACCGAGCACGTAACTTTGCTCTGATACCAATTTGTTAGGATTTAGAGGCTCAAAGGATGAGTCATTTCCCGAGCATAAACCGTCACAACCCAAGCTTAGAAGTTGTTTGATGTTTTGAGACCGACACAAGCACAAAATCAGTGCATTACCGACATGGAAAAAACAGAGCTGAAAAACAACAGAGCCCAGACTCGATTAAATTGATCAATCTGACGACAGATCGATCAATTTACTCGACTCTGCTTGTAGCAACATAAAACAGAGCCAAGAGAGATTGAGAAAATAGAGAAGGAGATGGGGGAGCACACACACATTTAAGGAGTTCACGCCCATAACCGGGTCGCTACATCTCCCCGAGACTTTGCTCGGAATCCACTAGAATCAATATAGATATTACAATAGGAATGATTAGTGAAACACTCTAATGCCCTTCACTAGCACTTAAAGCTCACTCAATCTATTCCTATAACTTAGAGAATACAAGAACAAACTTTTACATGTTTCTCTCTTTCTCTCATCTTCTTGTTCTTCCGTGTATGTGTCTCTACCCTCTCTCTCAAGACTTCTACCTTGCCTTTATTATTGTGCAGCCACCGAAAATAAGGAAGACTTTTTTTTTCTTTCAACCAATAAGCTCTTAGAGTCAAGGAGACAACCTTTCCTTTTTGTCAAACCAAACCCATTATTTGTGGTCTCAATAAGTGACATCTAACCATAGTCAAGTTATGTTAACCATGGTTAAAATTTATTCTTGTTTGGTTTGCACAAGATTGCACATCAAGGACTTAACTCCACACGAAGCTATCGAAAAACGGGAATATAGAAGAAGCTGACGCTATTTTCTGACAGATGTCACAGAGAAGTATTTGCTGAGAATGGTAAAATGAGTAATGCACGGCAAGTGTTTGATGAAATGCCTGTGAGAGAAACGAGTTCTTATAACGCGATGGTTACAGCTATGGTTAAGAATAAGTGTGATTTAGGTAAAGTTTATGAGTTGTTTTGCAGTATTCCGGAGAAGAATGCAGTTTCTTACGCGACGATGATTACGGGTTTTGTTAAAGCAGGTATGTTTGATAAAGCTGGGTGTTTGTATGGTGAAACACCGGTGAAGTTTCGCGATCCTGTTGCTTCGAATGTTTTGTTGAATGGGTATTTGAGAGTAGGGAGATATAACGATGCTGTTCGGGTTTTCGAAGATATGGTAGTGAAAGAAGTTGTATCATGTAGCTCAATGATTAATGGGTATTGCAAAATAGGCAAGCTTGTTGATGCAAGAAGGGTTTTTGATAGTATGTTTGAGAGAAATGTGATTACTTGGACTGCTATGATTGATGGGTATTTTAAAGCAGGGTTTTTTGAAGACGGGTTTGGTTTGTTTTTGAGAATGAGAAAGGAAGGAGATGTTTGTGTTAATGGTAATACTTTAGCTGTCATGTTTAAAGCGTGTCGAGATTTTGGTAGATACCGAGAAGGAAGTCAGATTCACGGGTTAGTTTCACGGATGCCTCTTGAGTTCGATTTGTTTTTAGGAAATTCGTTGATTTCGATGTACTCTAAGCTTGGTTCTATGAACGAGGCGAAAACAGTGTTTGATGTGATGAAAGATAAAGACACTGTTTCTTGGAATTCATTGATTACGGGTTTTGTTCAGCGCGAACTAATCTCTGAAGCTTATGAGCTTTTCGTGAAGATGCCGAATAAAGACAAGGTATCTTGGACAGATATAATTTTAAGGGATTTTCCGGAAAAGGAGAAATCGCGAAATGTGTGGAATTGTTTAGAATGATGCCTGAGAAGGACGATATAACATGGACCGCTATGATATCTGCGTTCGTGAGGAATGGATGTTACGAGGAAGCACTTTCTTGGTTTCATAAAATGCTCCGGGAAGAATTTTCTCCGAATTCCTACACTTTCAGTTCTGTGCTCAGCGCAATAGCTAGTTTGGCGGCATCGATTGAAGGATTACAGATTCACGCTAGAGTCGTGAAGATGAATATAGCGAATGAGTTATCGGTTCAGAACTCGTTGGTATCAATGTATTCTAAATGCGGGAACACGATTGATGCTTACAAGATCTTCTCATACATCAATGAGCCGAATATTGTTTCGTATAACACGATGATTAGCGGGTTTTCTTATAACGGTTTGGGGAAGGAAGCGATCAAATTGTTCTCTAAATTGGAAAGTACAGGAAAAGAGCCGAATGATGTTACATTTCTCGCTGTATTATCAGCTTGTGCTCATGTCGGATACGTAGACTTAGGTTGGGAACACTTCAAATCGATGAAATGTTCGTACGGTATTGAACCAGGACCTGATCATTACGCATCCATGGTTGATCTTCTCGGAAGAAGCGGATTTCTCGATGAAGCGTATAAATTGATCTCTTCGATGCCATTTGAGCCGCATTCCGGGGTTTGGGGAAGCCTCCTAGGTGCAAGTAAGACTTATTTACGTGTCGATTTAGCTGAGATTTTGATGGGAGCATATTCTCCACTAGCATATTCTCCACTCTCCTAAATTAAAGGGATTGTTATCCCACTCTTTCACGTGTTAGTTTATTTCTTTGCTTGTGTATTTAAAGCATTGTGGTTTTAATGAAAAGATATAAAAAGAAAATTGAAGTAACTTGTGTCTTAAGAACCAAAATGTTTTTGTTTTATTGTTTTGATCAACAAATTGGTTTGTTCTAATATTGGGACCTATCAGATTTCTGCTAAGAAACTAATCGAACTCGAGCCTGATAGCGCCACGCCTTACGTAGTATTGTCGCAGCTATATTCAACCGTTGGTAAAAACAGAGACGGTGATCGAATAAGGAATATCAAGAAATCGAAACGAATAAAGAAAGATCCCGGGTCTAGCTGGATCATATTAAAAGGCGAAGTACATAATTTTCTCGCCGGAGATGAATCTCATTTGAATTTGAAAGAGATTGATTCCACATTGAAGATGATTGGTAAAGAAATGAAATGGAATCTCACAGTGAAGTAGTGAAGAAAACTCTGTTTCTTGAGGTAAAAGGCACCTTCCTCTTGGAGTTCGTTTAATAGAGATAAACATAACATATATTAACAAATTTTAATATCATTATAATTTTTGTTTTTTTTGGATAAATTTAGGCAAACTCTAAATCATAGTCCAGATAGAGATTAGATAATGTCATGATCGACTATAAATACGGTTTTGCATAAGTTTAAGAAACCAAAACGTGAAAATTTTCTTTATTGCAGAGAGAAAGAGAGAGATCATGGAAAATTATGCTATTGTCTTGATAGCTTGTGCTGGTTTTGTTATTTTGGTTGTTTTAATGAAGTTTTGTTGTTGTTTTGGGAAGAAGAAGGAAGAGACAGTCACTAATGGGCCTGCGAAAAAGCCGAATAACCATAGTAGCGGTGGTGTAAGATCAACAAGAAGCAGTGATGGTGGATTCATGTTTTATCCAGCAGCTGCTGCTTCTCTTCCTACTGTTTCTGATTCTGATTCTGCTCCTTATGGTCACTATCAAGGACACCATGTAAGCCACCACCACGGCGGTGGGGGTTGTGGTGGAGGTGGACATCACGGTGGTGGTGGTGACGGTGGAGGAGGATGCGGTGGTGGAGGATGTGGGGGTGGTGGTGGAGACAGTTGAGGTGGTGGAGGATGGTGAAGTTAGTTATGTGGCAAGGATTTTAGTTAGTTTTCAGTTTTTTTTTTTTTTTATTAAGATTATGATTCTACTAAGATAATGATGTTTAATATGGGTAGATAGATATGGGATTTGTTTTTTGTTTTTTTTTACTTTTTAATTTATATTGGATTATTGTTTATTAAAATTTCGATTTGATTTAATCTCTCTATTATTTGGATAGCTTGAATTATTTTGATATTATTGATTTTAAGTTACTTTCTTAAAAACCCAATAATTTGATAGCTTGAAAAAAATTTGCGAAGATTTAAATTTATTCTAATTAGGGAAATTGGCAAATATAACCAAGAAAAAAATATAAATTTAGTAACTAACCAAAACCCCCTATGTGGCAAAATCATTGCCACTGAATTTTAATTAGGGGTTTTGGTTAGTTATTAAATTTATATTTTTTTCTTGGTTAGTCACCAAATTAACCCTTCTAATTACATCAAAACAACATTGTTGCATGAAATACAGATCGAAGAAAAGCCAACAAAACAAAAAATGTTGATTCATGTATATGTTTTACATCTCTACCACACAAAACCAAATTATATATCGCGAAATATCAAAACATAAACGACGACAAAAATGCTAGCAGGACATAGTTTAAGTGACAAAACCGCACGGTGGAAGCCGCCGTTTTAACAGAAGCCGGAGCCGGTGGTGCTCTCTTTCCGGCCACCGTTCTTGCTCTTCCGGTAACGGTAGTAGAAGAGACATAAGATGAATATTATCAAGAATATTACTCCAACAACTATGTCGATAATCTTCAAAGGAGTCATCGATCGATCCGTTTTTTTTTTTGTCACTTAATTTCTAAATTATATTTTTGATCGTTAGAGAGTAACAATAATCTCTCTTTCTCTATATGTAGTTTCTCTACATTATATACCAATAAAGTTTTTGGTGATGAGCCATTGTTTAGACTTTGTATTTGGTAGTTGTATTTAGGAGTTGTGAATTAGCCATTGCCCAAGTCTTTGGCTTGTATGTTTTCTCTTTGACAAAATCTGTTTTTTGGAATATTTTAAGGTTGGCAAAATGTTCATCATAAGATCATGAAGTCATATCACATAAATAAACGTTTTCGTTGATATATGGGTGAAATTGATTTTATATATCTATGATTTATAAAATATAGTTTCTTCATAACTCTAACGTTATGTGTTTTATCTATAAGCAAAGTATTGGACATAAGCATGAAAATCAAATATACCTTTTACATACGGCCAACAATTATACAGTAACATTTTAAATTTGGATGGTGATGCAACAATAATAAATATCATGAAACTATATGTCATCGTTAATAAGCCAAAACTTTACATTGCTAATTTTTTTTTTATTGATTTTGTTCATAAGCATAAAAAAATCCGCATAAATTGTTAACTAAGGCTAAAAGTCTTTCAGCCTAATATGTTTCCAATCAAAATTTATTAGTAGGAAAATAACCAAACTTATATATAGTTTAATACATAATTCAATACACATGTTCTTATGCATACACATACATTTGCATAAGTACTTAGAACAATCTTTGACATTTCAAAACAAACAAACAAACTTAAAAAAAGAAATTGGATGGAAATATATATACACCCAACAAGACATTTCCAAAATAGCACATTGCCTCGTTAAAATATTAAAAATTAACCACCGAAATCGCCACCATAACCGCTGCCGAGACAGGCGATGCTTTCTTTTCCATCCTTCTTAGCTTTGTGATAGAGAAAGTGAATGAGCCATGCGATGAATAAAAGCAAGAGAAATGCCCCAAACACTATCAACAAAATCCCGACAGGATCCATTTTATCGATTTCTTCTTAATTTGTGTCTTTTGTTTCTTCACTTCTCATATACGGAACCAATAAGATGTATATATACGTACAAAGATGATAACCCTTTATGAAACTCTGGTTGAGTTAATATTTAGAACTCAACTTGTTAGCATTGACTTTATATTAGGTAGGTTTTATCTGTATTTCAACCGGAACCAAAAACTTAATATTTATTTAGTGATTTCAAACCTGAATTGGGAAGGAAATTTTCATTTTTTTGAAAGGTTATTAAAATGGAAAATTATATTGATCAGGTCACGGATATATTTACGTTTGCTTATGTTATTTCAAGAATATATCATAATCTATTTTTCAAAAAATATGAAATTTAATCATGTACGACCAATTCAAACCTGGATCCTAATCAGATTAATTCAATCATTCGGTACAAATGGAATATAATAACCAAATTTGGTATATTAATACTCCAACGAGGGGTATCATTAGAAAAAAGAGATAGTTTCCTTGAAATTACATATGGTCGCACCATCACCAAGTTGAAATAATATATTTCGACTTACCGTTTAGTAAAATAAAATTTCACTTATTCTCAGGCTTCAACTAGAGAACTTTTGGTAATAGGCTAATAGCAACTGTTTTATAAACGAATAATATTTGTAATACATACATCATACATGTATCCAAATATCCAATCTAACTATTTTGGATTTTCAAACTTTGATATCGATAGATGTCGACAAAGAAATGATTACCTACAAGAAACATGTATTTAGTTTTGAATTATTATACCAAACGATAATACCTTTACATATATCTGGTAAAAGACCCAATTCACGCAATTTTAATTCTCATTTGGATTACTTAACTAAAATCCTAAAAATACCCAACGTTGGACTATCAAAACCAATCTAAGCTGGCAAATTTTCATTTTGTGTTGCTTGGACTTAAAACTGATATATGATCTATAAACAAAGTCATGATGATGACCTTGAACATAATGAACCTGGTTTAAGACGATCCAAAGGTTGTGTTTGAAAATTTATAAGACTTTGAGAGCAAATGTATATACACTAAATTTTAGTGTAGAACCAGAAATTTCAGATTTACACAATTGCTTATTCGCCTTATTATGCTCCATTTATACATACATTAAATTTTCATTTTCCATGAAGGAGATCACACTTTAATACATGCATATTATTATCAGCCCTTAAATATACCAGAAATATCACACATAAAAAATTATAACATCAGAAATATCATACATAAAATGTCATTACATAACTGATAACTATGCAACTTTTAACCTCCACATCCGCCACAACCACCACAACCGCCGCAATCTCCACATCCTGCACCACCACCATCTCCACCACCATCACCCTCTCCGCCGCCTCCACCACCAGAAGGGTTGGTGGTTACAGCCGCAGGTTTAGCAACACTAGACATTTTGGCGGTTACAGCCGCAGGTTTAGCAACTGTAGTAGTGGAAGCAGTTGCGGTCAAAACAACAAGACCGCCATCTTTTGTACCGCTACTTTTAGCGTTTTCCAAGTCTCTTGACTGCGGTGGAAGCGGTGGAGACCACGTCTTCTTCTTCTTGCGGCAGAGACTGTAAGAATACTTCCGTTAGTGTGGCCGAAGTATTAACGGTCCGACTATTATAGTTTAAGTTTAATGTAAGGTTTAAGGTTTCCGGTATATAACGGGATACGGTGATGGACCGAATCAAAGAAAAGATACCGGAATGGGTTTGATGTCAACCCTCTTACTCCACCCAATAAAGAATCTAATCTAAAGGCTCATATACATTTATATATAATGGATTAACTTATATGAATGTATATGTATTAAAGTATAGTTTATATGATATGTCTTAATGAATGGGTGTCTCATTAAGAGACACATTTCCCTCATTCTTTCTCCAAATCACGTGGGCCCTCATATATAAGGGAGAGGAGGAAGTTATTGCAGAGACAAGAGGTCTCATTTCCAGATTTGAGACAAAGACATAACATAGAAACACTAAAGGGAGATTAGAGATTGTGATCGGAATCGGAACACCCCGGCTCCGTCTAAGGGGAGATCGCAGTAAGGAAGGGAAGGAGAAGATCAAACAATCATCAAAGGAGTCATCATCATGCCTAACAATGCAATGGATCAAGGTTAGGCACTCTTCCTTCTTATAACCGAAAACTCCATCAATATGAACTTGTTGATTCATTTGTTCTAGTGGCGATTATGGGATATATTACAAGTTTGTAATCATAAGGTTAAACTTACATGTGGTATCAGAGACACCCTAGAATCATTTGTTTCACTATAAAGCATATTGATGGATAAAACCGAAAAACTCGTTTTTTTCTCTCAAAGAAATTCATCAACGCATTGAATATGAAAATGATCTAAAAGTTATATCAATGTGTAGAGGATGAAATAATCTATCCATCGGTATAAAATTCATTAAAATCCATCAAGTAAATCAAAAGTTATGGGATTTTAAAGTTTTGAAAAATTTAAATCGCGACTGTTCATCGTTGAAGATGAAAGTAACCGTTAGGGACCGGACCGGTCGGTCCATATGGTGTGTAAAGGAACTGGAGACCTGACCGGTCGGTCCATGTATTGGACCGGTCGGTCCATAAAATGCATAAGGATCTCTGGAAAGTGGACCGGTCGGTCCATGTGTTGGACCGGTCGGTCCATGAGATGCGATGGGGCCTCTGGAAACCGGACCGGTCGGTACATTGTTGGGACCGGTCGGTCCACGAAAGGCGAAATGGTCTCTGTAAACCGGACCGGTCGGTCTGTGATCCGGACCGGTCGGTCCATGCCCTGAAAAAAAAAAAAAAAAAATTTAAACCGTTTCCGCTGCTTTCTGAAATGTGAAAGGCTAATCTATTATAAAATGTTAATACATATAAAATTTATTTATAAAGATTATAAGAAAAGAGTTCACATTACGTATAACTTGTTAATCACCAAAGTGGTCTGGTTATATTTAATGTGACGGTAAAGTAAAGATTCATAATTGATCATGATTAAAGGATGCTAAATGACATGAAAAGTTATTGATTGATCAATTGTTTACTTAGTATATCCTAGGAGATCACCCAAAGGTGGATCATTGGGTGTATTAAGTAACAACTAAAGTATTGATCACCCATGTTACGGTTGATGGTGTGTATACCTAAAGGTAGCATTGCTATCCGCTGTAATCATGGATTGATTAATTATTAAAGAAAATCTAAACAAGCATCAATTTAAATGTGTGTGTTTAAAGTATTGCCCAAAGGTTGCTTGAATACATACAAATGAAAGTGTTTAGATTATTTGTTGTCGATGAATCTATTAAAGTATCATAGAACTAATGGTAAGCATATATAAAATTTTGCAGCTCCGTTTGCTTCAGCAAGTTCTGTCGTGAAGTTCAATGGGCTCAACTATGAGGAATGGTCTGAACAGATAAGGTTCTCTTTGGGTGTAATGTCCCTTGACAAGGCTATTCTCACAGATGAGGAGCCAGCAGCTATTACGGATGAGAGCACCGAATTGGAAAAGTCTCGTTATGAGACTTGGGAGCGCTCTAACCGGTTGTGCCTGAATTTACTTAGGATGTCGATGGCGGACAGTGTTAAGCCATCCATGCCTAAGACAGAGAAAGCAAGGGAATTCATCTTGAAAATTAAAGAACAATCCCAATCGGATGTCGCTGACAAATCGATTGTAGGTAGTCTCATGAGTGAGCTAACTACGAAAAGATTCGATTGGTCTCAAACAATCCATGATCATGTTACTCACATGTCAAACTTGGCATCAAGGTTATCGTCCATGGGGATGGAAGTGCATGAGTCCTTCTTAGTTCAGTTTATAATGAACTCTCTTCCTATGGAGTATGGTCAGTTCCAGGTGAATTACAACACCATTAAGAATAAGTGGAACCTTCAGGAATTAAAGGCCATGCTCGTTCAGGAGGAAGCGAGATTAAAGAAACAGAAGGGTGACATTGCACTGTTTGCTGGACATGAAAGTGCCATGGGAAACTCCAAGAAATCAAGCAAGGGAAAAAGGAAGGATAAGGCTGTCTTTAAGACTCCGGAAAGCAAAATCCGTAAAGCTGTCAAGTGTTTCTTCTGCAAGAAGGAGGGACACATCAAGAAAGACTGTCCTAAAAGGAAGGCATGGTTCGACAAGAAAGGTAATGAACATTTATATGTTTGTTCTGAAATGAATCTTGTAGAAGTGCCTAGAAATACTTGGTGGCTTGATTCTGGAGCTTCTACTCATGTATCTCATATTGAACAGGGATTCAGTTCGATCCAGCCTTTAAAAGGAATTGAAAAGTACTTGTTCATGGGAAACAGGATGAAGGCGCAAATAGAAGGCATTGGGACGTATAGATTGATCTTCAACACTGGATGTTTTGTAGATCTTGAAAATTGTCTCTTTGTACCTGAGTGTGCTAGAAACCTTGTTTCAGTAAGTAGGTTGGATGATGTAGGTTTTAACTTTGAGATTGGTAATGGTGTGTTTTCGTTGTACCGTAACAGATACTTTTATGGTAATGGTACATTGTGTGATTCACTTTATAAGTTCAATCTTGATAAAGCCTTTTCTGAATCTTTGTTTAATGTTGAGTATCAAGGAATTAAACGTAGTGCAACTAGTGAAAACTCAGCATTTTTGTGGCATAAAAGATTGGGTCACATATCCAAAGAACGGATGATGAGGTTAATAAAGAAAGAATTATTACCTCCATTGGATTTTAGTGACTTAGATGTGTGTATCGAATGCATTAAGGGAAAGCAAACCAAACACATCACAAAGAAACAAGCCACAAGAAGTAATGAACTCTTAGAGTTAATTCACACTGATATTTGTGGCCCTATAGATGCTCCGTCTTGGAGTGGTGAGAGGTATTTCGTCACTTTTATTGATGATTACTCACGGTATGGATTTACTTATTTGTTGCATGAAAAGTCTCAATCGGTGGACGTACTGAAAGTGTTCATTGATGAAGTAGAAAGGCAACTTGAAAAGAAAGTAAAAGTTGTGAGATCTGATAGAGGTGGTGAATATTATGGTCGATTCACCGAAAAGGGACAATGTCTAGGGCCATTTGCTAAATTTCTGGAAAGTAAGGGCATTTGTGCTCAGTACACAATGCCCGGAACACCTCAGCAGAACGGTATAGCTGAAAGGCGTAACCATACTTTAATGAAAATGGTTAGGAGCATGTTAAGTAATTGCAAACTACCAATGTCAATGTGGACATACGAATTAAGGACTGCGACATATATTTTAAACCGGGTTCCTAGTAAAGTGGTTCCAATGACTCCATTTGAACTATTCACTGGAAGGAAGCCCAGTTTAAGACACTTACGTGTCTGGGGATGTCCAACTAAAGTAAAGTCGTATAATCCGCATGAAAAGAAATTGGACTCTAGGACGGTCAGTGGATTCTTCATTGGCTATCCAGCAAAGTCAAAGGGGTTTGTGTTCTACTGTCCTAACCACAGTACGCGAATTGTCGAGACTGGAAATGCTAGGTTCATTGAAAATGGTGAATCTAGTGGGAGTTCAGAATCTAGGGGAGTGAACATTAAAGAAATTCGGGTAGAAGATTCTTCACCCGTAGTTCTAACCCAAGTTGTTGTTCCTATTATTGGTGTACAACCCACTATCGAAATAGAACAACAGAATGAAGAACATACGGACCCACTAGTTCAGGAGGAAACCGAAAATGAACAAGTCGTCATTCAAGAACAGAACGTTATACCACAAGAACAATTAAGGCGATCTGGAAGGCAAAGAAGATCCGCCATTACAGATGACTATGTGGTTTATGATGTTGAGAATGAATGTGACCTTAGTCTTGATGAAGAACCAAAAACATTCAGGAAAGCCATGGAAAGTGAAAATTCTGAAAAGTGGTCAAATGCTTCAGATGAAGAAATGTCATCTATGGATGTGAACCGAGTGTGGGACCTAGTAGAGTTACCTGATGGTTTCAAAACCGTTGGGTGTAAATGGGTCTTTACGACCAAACAGAACTCTATTGGTAGCATAGAAAGGTACAAGGCTCGCCTTGTTGCTAAAGGGTTCACTCAAAAGGAAGGCATTGACTATACGGATACCTTCTCTCCAGTTTCAAAGAAGGATTCCTTAAGAATTGTCATGGGATTGGTAGCTCATTATAATTTTGGAGCTTCACCAAATGGATGTTAAAACCGCCTTTCTCAATGGAGAGCTTGAGGAAGAAGTTTACATGGACCAACCAGAAGGTTATGTGGCTGCAGGAAAAGAAAATCTTGTGTGTAAGCTGAGGAAGTCAATATACGGATTGAAACAGGCCTCCCGACAATGGTACTTAAAGTTCAATGATACCATTTTGTCATACGGTTACATAGAGGTCATCATTGATCGATGTATTTATATGAAAGTTAGTGGGAGCAAGTTTATCATTCTAGTGTTGTATGTTGATGATATATTGTTGGCTACAAATGATATGAGTATGTTGAGTGATGTAAAGAAATATCTCTCCAAGAACTTCGAAATGAAGGATATGGGTGAGGCAAACTATGTGATAGGGATTGAAATAATCCAGGATAGATCACAAGGATTGTTAAGTTTGTCTCAGAAAGGATACATAGATAAAGTCTTGAAGAGATATGGGATGGAAAAGTGCAAGTTAAGCAAAGCTCCAGTTCAGAAAGGGGACAAGTTTAATAAAGGTCAATGTCCAAAGAATGAACTAGAGAGAAAAGAAATGGAGATGATACCTTACTTATCAGTGGTTGGGAGTTTGAATTACATTCAAACATGTACTCGACCAGACATCAGTTTCGCGGTTGGTGTCTTGGGTCGGTATCAAAGTAATCCTGGAATGGACCACTGGAAGGCTGCAAAGAAAGTTCTCAGGTACTTGCAAGGCACCAAAGAGTTTATGCTTACGTACATGAGATCCGATAATCTTGAAGTAATCGGATACTCAGATTCAGACTATGCCGGGTGCGTCGATACTCGAAAATCGACGTTTGGCTATCTGTTCATATTAGCTGGGGGAGCAGTATCATGGAAGAGTGGAAAGCAGTCCGTCATTGCTACTTCCACCATGGAGGCAGAATTTGTGGCTTGCTATGAGGCTACAATTCAAGCATTGTGGCTGCGGAACTTTGTCTCAGGACTTGGACTTATTGACAGTATTTCCAAGCCGCTGAGAATGTATTGTGATAATTCCGCAGCAGTCTTCTTCTCAAAGAATAACAAGTATTCGAAAGGTGCTAAGCACATGGAGATAAAATACTTGACTGTAAAGGAAGAAGTGCAGAAACGCAGAGTAGCAATTAAGCATATAAGAACGGATATGATGGTTGCGGATCTATTAACGAAAGGACTCCCTCCTGGTATATTCGCTAGCCATGTAGAGAGGATGGGAATAATTGATAAGACCTTGTTGTATTGATATTATGCTAATGTAAAGATGCTATCTTAAGTAATTTGAATTCAATAAAGTTTATGTGTTTTCTGCAAATCAAATATGTTATCATTAGGATATGTACATGTAGTGTTTGGATAACATATGAGTTGAGAATAAAGTTATATCTCAACATAATGGATTTTGAGAATTAGGTAACCTCTCAAATATTAAAGAAGTAGTAAGGTTGGAATTTATTTGTGATGATGGAAGGGAACTTATCGCTGTAAAAGATAAGGGACCGCCTCATTCGATGAGTTTTAATTTTATGGTACTTAAAGAATTAGTTAAGCTTAATGAAAGGATGCGCATTAAAGGAAGTTGAACCATTAAGTTAATACACGGCCAAGTGGAAGAATGTAAGAATACTTCCGTTAGTGTGGCCGAAGTATTACCGGTCCGACTATTATAGTTTAAGTTTAATGTAAGGTTTAAGGTTTCCGGTATATAACGGGATACGGTGATGGACCGAATCAAAGAAAAGATACCGGAATGGGTTTGATGTCAACCCTCTTACTCCACCCAATAAAGAATCTAATCTAAAGGCTCATATACATTTATATATAATGGATTAACTTATATGAATGTATATGTATTAAAGTATAGTTTATATGATATGTCTTAATGAATGGGTGTCTCATTAAGAGACACATTTCCCTCCTTCTTTCTCCAAATCACGTGGGCCCTCATATATAAGGGAGAGGAGGAAGTTATTGGAGAGACAAGAGGTCTCATTTCCAGATTTGAGACAAAGACATAACATAGAAACACTAAAGGGAGATTAGAGATTGTGATCGGAATCGGAACACCCCGGCTCCGTCGAAGGGGAGATCGCAGTAAGGAAAGGAAGGAGAAGATCAAACAATCATCAAAGGAGTCATCATCATGCCTAATAATGCAATGGATCAAGGTTAGGCACTCTTCCTTCTTATAACCGAAAACTCCATCAATATGAACTTGTTGATTCATTTGTTCTAGTGGCGATTATGTGATAGATTACAAGTTTGTAATCATAAGGTTAAACTTACAGAGACAGCATAAGATCAGAACTATCGCGATTGCAGCTACACAACCGCACACTATAAGAGCAATAACATAACCTTTCATTGTTGTTTTTTGGCTTTCTTGAAATTGAAGCAGTTATACCAAAATTATGACTTTTAGTGTCCTTTTATATAGGCTCAACTTGCCGTACACTTTGAAGTTGTATATAGATTAAGCTTATTGCATATAACTATTAATTATCATTGTTTTATGAAAAATGCAAGAAATTTCAAATATAGTAATAAATGACATTTTCTTTCCAAGAAGACATGCATCACTTTTATTATTTCTTATAGTTTCTGTTTTTCTTCAAATTGAAGTGATACAAAATTATGACTTTTGGTGTTCTATTATACATAAGGCCTTCTATTGTCGTACACTTTGAAAATGTATTGAAAAGTTGTGGCATACCCTACATATTTTAATTGGTTAATGAAAGATACAAGAATTTTCAAAGGAAATTACAAATATGCGTGAATATGATGTTCATATTGATTACTTGTTCTTTACAAGAAAACAAAAAGAAGAAGAAGAAGAAGAAATTCAACAGCTTACATGGGGTTGTGCCTTGCACAACTTAATTAGGTGTTGATTGTGTAAGCCACAAATCCATAATAATAATAAATATGGTTCTCATTCTTTTTTGTTTTTGGATAAAATATTCATTTATGTTTGTGTTCATTATTTATATAGCAACAGGGCCGTTCCTGAGATTGCGGGAGCCCGATGCGAATTTGGGTAGTTTTAGTAGGATTTACAAAATTTGGGGGTTTTTTTGTTAAAAAATAATAATTTTTGGGGGTCTTTTTTAATACTAAAAATCCAGAAGAAAAATAGGGATCCAATGCGACTGCCTGTCTCGCCTCCCCTCAGGAACGGCCCTGTATAGCAACGTCACATGAACCAACAGATCCAACTCAAAGTCGGTGTGTCAAGATTTTTTTTTTTATAAATGTTGTGTTTATCTTTTGACTATTAAACTCAAACGTTATATCTAGCTGAACAAATAAACCTTTAACAAATCAACTGTTACGAGTCTGTGTATATATATACTATAAAATAAGTTGTACTTAAATAGGTTGGTACCCTGAACTGTGATTTCGTTCTCTTCGTCAGAGACTGCCTGAGACTCCGTGAAGCTCAGGATGTGGTAGCGACAGACGATGTAGGTCATGCATTTGCCTAATCTTCAACCCATGAACTAGGTTATAATGATAACATGCATGTGAATTTATTACACCCAACAACTAGTTAAATGACATTACCTTCTTGGTTACTTTTTCTTTCCAAGAAGACATATGTGGAAACAGAAGATGCATTATTGCATTGGAAGACCAAGAAAAGTCTACAGTCTACTAATAGAGAATATGTGGCTTCGACACTGTGGAATCAATCAAATGTACGTTTTTTTCTTCTAATGAAGTTGTGACTTACACAATCAACACATTTAATTATGTAATAGAAATAGCTGTGTGTAATCAATCAATCTTATATTTTTTATAATTGTTTTTCTCTAAGATAATGAGGAAAACTATAATAGAAATGCTAACTTTTATAACATGATCAATTTTCAAAAAGAAAAAAATATTAATGAAAACCAAGATAGTTTATTTGTTAATTGACATTTTTCTTTTTATTTTCAGAATTTAGTTATAAACTAATGATGTTTATATATTCTTTTAGCAGCTTTTTGGTATTACATTAGTATAGCTTAATAAATATAACTAAATGGTGTAGTAAATTTTCATAAAAATAAACATATATGATCTGTATAATATACATTCAATTTCTATTCTCCAAAGAGATCACACCTTAAAAGAAACATTACATTACATATATATATATAGAACAAATGAACCTAGACCCCAAACAAGAAATCATCATTATACATATAGAGCTACATAAACCTCAACTTTTAACATGCACCACCTCCACCTCCACCTCCACAACCGCCGCCGCCCCCACCGTCTCCACAACCTCCACCGCCACCGCCGCCTCCGTCTCCACAACCTCCACCACCACCGCCGCCTCCGGCTCCACAACAACAACAACATGTGTCTTCTCCTCCCCTAGTGCGAGTCTTCTCAGGCTTACTCGGCTTCAAAACAACAAGTCCTCCATCTTTCTTCTCATATTTACCCTTTTTCACATCTCTCGCCATCTTCTTCTTGCGGCTCAAGAAACAGCACAACATCGTGACCGTATAGCAAACGCGCACAATCACCGAGATTTTTTTGAGGTCAAGTACAATAGATATGTAAAGCTTTTGTTTTCCAAATGTTATGAAATTCTGATGAGATCATATGTGATGTCAAACCCCTTTTATATTGCCTCAAGTTGCCGTGGACTTGGTCAAATATATATTTATGTAATCTAAGTTTGCGACGTAAACTATGTCTTTATCAAATAAAACTTATGTCTTTATAAAAGATGCAAGAAATTGCACAAGAAAATTCAATTTCTTCTAGTACAAAATGAGACTCTTCTTCTTGGTTAAGTAATATATATGGTCAAAAAAAGAATGAGATGCCCATTTACATAATAATTTGTTTTTTCTCATCATTATAGTTTATGTAGTTGAAAATTCCAGGGAATTATATATAGTTCTTTGGTATAGCCACTACAAAAAAAGAGGTGAATTAGATCATTTATTTAATACATATGCATTACTTATAATTGATGCAAATAAATTTTACATCACTTAAGAAAGTGATCCCGAAAATGGTGATGCAAATAATTTACATCAATTTAAACAAAATCGATGCTAATATATATCAGTTACAAAAAATGATACTAGAATTTACATCAGTTAATATAAATGATGTTAGTATTTAGCTTAATTGGTATTGGTATTGTACACTGGTGCGCAATATAAACCAGTTTGTATAGATTTCATTTAGTTTAAGCCTTTAAGGTTTTGGTTTAGACCTTATTATGAGTCAGTGTATAAACTCACAATTCAATTATTTTATTGACTATTGAGAATTTGAGACTGAAATTATTTAGTAAAAGAAACATCACTTTAATCACAAAATCCCTTATGATGAAAAAACTTATGAGATGGTTGTTCGAGAAGGACGATTTAGGTTTTTTTTTTTTTTCATTCGATTTAGGTTTTTCTCCTTATACCGTTTCATTATATTATATTATATATCTAGTATATACGATTTTGTCTATTTAAACTCGGCTAAAATTTAATTAGACGTGCTATGCATGAGGTCACTATCCGGCCAGTAACAAATATCCATGGAACTAGCTTGATTTTACAAAATCGAATTTCAGGTGCATGGGATGTCATAATATAGGAAATGTAAAGATTAAATAACTCTTGGACCCTATACATTTCAGTTTTTCATTCTCGTTAGAGAGATCACATGACATTAAATCTTCCATGTACATATACACTTATATTACACAACACAAGAAATCATTACATAACTTATAACTACGAAAGCTTATCCTCCTCCACACCCACCGCCGCCACATCCGCCCCCACCACCGTCTCCATCACCGCCTCCACATCCGGAGCCGCTACCAGAAGTGCGATTAGCATTTTCCAAGTCTCGTGACTGCGGTGGTGACAACGTTTTATTCTTCTTGCGGATGTGAAGACAGCATACGATAAGAACCATAGCCATTTCAACCGCCAAACAAACGCATACTATAAGGACGATAAAAGCTTTCTTCATTTCTTTTAATTTTCTTTTCTTGAAACTCAAATTGATACAAAAATTATGAGTTATAGTTTTCCTTTTATATAGACTCAATTTTTACTTTGAAGTTGTATAGAAGCTTATGGCATAAAACGATGGATTTTAATAGGTTTATGAAAGATACAAGAAAGTGCAATTTCAAATGCGCTAGCAAAATTGATAAATGACATTTTCTTCTTGATTACTTTTTCTTTCCAAGAAATCAGTGAATTTTGTTTTATAAAAATGTTAAGATTTATCCCATTTTAGATTTTTTACAGAGTTGATGTAACATCCCGGAACCAATTTATTGTAATTTGGGTGGGGTATCGATCGAAACCAATGGTGGGTGTCGATCGACACCAATGTTTCAGATTAAGTTCCGGTTTATGTTAGTTGTCCGGTATGGGACGGCGGTTTAGGGAGAGCCCTAGGGCTCGGGTATTTAAAGGATTAGCAGCCTTGTGGCCGTGTTTTTGATCAGAGAAAACGTGGTTGAGAGGAAAGAAAGAGAGAAAGAAGTTTGAGGATTCTTGAAAGGGTTTTGCTAGTCGAAATCAGGAGAAAAGAGAAGGCAGTTCTACTTCATTCTGGTAGAGAAGAAAAACGGATAAGGAGTGATGTCTCGAGTTTTAACCCAAAATAAACTGCAAGTGTACAGACAAGAGCAGTAGTATAAGAGGTATCGAATCCACAGAGACCAAGGTTACACTTTGAAAATACGAGATTTTACTTAAAGCTAAGATAAATTAAAATGGTGGTTTTTCTGAAACAAGCAGTGAGCAGGTGCTCAATCGTCTAAACGGTAATAAAATCAATAAAACAAGCACTAGATCAAGGTAATTCTCCGGTGATTTCGGAATCTAAGGTTGAGCATCTATTCAGGGTTTAATTGAACACGGTCTAGAACTCAAACATGAATGTAATATTGCCCCGCTTTCGGCGGCGTATCAATATCTTTGTCTACAACCTAAATACCTAAACTTCCGAGTGGATTTAGTAATGAAGTAAACAAGCCTTAATGCAATGGTTCGATATGTTCACACTCGATGGCAACGATCAATGGCGTTTTGGTTACCACCGAATGCTCATCAATGGTAATTCTAGCAACCTACATCATTTTCGGTGAATAGATTAAACCTAGAGATCATAGACTAAGTGATCAATTTAGCCTAAGCGTTAAGACTTCCTAGAGATGAAGACATAAGATTACCCTATTTGGCTCAACCATCTAAGATCCTAAATCACCATTGAAACCACCTTAACCTAGCTAGAGGACTACTCGGACATAATGAAATCAAACACAACAATCAATGGAATGAAACTCATAATAAAATTATCAAAGAAGATAAGGTTTAGAGGTTCTTCTCAATTGAGGTTAGTGACTGATCCGGATTGAACAAGTGAGCCCAACGGTGGAGGTGATGATTCGGAAATGGCCAAATGCAACAAGTTGATTCCAAAATTTCCCAAGAACAATGAAGAACAAAATATTTTATTGAAAACGTAAATGAGAGAAGAATTCTCTCTGATTCTTTTGTTCGTAAGAAAAGTGATAAAAAATTTAGGAGGAAGAAGGATTCCTCTAATACCACAAAGTGCCATAAAAGTCAATTTCTCAAATCTTTCTAAAAAGGAAATAAAATAAAATCTTCATAAATGGGAAAGAGTGATCAACTCCCAATTAGAAGGGGAGTTTCTTTGACTCATTTGACAGGGAATCTTGTGGGCCATCCTAGTAAATGTCGGCCTCAGCTTTATTAGGTTGGAGTCTGGAGCCACTGAACGAGCAGGTGCTCGCACAGACCGAGCAGGTGCTCAGTTAAGTGAAAAGTCTTCTTTTTGCTCCAATTCTTCTCATTTCCCCCAAAGAGCTCCAGCAGCTCCAAATCATGCTCCAAAGCATCCTAGAACCTGCAAATATACCAAAAAGAACCAGAAAGACTCGAAAAGCAACATAAAACATTGAGTAGATTAGGCTAAAATCCTAATATATCAAGGAGATCGGTTTGGATCAGAGTGAAACTTTGTGGGTAAGTTCTTCTCCCTCTTATCTAGCCGTGAGGCCAATCCGTTCGTCTTTTGGATTTGTACTCTAAGAGTTATTAGTGTTTTCGTGAGGGAGGTTCTGCAGAATCGGGTTCAAGAATCAGTCAGATTGCGAGGTGTTTTGCCGGAGACTCGGAGAGAGTTAGACAACTATTTAGAGGGCGTTGGAAATCTCTATATGTCTAGTTTTCGGAACAGGTTTCCGATCGTAAATCCGAGGTAAACTCCGTGATCAGCATTGATTTGAGTAAATCACGTCGGTTCTTTTCTAAGAAAGTATATTTTGGTTTTTAGTGAAAACGTTTGATCATGGTGGTTTTTGTTCGGACCAAAACATTTAGGATTGCGGGTGTTTCCGTTCACCGTGTTATTCATCCGTACGAACCGACTTAAATCCGTTTTAGGCTAAGGTGAGTGCGTGAACGCGGTTACATGATTAAATTGTTAGGTTTTTGAATGATTGAATTGTGTTGATTATGATTGATATTGAATGGATGAATTGTGTTGATTATGATTGATATTCCTGTGTTTTTCGTGTGACATGTTGTGACTGTGCTGTGATCAGTCTCGTACGATGAAACGGGACCGAGTCTCGAGAGGATTCGACTCGGTCTAGGTTTCTGCGAGGAGTGTCGATCGACACCTAGTGGTAGTGTCGATCGACACCCCATTTTTATCTTCGCGAGGTTCATTTTTGGAAGTGGAGCATCGATCGACACCCAGGAGGTGTGTCGATCGACACCACTTGTTAAATGGTGAAAAATTGTTTAATTGTTGAATGTTGATTGCTCGCGTAGTTTTTGGCAATCTATTTCCCTATTTGTAACCAGTAGGCGGGATGACCGCTTCACTGAGTATTTGTGATAATACTCACGCAACTCTGTTTTTTCCTTTTGAGTTGCAGGTAAAGAAAAAGTGTGATCGCGGAATCATGGCGTATGAAGAGGATGATAGGTTGTTATGTTTGTTGTTGCATTTTTAGTGGAACCTGATAGATTGCTAGAATTGCTAATTATTTCTTTGGTATTCTGGATTTGACCGTTGTTGAATTATGTTTTTATTATATTAGTTTGAATGGTTTAAATGAGTTGTTGTTTTCCGCAGTAGAAGTATTAGGCTTAAAAAAAAAAACTTTGTTGTTTCAGTTGATATAGAAAATTTTGATAAGATCTAGCTAGTATCGTAAAAAGACAGCTTACCTAAGAGAAAAATTAATACAACCAAAATACAATTCAAGAAGAAAGCAAGAAGAAAAAGGAGTCCCCGGAAGGAGAGTAACCTATCGCGGAGAAGCCGATTTAAGAGTCTGATTATAGGAAGGTGCTACAGTAGTTACTAAGTATTAAAAAAATAGAGGAGAGAAATTAGAAAGGTTGCTAATTATAAAGATTTTAGCAACTCATTTAGCAACTCTTCTACAACATGTAACTTTCTTATTGGTCTAATTATATTATTTAATTATTTAATTAACAACTCATTTAGCAACTCATTTTATAACACCTTCATATAATCATGCTCTAAGGGCATCTGCAATGCAGACATTTTAGCATGTCTAAAGATTATAAAATTATTAAAACACACACTCTCTCTTCCTTTTACTCAACTTTATACCTTCTCTTTCATCTTTTTACTCAACTTTTATTAATTTTATATTTAAACACTCTCTTTTCCTTTTCCTAACACTCTCAAAAATATCCTATATTAGACATTCTCTCTCTTCCTTTTCCTAAACACACTCACTATCTACTCTCTTTACTTAAATTTTATTAATTTATATTTCAATATACCCCACAAAAACACTCTCTTTCTTCCTTTTACAACCATTTTAATAATTTTATATTATAAGAACACCCCAAAATGTCTCCAATACAGATGCCCTAATGACGCTTGAATTACACTGAAAGTTCTACAGTCTATGTGGTCTTTTTTTTTTTTTTTTTTTTAGTTTTATGAAATATATTTTTGGGTTAATTTGTATAATAACATAAAAAAATTAATAATTAAGCAAATGGCAAAAAGTGCTCTATGTGGCCAAATAATAACCTTTAGATTTAGGGTAAATGGTTACAAAATTAGTTATAGTTTTTTTTGAATTATATATTCCAATTTCCCTATATTTTTCTTCTTCTAGTTTTATACCAAACAAAACATATATAGTAACGATTTCATTCATTGTGTACATAATACAATTTATAATTGGTATGACAATTTTAATTTTTTAAGTAATGCGTTTACATCTTTGACTATATATAAAACTCTAATGTTATGTTTGAAACAAATAATAAACATAAACAAATCAACTATTACGGGCCTGTGGATATATATACAAATGTACAAACAATCCAATATAAAACGAGATCACCACATATAGGTTGGATCATTAAAAATCCACATATGATTTACATTTGGTCATATATAAGAACGTGTGCCTCACTAGGATAGGATTATATATGAAACATTATTATAATCTCTACAATATCTCTATACACCATATTTATAAAAGAACTATACCTGGAAATTGATGATGCATTGCATTGAAAGGGCCAAGAAGTCTACGAATATATACTTGACTGTGAGACTTTCTCAACAAAAACATATAACGTTATTGAATGTGTCCTTGGAAAACTGTGTGTGTATTACAATGCAATCAATCAATATGATATTTTTTCATTTAAAAAAAAAACTCTTTTTGATCTTATATTTTTGGAAACTAAAATAAAAATGTAAAGTTTTATAGATATGATTAATTTTCAAAACATATGTATAATCTAATATAGCTTTTTTTTTTAACATTTTCAAAATATCTTATCATTTAAAAAAATAATGCTACGAAATTAATGATTTCATATATATATATATATATATTGTATTAGCTCTTGGTTATTTAACTAGTCTAGCTGAAGAAATTTAACTAACTATAAAGTAGGTTTTCAATTAAATAAATATGACGCATAGTATATTTTATTATTTATATACATTGAAATATATTCTTACAAGAGAAAACCACACCTTAAATGAAATCTTGCATAAAATAAATAAATACATCGCCACACACAAGAATTCATCAATACAAATCAAACTACGAAAACTTAAAATCATTTAACCACCTCCTCCCCCACCTCCACATCCACCACCACCTCCACATCCACCGCCACCACCGCAACAACCTCCACCCCCACAACCGCCTCCGCCTCCGTCACCGCCACCACAACAACAACATGATGATACGTCTACTGCTCCTCCATCGTGCTTCTTATGCTTACTCTTTTTCAAAGCCTCTTTCTTTTTTTTCTTACCCTCTTTCATATCTTTCGCCTTCTTCTTCTTCTTGCGGCCGAAGCAACAACACAACATTATCGTTTAGTTTACACAATCAAAGAGATTATAGTTAAGATCAACGATAAATATATAAAGCTTTTATTTTTCAAGTGTTATGAATGGTTATGCAAATATAGTGTGTAAAACCTCGTTTAATTATATATAGCCCCAAAGTGCCGTGGACTTTGGAAATAATATATAATATAAGCTTACGACGTGGACTATTTGTTTATGAAAGTTACAAGAAATTGCACCCAAAAAAATTAATTTCTTCTAGCAGAAATATGCGATTTTACTACTTGGTTGATTAATATAAAATGTCAATATGTTGCCCTTTATAATAAGAAAAAAATTCCCAACATTATATGTTATATGTATAAGTTGGAAATTCCACGGAAACATCATATTAATCACAACGTCACTTGTCATATTCATAAACATAACATGGATGTGATATATTTGTTTCACGAATATTAATCCACGCGGACCACACCAAGAATCTCCATTTGAAATTTAATCTAGTTTGAAATTTTGAAAAAAAATTTTGTCACCTCATTTAAAATTTTGTTAGGTATCAATCATTATGATATTTCATTTCATTATACCTTATATCAAATATGTATGCTTTTGTGTGTTTATAATCGTCTAAATTACAAGAAAATGAATAAAGCGAAGATATGTATTCGATAACAAGATATGTATACGGCTTTTGTAAAGTCTATCCATATATTGACAAATAAAAAAGATTATATAAATGTAAGAATATTTGTGTAATCACATCACATTTACACAATTATTTCACCTTATGATCCAATGTATATTACATTTAGATATAATCAATCTTTCATCCTCGATTATTACCACGACCGTGTTGTATAATAAGAGCATGTGCATTGCACACTTTTAAAGACATCATCGTGTCTTAAAACCATATAAAATTATTAAAACACACACTCTCTCTTCCTTTTACTCACCTTTATATTTTCTCTTTCATCCTTTTACTCAACTTTTATTAATTTTATATTTAAACACTCTTTTTTCCTTTTAAAAACACTTTCCAAAATATCCAATTTTAGATACTTTCTCTTCCTTTTAGACATTCTCAACTCTTTTTACTCAAATTTTATTAATTTTATATTTCAATATACCCCACAAAAACACTCTCTTTTTTCCTTTTACAACTATTTTAATAATTTTATATTATAAAAACACACACTTTAGACCCCAAGGTATCTACAATACACATGCCCTAAGGGGTCCAAAAGTAATATAAAATTATTAAAACACACACTCTCTTTTCCTTTTACTCAACTTTATACCTTCTTTTTCATCTTTTTACTCAATTTTTATTAATTTTATATTTAAAAACATTCTTTTACTTTTAAACACACTCTCAAAAGATCTAATTTAACACACTCTCTCTTCCTTTTAAACACTCTCTACTCTCTTTACTCAAATTTTATTAATTTTATATTTGAATATACCCCACAAAAATACTCTCTTAACATTCTCTTTCTTCATTTTACAATAATTTTAATAATTTTATATTATAAGAACACCCACTTTAGACCCCTTGGAGTTACCAATGTACATGCTCTAATAGTACTAGCTGATGTAACAACAGTACCAGCACAACCGGACATTTTTCTTTTAATTGTTTTTCTTTTTGAAAATCAAGCGATACAAAAATTATGAGTTTTAGTGTTCCATCTATATTGAGTCAGCTTTGCCCTACACTTTGAAGTTTTATAGAAGCTTATGGTCTAAAACTAATAATTTTAAATGGTGTATGAAAAAGGAATTGCAAAAGAAATATCAAATACTGTAGCAAATCAAATAAATGGCATTTTTATTATTAAATTATTCTAACTGACTATGCAAATTATGTAGTAATATTTCAAAAAAATAATCATATATGTGGCATTTAGAGTACACATATTATCCCCAGAGATAAGAGATAAATTAAATCTTACATTACATACATAAATAAATATCACACATACAAGAATCATATCACCATCTTTTAAGCGCCTCCACCTCCACCTCCACATCCACCACCACCACCGCCACAACCTCCACCACCACCATCTCCTCCGCCACCATCACCGCCACCGTCACCTCCACCACAACAACAACACGATGATACGTCTATTGCTGCATCATCACGACGCTTCTTAGGCTTACTCTTATTCAAAATATCTTTCTTTCCCTTTTTACCCTTTTTCAAATCTTTCGCCTTCTTCTTCTTCTTGCGGCCGAAGCAACAACAAAACATTATCGTATAGCAAACAAAATCACAGAGATTATAACTAAGATCAACGATAAAAATATAAAGCTTTTGTTTTTTCGAATGTTACGAATGTTGATGCAAATATATGTCATGTAAAACCCCTTTTATATATCCTCAAATTGCCGTGGACTTTGACAAAAATATATTATTATATAATATAAGTTTACGACGTGGACTATTTTTTATGAAAGTTACGAGAAATTGCACAAGAAAATTCAACTTTCTGCTAGTAGAAAAATGAGACTTTGCTTCTTGGTTGATTTGGTCAAATAGAAAATAAAATGCCCTTTTTTTTTGACATAATAAAATTCCCATTTTTAATTAAGGTTGTTTTTCAATTTCAACATTATGTATAGGTTATGTAGTTGAAAATTCCCCGGAAACGTCATATTAATCACAATATCACATGAGATGTGATATCTTTGTTTTACAGAATGTTAATCCATACGAACCACACCAAGAATCTTTCTCTCTCATAACCTTTCTCTTTCTCTTTGTTGTAGCGGCAGCGGAGGAGACATCATATGAATGAAAGCATCGTGATCAACTGTATAGAAACACAATCACATATTATAATTAAGGTTAGGAAAATAAAGCTTTTGTCGAGTCCTATGTTTTTTCTGGTTTTATGAATAGTGAAACAAGTAATGGTATAAAGTCCTTTTATAGTACGGTCGATATTGCAGTATGCACTTTGAAAATGTAAGTATTTTGTTTAAAATACAAGTTTAAAGACATACTATATTTGTTTTTTTTGAAAAATAGGAATAAATTTATTTCAAAAAATAAAAAAAACGTTAATTAGTGCAATATCCATTAAAAAAACACACAAACTAACCAAATTCTTTAAATTTAAGGATTGAGATTTTGCCACATATACTCATTTTGGTTAGATATGAATAATAATTTTTAATGGTTTCTGAACCAATTAACCTAAAAAAAAAGATAGAAATTTTTTTCTTCTTGATTAATTAGTTGAAAATATATTTACGGTCAATTATAATTAGATCTTTGTTTATATAATATACGTTTGTATAGTTTGAAAGTCCAAGGAAACAGCACATTGCAGATAATTTCTATGAGTTTAATATCTATATCCGATATGTGCAGCAATAACCAAAGATCAATTGATTTTTTAAATAAATTATAATCAGTTGATTGTGTAATATCTCTATCATCGAACTCATCTATATTTAAATAAAATAAAAGAAAAATTCTCGTACATCTTAAAAAATACTTAGCATTATGTTGACTAAAAAACAACTTATATAACCACAAGTATATGATATAGCATTGTCTTCTTCTTTTATCACAATATAGTATTGTCTTATATTTATATAAAATACAGATTCTTTGGTGAGTCGATCATATAATATAACAGATAAACAACGTATACTTTGTGCAAACCAAAACTTACCACATTTACACAATTCTTTCTTAACCGATATATGATCCATTATATAAACTTACATACATTCATTTTCAAGATCACATGTTAGAATCAAGGCACAAATAAATCTACGCACAAGAAGAAAATCACATTAATTATTATATCTACAGAATACTTCATGATCACGATGTCCCATCTTTTAACAGCCACCACCACCGCCACATCCACCACCGCCACCGCCACATCCACCTCCAAATCCGCCGGAGTTATTACCATAGCGTTGGCGGCGGCGGTATGAAACCTGTTTTACTACTCGCGGCCGAGGCAGTGGCGCAAGTGGCTTTTTCTTCTCCGTTTTGGCCACTTGCGGCGGAGGAGTTGCTGGAGTTTTCTTTCCTGGTTCAACAGCATGCGGAGGAGAAGACGACGGTCTTATCTTGGTGCAGCATAAGAAACGAAATATCCCCATGTCGTTATAGCCAAAACAAATTGTGAAACTATAGTGAATGATACGTATAAGTGATAAATTGACCTTTTATATAAAGATAGCTCAAAATTTCCGTTGACTCTTTTTAATGTATTTAGATATCCTTGCCGACATGAGCCACATGGTCTATATATTTTCTGAATTAGATACGAGAAATTGCAAAGGAAATTTCAATTTGTAATGGAATCAACTTAAGTACAAGAAATCAAATGCCAAAGACTATCAACTTTGGTTGGTATTAATTATGTTTCAGAGATGAAATTATTTTCGATTTTAACAATGAACGAAACTCAAATCTAGATTAATGTTTTTGCCAACTGAAGTTGCTGAGACTTGTGATTAACCAGATTGGTTGCAAAGGTATTTGTTTAAGCTTTTAGTCTTCTATATATTATTTCTTTTTGACTTAGTCTTTTCTTTTGCTTACTATAATAAGATATAAAGCGATTAAGCCAACTGATATAAAGAAAGAAATAAATGTTCTTGATTAATACTATTTGGCCTTTTTTAGTACGGAAAAGGTTGTGGAGGACAACCAACTAACCAAGTTGCAGAAATTTTATGAAACAGTCCATGCTAAAAATATATCACATTGGAGTGAATTATATTCTTTCTTTACCTAACAGTTGATATATTGAATTTTTTGTAATAATACGGGAAATATTAAAGATATCAGCTGGAAATATTGTAACAATTGGTTGTTTGATGAGTTTTTGAAGACTATATACATATATCCTGAAATGTAAATTTTACATACAATGAATTTATTAGTTCTTATTAGGCTTATATATTGCATACATACAGTGAAGACAATATATATATGTAAGTGAATATTCCTATAATAATAATTATTTCATCAGAAAGTCCATGCATAATGGATCCACGTTACATCGATTGCACATAATATATGGATAACACAAATTCGTGAGTTTACTAAATAGTAAATACACTATATAACCCATTCAGAAACTATATCTAAGCAAAATCTACAAATACCATTAGATTCATTACATGTATAACTAAACAAACTATATAAACTCAATTTTTAAGAGCCTCCACAACCTCCACCTCCTCCTCCTCCTCCACCGCCACCACAACCACCGTCACCACCTCCTCCTCCTCCTCCTCCACCACCACAACCACCGTTACCGCCACCACCTCCTCCACCACCACTACCGTCACCTCCACCGCCACAACCACCGTCACCGCCGCCACCAAATGCTTAAGTAGCAGCCATAGTCATAAAAACTAACCCTCCATCATCACTCTTACCTCGAGGCATTTCTGTTTTTGTAGCCAAAGAAAAAAAAAATAGTTGGTACTCTAAACCCTGTTAAACAAATATTTTGTAACTACTCATGTTCTGGTTTCTTAAATTAAAGATTACATTTCGTCCATATAAAAATAAAGTATCTCATTTCTTAAATTAAAACTTACCATTTTTACCATGTTCCACATCAATTTTCCTTGGCTTGTATGTAGGAGTAAATTGCCACCGCGGCGGCTCCGGCGATCGAAGTTTGCTCTTCTTGTTCTTGCAACAGCAAATGATTATAAGAACCACCACCACTACAAAAACGACTAGTATTTTAGTAGCAACATCTTCAAAATGATCATCAACTTTCATCATATAAGTTTTGTTTTGTTTGGTTTTGACTCTTTATTGATAATATCTATATAGAGATTATATAGAAGAGTTAGCAAATAATTGATGAAGATGATCATATAATGAGATTAACGAGCATTTATTATGGTGGTTGATTTTAACCCCGAAAATGCTTGTGGACTCGTAAGTCATAGATATAAATGTAGAGTCTATATCCGGAAAACATACAACATGCATTACTGGAAGACTGAAAAGTCGACCACTAGCGAATTTTTGGTCGTGATTATGAGATAATGAGATCACTAGGTTTTTTTGGGTACCTTTAGAGATAGTAAGAGTAATGAATGGTACATATATATTTACTTGTATATAACAATTAACTTCTTTTTCAAAAGAAAATAATGTAAAATTTATTCATCTCAAAAAAATTAATTTACATCGTGTGCAACATGTTTGTTTGATCTTTAGTAAAACGTAAGAGTAAACCCACATTCTATAGTTATAAAATGTATATATAACAATTTATCATTAGTTATAATGTATGGTGCACTAGTTAAAATGATAAATGAATTAAAATTTAGAAAGATATGTTTGATCATTCAAATAGTTAAGAAAATTCATGCACACATGCACACAAACCTTTACAGAATAGAAGGACTATATATACATTCATTAATTTTTTTACAATTTGTAGCTCGTAGTAAAAATACATACATATAACATGAATATAAATAAAACTTTGTTGCCAGAAAATGTATTGACATTACTCTTTTCTTCTCGGTAAGAATTAACATTTATACAGTAATCATTTCTTACCTATATAATAGACAAATACATACACTTAATTCCCATTCTCACAAGAGATCATAACATATCACACATGACACATTTAAATCTTTTTTTTGTTTTTGTTTTGATGTATGACACATGACACATTAAAATCTTACATGTTACAAATAAATAAATCACCCACACATAAGATATATTACATTAATAATTAATTACTATATACCTAGAACCCTAATTAATCATTTAACCACCACACCCACCACCACCACCACACCCACCACCGCCGCAACCACCGCCATCGCCGCCGCAACAACAGCCTCCGGAGGTCTTACTCTTTTCCGACGACGACACAACAACAACACCTCCATCTTTTGTTCCTGACTTCGTCTTCTTCTTCTCCTCCTTCTTGAGACGCCTAGAACGCCTGTAATAGCATAACAACTCAACACACATCGCGATAATTATAACAAATGATTTATAACAGCCCAAAAAAAGTTCTTTAAGTGTAATGATATGCTAATATGATAAATTTTTATTGCATATATAGATAAAACCAAATTTCCATTGACTTTGAATATAAGCTAAGAACATTAGAATATTTATTTTCTGACGTATACGAGTATTTGCAATGGACATTTCAATCTACTACAGCAAATATTTGGAAGTTTTCTTGGTGATTTAACTTTTCAAAAGAAAATGTATATATTAATAGGGTCAAATATAAAATGAGATCCAAGTGATAGATTCAATATTTGAAGAAATTCTATGTTAAAGACTTTATAAAAGTATGGACTGAGTATTCAATTGATCTATATCAAGTGTGCAACAAGTAAACTTGATATGTATTACACATTCTCTTTTTTTGAATGAAATTAGTTGATTAGAAGTGAAATTGCGAAATATTTTCAATCCTTAACTTTTCAAGAAAGAAAATGTATATATTAATAGAGTCAAATCTAAAATGAGATCACAACCGATAGATTGAATAGTTGAAGAAATTCCATGGAAACAAGACTTTATAGAATTAAGGATTGAATATTCATTAGAGATGTCAAGTGTGCAATAAGTAATAAGTATACCATTTCAATTTACACATTCTCTCTTTGAATGAAATATTTTAATGATTAGTGAAATTACGAAATATAGAAACCGCGTGACTTACCTAGTCGATCTATACACATCGGTCATGCATTCTGATGCTAGTAATGTTGGAAACATTCTCAACAATAAAAAATTTCAAAAAAAAAAAACAAATCTGAACCATACACTACAAAATAAAAATTTGCATTTTGGATGGACTTTTTAAAACCATGTCCAAATAATTTCACAATATATACATAGTAATTGTTGCAAAGTGTACGAAATTTATGTATGTATGTAACTCTATCGCAAAGTCATTGTAAAATTTATGACAACAAATTTGACTCATAATTGTGTTCCTAATTTTGATAGATACTTTAGAAATTTGCAGAAAGAAACAGCTTAAACCGTCCGTGTGTAAGTAGGCTAGTGGTATTTGACTAGAGAATGTACTTACAAACGCTTCCTCTAATTCTCAATCAATTTCTACGATTTCTGCTCATGGTAAAATAAATGTGTATATATTATACACAAAGTATTGCAATGAAAACTTCAATTCTGTTAGCAAATAATTAAATAGACAATTCCAAAAATACCACTATTGAATTATTTTTAAGAAAAAAATGTAATAGTATATGGTCAGGGCCGTGCCTAATGAGTTATCAAAAAGACATTCGCCTTAGGACCCCGAATAATATATAAATTTTAGGGGCCCCAAATTACCAAGAGTTATAATATATAAATTTTAGGGGCCAAATTACCAAAAGTTGGTAGTAGTCTAATGGTTTAAATCAATCACATATGTAATCTACGGATCCGAGTTTGAAACTCCAAATATGCACAATTTTTTCCTTTTTTTTTGGGTTTTATTGTTGGTTTATTTATTAAACCATTTAACTTAACCCTAAGATTCTAATTATTTTTTCCTCACAGTCGAGCAATCAAACAAATCTGCAAAAAAAAATCAAACAAACTACTGAACAATCAACAAACCTGAAAAAAAAATGGCAACAAAAAAATTGAAATCAATTTTAACTTCTCCATTCATCGTCTTCCTTGAAATAAAATTTTAGCGTTAAGACTTTTTTTTCTTGATTTTATATTTTATTATCTTTGTTTTTGTTTTAAGTAATTTATATTGTTTAAAACTATTAAAAACTTTTTTTGAAAAGGGTCTCTTTTTTTAACTCGCCTTGAGCCTCTACAAGTCTAGGAACGGCATTGTATATGGTCAACTCTAAAATGAGATCCCCAAGAAATAGACTGAATAATTGAACAAATTCCATGGAAACAATATAGATTTATGAATTGAATATTCATTCGACTTTATAACTAGATCTTGAGAGTTGATATATATTACACATTCTTCTTTTGAATTAATTACTTTAATGAATTAAGATGACGATAATATCGAGCTTGTTCGAAGATAAATTAAGCAAACTTCTTCCCGAGAATTCCAAAAAATAGAAAGCTTGTGACTTACCAAGTATATATATACACATCAATCATTATCAAATGTGTTATAATATTCACACATAACAAACCAAAAAAAGATGTACAAGATAGGAATAAGCAAAATGTAAAAGAGAGAAAGCGAGCTAAAGAGAATGAGATTAATGTTACAAAATAGTAATTTTCACTTACATGATTTCTTTATAAGATAAGATCATCTACATCAATTTCACCATACCAAAGACGTCACACATAACAAACAAAAACAAATATGATCACACGAACAAGAAACCATTACATAACCGCGGAACGCTTTAACCTCCACAGCCTCCGCATCCACCACAACCACCGCCTTCACCACAACAACAACCTTTGCCGCGGCTAAAAGCCCGACTAGTGGTGGTCTTCGTACCCGTTGTCAACACACGAAGCTCTCCATCTTTCTTTCCTGTTTTATCCTTTTTCAAATCCTTCGATGGAGAAGAAGACAGGGACGGCGACAATGAAGATGGCTTTTTCTTCTTCCGACTAAGGAAACCGCATAACATCCGAACCATCGAGATCGTATAAGACTAAATTCCAAAATTCACATCAAAATTCATATTAAGACTAAGCGCTGCACGATCTGCAAATCGTTTCACAGAATATATCAGGTGCAATTTTGGGAATTGTTGTAGCAATTCTATCGAGTTCCTCGTTCTCAACCATACACTAGAATAAAAAAAAATTGCATTTATGGATGGAATTATTAATCCAATATATCCCAATAAGTTCACCATAACAGATATAGTGTTACAAAATGAATTTTTACTTTACCGCAAAATCATTGTAAAACGTATGACAAAAAATGACTCGTAATAATGTTCCTATAAATCTGATAGTGATACTTGGAAAACATTGAAATATCACCAATAACTGATCAATAATGAATATGAATATGCCTCCGGTTATCGGATAAGTAAGAAACGGCTTAAACATTAAAGGTGTGGTGGTTTGATGGTTAGTATGGTGCCTTGGATTCAATCTTCTTTGAAAGAGATGATAAAAAAACCATTTGGATCAAGAGGTGATAAATAAAATGGAAAGTAAAAAAGAAAAAAGAGAGAGAGATGGTTTACCTTGTGTTGTGGACCTTGTGGTGTTATTTCTAGTCTAGTTCTGATCCATGCATGGTGATGAATGGATTATGGTCGGAATTTTAAAGTTATTAAAGAAACGGCTTTAACCATAGAGATAGAGTCAAATAATATATTTTACAATTTTTGGAAAAAAAGAAGGTAATGATTAAAAGTTTCATGTTTATTAACAAAATCTTGATATAGTGAAAGTTTACCATCGAACATATATTATTAACCATTTGTAAACCATAAATTTTCACAATTACAAAATAGTAATTTTTCATCTATATGTTCATTTACAATAGATCATCAATATACACACAATCAAACATAACAAAAAAACTTACATGTATATAAAAGATACCATCACACGAACGAGAAAGCATTACATAACAATAAAACGCTTTAACCTCCACAACCTCCACACCCGCCGCAACCACCGCAACCACCACCGTCGTCACCGCAACAACACGCTTTGCCGCGGCTAAAAGCCCTGCTAGTTCGGGTCTTAGAACCTGTCGTCATCACACGAAGCCCTCCATCTTTCTTTTCCGGTTTACTCTTTTTCGAATCCTTAGGCGACGGCGATGACGACGACGACTTTTTCTTTTTCCGGCTAAGGAAACCGCATAACATCCGAACCATCGAGATTGTATAAGCCAAAAATCAATCACAGGTTAAGCTTTTGTTCTTTTTGTTTTTTTTTGGAAAGTTTTCACTAATCTTCAATGATACAAATAGGATTAAAAGTCCTTTATATACTATATAAATATCACTAAATTGTCATTGACTTTGTATATATATATTGAGCTTACGACATCTTCATAAGCTTATTTGTATGTTAATCAATACATGAAATTAAGATTGTTCTAGTGAATGTAACCGTTAGCTCGTTCAAGTTCATAAGAGATCCATTCAAAAATTGTATATTAATGCAAAAGTAGAAAGAGCAAAAAACAAACTTTCTTTGACTATATTATCCAAAATATTTTAAAGCTAATTGCTCATTACTAAATCTATGTACAACTAGTTAAAACATTATGTAATAATATAACTCGGACCACGCAAGGCTTGTCTAGTCTTAAGTAGGAAGAAAAGAAAGAGAATCACACACATTTTCAGACCATCTAGTTACATCGCCGCAACGGCTACCACTATAACAGCGGTTGAAGCAGCGGCCCAGAACCGCAGATGCAATATCATAAGAGACCACATTTTTACAGAGATTTCCAATGGACAATCACAATCTAATCGCTCTTTTTTACTTCTTTTTTTTCCTGTCTCTATAGGGTTTAAGACTTTAAGGCATGTTTTAGAACCCTAAAAACAGTCAAGAATTGGTTTTTTCGATTACACAAATCCAAAAACAGGCTTAAACCCTTAAAATTCCAGTAAAAATAGCACAAGAGCTTCTTCTCTTGAGTTACAAAGATCGAAAGAACAATGCCGTTATTTCGGAAACCCTATTGAAAAAAGCTAAAAGCCCAATTTTCCAGTACATGTTTAAAAGAAATGGGTACCGTTTAACGCAGAGGCAAGATCTAGAATACGATCGAAACTCAAACGCGGCGATGAAGCTTTTGAAATAAACGTTTGAAACCTGAGTACTCTATCTGTAGCTCTGCGACACCTCCATAACGAGCTTGTCCATAAACTTGTATTTCTTGTCAAATCCCCAACCAGGATTACTCTGCATTGCCCAAGAATCAGAATACATCAGTACCTAAGAGATTTGTGTTCAATGAAAGATTTTGGGCGAGAGGTCAGAGATCGAACCTTAAGACTAAGCGCTGCACGATCTGCAAATCGTTTCACAGAATCAGGTGCAGTTTTGGGAATTGTTGTAGCAATTCTATCGAGTTCCTCGTTCTGTTTCTTAGCAGTTACACGATCAGGACCACTGTAGTGATCAACAATCTCTTTAATAAGCGGAGCTTGCGCCATCACTTCAGCAATCGCTTCCTGCAAAAAAAAGTGAGAAACTTAAAGTTGAAACAAACGAAACAAAAATATCGACATAAAAACAGCAAAATTCACATTATTATTACCTCCCATTCTTCTTGATCCTTGATTCCCTCGTACGCCACTATGAAAGGCTTCACCTTCTCAAGACACTCACGTAGAGGCATTGGCGGTTTCTCATCAATGTCGGGATTCGATCCAAAGTTCGGCATTATGTATTCTGGCTCACACTCAATCTACAAAGCAAACCAACAGAGAAAGGCACTAATACCTCAGATCCTGTTACAAAACTTGAGATCATACCAAATTTCTAAACTTTAAGGGCCAAAACCTACCACATATTATATGATCTTGCTACTCCCAATTCACTATTCCTAATTCAACTTAAAAGTTGTGAACTTTTCTATGCAATCATTAGAGAGAAAACAGAAACTTTTACCATGAGATTGGTGTCATAAGCATCAAGAAACGCATCATTAGCAGTAGAAGGTAACGCCTTATCGCATATAGCCTCGAAACCGTCTGCTAGCTCTTTCATCAATTCAGGTCCCATTTTCTTAGCAAATTTTTCTCCATCAGCAGAATCACCAGTGAATATACTTATAGCTTCTTGTTCAGCTTCTCCTTCTTTCTTATCATTACCATATCCTTCACCACCTATTCCTCCTCTTCCTCTACCTCTTACTCCTCTCCCTCCTCTTCCTCTCCCTCCTCCTCTTCCTCCTCGTACACCGCTTGCTTCAGCTACTTCACCGCGCGAAAGCTCGCTTCTTGCTCTTCTTCCAGCTTCTTCCGCACTCAATTGTTGCCTCGGAGCTTCTTCCTTGCGCGGTTTCTGCTGCGGTTGTGATCGCTGTGGCTGAGACCGTTGAACGTGACGGTTTTCTCCTTCGTTCCGAGTTGGTTTTCCTCTACCTGTTCCCTTTACAGGACCAAGATTCGAAAATTCACTTCCTAAAGCATTGAATATGTTATCAGGTGGAGCAATTTCTCCAGATTTAGCATCCAATGGTAGTGAAGAAGCAGCTTCTTCCTTCAAATCCTGCAGCTGCGTAAACACAGGCGTTTTAGGCGGTAACTGCGTTTGCGTTTGCGGTTGAGATTCAACATTAGGCGGCGATTGTGGGAAAGGGGAAACCGGTTCTGATGCGACGGATCCTCTTCCACGGCCGACGATTGGAGAATCCGGTTTAGCGAAGAACGGAGGAGAAATCGGATTAGATTGGATCGGACGACCACGACCATGACCATAACCTACCGGAGATTGAGATTCGCGTCCTTGATTCACCGATTCGTTACGATTGATACCGAATTGTCCATTTCCGTCACCACCGGCGAATCCGCGTCCACGACTACGGCCAGAGCCGTCGGAGGAGGAAGATGAGAAATGAGAAGTTGGTTGAATCAGAAATGGAGATTGGTTCAGTATTGAAGCGAAGGTGAAGCAATTAGGGTTTGATAATCTTCTTCCTATAACACCTCTCATCTCTGTGATTTTCTTCTTCAAGCAGCGAAATTGGAACACATCAATGGCGGATCAAGGGTTTTTGAGTCACCGTGGGGTTTTCTCGATACAGACGAAACGACGTCGCTTTGAAGAACAATAATTTCGTTAATAACAAATTTAGTCCCTGTAGTTTTCGTATTCTCTAATAAAAAGCTTGATATTTTCTTTCTTTCCAGGAATCACCACAAAATCACTGAAATAGTGTAGAATCTGCAGAAGGCATCAATGGCGAAACAGGAGAAAACGAAGGTACAAAAAAACTCAAATTTTGTTCGAATTACAAATAAAAGAGAATCGAATCAAGGAAAAATAGAAATAGGGTTTATAACATTTGTGAAACTGAAAACAAATTTTGAATTTTGGTGTAGGGTTTGCGAAAAAAGCGAAAGATCTGGGAAGTCGATGATTCTGAACCTCTGAAACCAGGTAAATCCTCATCTTCAAGGTGCAATGATTGGACCCTGCACTCAAAAATTTGAATTTTTTTGGAGTATTTGTAGTCGTTGAAGCTTTGGGTACTTGTCTGTGTCAATCTCAAAACCTAACCAATTACTCTCAAGAATTTGAAGAGAGATCAAAGAAGGGAAATGCCCCGGTAGATCACTGCTCAGTTCTGGACATCGTACAATGGAAAGATCTTGGAGATTAGGGAACAACGTTCCTCCATAGACCTCTACATCTACCCATTCTTCCCAATTTGGCATGTCTTCAAAAGACAGTATCTCAAGGGACCTAAACGGCTGCTGATCTTGATCACGCGATTCGGGATGGCTGGTGTAAAACTCTGGACCTACTACTTTAAGTTAAGGTCCCTCATTTTTGAAATGTTGAGTTCCTTGAGACCTGTTAGTCTCCCAAGAGAAGGCAAAGACGTACACATTTGACATTCGATGAGAGTTAAGCATACGATGCTTGAGAATGAAGGGTCACTCATCCACGCGGGGAAACGATTTCCATAGTATTTTTTATGGTGAGCTCCTCTATCTGATTATGTGGACGTAACTTCTCCAAGATTGCGTCTTCAATATCCGTCCCTGAGATCACGTTAGGAACCGATGTTCTCCAAGTAAAATCTATCTCTCTCAGATGGGTCTTGCTCACCAAATTTGCTTCTTCTGCCTCATGAATATTCCCAACTCTATGCAGCTCGAGGATTGTAAGTTTTCCGCAAAGCTCTATGAGATCTCTGAGTACCGAAATCGTCGCCCCTTTGCCAGCACCAACGACGAAAGTGGTAAGAGTTTGGAGCCTCTTCAATCTACCAAAGTTTGATGGCATCTGTTTCAACTTCGTAGCAGTCAAATCAAGATATTCCAGCCTGATAAGATTGCAGATAGCTTCATCCAGTTCGGTCAGATTGGGACAGTATGATAGTAGAAGAGTCTGAAGATTATACAGATGACGAACAGATGGTGGAAGTTCCTCGAGATTAGTTCGAGAGAGGTCTAAGTACCGGACATGCCTCATTCCCTTGAAAAAATCTGAGGGTAACATCGCAATACTATACTGTGACAAAGACAACACACGAAAGCAGTTAAGTTTGGGAAGTATCTTGTCTCTGACCACATTATTTAAGTTGCACTTTTGAGAAGAATCTCTAAGGCTCAGAGGAAGAAAAGTTCGCAAAAACTTTGCCCTGCCCAGTTCCATAAACTTCATAGCCTCGCCACTATATTGGTCCCGTAAGTACGATAGGTGCCTAGTTTTTCCTGACATTTCTTGAATTGGATTCTCATACTTGAAGGAGAATTCCCCCGCTGCAAATTGAGCCAACTCGTTTATAAGATCATGCATTGTGAACTTCGTATCACTCTTTCTTTGGAAAAGCGACCTTGAAACTAGTTCTGTAAAGTATCCATCTCCAACATCTTCCATCCTCTCTGTGCTTTCTGCCTGCTGCAAGAGTCCCTCTGCCATCCACAAAAGAACTACCCTTTTCCTATCAAAGGCATACCCTTTTGGAAATATGGAGCAGTAGGCAAAACATCGTTTAAGGTGAGCCGGAAGATACTGATAGCTGGTTCGTAAAACAGAAAGTATGCCTGTTGAATCAGTTGGAGGAGCCCAGATCTTGTTGTTTAGGATTCTCGTCCAATAAATAACTTCTCTGTTAGACCATACCAGACCACCAAATGCTTTCGCAGCTAAAGGCAGACCTTTGCACTTGTTCACTAACTTTTCTGCAAGGATTGCGAATTCTCGATTTAGTTCCTGAGCATTTTGTACTTGTTCCATGAACAGATCCAAGCAGTCCCCAGGTGATAGAGGCTGAAGTGTGTGTGTGTAGCTAGCACGCACATTTGTCGCGACATGGTGATTTCTTGTTGTCACAATAATCCGGCTCCCCTTGGCAGCAGATGCAAAGGGTTGGCATAACAGATTCCAATCCTCAAAAGTTCCACTCCACATATCATCAAGAACGAGCAGAAATTTTTTGTTTGCTAATTTCTTATTCAAGCTAACCTGGAGTTGATTTAGGTCTGTAAAAGCGCACGGCGGTGAAGTGACCGACTCATAAATGGTCTTGGTAAGTCCGAAAACATCAACCTCCACTGAGACATGAATCCAGGCTTTTACTTCAAAAGGATTCTCAATGCACTGCTCATTGTACAGGAGTTTTGCAACCGTGGTCTTGCCAACCCCTCCAATGCCGACAATAGCTACCACGGATTTCTTCATATTGTCGTCCTTATCTGCCATCAAGAATCCCATGATGTTCTCCTTTTCTGATTGTCTACCAATCACTCCCGGTTCTTCTATTAGAGATGTTGTCCCCTGTCTTGCTATTTGTGTCGTCATTGTGACCTCTTTCAAGCTGAGGCTATGTCTTTGTGAGGCTAGATTCTCGAGTGTCTCTGTGACCTTCTTAAGCTTGGACTTCAAACCTGCCCTGTTAGTATCAAGCCATTTTTTTAAGTAGTCTCTTTGGAAAGCGAAGCTTCTGTGGTAATATCATCAAGAACATCCTCAGCATGGTAAACGATATCTTTCAGATTGTTGACCCAATCTTGCACTGCCTTGTTGGTAATTTGCTTCTCCTCGGCATCAATAAGCACTGCACTTATTGTCAAAAGTGTGGTTTGCAGCCTTTCAAGCATGTCTATGTCTTCCTTCTGTTTTAGCCCCTTGTAGAGGTCATCCAAAAGGGGAGACATCAACGGCTGGAACAGAGCCTGTAAGAAAGCTGACATAAATATCTCTCCAATCACCATCCTTCCAATCTTCGTGAGGCGTCTCAAAACACAGGTTAAAGAAGAAATTGAAAGCTTATTTCTTTCTTTCTGATGAACTTTACAACATTTCTTTCTTTTGCAGAGAAGCCACTATGTCTTGATGAGTTCCACTCCATTGACTTTATTAATAAAATAAACAATAGGGCCAATTTGTTGTATCAATATGATTAAAAAAACTACTTAATAGTTGCACGTCACGTTGTGCATTTATGTAAGCTCTAAGTTCGACTTCTAGGCCATATTATTATATTCACATAGCGTGTAAGAAGTATTGATATATCATGGTTTTTACCCGATTTTAACCATGATATAACCGGGTTTATATTAGTATTTGTGGTATTTTGTATGTATTTTGCAGTGTTTTGCAGGAAATGGTCATTTAGAGCTTAATGGAAATATTTGGAGCATTTTGGACCATTTTGGAGTTGAAGAGATACAAGTGGAATAGGGACCTTTAAAAGGTCCCTGTCGATCGACAGTTGTACATATGTGTCGATCGACGGAGCATTTTAAAGACGAAAAAATATCCACAGACGCCCTCGTGTCGATCGACATATTGTTTGTGTCGATCGACGGTGGCTCTGTAAACCTAATTTTACCACTTGTATAAATACTTTTAACTCGTTTTTACTTAAGGACACACTGTTTTATTAAGGAGGTAGAGAGAGAAAGAGAGACTTTTGGAGAAACTTTGAGAAGATCTACATGTTTTTGAGATTCAAAGACTTCAAACCCTTTTGTATCATCTACTCTTACTCTTTAATGCAATCTTATTCAGTTAATATGATTTCATCATCTATTTCTGAGTAAATCACTTGTTAGGTTTTGGGATTTCTTGGGTTATGACTAGAAATCATTGAAATTGCATATTTGTTAAGGTTTATCCGTAGGTTCTTCATTTAAACTGTTATTAATGCTTGATTCTTGCTTGATCATCTCGAATCTCGATCTTAGGATTGTTGATTAGCCACGACAGTGGGATTAATAACCTGAACTAGTTTAAATGGGCAAAGTTACTTATTCGCAAAGAAATTTGGTTTAGGGACTTTGTGAACATATCGAACTCGTACTAAATGCTTGTTTAGATTCGACGAATTCGCAAAGAAATTTGGGATTCGAGGATCTAAAGATAGATAGCCTTCGTAACGACAGTTAGCTGGCTATATTTTCGTGTTTGAGTTCTAGAACGGCACTTAATTGAACCTTGACAATTGTTATATATTGATTTCGAATCATTACCTAAAGAATTTCCATGACCTAGCTTTCATCTCTTTAAGTATTTAATCAACCCATCTTTCGTTTACTTGTTTTATAAACTGTTTTTACTCTTACAATCGTTTTACTTAGCAAAATCTGATTACCGAGATTGATTGTGTATTCTAACTCCCTGTGGATTCGATCCTTAAATACTGCGATGATCTCTTTGTTTGAGAGAGTGGTTCTAGGGTAAATTTGAGCCCGCATCAAGTATTCAACTGGCCATTATAGTTGACATGGAGTTATGCTCTTCATTCTCTCTCAGTTAGGAAAACAAGGAAAGGAGAAAAGGAAAATCTTCACCTGTAATTAGACAAAGAAGAAGTTCCCATCTGAACAAAAGCCATTCGACTTCAGGTCTCTCCCTCTGATCTGAACTAAATCCACATTTTTTCTGATCATTTTCCTCTTTTTAAGTATGTAAGTATAATTATGTAAAAGACTGAATGATGTTGGAATGTAAAAGTATTACCCAATAATGGAAATAAGAAACAGTAGATCGTTAGAAAAAGTAAAAGTCCTTTCACGTTTGTCATATTTTTTTGTCCTGTTTTTGAAAAAGAGTTTCAATCTTTCAGGTTTTCTCTTAAGTTAGAAGCTTAAAACAATGTCGGAAAAGATAGGAGCTATGGGTGGTAACTTAGGAGGAGCATTCGACGATGGTGTTATCAAGGTGGCATATCAAGGTGGTTCTGGAGGCAACCTATGGGACCATGGTGTTTACACTGGCGTAAGAAAGGTGTATGTTACATGTAATGTTGGGATATCGCATATCAAGGTCGAGTACGACAAAGCCAGCAAAGTGGAAACACGTCAAAATGGGGATATGATGGGAGAAGATAGGGTCCAAGGACAACAAAACGAGGTCCTACTTTAAACAAATCCTTAACTTCTTTTTTATGTGATATAAGGCAAGAACACTCTTGACGTGTTAGCGCTGAAGCTATTTGTATCTATAAAGTTTGAATGCTTCCCATTTACAGTACAGTACAACATTCTTTAACATATATGTAACTTGAATAACTTCTAAGAAACCCTCTATGTATTTATCTATTGCAGTTTGTATTGGACTATCCAAATGAATATATTACATCTGTCGAGGGGACCTGCGACCTAGTCTCTGGCTGTTATAACCGAGAAAGGTCGTTGAGCTTCAAGACATCAAAAGAGAGAAAGTCTCCTACATATGGAAGAGTGGGTAAGCAAACTTTCGTGTTGGGGAGCGAAAGTAGGGCTCTTGTTGGGTTCCATGGACGGGCTGGTTGGGCTATTGATGCTATCGGGGCATATTTTGGTCCTCCTCCCATCGAAAAACTACCAGGAAAAGGTGGTGACGGAGGAGCCTCATGGGACGATGGTGGTTTCGATGGTGTGAGAAAGATATACGTGGGATTAGGGAAAAATTGTGTTGCATCCGTTAAGTTTGTGTATGACAAAGACAACAAGGTGGTGTTAGGAGAAGATCATGGAAAGATGATTATGCTTGGATACGAAGAGGTATTTATACTACTTCAATGTGTGTTATTTCCTTAAACTAGCTATAATATTGAATCATAGTTTTCTGACAAATCGTATTCATAGTTTGAGTTGGACTATCCAGATGAATATATCACCGCTGTGGAGGGTTGTTATGGTAAAGTATTTGGAAGTGAATGCATAGTAATAACAATGCTTAAGTTCAAGACCAATGTACAAACCTCTCCGCCATTTGGACAGGATTCTACCTCAAGCTTCGTCTTGAGAAGGAAGGTCACAAAATCGTAGGGTTCCATGGAAAATCTAGTCACGAGCTCCATCAGTTTGGGGTCAATGTTGCACTAATGTTAGGCTTTAACAAGCTTAACATAGAAAACCCGCATTTATCAGATGGTTTGGAAGTGGGACTTCATAGTATATAGAAAAATGTGTTTCAGATACTCAAAGAAGTGTTTGGTGAAAGACATGGAAAAAACAAGGTGCTATATGATATATCATGGTTTTTACCTTGTTTAAGCCATGATATAAGTCCTATATCTAGAGTCTTTGTTATGTTTTGTGTTGGTTTTAGAGTTTTTTCAGGTACAAGGACGATTGGAGCTTAAAAGATGTTTACTGGAGATTTTGGAGCATTCGCGGAATGAAGTGGCAAAATGCAAAGTTCGGAATGAAGATTTGAAGTCTGTGTCGAGCGACACCATCACTGAGCATCGCTCGACACTACGACTTGAGAAGCAGAAGAATCCGAGTTTGAAGTTGGTGTCGATCGACACCATCTATCAGTGTCGATCGACACCCTGCGCGACCAAGCCCAGATTTTAATTAGAAAAGTTCGTTCGAAGCCCGAAGTTTCCAGATGTTTACTTTTAAGTTTCTAGCCGACTTTGTACCCCTATATATGTGTTTTCTAAGTCATTGTTTAGACTTACGCTTTATTTTACTTAACTCTTTAATTTATCTTTTAATAAAACCATGTTTTCATTATTCGATATGTCTGAGTAGTTTCCTTTGTTAGGTTTAGGGTTATTCGAAAGTGTTTGATAAATTGCTGATCTGATCTGATTGTTAGGATAATATCATTAGAATGTTCTTCATCTTGACTTGCTTTTATTGCTGATTTTAGCGTCATGAACTGAAATCTGATCTTAGGATAATTAATAGAAACGAGAGTTTGATTAATTTCCTGATCTAGTCTTTGATGAGCAAAATTCCTATTCGCAAAGGAATTTGGCTTAGGGTTTTGTGAACAATTGAACCTAAAATTAATGTTTGTTTAGATTCATAGGATTCGCAAAGGAATTTAGTTTTCTAGGATTTATTCATAGATAATATTCGCAGCGGAAGCTGGTTTGTTTTACTTTCGTGTTCATGTTCAAGAACTGTGCTTTAATAATCCTATCAATTGATTTATCTACAATTTTGATTCACTGGAGATTTCCCTGTGCCTAGCGCTTTTCTCTAATTGATTTACAACAGTTTTTATTGCTTTGTTTTTGCATTCTTATAATCTTGCTTAGCATAATTCGAACTCATAAATCTATTGTGTTTTCTGATTCCCTGTGGATTTCGATACCTAAAGTACTACAATCGATCTCTTAATTTGAGAGAGTAGGTCTAGGGTAAATTTGACCATATCAAATTTTGGCGCCGTTGCCGGGGAATCAACGCCATTAGATTTATTTTATTAGGATTTTGTCTAGGTTTTTGTTTTTATTTTTGCTTTGCTAGTTTCTTTTTCTTTTTGTTTTGCTTTTCAGGTACATGCGAAATCGCAATACCAGAAGCAACAAGGACAAGGAACTAGTGGGATACAATCTTCAGGAGTTGGCACGTTTAGAACGTGAGAATAGGAGAGCAGCGAGGATAGCTGCTCAAGAACATATTATATTGATTCCTGGAGAAGATGGAGTTCTGCGTGATCCGGCAGGACTGAAGTACAACACTGAAGGGCAGAGGATCAACGACAATGGGAATGTGATCGTCGAGGAGATTGTCGAGCCAGTTGACGAAGGAGCAGTGTTCGAAAATCAAGCTGGTGTCGCTCGACACCACAACGGTGTCGTTCGACACCCGAATGAGATTCGCGTCGAGCAACAAGGGAATTAGATCGCTCAACCCGATGGAATGCTTGGTGTCGATCGACGCCAACATGGTGTCGCTCGACACCCAGTCCAGGACAGACCTAGAACGCTAGCTGATTTCAACAGACCGGACCAGTTCTATGCGAATCGAGCTGCGATTCGACCACCTGCATTCCAGAAGAATGATTTTGAGCTGAAGCCTGCTTACTTCAGCCTAGTCGCTCAGAACCCTTACCATGGTCTTCCTCATGAGCATCCTATGGACCACATCGAGAACTTCGAGGACTTAGCTTCAAGCATCAAAGCCAATGGTGTGTCCAGCGATTATCTTTTCTGCAAGCTATTCCCATACTCTCTTAGTGGGGATGCTTCTTACTAGTTGAACAGCTAGAACCAGGATCGCTGACTACTTGGGAAGACACGAAGAACGCGTTCCTGAATAACTTCTTTGATGATGCGAGGTCAGAAGAGCTAAGGACGAAGATTACTTCTTTCAAGCAGGGTCCTACAGAAGCTTTTAAGGCTGCATGGACGCGACTTAAGTCCTATCAGAGGGATTGTCCTCACCACGGCTTCACAGACGTTCAATTGTTAGGCATCTTCTACAGAGGAGTAGACTGGCGGTATCAGATGGCACTGGATGCAGCGAGTAGTGGTAACTTCAATACCAACTACCCAGCAGATGCAATCACTCTCATCGAGAACTTGGCTTCTAGCAACAGTACGAAGAATGCTGATTTTGAGAGGAAGCAGATGAATGAGAACAAGGATGGTGGGAAGCACTTGGCTGAGATGAACGCGAAGCTGGATTCTATGAAAAGTATCCTTGTGGGCAAGAAGTCTATTCAGTTTGCTCAGGAAGTTGAGACAGCAGAAGAAGATGTGAATTACATCAACCAAGCCGGATTTCAAAAGTATGGAAATCAGCAAGGCTATCAGAAGCCCTTCCAGAGCAACAACTTTTACAGAAGCTATGGTTCCTCATCATACCAGAAGCCTCCTGAGCAAGAAAATGAGGTAAAAGCTATGCTTGCGCGGATCCTAGATGGACAACAGAAGTTGGAAGTTACTTTCAATGGGAAGTTGGACTCAGTCTATCAAGATCTTAATGGAAAATTCGAGTCATTGAGCGCTCATATGAAGCAATTGGATACACAAGTTGCGCAAACTGCTGAATTTGTTAGGAGACAAGACGGTTTCCTTCCCGCGAAGACCGATGCAAACCCAAGAAGCACTTGTAATGCTGTTTACACCGAAACGAAGGATTATTTCGCAGAGTTGGACGAGATTTTTGGAACAGTAGAACAAGTGTCGATCGACACTGAGCCAGAGCATCGATCGACAGCACTCGAGGAGTTATCAAGGATCGCGACAGAAGAGTTAGTGTCGATCGACACTACAAAGAGTGTCGATCGACACCCCGTCCAGACAGAGCCTGATTTTGCGGTTATCGCGATTGCTTCTGAGGAGAACGTCTACAAGGCTCCAGTTCTTTTTCCCAGAGCTAGAAGGTCTAAGCAGGAGGTTGAGGAGGAAATTTGCAAGCGGATCATTGATAAGGTCATGGTTGAGATGCCTTTGATCGATGCAGTTAAACTTTCTCCTGCGCTTAGGAGATACGTCAAGCGGCTTGCAGCTAATGGTATTAGTCCTGAGGAGGGAGCACTGCTGACTAGAGATATCAGAGCGATTCTCTTGAATACTCCTCCAGTACCTAAGAAGAAGAAGAAGGACATGGTGGTTTCAAAGGAAGTAACCGCAATGATTCAAAGCAGGATTCCTGTCAAGCTGCCAGATCCAGGAAACTTCGTGCTCAATTGCTCCATATCAACAGGGCAGTTTCCTCATTCTCTTTGTGACTTGGGTTCAGGAATTAACTTAATGCCATTATCTGTAGCTATTGATCTTGGAATGACTGATTTCAGGCCAACTAGGATGTCTCTTACGCTAGCTGATAGATCCCGGAGATTCCCAAAAAGGATTTTGGAGGATGTTCCAATCAGGATTCAGGATTGCATTATCCCTGCCGATTTTGTGGTTTTGGAATACAACGATAAGCCTGCAGATCCTCTGATTTTGGGGAGATCATTCTTAGCTACTGCCGGAGCTCAAATCGATGTGAGGAAAGGGAAGATAAAGCTTGATCTTGGTGATATTGTCATGGATTTTGACATGGAGACAACAAGAAGGAAATCCACCATTGATGGTCAAGCTTTCTCTGTGGATACATCGCTGGATGACGAACCAATCAAGGAGCCTTCGAAAGATATTCCTGCTGAGATCATTAAAGAAGTGGTTGTTTCAGAACCATCTCCTGAGATACCTCATGAAGAGCCCAGGTATGAACCCCTTGTACTTAATTCTGTCTCTTCTACATTCATTAAAGATGAAAAGCCTGTTACGCGCTCATGCAAGCTTCGAGTTCCTCGAAAGTTTGGTTTTTCTGATGGATTTGCAGGAAAGAGAAAAGAAGAGATGAAACCTAAGAGGAGTTCAAAGCCATTCGCCAAAATGAGAATCTTCATTCCTCAAGGGCTAAACGAAAAAGGAGAAGCGGTTGTTCAGGAGATGATGGAGAGGACAATGAGACTTTTCCCTGAGATTGTTTCTGATAAGTCTGGGGGAGTCATCCAGAAGGTTCGAATAAAACAAGCTGCTGCGAGTTCCATCAAGGATAAAGGTAGTACCATACTTCCTCAAGATCCACCATAGTTCTAAGTTCCTCGAAACAGTCAAGCTAACAGACTAAAAACAAGCGCTTAATGGGAGGCAACCCATTTGTAAGTTTAATATTTATGTTTTCTTTTCATTTTCTTTTACAATTTTTTGTTTGGTTTTGTTTTTGTTTTGGTTTTCAGGAGATTAAACGTTGTAACGCAAGTGAGAATGCTCTTTAGATGAAGGTGTCGAGCGACACCAACAGGAGCATCGCTCGACACCAACAAAATCCACCAATAGATCGACTTGAACTTCAGTCGCTCGACGCGACATATTTATGAGTGTCGATCGACACTGCCTCCTGGTACGAATTCTCACTTGATTTTTCTTACGTTTCGTTTTCCATCTATTTATTTTCACCAATCTTAGGCTTAAATAACACTGGGGACAGTGTAGTTTAAGTCTGGGGGAGGCAGTTGCTAACTATGAGTTTTGTTTTGTTATTTTTGAGTAAATTTTAAAATTTTCGCGTCAAAACCTCTGCTTTAGACTTGCTTTGAACAGCACTGATGGACCATTCCAATGCAAGTTGGTTGGTTTTACAAGGTGGGTAACTGGAAGTGGATCGGTTTAACGGAGCGAGTTCAAATTTCTGGAGAACGCCAGAAAAGATATCAAAGACCCCGCCCCTAATGAATCTCTAATCTCTTGTCAAGGGCGTTGGCTAATCGCAAGGCTTGATTCAGCTTCCAAACACTTGAAAGCGAGGACGGACCGCTCTTGAAACTTCTTCCCGAATGACGAGTATAACTGTCCTAGATCGAAAAAAGAAAGCCTCATGACCCTGTCTCCACAAGAACACCAGTAGTGAGAGCTGATCTAGTGATCATAGAGATGCCAAGGAAAAGTGCAAGCCCGAGTTCGGTTTAAAAAAAAAAAAATGCTAAAAGGAAATGGAGCTTAAAGTTCTGATGGTAAATGACCCTCTGCTGAGATACCCGCCATCACAAAAAAAATATCTTGAAGGAAAAAGTTCAACAAAAAGGCATTGCATCTCTATGAAAATCCTTAATTGGATACAGTTTCAGAGGGAAGAGAGAGGGTGAAACGCAGGAAAGTGTTAAAGAAAGTGAAAGAATCTAGAAGGTCCAGCGATCGATATTCCCTTGATGAGACTGCACCTAAATAACTAAGGGGTTTGCGACTGAAAGTCTGAGTTTCTCTAAGGAGTTTGGATTCAACCTGAAAGACTGCTAAACTTTTAGGGACACATCGAAGTATCACCGGATTAGCTTTGCAAAGGTATGTGGTTCCTAAAGGAGTGATAACACTGTTTTGCTTAGGGACAAGCAAAAAGCTAAGTCTTGAGGAGTTGATATATCATGGTTTTTACCCTGTTTAAGCCATGATATAAGTCCTATATCTAGAGTCTTTGTTATGTTTTGTGTTGGTTTTAGAGTCTTTTCAGGTACAAGGACGATTGGAGCTTAAAAGATGTTTACTGGAGATTTTGGAGCATTCGCGGAATGAAGTGGCAAAATGCAAAGTTCGGAATGAAGATTTGAAGTCTGTGTCGAGCGACACCATCACTGAGCATCGCTCGACACTACGACTTGAGAAGCAGAAGAATCCGAGTTTGAAGTTGGTGTCGATCGACACCATCTATCAGTGTCGATCGACACCCTGCGCGACCAAGCCCAGATTTTAATTAGAAAAGTCTGTTCGAAGCCTGAAGTTTCCAAATGTTTACTTTTAAGTTTCTAGCCGACTTTGTACCCCTATATATGTGTTTTCTAAGTCATTGTTTAGACTTACGCTTTATTTTACTTAACTCTTTAATTTATCTTTTAATAAAACCAGGTTTTCATTATTCGATATGTCTGAGTAGTTTCCTTTGTTAGGTTTAGGGTTATTCGAAAGTGTTTGATAAATTGCTGATCTGATCTGATTGTTAAGATAATGTCATTAGAATGTTCTTCATCTTGACTTGCTTTTATTGCTGATTTTAGCGTCATGAACTGAAATCTGATCTTTGGATAATTAATAGAAACGAGAGTTTGATTAATTTCCTGATCTAGTCTTTGATGAGCAAAATTCCTATTCGCAAAGGAATTTGGCTTAGGGTTTTGTGAACAATTGAACCTAAAATTAATGCTTGTTTAGATTCATAGGATTCGCAAAGGAATTTGGTTTTCTAGGATTTATTCATAGATAATATTCGCAGCGGAAGCTGGTTTATTTTACTTTCGTGTTCATGTTCAAGAACTGTGCTTTAATAATCCTATCAATTGATTTATCTGCAATTTTGATTCACTGGAGATTTCTCTGTGCCTAGCGCTTTTCTCTAATTGATTTACAACAGTTTTTATTGCTTTGTTTTTGCATTCTTATAATCTTGCTTAGCATAATTCGAACTCATAAATCTATTGTGTTTTCTGATTCCCTGTGGATTTCGATACCTAAAGTACTACAATCGATCTCTTAATTTGAGAGAGTAGGTCTAGGGTAAATTTGACCATATCACTATATAGGCCAGAACCTGGAAGCTCATCACAGAACTATGAAGAAATAGCTCTAGCCTCAGAGCGGTTTCACAAACATCTCTCGAAGAATTTGACTACACTCTCTAGTGATGCTGGAAGCTCTTCTGGAAAAATGATGCCTCACGAAGATCAAGATGAAGATGACACGGATTTTGAGAGTTGTAAAGTGACAAAATTGCTTGAGCTGAAAAAACTTCCTGCAAGACTGAGAAGACTACACATTGAAGGATGCCCCGAACTAGAATGTATGCCAGAGAACTTGTTGCTAGATTGTCCCGAGCTCCAAGAACTTTTACTAGTTGATTGCCATTCCCTGGAGGCCTTTCCTGGAGGATACCCTTCCACCACGCTGAAAACCCTGTACATAAGAAAGTGTATGATGCTGAAATTTACTGAACTTCTGCAAACAAAGGTCATATTTCCGCAGCTTGAGGATCTCTTTATAGGCAGGCAGCACTCTCTGCTTATTCCCTTTAGCCTTGTTTCCGAATCTCAAAAGCCTTTCATTAAGACACTGTGAGGAATTTAGCTCTCTCATCGTCACCTCTCCTCATGATGTTCGTTTAGCTCTCGAGGCCTTGGAGATTACGGATTGCCCGAAGCTAGAATTATTTCCTGCAGGAGGACTGCGAACCCTGAAACTCACATCAATCTTAATATCAAGTTGTAGGAACCTCAAACGGCTGCCTACAAAATTGTCCACCCTCACTTCTCTTCTGTCGATTCATATAAACGAGTGTCCTGAAGTTGAGGGCATTCCGTATGGGGGGTTCCCCAAAAGTCTTCAAACGCTTTGCATCAGAAGCTGTCAAAAGCTCAGACCAAAAGTGACGTGGTTAATGCCTCTTCTTGATAACCTGCGTGATCTTGAGATTGAGGGAGGAAATGATGACACTGAATCATTCCCAGATAAAAACCTCCTTCCTCAGAGTCTTTACTCTCTACGCATAAGCGAATTCAAGAATCTCCGGACTCTGAATCACAGCAGACTTGTAGGCTTACCAGCTCTAGGGATACTAGAAATCAGTGGATGTGACAAGTTAGCTTCATTGGCAGATGAAGGCCTTCCTTCTTCCCTGTCTCTCCTGCGCATAAATGGTTGTTCTATATTGAAAGAAAAGATATATAAAAAAGACATGGAATGGTTCAAGATCAAGCATATCGAGCTGGTGGAGATTGATGGTGAAGAACTCCTGCGTGGAAGGTATATCTAACGACAAGTCTTCTTATTTGATACTGAAATAGTAAAAGATACATACTCGGTAAACATTCATACTGTTGATTTGTTTCCTTGCAGGAAGAAAAATGAACATCTTTACTGAGAACATAGCTCAAATTGAAGGACATTATAAAAGAAGCTTCGAAGACGGAGAAGCCAAACGTAGAGAGTGCAGAGATGCTCTGAAAATGTTCTTGGAGCTTAATGTACCACTCTGTTTTTGTGAGGAAGACTACAACACTAGAGACCTGGTTTGATTGATACACACAACATTGTAATTTCATTAAGTAAAACATCTTTGAACTGGCTGTAAACATTAACATTGCAATTTCTCTATCTTTTGAAAGGATTATTTTAAAGAAACTAAAAATGTCATATCAAAATTCCATAGGAAAATAGTATAAACCATAGCTTTAGTTATAAAACTCAAAATTAGACGAGATTGATTTTTAAAAAAAATATTGAAATGGAAGTTATTGATTTTTACACTGTGGAGTAAAGTCGGATTCACCGAGGGATTCAAGGGTTTTGTGATTACTGTGTTAAATTAATTTAAATTATTAATTTGTAGAAGAAATAATGATTTTATTTAAAAGAACTATTCAAATGATGTTATTACATAATTTAATTGAATACATTAGTAAAAATAACATGCATTAACTTAAAATTATGACTAATAACATGCATTAACTTAAAATTATGAATAATACTTGCGGTTATCGCAATCAAATTGATGTTAATATTCAATATCATGATAGAGTATCTAACATGAAAAAAAATACTCCCTCCGTTCTCAAAAGATTGATGTTGTAGAATTTTCACAACTATTAAGAAAACACATTAAATCTTAGTTATAAATGTCTTGTTCTTTGTACTAAACAATTTCCTATGATTCTAAACCAATAGTAATTCAATAAAATCAATTAATGTGTCTTGGAATTTACAATTCATCATTATTTTTTCATTAATAATGTATTGAGAATGTAAAAAATCAATCTTTTAGAAATATTTGTTTTTTCTACAACATCAATCTTTTGAGAACGGAGGGAGTATATATATACACGGTCTTAGAAAAAGTGTTGGAATTCTAACCGGTTTATAACACTTTATAAATAATTAGTTTGAATTCAATTTCCAGGATGCGTGTAAATATTGAATTAAATCTAGTCTACATAGTTTTGGATATACCTGGATCAATTGCAGCGGAAAAACGGAATTAGATTGATCAAGGTTCTAGAGCACTTCAAACGCCGTGCCTCTATCGGTATCCACACGCACACAAACTAGATCGAACGGGATGCTAGTGCCGTAGAGATCTAATCTCTAGTAAAAACTTTTCTTTAGGTTTTATTTTTGTGAGCAAAGGAATTGTAATATTCTTCTTTTCACGTCTCATCTCTCTTTATATAAGATCCAATATTTCATTTATCACATAAAGTCAATAATGTCTCAATTACTTGTGAATCAAGTAATTTCCTTAATAAAGAGATACACAATAACTCGTGCACTAAGTAATTCCTTATCACATAAAGAATGTGTGTGATCGTGAAGTAATTCCCATTTACATGGGATATTTCCTTTTTCCAATATATACATATATATATCAAATATATATATTATATATATAATACATAAAACCTAATATTAATTGGTCTAATCTATATTAGGCCCAATTACATAATGATCTAGTTTGTTTAGGTGTGTGACCCAATAGGATTGAATAATATTAGTAATGAACTTTCAAGCCCATAAGCTATAAGCGGTTTCTAGCAAAACATTATAACCATCTAATATTATACAATTGTCAAACCTTGACATTCAACTTTAATTAGAGTAAAGTACAAATGATTTCAGGACATTCCCAACAATCTCCCACTTGTACTGGAATCATCTATTCCTATAATCCCTTTGTCTCTATATCTCGATCATAGCATAAGGCAAGAAACTGTGTCATCCTTATTCAGCTAGATCACGTTTATCGAACTCCGATTTATACTGATTTAAACAAACAATTGACTTTCACCTCGTTTGAGCATGGTCATGCATTTCTTAGTATCATATCTTCGATAGGCCTAGAGATATTTATCTCCCGTTATATAGGAGGGACAAATCCCATCTTGTTCCATCCCTGTTCCTTACACACTTCATAGTATGCCCAATCACTGTCTTTATAATCACCTTTTACGGCTGACGTTTGACAGAGTCAAACAGACTAATTCATGTATAAGAAATCATGATGAACTCAGGTCAAAGGACTATACTCTATAGTTGTGATGAGAAACTCTTATGACACTCATATAACATTCTTGTAGAGTTCTCATAGCGGGTCAGTCCAATACTGTGTTCTCTAACACACATTTATGTGATTGACTTGATACAACATATCAGTGACTTCACGAAACTTAGTCATCGGTCACCTCACATACTAGTCATTTATAATTATTAATGTCCCATCTTAATAACTTTGACTAAGGACCACAATAATTTACGTTATCTATCACTTATAGGGTTTCATGATCAAGTCACGTACTTGATGACCTATAAGAATAATATAAATTATTTTGGGACTATTATTTAATTATCCAATAATAAAATAATACTGAAACAAATTTCATTAATTTGAAAATAAATCAAATGTATGTAAACATGAACATCATATCATAAAATAAAAATTCTCCCACTAAAATTAAGATCACATCTTAAGAAATTTAATGCCTATAGCAGCAGTATGACTCTCATGCTTAGGCCGTGGAATAGGCTTGGTCAAAGGATCAGCAACATTTGCATCCGTCGAGACTCTACTAATCTTCACATCTCCTCTATCAACAATATCACGAATGAGATGATATCGCCTCTCTATGTGTTTGGATTTCTGGTGTGATCTCGGTTCCTTCGCCTGAGCGATGGCTCCATTGTTGTCATAATAAAGATCCACCGGACCAGATATGCTAGGAATCACACCAAGCTCAGTAATGAACTTCTTAATCCAACAGCCTCCTTTGCTGCTTCAGAAGCAGCGATGTACTCAGCCTCGGTTGTGGAGTCTGCTACAGTGCTTTGCTTGGAGCTCTTCCAGCTCACCGCTCCTCCATTAAGACAAAAGATAAATCCAGATTGAGATCGGAAATCATCATTGTCTGTCTGAAAGCTGGCGTCGGTGTAACCGCTTACAACAAGCTCATCACTTCCTCCATAGACCAAGAACTTATCCTTAGTATTTCTCAAATACTTTAGGATGGTCTTGACCGTTATCAGTGACTCTCACCTGGATCTGATTGGTATCTACTCGTCATGCTTAAAGCATATGCAACATCTGGACGAGTACAGAGCATGGCATACATGATAGATCCTATAGCAGAAGCATATGGGATTCTACTCATCCGCTCTCGCTCATCAGGTGTCGAAGGACATTGTGTCTTGCTGAGAGTTATACCATGAGACATTGGAATAAAACCTTTCTTGGAATTATGCATATTGAACCTGTGTAAGATCTTATCTATATAAGTATCTTGACTCAGTCCAATGATTTTGTTCAATCTATCTCTATAGATTCTTATTCCAAGAACATAAGCGGCTTCTCCCATGTCTTTCATTGAGAAACAACTACTTAGCCAAGTCTTAACAGACTGAAGCAAAGGAATATCATTTCCAATGAGCAGTATGTCATCTACATACAATATCAGAAACGCAATTGTGCTCCCACTAGTCTTCTTGTAAACGCAGGGTTCTTCTTCATTTCTAATGAAATCAAACTCTTTGATCGCTTCATTAAAACGAAGATTCCAACTCCGATATGCTTGCTTCAAACCATAAATGGAACGATTAAGCTTGCATACTTTCCCAGCTTTGTTAGGATCTGTGAAACCTTCAGGTTGTGTCATGTACACATCCTCCTCCAGATTTCCATTAAAGAAAGCTATTTTCACATCCATCTGCCATATCTCATAATCATAATAAGCTGTAGTTGCTAGGAGGATCCGAATGGACTTAAGCATTGCGACTGGCGAATAGGTTTCATCATAGTCTATACCATGAATTTGCTTGTAACCTTTAGCCACCAATCTAGCTTTGTATATCTGAATATTACCATCCATGTCAATCTTCTTCTTAAAGACCCATTTACACTCAATAGCTTTAACACCATCAGGTAAATCTACCAAAGTCCATACTTTGTTTTCTGACATGGATTCCATTTCGGATTCTTCGGCTATTAGCCATTTATCGGAATCAGGGCCCATCATTGCTTCTTCATGAGACGTAGGTTCATCATTCTCTATAATTAATAGATCATGATGATCCGTCACCCAAACTCCATATCTATCAGGTTCATGACGAATCCTCTCGGACCTACGTACCTCAGGTTCTACAGGTGGAGATTCTACGACTCTTCGTAGATCTAGTTGATGCTCTTCCTGAGAAGTTGGAGCATCCTCCTGTGTTTCTCGAACCTCTTCGAGTTGTACTTTACTCCCACTATTTCTATTAGAAAGAAATTCTCTTTCCAAAAAGACACAGTTTCGAGCCACAAACACTTTGTTCTCGCTGGGTTTGTAAAAGTAATAACTTTTGGTTTCTTTAGGATAACCAACGAAGTAGCATTTATCAAATTTGGGTCCAAGCTTATCAGCAATTAAGCGTTTGACAAAAGCTTCACAACCCCAAATTTTCAGAAAAGACAAATTAGGAATTTTTCCAGTCCATATCTCATATGGTGTCTTTTCAACTGATTTTGATGGACATCTATTTAGCGTAAACACAGACGTTTCTAGAGCATATCCCCAAAAAGATAATGGAAGATCTGTTTGACTCATCATTGATCGAACCATATCTAATAAAGTCTGATTTCTCCTTTCAGATACACCATTCCACTGAGGCGTTCCCGGAGGAGTAAGTTGTGAAATAATTCCACATTCTTTTAGATGATCAATGAAAGTTTGGCTCAAATATTCTCCACCTCGATCTGATCGAAGTGCTTCAATTTTCTTGCCAAGTTGATTCTGCACTTCATTCTGAAATTCTTTGAACTTTTCAAAAGATTCAGACTTATGTTTCATTAGATAAACATAACCATATCTACTGTAATCATCAGTAAATGTGATGAAGTACTGATAGTTTCCTCTAGCACTAATACTCATTGGCCCACATACATCAGTATGTATAAGGCCCAATAAGTCGCTAGCCCGTTCACTGTGTCCAGTAAAAGGGGCCTTAGTCATTTTTCCCAATAAACAAGATTGGCACTTCTCATATGATTCATAATCAAATGAGCTCAAAAGTCCATCACTATGAAGTTTTTGAATGCGTTTCTCATTTATGTGGCCCAAACGGCAATGCCAAAGGAATGTTGGATTTGAGTCTTTTGACTTAAATCTCTTAGTACTAATGTTATAGACAGGCACACTTTGGTTAAGAACATAAAGCCCATTCTCTAATGGACTGCTACCATAAATAATATCACCACGATCAAATAAACAACACTTGTCTTTAATCGAAAAATGAAATCCTTCCAAATCCAAACAAGGAATAGAAATAATATTTCTGCTTATAGCAGGTACATAATAGCAATTTTTAAGTTCTAAAACCATGCCTGAAGGCAAAGACAAATGAAATGTTCCTACAGCTAATGCAGCAACTCTTGCTCCATTCCCAACGCGCAGGTCCACTTGTCCTTTCTCCAAAGTTCTACTGTTGCTTAGGCCCTGCATATTCGTACAAATATAAGCACCACAACCGGTATCTAATACCCAAGAAGTAGAACTAGAAGTAGTAACATTTACTTCTATAACATAAATACCTTTAGAAGAAGTCTCAAAAGTCTTCTTCTGTTTCAGATCTTCCAAATATTTCTTGCAGTTTCTCTTCCAATGTCCAGAACCATTACAATAATGGCACTTGTCTTCACCAGAAGGACCAGGCTTAAACTTAGGAGCAAGGTCAGGCTTAACCGGATTCTTAACCCAGCTTGCCTTACCACTTCCCTTGTTCTTACCATGTTTCTTAAACTTTTTACCCCCTTGCACCATAAGTACATGCGGAGCATCCTTCTTGATGTTTGGCTCAGCAGTTTTGAGCATACCATGCAGCTCAGTCAAAGTCTTTGTCAAGTTGTTCATGTTGTAGTTCAAAACAAACTGATCAAAACTTGACGGCAATGACTGTAGGATGATGTCAGTTGCCAACTCTTGGCTAATAGGAGAATCCAATTTTGCCAGGTTATCAATATAACCCATCATCTTAATGACGTGTGGGCTAACTGGACTATCCTTAGGAAGCTTGCACTCAATGAGAGACTTAACGGTCTGGTATCTCTCAGTTCGTGCCTGCTCCTGAAACATCCCTTTCAGGCTAGTGATCATGTCTATTGGCGAATCCACGTTCTCATATTGCTTCTGCAAGTCTGAGTTCATGGTAGCCAACATAAGACAACACACATCAACCCTATCACTGAGGTGCTTATCCCAAGCAGTCCTCTCTGCATGTTGAACATTGGTCTTAGGTTTTTCAGGAAGTATCTTCTCCAAGACATAATCCTTCTTTTCCTGTTTGAGAACAATTCTCAGGTTTCGATACCATTCGAGGAAGTTCGATCCACTCAGCTTGTCCTTCTCAAGGACAGATCGCAGTGAAAATGAACTGTGAGGGTTTGACATATCTGTCAGAAAGAAGAGTAAAGATTAATATGATGTTCATTCTTTCGAGAAATCTCAACAATTAAGAAAACTCGCATTATATTCAAAACAATATTATCCTCAAAATGAATATAATGATCCAAGATCCTTATTTTACTAGAATCCAAGTGAGCTTTGGCTCATCGCCTGAATGCTAGCTATTTAGGTAAGCAACAACTTTGCTAATTATATCAAATATAACTCTTGGTTGTTGGATGACATCTTATGCCTAATCCAACCTATGCCTCTAAGCCCAAAACCATTTTGATAGCCTAGTCAAGTAAACCAATCTCAATTCATATGGTAACCATTACCATCTGCCTCACTTATGTAGAAGTGGACACCCTGCTTGACAGGTCCATCACACAACGAAATAAGCCTTGACAGTTGCAAAGATTGGGGAGGCATCAAATATACTTGATATTAAATTGAGGAATTAATTTTAATCCAATTTATATTTATATCATAGTTTTATATCATATATAAAATATAAATATAATACATATCAAATATGTATATAATTAAATCGTAAATAATTAAATTACCTTAATCAAATTAAAGTCATTAATTATTAATTATTCTCAAGATTGATCCGGAATAAATCTCACATATTCTGGATCTTTTACAACTGTGTCTTTAATCGAAACTTAAATCAAACATTCATAGGGACTGGATCTAGGGACTGGATCTAGAGACTTTGATTTAGTGAACCGATTAGCAACAGTGAACTTGAGAACGTGATTTTCAATCAATCGCATGCATATGTATTATTTAATTAAAATCAAACCATGCAAACGTGATTCTCAATTAACGTATGCATATATTATTTAATTAAAATCAAATTATGCATTACCAAGAGACGTGATGTTTTCATAAGTTTATAACATGCATATGATATAACAATATAAAACGTATCTCTGGTTATTTAATTCTTTAAGCAGTAACACAATTAATATATATATATATATATATATATATATATATATATATATATATATATATATATATATTAAATTACTAGACCAATTTCAGTATTATACACGTACGCTCTGATACCACTGTTGGAATTCTAACCGGTTTATAACACTTTATAAATAATTAGTTTGAATTCAATTTCCAGGATGCGTGTAAATATTCAATTAAATCTAGTCTACATAGTTTTGGATATACCTGGATCAATTGCAGCGGAAAAACGGAATTAGATTGATTAAGGTTCTAGAGCACTTCAAACGCCGTGCCTCTATCGGTATCCACACGCTCACAAACTAGATCGAACGGGATGCTAGTGCCGTAGAGATCTAATCTCTAGTAAAAACTTTTCTTTAGGTTTTATTTTTGTGAGCAAAGGAATTGTAATATTCTCCTTTTCACGTCTCATCTCTCTTTATATAAGATCCAATATTTTCTTTATCACATAAAGTCAATAATGTCTCAATTACTTGTGAATCAAGTAATTTCCTTAATAAAGAGATACACAATAACTCGTGCACTAAGTAATTCCTTATCACATAAAGAATGTGTGTGATCGTGAAGTAATTCCCATTTACATGGGATATTTCCTTTTTCCAATATATACATATATATATATCAAATATATATATTATATATATAATACATAAAACCTAATATTAATTGGTCTAATCTATATTAGGCCCAATTACATAATGATCTAGTTTGTTTAGGTGTGTGACCCAATAGGATTGAATAATATTAGTAATGAACTTTCAAGCCCATAAGCTATAAGCGGTTTCTAGCAAAACATTATAACCATCTAATATTATACAATTGTCAAACCTTGACATTCAACTTTAATTAGAGTAAAGTACAAATGATTTCAGGACATTCCCAACAAAAAGTCATAGTTATTAACTTTAATGTTGCTAATAAAGTTAAAAATAATATATATACCACTACATTTAAAAGGGGTAAAGTGTTAAAAAATCAAGAATCCTTCTAAACTATTTGATGCTTCTAAAATGTAGAGGAATCCTTCTAAAATTTGTTCTACTTGCCATCCATTGAAACATAGATGGTTGAAAAACTCGACAACGTAAGTTTAATTATTGAATTTGCAGGCAAAAATACAAGGAGAGCAATATTTCAAAAATAAATTCTATTTTCTTGTTTTTCTTTTATTTGTTACTAACTTTTTAGAATTATAAACGGTTTAATGGAGTTTTAGTGTGTTGGTTTTATTTAGATTACTATTTTTACAGTATTGGATAACGTACGAAAATGACACTTTAAAACATATATTCATAGGACATCCAAAATGATTGGACTGACACTGTATCGACGCATTAGAATCGGCTATGAGAGGTAGGCAACAAAATGTCGCTCCTTGGATTCAAGCTATTGATAGAGCTATAGCAGCTAGAGGCGGCGAGGAGTTGGTAACATCGGAGCATCTAGTGGACTAAGGCCCATTTATGTTTCCAGCTTTTGTTTGATTTTAGGAATTTGTTCCTATTTTTCTTTGGTAGGGTTTTGATGTTCTGCAATCGAGTCGGTTTTGTTTTTCCTTTTAAGTCTTTCATTGAGTCTCTATTGCAATTTGGTGACAGCTTTTGCAATAGTAAAAATCAATTTGTTTCTCAATTGGTTTTGATGGGTTTCCACGCATTGATCGGATCTGCAATACTAGCAGATTTGGTATTTAATGAAATCGCAGCAAACCGCGGAGACAACGATACAGTGTTCTCCCATTCCCACGCGCCTTCGCCAAGCTCTAAGCATCTGAATCCCGACGGCCGCCCAACAGCCGCCCAACTAATCGTCTTCGGTTCCCTGTACGTGGCGTATTTGGCGTTGAAAGGCTACGAGTACACCATCGATGAAAAATGGTGGCCTTACAAGAAGTTTGTCGATGAGATATGCGTTATTCTAGGTGGATCAACTCTATGTGCTCTTGTATCCACCATTTCTACAAAGTTTATGAAGGATGTTGTTGTACCCGTGTTTGCGTGTCTCGTTGTTGGTAGGTACTTGATACTATTTTCTAGCCTTGACGAGATCGTCATGAATTTATATACCTCTTTTACTTCAAAACTTGTTGGTCAGCTTCATTTATCTTCAGTTCCACTAAAATTGTCTATTGGAGCATGAGACTCAAGATAGTCTACAAAAGAAACGTGACAACGATGGTTGAACAGCAGTGTCGGTCCAATCATTTTGAATGTCTTATGCATATATGTAAAAAAGTGTCATTTTCGTACATTTTCCAAAAGCGTAAAAATAGTAATCTAAATAAAAAACACATTAAACCTCCGTAAAACCGTTCATAATTCCAAATAGTTAGTAAGAAATAATAGAAAAACAACAAAATAAATTATTATTTTTTGAAATATTGCTCTCCTTGTATTTTGGCCTGCAAAATCATTAATTAAACTCACGTTGTCGAGTTTTTCAACTATCCATGTTTCTCGAAAAAACCAATTAGAGAAAGTAAAATGTATGTTACTCATTTACACACCAGCTCATTCCACGACCAACATCAACTCGAACTCCCACGCACCGCCACCGACACTCAATCCCAACGGCCGTCCGAGATCTCCACTTATACTCTTCGGGAGCCTCTATATCTCTTACTTGTCCGTAAAAGCGTATCAGGTGACCATCAACAACCAATGGTTCACGTACAAGAAGAGAATGAATAAATTTTCTATCATCCTTGGAGGATCCACCTTGTGCGCATTGATCGTCACAACAACCATTGATTTTACTAAATGCGTGGCAGTGCCCTTTCTGTCTCGCTGGTGGTGTTGAGATATCTAGTATTGGAGACCCATCTTCATACTTTTATCTTGGGATGCTTTTACTGTACATGGTTGCGAGTGTGTAAGGGGATTGCATATTCCTTTTACTCCATCTACGTAATCTTGTACATGATAAGATGGGAGATAGCGTATTATTGGATTTTCAATTATGGAGATGTCGATTTGGTAGGAGCATTTGAGGCCCATGACTCTGCCAGACAAGTAAGAAATACTTCGAATGCTTATTTGAGGCCTATGACTCTGCCAGACAAGTAAGAAATACTTCGAATGCTTATTGTGAAAAGCAATATGCTAGCTGTGTGAGGTACAAAAGCCAACAAGATCTGACAAGATGACACGTGTTATCTCTTTCTTTACAAATTTTTATTTTAAAAAAAAAGTTTAAAATGATTTTTCTAGGTTTCGAACCCAGCAACCCTCAGTACTTTAAGTGGAGAAGAACCACTAGACTACTAAAGACACTTGTATATATCACAGATAGAAACATATATAACACGCTACTAAAAAATTTTCTAAAAGTCATTCACAAAAGTAAGAAATATTTTGGAATGCCATTTATTTTTATTTTTTTTGTAATGTGGTATCTATTTAATTAAATAAATTTATATACCTCTAATAATGATCATTCGTGATTGGTATTAATTCCTACTTACAAAATTAATATTTCCATTTATTTATCAATTACAATTCAACATTTAATTTTTAAACGCCCATATAACGTTTCGATTATTTAAATTCAATAAATTATTAATTATTTTACCATCAAATTGATTTCATCTAAATTTAACGTCCACATGTATATACTACAATAAACTTACAAAATCTAATCAATTGATTATTGAAGATAATTAGGAAATCTGAACATTTTACCTTGATATGAATCAATTTATTTATAATATATCAATATTAAAATAGTTTAAAATCACTTTACCTTTATATATTTATGCAATATAAATAAGAAAATTCACAAATTTAGTTTCAAGTCAATTACAAAATTAGTTTTTTTTTGTCAAATATAAATCATAAGACAAAACATATTGTTTGTCTTTACATCTAATAAAATTTTCAAACATATTATCATATTGTTTTATATTTTGATTTTTAAAAATATAATTTGTGAGAATATTTTTTAAATATCACTTATATACTGTAAAATCATTTTAAAATTTATATAAATAGTTTTTTCACGCAACGCGTGGACTTTTTCTAGTTTAACATATCCATGGATTTTAAAAATTCTAAAACTCTTTAAGTTAAATGAAACCCACCTTTTAAACAAAACTTTGTGTAACTGGATTAAGCCATGAAAATTTAAACATAATATATTTATAGATTAATTCGTCATGAGATTAATTTTATAGATTAATTCATAAAAATGGCCTAAAAAATTCCGTTTGGGAAAAGATGATATAAACTCAAAATGAGTCTACTAACTCAGAACAAGTACTCCAAATTCAAGAAGAAGAAGCATGTTCATGGTTGCTTTTGTTTTTCCAGATACTACAGAAACTGGAAATATAATTGCTCTATAATAGAAAAATAACTGAAAAAATATAAAATTACTCTCAAAGGAAAACAAAAACAAAACGTTGCATCACTCTCCTTCATCCGCAAAGTTTGTTTCTTACGGTGATCGAGCGATTCGTGATCTCACCGGTGTCTTCGAAGGGCTTACCCTAAAGAAATCAAAGATGTTTCAATATCAAATTTTGATTTTGACATTATTCAATGAAATGTCTATTACGAGATAGATACATATGTAACATACCTTATCGGCTGAGTTCCTAAGACTATTCCGCTACAGTTCAGCGCCGCAACTGCGCTCTCTGCCTATTTCATCCCCGAAAGGCGAAAACAAACATATATTCATTTTTTTCAGTAAAAGTAAGAATCATAAGTGTTCGAAAAATTTGGCTTTAACGAATCTTACCATGGCAAATTCAACAAAAGCTATGCGTGTAGAATGCAATTGGTCACCAAGAAGCCTTAAGCGAATAACCTGTATAAGTGTCGCATTTACAGATTTTATATTGTTTCCGAGAGAGATGAAAATAGTAGTTTCCGGTGTTGTGGACTGACCTCACCGCAGGCAGACTCAAAGAAGGTTTTGACATCGGTTTCACTGGCCTGCAGGTTTATAGAAGCATCTTTAAAACCGAGAACAAGTACGTAAAATGTTAAAACTAAGGAAAGAATGTTTACATTCTTGTCGACATTTGTGCAGTAGATGGTCCTTGTACACATCTCCCTTTCATCTTCCGACTGAATCGATAGTAAAAAACCATAGATTTAGCGTAAAACTCGAAAACAAGACTCAAATTTGGTAAAATGGAAGTTGTTTTTTTTTTTTACCCTTGGGAGAAATGTGGGATTCACCGGAAGAATAGCGGTTTTCGAAGGTAAAACCCTAACTGGATAATATCCAATCATTGTTCCACCGAGAGTTAAAGCCCCTTGTGCACCTTCTGTTTTTGAAACAAATCCTTACTAATGTTAATCAAACTTTAACATTGAATTTCCATATTAAACAAGATTTAAGAATTAAACAGCTTTTAACTTACGGTCATCAGCAAACTCAACAAACGCAAAGCGAAGAACCGAATGTGGATCTCCACATATTCGACAATCAACAACCTGCATTACAAAGACCGCAATGTTACTTCACGGACAAAGAGATTACAACGCGGAAACAATGGATTTCAACTTACTTGTCCACAACCGCTGAATAAACCAGCGAGTACTTCCTCCGTCACCTAATCGAAAAAACGAGAATATATAAACAACGATGCAAAATTGAATTCTTGTTCGGAAAATCGAAAGAGAGAGAGTTTAAGTAGCTTACACTCTGATCAATGTCAGAGACATATACTGTTCTTCTAATACTATCTTCTCTTTGAGCCTTTGAAGATCTTCCAGTTACCCTCACTCTCCTCCCTTGGTTATAGTTGTTTCTTCTCTGCAATCCACACAAACCAAAACTTTAGCAAACAACATCATTAAAGACAATGTAAAGATCCAATTTTGATGAAATGTACAACCAAATCAAACTAAACCAATTCAAAAAAACAAAAATTTCTATCTAAATCATCAAATGCAACTTAAAGCTAAAGACTTTACAAAAGTAGCCAATCAAAAACAACTAAAAATTCAAACTTTATTCATAATTGGGAATCTAAATTATAATCAGAATCAGAAAATTTTGTTACCCTCCGGTTAATGCCACCTTTCTTGTTGTCATCTTCACCAGATTGCTTCTTAGCGATGAGGAAATCGCCAGGAGACAGAGACTGATTATTATTCTTCTTCTTGTAAGAAGGGAAAAACTCTTTAGCTTCAGGATTGAGTTTCTTAATCATATCCACAAGCTTCTTCATTTGATCAAACTCCGGTTTATCGGATTTCGGTTTGAGTTCCGATTCAATTTCCGGTTTAGAATCCTTCTCAATTCCGTCATCAACAACAACGGAATCGAAATGATCAGTGGGAATCTCAGTGATCGTAGCCATTTTAGATCAGATTTCTTCTAAAATCACAATTCACCTCAAACAAATTGAAACTTTTATTCGAAAAATGCAAAATTTGATGGATTATATAATCAAAATCTCTCGCTTTGAATAAAGAAATGCGAGTTTTTAAAGAAGACCCATTTGAGAAATTCGAAAACCCAATAAGAAGAAGAAGAAACAAAAACAGAATCAAATGCTTGATCGGTTCATGAGAACGGAAAAATCTGATTCGGTGGTTTAAGACGGTGGCGATGAGGAAGAGGAAGAAGAAGAAGGAGTGATGCGTTTTGGTTTTGTTTTGGCTTTTTCTACTCAAATTTATGCAAACTCTCTCACAAGAGTGCTTCTCTTCTTTTCCGGAGAAAGATAAATTTTTTTGTGTTTTTTAATTCTTCCTTCGAGAAAAGAGAAATAAATTTATTATTCCTATTAGATAATTATTCCTACTAGAGAAAAGAGAAATATTATTCCTATTTCATCACATTTGCCCCAATTTTAGTTTTCCTGAATTTTTAAATTCACTATGCAGAACTAAATAATAACAAGTCTTATATATATAAATTTTGCTATATTTAGTTTGAACTACATTTTTCATGTTATTTTTAAAAAAATCTTTTTAATCCTGAATATATATTATCTTCTCTCCTCCATAAACTTATGTGTTTGTTGAGATTTTAATTCTTTGTTGACTATTGATAGGCAGTAAACTTATGAGTCTTTTTTTGTTTGATACTTTGTCCTTCACTCCTTGATATACTTTTTTTTTTTTGTCAACTATGACTTTTTATAGAAGGGAAGAAAGAAGTACAGAGAACATTGAGTTTACAGTAAAATCTTATCCTAATTACACGTGCTTTTTGAAAAAAATTCTATGCTTAAGCTTTGCCACGTGCCATCACTTAATCCCCTGCTTCAAGATAAGATCAAAGCCAATCCACCGACAATTTCAGTCTCCGATCATCGCTGTGCCTTGGATTCGCCATGAATTCCGAAATTTTTAGATTTTTCTTCTTTTCTCCTTAGAATTCACCTGTTTAAACTCCATGATCTCCGATTCTCCTAAAGCCAAAATCCAATGACCCTAATCAAGAACCACTAAAATCTGGCTTTTCTTCCCTAAAACCATCCTCTTTTATCAGCCAATTCTTTTAAAAAACAGAACCAAATCCTACGAAATTGAAACAGAGAAATTCAATAAAGAGTACAAAAACCTAGGTTAAACACAACCACTTTAGTTTTTGCATCAAATCTCTTCAAGAATTTCTAAAAAACATCATACTCAAACCCCAAAAGACACTTTGCCTAACCATTTAAAGGCTCAACATAGAGGGCAAAGATTTACACTAATAGAAATTGAGTATCATGCAATCAATCAGAAGAGGTTCTATTCTAAAAGCAATCGGGATCTAAATAAACTCAAAGAGGAAGGAGAATGAACAAGAAAAACACATATAGCAATATTGAAATCGGACAAACCGAAGAAAATATCGGACTAAGCCGAAGGAAAATTCAGATTACCCGAACCTATCCGAAAAATCGGAAATCTAAGAGCCACGGCACCGGCTATTCCGGTCACCGGGCACACAAGATAGATCTGAGTTTTTCTTTCTCTGTTTTAGTGAGAGGTCAGAGGAAAAGAAGAGAGAGAATACTTTTTATTTTTTTATCAAACGATTACTAATTTGCAATATGAGGAATATTATAAATTGACGAATATGGAATTAAACTACACTATCACTCTCTTTTTTTACATCACATTCTCACTTTTATTACATATCAATATTTTATTATGCATATCTTCTTTCTCTTTCATACGGAATTGCATTGAAGTGTGTTACGTAAAATCAGTTTTTTAACCAAGTAACATCATCAACAACAAAATGAAATGCACTATTCTGTGAACTTTCATTTTCGTCATAATAAATTCGTTGTTTCTGGTTCATAAAGCTTTGGATTTGTTTACTATTGCTGCGATTCTTCGGCCAGGAAATACAAATTAAAAAGGAAAGCAATATTGCTTGGACTCTAATTACTTTATCGTTTGGTTTTTATTCTATTTTTGTTACTTTTTATTTTATTGTTCCATTTCTCTTAAAAATTGCTTTTACCTTTTGTATATATGGATATATCCTTAATAACAGTAACCATACAATGATATGACAAAGGTTTTGTTTGTTCTAATACAAAATTTGAAATGAGGTCAGAACAAAAATACAAATCAAAATAAAATAGGATGATATAGAAAGTTCAAATCTAGTAAAAATAGACGCATACACATTTATGAAATGTATGCTACTGTATTTTTTTTATATAGATATATATATATATATATATATATATATTTATGCGTCTATTAAAATATCAGAGAAAATGTTCATTGGTTAAGAAAATTGGCAAAAGATATGATGCAACGACAGGTGAGGTTTTCTAAAAGATGCTATACGAATATTTAGTTTTTTTGTCGTCAAAGTTAAAGGTGCTATACGAATATAAGTAAGAAATAACATTGCTGAATTAAATTCAGAACATTTTGTATCGTTTTTTTTCTCTTTTCTATAAAAAGTTGTTCTTGATACCTTTTTAATAGCTTCACTAGTAAACAAAACAATTAAAAACAGTTGGCAAGTTGACTTGACGTAGTTTTGCTATTCGTTCACGGTCGGTTAGCTATAGCCTATAGCTATGATAATTTTATTTTTCTCTTTTCAGATTATATGCATTAATTATCTGCTTTTAGTATCATTTAACAATTAAACTAAAAATATTCAAATGGTTGAGATGTGCTAACCAGGGCTTTGGCCGCGAAATTGGCGGTGGTGGTGGTGCTGGCCAACAACGACAACATTACTCTCATTATCATATGCCTCCTCATCAGGTTTTGTTTCTAATTGTCCGAACTTGGTTTCTTCTTGTAATTCAAAAAATTAGGGTTTGTTCTGAAATTATGAGTCGTAGGTACTTATCAAGCTCGTCTTATATACCATGTAAAGTTTTGATCTTTTATTATTATTTTGGATTAGCTAGGTTCGTGTTTCGATTAGACAAGTAATGATCTTTGGTAATTTGTTCTGAAATTATCTCTAAAATAGTTTGATTTTAAGAGACATGAAGGCAGAGGTAGCCAAATATTATTACAGAAAACCAAATATTATTACAAGCAAAGAAAGAAACAAAGTCTTGTGATAAATGACGAAAGTAGATAGAAATTTCACCAAATCAAGATCTATATGGTCCGGTTTAGTATGTTTTCTATAACCTTGGCACGGGACGAGGAGTGTCCCATTCAGTGATAATGTGGTTACGTGTGATTTCTTTGAGAGATCTACAACCACTTAATGCCATGGTTAGCTCAAACTCGTCGCGTAACATTTGAAGAACTTTTCTCACTCCAATTTCTCCTTCAGCAGCCAATGAGAATACAACTGGTCTTCCAATCTAAAGATTTGGGGATCATTATATTAATTTACTTAAATCTGTCTCAAAATGTAGAAAATATATTGTTGTATATGTGTGTTATATATTATATACTTACAAATATGCCTGAAGCACCAAGTGCAAGTGCTTTGAAAACATCAGTTCCACGTCGAACACCACCATCCAAAAACACAGGGACTCTTCCTTGTGTTGCTTTAACAACCTAGATTCTCAAATGAAAATGAGCGAAATTATTGTTTGGAACGAAGTACAAATCGATGTTTTGTAACCGAGAATGATCCAAACCTCTTCTAGAGCTGAGATTGTTGCTGGAACATAGTCGAGTTGACGAGCTCCATGGTTGGATACAATGATTCCAGCTGCACCAGCTTGAATAGATATTCTTGCTGCACAAGAAAACCGAAAGTTTTAGGTGTTCTGATTTAAACCTAGTTAATGAATGTCTAATTAGTTAACTCACCATCTTCTCCTGTAAGAACACCTTTGACAAGAATTGGTAACTTGGTTATCGTTTGAAGCCATTGAATATCCTGTTTGTTTGCAATGCAAGTTAGGTCAGTCTGAATAATGTCTCTTATTTCATTTACTTCTTAATATCTATTGTGTTTGTCTTACCTTCCAGCTCAAGGTACGATCAATTTGACCAGCAACATATGAAGCCAATCCAGAGTCATTGGCCTACAGGTTAAAACATAACATGATCAAGAAGATTCGCCTAGTGAACAAATAGTATTGAATCATATCATGTGATTGTGAATGCGTACCTCATCCATCTTTCCGAGATCAAGACCTTCGAAGTTCTTCAATGTAAGATTAGGAGGCAAAGTGAATCTGTTAAGTAAAAGAAAACAAGGAGGCACATGACTTCAATACTTTCGAGCTAAGTGTGAAATATAGAAAAAGAAATCCAACCAAAGTCTTATATATACGTACTTGTTCTTGATATCAGACTCTCTACGTCCTAGTATTGGTGTATCGACAGTGAGAGCAATAGCTTTAAATCCAGCTCTCTCAGCTCTCCTCACAAGTTGTTCAACCACTTTTCTATTCTTGTATACCTACTCAAGAAAAAGCATCACGATGATTCGATGAACAATCATATTTGGCTGGTTTCTAAGAACCTATCAAATAAAGTAAACGCTTACATAGAGCTGGAAGAATCTAATCCCTGGTCCTGTGGATGCAACCTCTTCAACACTTGAAGTAGCCCAAGAAGATAGTGTCTAAAACATCATTTAAAAAAAAAAACTCAAAACCAAAGCTAGCTCTAAAAAATTGGGTCTAAATGAAAAAAAAAAATCAAAGAACTTGCAAACATACCATGATGGTTCCAGCAGCAGATGCAGCCCTAGCCGTAGCATATTCCCCTGAATAAGTATACATTACGTTATGAGCAAATTTACTATCTTTGTATAACCAAGAAGTGATGAGTCTTAAATTCCACATAGTTCTGAAGATGTACCAGTCGTATTTTGTTTCCATGTTTTTACCTTTTTTTTGCCATGAGATCAGTTTTACAGGCTTATCAACTTGTTATAGTAAAAAGTTTAACCTAAATTGTTCATTTTCATTAATGATATTTACTTTTTAGCGGTAAAAATCTATAATTTCCTCGGTTTTCGGTTTTCAAGCTAATATAATAGTTTGAGGTACCGATAAAAACTTTGCTTTTCGGCTAAGTTTTTCTTTGTTTGTGAGAGGTTTAGGATAAAAGCAAGATAGTTTTTTTACCTTCAGGGTGAGCCATTTTTTGGAAAGCGGTTGGAGCAACCATGATAGGCATGGAGATTTTGAAACCCAATATAGTTGTTGCCATGTCAATCTTACTCACATCAATCAAGATCCGAGGTCGAAATCTATAAACACACATCCATGAGAACAGAGGACATAAAAAAAGTATACACCAAAATAATCTCTCGTGAATAATAATAAAGAATAACACTCACAAGATTCTTGCAAAAGCGTTTCTGTTTTCTTGAAGACTCCATTGATCTTCTGCACCAGAAGCATAGTAATCATAAACCATCTTAGGTAACTTTTGCTTTGCAATTGCCTCATACTCACTAACGTTAGTGATCTCCATCGAATTTAATCTGTCAAAATAACAAAAATTGGTCTATGATGATTCTAATAGAAAAAAATGATTCAAGTGAAAGTATGTAATAAGAGAAAAAGAAGTATAGAATCTCACATACCTTGGATGGTTTTAGCTTGTGTAGAGAAAAGTGAGTATGGTGGGAAGTTTGTATTGTATATGTAAAGATGAAAGTTTCACAAATGGTGAATTTTCTTTTTTGGTTATTTGAAATAATGATTGGAAAATGAAAAAAAAAATTAGAGAGAAATATGGATGAGAAGTTACAGGTGAAGAATGGAGAAGTAGACACAGACAAAAAAAGGAGATGAGTTATGTCTGATCCACAAAACAACTTGTGTGTTCCTCATAATTTTTTTTTTTTTTTCTAAAAATTATGTTTCTAAATTAGTGAATTTTCATGCACCAAAATGACTTTATGTTTGTTTGTTTCTTTTGTAAGGATGTAAATTAAGGAGAAGATTAAGCCAAAAAACTAAAGAAGAAACAAGAAAATGAATTTTGTTCATTGGTTGAATTAATTTAGCTATTGTTTTGGGCTTAAGAGATAAAGCCCATAATCCAATTATGACCGGAAACCCGACCCGTCTTAGTCAACGAAAACGGTTCATAGATGGAAAGTATTCAAAGTGGAGTATTACTGAAGATTTAATATATACAAACTCTTTTGCTGATGATCTTTAGAGACCAAAACAATGGCGGATCGAAATCAGATCAGAAGCTTTCTTGGAGATGAACACTTGACGTATGCTTCAATTCTTCTATACATCATTCTCTCTAGTGGTCAAATCTTCTTCAATAAGGTTTTAAAGTTCAAATCTTGGATCTATGTTTTTCTTGATTAAAATATTCTAGACAAGATCTACATTGCTCTCGTTTTGTTTTCGATAAGCATTATACGTCTTCTTTTGATGCAGTGGGTATTGTCATCTAAAGAAATAAACTTCCCTTATCCTCTTGGTTTGACTTTACTCCACATGAGCTTTTCCTCTGTTTTGTGTTTTTTCCTCACAAAGGTTTTTAAGGTATTTACTTAGTGGTAATCCTTGTCTTAATTAATTGCTCATAAATTAGCGAGATCGCTTTAATTCTAACTTTTTAGTCTCCTTTAAAAGGTCATGAAGGTTGAGGCAGGAATGACATTAGAAATGTAAGGAAAAATGGAGATCTCGTAAGCAAGTTGCCAATAAATAGATTAGCTCATATTCTTTATATATGACTTTAGATCTTTGTTCTAATAGAAATTTCATTTTATGTACACAGATATGTTACATCGATTATTCCAATTGGTGCGATGTTTGCGATGACTCTATGGTTAGGAAACACTGCATATCTTTACATAACAGTTGCATTTTCTCAAATGTTGAAGGCCATTAGTAAGATTTTAGCTCTTCCGAACTCTCATTTTCTTGTACATTTTCACTTAGTGTTATGTATATTAATATTAAGAATCATACATATTTTGCAGTGCCTGTTGCTGTGTTCATACTTGGAGTTTTAGTTGGGCTTGAAATAATGAGTTGCAAAATGCTTTTGACTATGTCAGTCATAAGTTTTGGCGTTTTAATCGCGTCTTATGGAGAATTAAACATCGTATGGATTGGAGTTATTTACCAAATGGGCGGTATTGTTGCAGAAGCTTTGAGACTAATCTTGATGGAAATTCTTGTTAAGAAGAAAGAAATCAAATTAAATCCAATCTCTCTTATGTACTACATGAGCCCATGCAGGTATTGTAAAAATCAAATAACCTAATCTCATTTATTTACTTTGGGGGGAAAAATCTCTAAGAAATCCACCAATTTTCTATTATATTACAACTTTCAAAAAAATACAAGAAAATTCGTCTTGTTGGAAAATATACAAACTAATGTATATACAATATTTTTACAAGTCTCAGATTAAAATAAAAGTATCATCACGTAGATTTGTAAATGTATATACAATAACTCTAAACAATTCGTCAGACTCATATGGAGGCAATGTATTGAATGGTTGTAAATTCAAAGGAAAAACAATGAAGACCTTTAGTAAAGTAAAAGAGAATACCATGTGACTAGGGAACCAAAACATATACTATATATACAAACCATTATAGATCTCTATATAGAAATCTCAAAATCCGGTACTACTAGGAAACCTAAACATACATAAAAAATTCCCCTAATTGCACCATACCATACCTATACTAATTTGAAATGTTTTTATGTATTTGTCTAGACAACTAAATATTAGTTTGTGAATTTCCAGAAGCAAGAAAATTTTGTGTTAGTGATTTTATCATGGAATTTTTCCTTTTATTTGTATAAGAATCCCAAGTTTTTGTAGCCTGCCTTAATGTGTGTGTGTGTGTTGTGCAGCGCGATTTGCTTGTTCATGCCATGGATATTTCTCGAATGGTCGAAGATAGAAACATGGAACTTTAATGTGCTTGTTTTGACGCTTAGTTCGCTATGTACATTTGCTCTCAATTTATCGGTTTTCTTTGTGATATCTCGCACAAGTGCACTAACTATCCGAGTTGCTGGTGTGGTTAAAGATTGGGTGGTTGTTTTGGTCTCAGCTCTTCTCTTTGCCGAGACAAAACTCACAATCATCAATCTCTTTGGTTATGCCATTGGTAAATAATCAAAGATCATCTTCTTCTATTTATTTCCATTACATGAACATTAGCTTACGAGTTAAAGATTTTGTGACATTGTGAAAATGTTTCATTCGCAGCCATTTTTGGTGTAGCTGCCTATAACAAGCATAAGTTGAAGAAAGAAGAACCAAACAACGTTGAAGACATAAAGTTGGTTTCTCAATCTTTGATAACCACCGCGAGATAACGGTAAAACAACAATTTCTTTTGAACAATATTGGTTGTTACACACATTGTGCTTGAAACAAAAAAATTAGTTCTTTTATAGAACAAAGATTCCCATGCAAAGCTCAAGGTATTTAAGTGAAAAGTCCCTTTAATTGTTTTGATTAATTTATGAAAGACTTTTTGTTTTCAATGTGAATAACATGCATTATTATGTGGATTTACAATTCGGATGTTACGATATGCTACTAAATTATATATCTTGATCCATACCTATTTTCCAATATAGATATCTATAATATTTTCTTTCCGGTTATATATATCTTGATTCCGGTTATATATTACAAATAAATAAATAAATAAAATCAAAATTCATATTCTTGAATTTATTATGGAATTTTACGACCACCACAAAGCCTCTACTTTGTCTAAAGTCTTCTACGTCGACGTGGCAGCTTCAGTTCCAGATCTCATCTCGCATCCTCGATTCTGCCACGTGTCTCGTTCAGTACCTTTCTCCGTACGTGGATAGAAGAAGAAGAAGAATATTTCAAATTTGATTTTTTTCTTTTCTGTGTTTAAACAAATTTCGTAGAAAGATGGCTTCTTCAAATAGTTTTACGAAAAAAAAAAAAAAAAAAAAAAACAACCATACAGTCAAGCTTAATCTCAGCGAGAACAAGACTCAATCGTAATCAATTTGGTTTCGCTTGTCTTTCTCTTACAAAACCCAGAAACTTGAATATCTCTGTTCGTTCTTCCATGGGTTCCTCTAGTTCTTCTCAGAAATCAGACAACAACGTCCAAGGTTCTATTCTTATGTCGACCCAATTCACATTTTCTAATGTAGTAATCGAAAAATGTTTTCTTTTTTTGTGGGTTTATGTTAAATTACGTTTCTGATTGATTTCGATTTATCCAAATGTTATGGTTTAATAATCAATTGGTTATGAAAGTTTTATTATTGAGACCAGAAATGATGAATTACATGATGTTCTTTAGAAAATTAGTAATTAAGCTTTTAAGATTTTAGAATGATTTTATTAAATGATGTTGCAGAAGTTGAGAAGAGTGATTTTGCTTCTCTAAGTGAAGATGAATGGAAAAAAAGACTTACACCAGAACAATATTACATCACTAGACAAAAAGGAACAGAGAGAGCTTTCACTGGGTATGTGTATATGAATCATTTATTAAAAATCATTGATCTTGTTTCCTTTAGTTAACATCTTAATGCTTTTCTTGAACATTGTTTTTTTAGAGAGTATTGGAACTCAAAGACTCCAGGAGTGTACAATTGCGTATGTTGCGACACGCCTCTATTTGAGTAAGTTGAGCTACATATGTAGAGAAGTTGAATTTTATAGGAAGCTAAGTTTCTCAAATTTGTACTGGATTACGATTCATGGTGAATGGTTTATTAAAAAAATCGAAAGTAATTGATTTTTTTCTTAGCTCGTCGACGAAGTTTGAGAGTGGAACCGGATGGCCATCTTATTACAAACCTATTGAAAACAATGTGAAGACGAAGTTAGACCTTTCGATTATTTTCATGCCTAGACAAGAAGTTGTATGTGCGGTTTGTAACGCTCATCTTGGTCATGTCTTCGATGACGGTCCACGCCCAACCGGAAAACGATATTGTCTCAACAGGTTTATAATTCATCCTCAAAACTCATTATTTCTAGATACAAGAAATAGAATCAATATTTACTTAGCTACAAATTCATGTGCCTTGTGGTTTTTTTTTTTTTTGTAGTGCGGCTTTTTTTTTTTTTGAATAAAATGTTAAATTATATTCAAAGAAAAAATAGACTTTTTACAAACGTTTTTGTGTTTTACTTCTCTTTAACAGATAATTGAAACCAATACTAGCGATTCGATGTTCTTGTTTTGAACCAAATGCTCAAGCCATCATCGTACTTCTTGAGTCCATTGCTTCTCATTGTGCTTAGTCTATTTCGAACTGTTTTATCGATCAACTTGATTAGATTGCAACTTTGAATATGTTCCTCCCCATGTCTTCTATTGTTTCTTTCTCTCCATATAGAATGAATCGCCGCTTGAAAGGCGTAACGCTTAATGAAAGTAATAGTTCCGGTAGGTCCTGGTGTAATGATCCATTCCACGATAGTCGGCCAAGACTCTGAAAATTCTGAACCCATGATGCCTTTGATTAACGTTTCCCATACATTTTTCGTGTAATTGCAAGCGAAGAAGAGGTGCTCTCTATTCTCTCTTTGCGTTCCACAGAAAACACAACTAGTTTGTGCGGCTTTGAGACTTGAGCCATTAGAGAAAACAAGAGATTGAGAGAGTTTCTTGTACAAAGGAGTATTGATATATTATATAGTTTCATTGTAATTCCTCGTATTGAACCAAGTCAACTTTAATCACATGTAACACACACAAGAACACATTCATCAATTTGTAGTATTCGTCACGTTGTATTACAAGCCATAAGAAAAGAAAGTTGCAAGAGGAGTTCAAGAGAAGTTTAAGAATAGAAAGTAACATACAGACAAACAAAGTAACATAAGTGTAAAAGAGTTCACTCGTCGTCACTTCCCTCCCCATAGTAAGCTTCATCTTGGATAAAGGATCCTCCACGAAATAGGCTTTTCCAAGTCCACACAAAGATTGGAGGAATAGAAAGTACCTCTTTTGAAAGAGGAGGTTGTTCATCAGGAACTACTAGGCTAATGTCGTAGTGCATGTCACTCAATTCTTTCAGAATAGGGACGAACAAGGAGTCTTCATCTGGGAGGTCTTTTGCAATTACCAACACATTTGTGTGTACGCCCATCTCATCTTTGGACGTAGGTTGGCTTCGTGCCCAGTCATCAATGTCCAACAACATCTTACTAAGTCTTTTAAGTTTATCATTCTCTGTGTGTACAATGCAAAGAATACATTCATGATAAGGATGTATTTATTTAATCGATAATGAAACAAAACAACAAACTTGATACTCGATCGGGATATCGACTGATCGATATCGGTCATTCACTTCTTGCGTTTGCACCGCAGAATAAGCCTTGATGAACGGCGCCCGACGAAAAACCCCATCATACATAGCTTTTCGAAGATTGCAACTAAACGAAGACAAATCGCCACCAACAGGGACCGGGAAATCTTCAACGTCCCAAAAGGCGCATGACCAAAACATGCATAAACTATCTTAGTGACCAAAACAAAAACAAAAACAAAAAAAAACACTACAAGAAAACAGCCGCAAATCCGACGGAATTTCCGACGGATGTAATTCCGTCGGAAATTTCCCGACGGTACTCCGACCGATTTCCGACGGAACTGAAATTTTTCAATTCCGTCGGAAATCTGTCGGAATTATTTCCGACGGACAAACAGACCGTCGGAAATTACTTTCCACGGGAAGTTCGTACGAAGAGTAGACGTCCTGCTCGTCATGATGATATAGGTGAGAGAGTCACGTATGCCGCGCTGGTCCCTGAGTTATTTTCGCAAGTTGGCCGAGTGATTGGAAGAGGGAAGAGACGCTTCCTATCACAAGATGAGTGGAGGCACTTACATATGTATATCCTCACGAATTGTGAGGAGATGGCGGAGTACGAAAGGTAAAAACAGAACTTATTTAAATACTTCTTTTTTTATATACCTAAGTAATATATAGGTTTCATATGTTATATATTTTTGTTTGCTTTCAGGATTTACATTGCATCAATACGTCGCTATTATCCGGATATGACAGAAGACGAACTTGGAGAATCTAAGGAAACCGAGTTTCCAAATTGGCTGCAATATTACGTAAGTTTTAAAAAAACGCTTATATATCTTAAAATTAGTGAATTAATTATTACTTAATTAAATGTTTGTTTATTAATTTGTCTAAATTATTATCTCAGGTTTCTGAAGGAATGAAAAATGGAGAAAGGTTCCCGACATGGTTACAAGAGATAGTTTCTGGCCCAAGCTACAAAGCAACATCATACGTTTGGTATTGCACTAGGGGATTTGCATTTAGGATTCATGAAGAAAGGCCGAGGGCAACTGCAGATTACGGTATTTCAGCTACAAGTGGTGATGTAGTCTACTACGGGATTCTCAAAGAAATATTGCAAGTGCGCTATCCAGGAATGTTGGGCATGAGGTGCATTGTTTTCTTGTGTGAGTGGTATGATCCGTCATATCCAGAAGGTGTTCAGGTGAGCCAATTTGGTGTCACTTCAGTAAATTCTTCTAGGAGACTGCAAAAGTATGACCCATTCATCCTAGCATCACAAGCAGACCAGGTTTGATTTTAAAATTTTATACTACGTGCGTTATAGATAAATAATGATATTGAAATTGCCTAAACTAAATATGTTTGTTTCAGGTATGCTACATTTCTTACCCTAGGGTAACACATCGAGGAGATCCTTGGATTACAGTGACTCCAATTAATCCAAGAGGGAGACTATATGGAGTTGCTGAGCAAGATGCTATGCAACCAACTAGAATTACTCCGATGGCTCCAGTTGGTCATTCTTCAGCGTTGGACATTTTTGTTGATTTCACTGAATTTGGTGATAATATAGTACATTCAGAATCAGAAGAAGAAGTTGGAGAATTTGATGAAGAAGAAGACACAATTCCTTCGAAAGGATCAGACTCAGACTCAGATTTAGGGTTTTGATATGTTTGTATTTGTTAACATCAACAAGAATTTCAGATAAATTTTATTTTTTATTTTTTTTTTAAAAAAATGATTGTCCGTCGGAAATATGTCGGAAATATATATATATATTTCCGACAGATTTCCGACAGAAACTGATATTTATATATTTCTTATTATAAAGCATGCGTCGGAAATCCGTTGGAAATATATATATATTTCCGACAGATTTCCGACGGAATATTCATATCAGGCAAACCTTAAAGGACGACACGTGTTACCCTTTTTCCGTCGGAAATCTGTCGGACGACACGTGTTACCCTTAAATCTGTGCATTAAAGTGGGCTTTATACTAATTTCGGTGCATTAAAGTGGGTTTTATACTAATTTCGGCCCAACTTTCAATTCACCATTTACATCTTGTAATTAAGTTAAAAAAGCTGTAATAATATTTTTGTGAGTTCCCAAATTCTCTTTCATATGAAAAGGCACTCCTCGTCTTCATAAGTCAAATTATTTCCATTTCCTGAAAAATTCAAGCTTCACTGCGACTACCATTTCCGAAAAAATGATACTTTTAGAACTTTACAAGCTTTTAGTTTGAGTAGATCATTGTTTATGTCGCTACAAAGCTTTGTTCTTTCGTGTACGGCTTGACAGTAGATAGTGTCGTTTGATATGGACCTGTCTAGGGTCTAAAATGTTAGATTTTTCTTTCAATACTCTGCATTTTTGCTCTGTTTCTAAGGGTTTTTTAACTGGAATTTTTTATTAATAGCTTGATTTTCCGTCGGAAATCTGTCGGAAAATTGTATATATTTCCGACGGATTTCCGACAGATGCTTCATATCAGGCTAACCTTAACGGACGACACGTGTGACCCTTAAATCTGTCGGAAATCTGTCGGAAATATATACAATTTTCCGACAGATTTCCGACAGATTTAGGGTTTTGAGGCCAAATTCCAAAATTTCAAGAAGACAAAGTCTCGGCATACAATTCTAAAAACTAAAGTAAAAGATAAGTGAATAAATAACCTTGTGAATGATATACAGAACATTATTTGCGATTTGGTCATGTTTCAACGAAAACCATTTCATACAGTTACATAGACATTAACATAGATGCTTACGACAAAATCCTAAAAAGACCAAATGTTTAGAATTTGAAAGTAACACAGACCATTTTCAAGTAAATATCTTCCAAATATTGCTCCAACCTTGCTATTAACTTGTAACTACGAAAAAGGATCATAAACAAGCTTAAAACCCCAAATCTGTCGAAAATCTGTCGGAAATATATATATATATATATATTTCCGACAGATTTCCGACGGATGTGCCAAATTTTACCCGGGAAATGAAAAATAAATACCGCGAAATGAGTCGGTCCAATTTAATTTATTTATTTCGATTTCCGACGGATTTCCGACAGATTTTAAAATCTGTCGGAAATCCGTCGGAAATTCTGGGTTATTAACAAACCCGTCGTCTTCTTCTTCCTCTCCACTCGTTGAAATCCTCCTCCAATCGCCTCCTCCGATCGTGATTTGCCTCCGACCGCCGATTTCGCCGCTCCTCCTCGCCGGAATTCGACCCCGAGCCTCTCCCCCACCGCGTTCCTTCTCCTCTCCTCCGATCCTCTCCCCATCGCGCCTCCGCCTCTTAATCTTCTCGTCCTTGCCGCCGCCGTCGATTTCGCCTCCTCGTCGCCGGATTCCGCCGCTCCTCTTCGCCGGATTACATATGGCGGATGATATTCCTTCTCATTTGTAAGTTTGCATGATTTGTTGATTTTGATTTTGATTTTCATGTTGATTTTGGTTAGATTTAATATAAAATAGTTTGTGAATTGAATTTTTGTAGATTTAGGATTAGGATTAGGGTTAGATTTAGGGTTTGAGAAATTTGGAAATTGTTACTAATTTTATGAAATTGTTACTAAATTGTTAGTATTTTTACTAATTTTTACTAAATTGTTAGGCTTTTTAAATTGTTATGATTAGGAAACATTAGGATTTATGATTAGGAAAAAATAGATTTATGATTAGGAAAAATTATGAATTTAGATTTAGGGAAATAATTTTTTCGATAAATTTTTAGAAAATTGTTAACATGTTTTACTAATTTTTAAACAATTATAACGATTAATTTAGAATTTTAGAATTTTAGGGTTTTTAGAATTTTAAATTATGTAACAATTACTTAAGAATTATATAATATCGAAATAATTGTAAATTTGAAGATAATGACTTAATTTTTGAATTTATATCTATATTTTAAAGAATTTTAAACAATTACATTTAGGAAAGTTTTTAAAAGGTTTATAAGAATGTTTACAAAACCTTATAAAACTATTTAAAAACCTTATAAAAATAATTAAAAACCTTATAAAACTTTATAAAAACCTTATAACACTATTTAAAAACCTTATAAAACTTTACAAAAACCTTATAAAACTTTACAAAAACCTTATAAAACTTTAAAATTTTAATATAAATGTAGGGATTACGGTGGTTTCGCTGCTACATCTGGCAGCGGCCAACGTCGTCGTCGTGTGAGTAGGTCTCGTTCGACTTCGACGTCCGCACCTACACCGTCGTCTACACCTCTACAGACGCCGGTGACACCAGCAACCACCACAGCACCGTTGCAGATTAGCGTCGAGGACTTCATGGGTCTTCCTGGACGAGAGAGGTTGACTAGACTCCATCCAGACCAGCTCGGTAGAGACAGATGGTAAGTTTTTTGTTCCATTTCTGTTTTTTTTTTAACAAAATTAATTTAATTGCGACTAATGTTACATTTTTTCCTGTAGGTTTGGTGATTCTCGCAGCGGGATTTCGAAGTCCCTCAACAAGATGGAAAACTCTTTGCTCAGCCGTCCTTATGCGACGTACACCTTAATGCCACTGGAGGATCAAGATATGTGGTTTCGCCAATTTGCGGTAAGTCATCTGTTTTCACAATTTTTACTTTCATTTAAATTATTATTATTTATATTTAATTTTTGTATTTGCAGCAAGAATTTAGGTGGGACCCACACATGACCGCTCTGGTTAGGAGGGAATTCGACTCTTATGCAGCACTGCACTACTCGAAGAAGGTGTTCGAGTGGAAGGATAAGTGGCTACACGGTCAGGTGCCAAAGGAGATGGTGGAGAAGGCGGAGTTGTGGAACGGGTTCATCGCCTATTGGCAACTAGAGGCGACCAAGGAGAGCTCTACATATCACTCTAGCAACCGGAACAGCCAGCGCAACGGCAAGGGACCTGCCACCCACAACCTTGGAGCTACCAGCAAGAAGACAAAGGCTAGGGATATGGTAAGTTTTTCATTGAACGTCTTGATTTTTATTATTTTTTTTTTATATACATTTATATTATTAAATAAATATCTAACAACTGCAGGCTAAGAAGTTGGGTCGGGATCCCAACAACTTGGAACTTCTGCTAGCGACACACACCGACAAGAATGGTGTTGTCCAGGATCAGGTAGCTCGGGAGATTCAGGAGAGCGTCCAAAGAATGGAAGAGGAGTACATTCTCTCTCAGCCAGACGTCGAAGGAACCCCTCCCCTCACCCAAGCCCCGGACGACATCATCAACCAATTCGTCTTAAAGGTATGTAAAATTTAAATTAGTTTTCAAGTCTTTTTCATTTACAATTTAATTTGTTCTGCAGGTTGCTCCGCAGAGCAAAGGGCGGCTTTATGGTCTTCCCGACGATGCGGGGTCATCGGGGTCTTCTTGTTACTACAGCGAGACATCCGACCTGAGAGCCCAGATGAAGGAAAAGGACGTCGAAATTGAAGGTTTGAAGACGACGGTCCAAGAGATACGAGATGCACAAGCCGCCCTAGAAGCCGAGCGGGTGAAGGAGAGAGCCGAGCGGGACAAGAAGAGGGAGATGATGCAACGGATGATGGCGTACTTGGGGCGCAACCCGGATTTTCCGCCGGGGCCCACCACTTAGATTTTTATTATTAACGTTTTGTAAAACAATATTACTTTTTATTTCTACTTTTAATTTTATTTTAATTTCTACTTTTAATTTAAATAATTCAAATTTTAAATTTTAAATTTATATTAAATTAATTATTATTTAATTTATTATTATTTCTACGAATACGTCGGAAATCCGTCGGAAATTGATCCGTCGGAAAGCTGTCGGAAATAAAACCGTCGGAAATCTGTCGGAAATAATGACGTCGGAAGTCTGTCGGAAATAATGACGTCGGAAGTCTGTCGGTTTACTAGTAGTCGGAACCCTTCGGAAAGCTGTCGGTTTTGTTTCCGACAGCTTTCCGACGGCAGTATTTCCGACGGAATTCCGACGTCTTGCCGGACTCCGGCAATCTGTCGGAATTCCGTCGGAAATCCGTAGGAAATTTCCGACAGATTTCCGACAGAATTTCCATTTCCGACAAGATAGAAACGACAGACATATCCGTCGGAAATCTATCGGAAAACTCTTATTCCGACAGACTTCCGACGGATATTTCCGTAGGAATCGCACTGTTTTCTTGTAGTGAAAATATAACTATCTCAGATCCATAACATGGAATCTAATCTAGACAAACAATTTCGAGCAAGTGATTGATATATAGATAGATAGATCGATCTTACAACTGTAAGGTACGAAGGTTGTAACTTCAGCCATGGTAGAGACTCTGAGGAAGAAAACGAAAAATTAGGGTTCCAGATAAAAATGATGATGATAGTGTAAACTCACTTGTTTATTAACTTGACCTAAAGGTCTCTATTTATACAACAATGAATCCCTCAAAGAATGGGAATTATCTAACTAAAGGAAACTTAATAAAAGATAAATATACATATATATTCTTAATAACTTGTGTATCAAGTTATTCCTCAATATTTCCCCTGAAGTTGGAACGTGAAGATGAGTGATGCACGGCAAGTGTTTGATGAAATGCCTGTGAGAGAAACAAGTTCTTATAACGCTTTGGTTACGGCTATGATTCAGAATAATTGTGAAATTGGGTAAAGCTTACGAATTTTTTGTGTTATGGGTTTTGTCAAGGCAGGGATGTTTGATAAAGCTGAGTGTTTGTATGGTGAAACACTGGTGAAGTTTGGTGATCCTGTTGCTTCGAATGTTTTGTTGAAGTAGGGAGATTTACCGAGGGTGTTAGTGTTTTTGAAGGTATGGTACGGTAGTGAAAGAAGTTGTATCATGTAGCTCAATGATTGATGGATATTGCAAAATGGAGAAAACGGTTGATGCTAGAAGTGTTTTTGATCAAATGTTTCCGCAAAAAATGTGATTACTTGGACCGCTATGATTGATGGGTATTTGATAGCCAGGTTTGGTCTGTTTTTGAGAATGACAAGAAAGAGAGATGTTGGTGTCAATGGGACCACTTTGGCGGTAATGTTTAAAGCGTGTCGAGATTTTGTTAGATACCGAGAAGGAAGGCAAATTCATGGATTAGTTTCATGGATGCCTCTTGAGTTTGATCTGTTTCTAGCAGTGTTTGATGTGATGAAGAATAAAGACACTGTTTCTGGGGATTTAATTGATCACGGATTTTGTTCAGCGCGAACTTATTTCTGAAGCTTACGAGCTTTTCGAGAAGATGCCGAATAAAGACAAGCTATCTTGAACAAATATGATCAAGGGAGTTTCTTGAAGAGGAGCGATTCAAAATGTGTGGGGTTGTTTTGAATGATGACGTTACATGGATGGACCGCTATGATATCTGCTTTTGTGAGCAATGGATACTACAAGGAGGCCCTTTCTTTGTTTCATAAGATGTTACAAGGAAGAAGTTTACTCGAGTTCACAAATATACTTGTACCAAATAGATGGTATATATGAAGAAGATGAAATAAGAGTTGATTTCAACATAAGTTTGTGTATTCCACAGAGACAAGAGTTGAAGAAAAGAAAGGTGATAAAGTTATTTGATCATACACATAACCACAGGAATGAAAGCCTAAAGTGAGGCTGATACAAGAAAACAACATTATTTAAAGTCTAGCTCGTTGGAGGAGGAGCAACTACTCGTACTCGAGTTCGAAGGTCGATTAGAAGGTCCACAGGGACATACATTCCACCATCAATTAACTCTTCCCAAAACCATGCTGCTCTTACGCAAGGGATTGGTGCAGATTCGGATTCGCAGGCTCGAGGCAATATTAAGATTGTATTGTGACGGACAGCAGTCATGTCTCCAATAACATAGAAGAAAAGTGAATCCGCGTCTGAGGTGTCTTTCGCGATTATCATTAAATTTGATGGATCGTGATAGGGATATCCATCCTGAAATGCCAAACGAGACATGTCTACTAACATCCTAGTAGTTCTCCAATATTTATCATCTGGAAATGCATATCAAAGAAAGAAAGGGGATGTTAGGTTACAAAAATACACACATATATCTAAATTTTTTAATTAGTATGGACTTGTTCGTTTGCAAATGAACAAGGAGAAAAAAACGGAAATCACCTATGCCTACGAAAGTGAACCCGGCATCCGTGTAGCAATGCAACTCTTCTTCAGATTTCTTCTTACCATAAGCCTTAAGCATCGATAACTCATCACTAAAACCCAATTTCTCCATAGCTTCTTTGATGATCCCACGAAACCAATACAAATCACGACCCTCAGGAAGTGGGAAATCATCCATGTCCCAGAAGACGTTTGTTTTCATATCTGCACCAAACGGAAAACGCATAAGCAAAGCAATTACTTGGATCAAGAAAACAAGAAAACTAATACATGGATCTGCTAGTTTAGCATGACAGATCCATCTAATCTGCTAATCCATCTAATCTGATTTAAACAACTAATTTCGAGCAAGAGGTAAAACTTACCGCTCAATTCTCCGGCCATGCTTTCCGATGAGATCGAGGATATTAGAGAAGATGATGGCAGAAAATAAATAAATTTAGGTCATGTAGCTTTTTCGAAAATTTGGAGCTCTTGTAATATTTAAATTTGATTATCCCACTTTGACAAGAAAAGGAAAAAAGACGCTTTAATGATATTAAATTCCAAATAACCTTAACAAAACTGAATAACAATTTATACTTCCTTTATTTCAGTATCCATAAGTTGTTTAGAAATTTTTTTTTTTTTAATATAAACTACATTGATAATCCTATATATTTTTGACTTTATTGAATATTATTAAATAAAATACAGGCATATATGCGGGTTTACAACAAAAAAAATCATGATGAAGCATGTTCACTGCTGTTTTATCATTATTTTTTATACGAAAGAGAGCTTTTCTCGAGATTCGAATGTAAGAACAAAGCATAATTTCTCTGGAGATTTTCGTTACTAAAGGACTAGAGCTTGACGAGTTACGTCATCACTCTGATGATCTTTGCAGAGATTGTTGAGCTCTATGTTCCCTTCCTGCAAGTGCAGCAAGACATATCATATGGCTGCCGTGCCCAAAGAGACTTGTGGATATTTGGGTGCATATGTCGGTACTTTTTGGTTCTTTGTCCGATGCCACTCGCAAGGTACCAGAGAGTTGCTCAAGACATTTGGGATCAATCAAAATATGATCGTATAGACTTTATACTATGATGATGATAGTGGCTAGCCCCGTTATCCATGTACGAACATTGAAGTTGATTAGCATTGTAGCTCAAGACAAGGTCATTCAAATGAATTGCTGATAAACTTACAAGAGCTTTGGATCATGTATCAAAGTTGCAAGAGGAGTTTTAAGAGAAGTTTAAGAACATAAAGTAACATACAAAGTAAGACAAACAAAGTAACATAAGTGTAAAAGAGTTCACTCGTCGTCGTCACTTCCCTCCCCATAGTAAGCTTCATCTTGGATAAAGCGTCCTCCACGAAATAAGCTTCCCCAAGTCCACACAAAGATTGGAGGAATAGAAAGTACCTCTTTTGAAAGAGGAGGTTGTTCATCAGGAACTACTAGGCTAATGTCGTAGTGCATTGCATTTAATTCTTTCATCATAGGGACGAACAAGGACTCTTTATCTGGGAGGTCTTTTGCAATTATCAACACCTTCGTGTGTACACCCATCTCATCTTTGGACGTAGGTTGGCTTCGTGCCCAGTCATCAATGTCCAACAACATCTTACAAAGTCTCTTACGTTTATCATTCTCTGTATGTAATGTATCAACAAAGAAGTAATTAGATTACATAAATAAACAATTAGATTACATATATATAACATGTTAAGAATATATATTCTTTTCGTTTATTAGAACTTTTGTTCCTTATTGGTTTCATTATTAGGATTTATTTATTTAATCGATAATGAAACAAAACAACAAACCTTGATACTCGATCGGGATATTGACTGATCGATATCGGTCATTCACTTCTTCCGTTTGCACTGCAGAATAAGCCTTGATGGACGGCGCCTCACGGAAAACCCCATCATACATAGCTGTTTCAAGATTGCAACTAAACGAAGACAAATCGCCACCAACAGGGACCGGGAAATCCTCAACGTCCCAAAAGGCGCATGACTTAGTTACTGCACCAAAACATAAACTATCTTAGTGACCAAAACAGAAAACAAAAAAATATAACTATCTCAGATCCATATCATGGAATCTAATCTAGACAAACAATTTCGAACAAGTGATTGATAGATAGATAGATCTTACAGCTGTAAGGTACGAAGGTTGTAACTTCAGCCATGGTAGAGACTCTGAGGAAGAAAACGAAATTTGGGTTCGATTATGGGAACGAGGGCTTTATATCTATTTTGGATCTTACTTGCTTTGCCAAATCTCGATTCTGCCCCTTAATACCATTACCAGCACAGCCACATAACTTGGGGGTAATTTAGTATTTATCATATTACTAAGTCAACACTAATCACATGTAATTGTAATACACAGAAGAACAAGAAAAAAGGTATAAACTTTTGAGTTGGTTCCACGATCCGTTTAGACAACTCATTCTCGATTTGTTTAGTCCAATCTCTTTCCCACGTCTTAACCATTATCCATTGCGTGTATGTGTATATATGTATTGTTGTGGCTTTAGGGATTTGTGTCAGAGAGCTTAAAGATGGGGAAAGACAATGGTAAAGTTGTGGTTTTGGGTTTTTGGGCAAGTCCTTACACGATGAGGACGAAGATTGCGTTGAGAGAGAAAGGAGTTGAGTTTGAGGTTCAAGAGGAAGATTTGTGGAACAAGAGTGAGTTGTTGCTGAAGTCAAATCCTATTCACAAGAAAGTCCCGGTTCTTATCCATGAGGATAAACCGATCTCTGAATCGCTTGTCCAGGTTCAGTACATCGATGAGACGTGGACCGATACTGCCTCTTTCTTGCCTTCTGATCCTCAAGCTAGAGCCAGTGCAAGGTTCTGGTCTGATTTTGCTGATAAAACGGTAATTCCTTTGTTTTCAATTTGTCTGTTTTTCACTGCTTGCTTGTGTCGGTTTCTCGGTTTGGTTCGGTTTTGAGAGATGTATACCGAACTTAACCCGCATTTTTTGTTCGTTTTGGGTTCTCTTCGGTTTAAGTACTTAAAGAATAACAAAAACATAATAATTAATCACTCTTTTGATTAAACATGATAAATTAGTATTTACTTATTGGTATATGTTTTAACTCTCATTTATCAACCATGAAAATGTATACTAAATTAGAACCAAGGTTTTTTGGTCTTGTTTGGTTAGGTTTTGTTTAATATTGAAATAATACGGGTTCGGTTTAATTCAGTTTGCTTTATATGTGTAACTTGGTTTTTGATTCAATACACCAAAATGTAGATATCATTTGAAGGAGGAAAAAATATTTGGGGAAATAATAAAGGAGAAGAACAAGAGAAAGGCAAGAAGGAGTTTCTAGAGAGCTTGAAGATTCTTGAAGCTGAGCTTGGAGACAAGTCTTACTTTGGAGGAGGAACATTTGGTTATGTAGACATAACTCTTATTCCATTTTACAGTTGGTTCTATGCACTTGAGAAATGTGGTGGTTTCTCTGTCGAAACCGAGTGTCCTAAGATCGTAGCTTGGGGAAAAAGATGTGTTGGACGCAGTAGTGTTGCTGCTACATTGCCTGAATCTGAGAAAGTTTATCAACAAGTTCTTAAACTTAGACAGATTTTTGGTGTTGAATGAATTCGAAAAGAAAAGACTTTGCCTTTTGAATCTTGTTTGTATTTCTCTGTTTTTGTTTTGTTTTGCAAATGTTTTTTTGAGAAATAATTGAATGTTTCTTTCTGGTGTATTATTATTCATATGTTTAAAAGGTATATGAAGATGCATTTTTCTCCCTAATTTATCATTTTGCAACGATAGTATTTACTTAATTTATATGTTCGAAATGGGGTTACATGCTTAATTAACATGGTAACATGACCCACATATTAGAACGCCCTATCGACACGCTATCCTCTCTTTGACCAAGTTCTTTGATCATTTGTCTATTCAATTTAAACACCACGAATGTAATCGAGTAGTGGATAAAATAGCTCACAATGTTCTTAGTTAGTGTCTTTTGATACTTGGATTAGGAATTCTATACCAATATGGTTACGGATTCGACAAGAATCCGATAAACCGGATGTGGAGTAGTATTTTTTTTTTTTAAATGGTGAAATAATTTTTTTGAGTTAAAAAGAATGTTGGGATTCAACTTCAAAGTTGTTTAAAAAGAAGACATGTAATTACTTTTAGCAAATATTTTAGGGCTAATTTGATCAATAACCAAAAAAAAATTAATAATTAGGAAACTAACAAAAATTAGTCCATGTGGTTTAGATATATCCACTAAAATTAGGGTAATTGGTTAGGAAATTAATTATTCAACCCAATTTCACTACTTTGTTTTTGAACAAGAAAACAAAATATCACCATTTTTAATTTAAATTTGCTAGATGAAAAATGAGAAAATTTTCGAGGTAAATGAGTGTCTAAACTCTAAAGTAATTGACAAATAAAAAGTGTTTATAATGTTCCGAAGGATCTTATCATATAGTTGCATTTTTCAAAAGAAAAAAAAAAAAAAAGAATCTTATCATATATTTTTTTGGCCTGACCGATCGAGTTGGTATCTTTATATTTCCAATTGGATACGTCATTTCAATGTCTCATGATGTGATTTATCAAAAGATAGAATAAAATTTAACTTTATCGCATTAATGAGTTAATCTACAATTCTATCAATAGATAGTTGGGACATTTACAAAAAATATTACTTTTACCATGCCATTTTTCAAATATGTCATTCTTGTATCATTTTCTTACCAACATGCTACTTAAAAATATGTTTAAAATTTGTATATCTCAAAATTTTTAATTTAAAAAAATGTTTTGATCCCTCACAAACCTTAAACCCAAAAAACTAAACTCTAATATAACATAGTTAACCCAAGCATAAATAATTTAAAAATTGGGAAAAAATGATAGTGGTATTTTTGAAAAGTGGCATATCTTGAAATTTCTCTAGATAGTTGAACATGAAACAAGATTAGATTAGTTGCTTGCACACACTGATACTAATTACAATTTCACCTATGATCTACGTTTTTTTTTGTTAAACACCATTTCATCTATGTATATATCCCATTATCTCTTAAATATTAGACCTACTAGTTAGAAATTCTTTAATTGCTGCATATACGTACATTTGCTAAAAACAACAATAACTATAAACCATTTAACCCAAACAGAAAAATAACTAAAAAAGCAATATCCGGTCTCCTTTAGAATTCATTAATTTGCACCTTGGTACAAATAATCTACATTTTTTGCCAAATGAAATTTGATAACGAGCATGAAAACCGATTTATCTTAACTTATTGTTGGGTGCTATAACTAACACAAGTCGAAAATAAAGTGACTAGTGGATAAAGGATGTAATGAAATGTAGTAGTGCTCTTTTGATAATATGAGGAGTCTCTAAATATATATTCTCACCTTAATGTTATAAAAATGTTATAAAAAATTTTGTTTCTGAGACATTCGATATAATTTTTTGTTTTTGTTTTTGTCGATCAACCACAAGACTATGGAGTCCAATCGTAAGAAAAATACGACACATGGTTTTTCATGTCGTAGACTATATATTATGCCTTTGGAGTAGCTAGTGAGGTACGAATATTAATTATTCACATAAAATTGGAATTCGAATTTAAAAAATATAAAGTCAGCCAAAATCTTCTAAAGTAATTATATTCTCCAATACTATACGGTTGTAGTCAAAATTCTCTTTTTTGTTTTTGTTTTGCTTGCAAGTGCATAAAACCATGCATTATAAGGCTATACCATAAATATTAAATCTACGTAAAAACTTTAAATAAATATTAAATGAATGAGCACATTTCTCACTACACATGCCTATAAATACCTTCATTACGAGTAAGAGATTTGCCATCACAATATCACAAGGTAAAGAAGAAAGGTAGAAAAAAATGATGATCATGAGAGACTTTTTGTATCCAAGGGTCTTGCATGGAAGAATAGAGAATGAGATTGAGCCAAGGATGACTTGCCGATTTGACCAACCAATCTTAAAACCGGTTTTGGTATTCGGCAAGTTGACCTTGGCTCTGTTTCCTTCTCTTCTTTTCGATGTTAGATCCAAGATACCTATCTGAACATCATCATTATCATCCGAGCCTATAATTTTATCAAAATGTATGGTTTTCTACAAGTATTTGGCGATTGATTATGTTACCACTCATATTAAGCATTTTACAAGCGTCTTTGTGCTTGTTCTCTTCATATCACTCCATTTGATTCCTTTCATATAGACAACTCAACAAATATGGAGCATCGATATAGCGATTTATGGCACGTACAAACAAGGGTTGTAAACTAGAGAGGTGTTTTGCTAGTAGAAATGGCGAATGAAGATGATTAGGTTTTCAGGAGACATATCCAACCAGGGATTTCGACAACGTCAACATAGTTATTCCAGAATTTTCATCTTTGTCTTATAGATTACAGTCACACTTATTTGTGGAAACAGAATCAAACCAAAACAAGCCATTTAGTAGAACCAGAGTCAATATATATTACAAACAATGGCAAAAGATCTTAACCCATTTTAACAGACTTTGAACCATCTCTAGGGGTTATGGTTCTTATCGTGGTTCTTAGCGAGCTTCGTATTGAACAACTGCAAGAGAATAAACAACCATACAATTAGCCTAGATTTTGTACAAGAAAACTAACAGATAAGCAATCCGAATACGAAAGGAGTTAGACCGGAATGCAAGTCACAAAGGTACAAACTCGGATAAATTCGCAAACGCAATCTCTATAACAAATCGTTTTACGAGGCACATTCAAAAATCATGCAATCAGTGTCATAACATAAGAACAATACCAAAGAACTTTCAAAGAAATCTAAAACCATTACTACACAAAAGGAGGATTAAGGATTAGTCATAATACCTCTACGAGTACGCTTCTTGTAGAGAATACGGTAACCACACTCTCGGCATTGAATCACATCTCCAGACTTCAAAGTATTCTCTTGTCCACAATCTTCAAAACCAAATGATGCATACAAAACAAGTTTAAAGCAAACCAAAACAAAATTCAAACTTTACATACAAAAATATCAGTAATGTATGAGGCTGCTTGATAAGAAGCTTGATTTGAGCAAAAGCAAAAGCAAAAGCATTTTCCTCAAAAAGACCTCAAAATCAAACAATACAATAAAGTATTGATGATTAAATTGATGTTCTGCCTCCTAACTAAACCAATTATGAAACTTTCCCTAAACACAAGATTAGGGTTCATAAGACTACTCTAAAGAGGCATATCTACTTAAAACCACAAAGCTACGACCTTTAAACAGAGACTAAGCCAGATTATACAAAGTTTCAAAATTTCCGATGAAATTTTTCAAGAGGAAGAAGATGGTTTCGAGATTTTACCTCCACAGACGTAAGTAACTGGTTCTGGAAGTGGATCCATGAATTCGAATCGAATCTGTTTATACACAAAAAAATCGAATTCTGAGTTGGGGGTTTTCTTAATCGATCACAAACCACGAAATTTAGACAAGATTTTTACAATAGAAGCTTGTACGAAGCTAAATTCAAGCAGAAATTTCTTAGATTGGATTTGATTTCATACTTACTCAGAAAGCTAGGGTTTATGCGGAATTAGGGTTTTTGATTGATTTCAGAGAGAACACAGAGCGAAAGAGACGACGAGCAAGAGAATTATAATGGCGTGACTTGAATTATATGGGCTTACATTTATTTTGGGCCTGAGAATAAAGTAATAGGCTTGGTTTCAAAACAAGTCAACGTTATAAATTTCTTGCATATATGAATAGAATTTGACTAATTTCGTATGTGATTAATTGATTCTTGGTGTTTTTACTTATAATCTCATTAGTTGTTCTTATTTTCAAACTTTTGCTTTTTATAATAATTTTATAGTTTTAAAGAATTGTTTGTATTATTGAATAAAAATTGGTGGTGTTTGTATTATCTACGCATTATGATATGTTTAAATTTATAGTATTATTGTAAGCTTTTTTTGGGTGGGCACCAATATAGTGATTAGGAGTTTCTTATTATGTTTTGATTTTAGTGAACGTTGTTACATGTGACCATTTCATTGTTTTGGACTAACCCCAACAATGTGGGGTTTAAGTTTGGGAAATCATCATTTATAATAGGGAAAATTCCATAAAAATACCCCAACTAAATTCCGTTAAGCTTTTTAATACCCTAATTTTTTTTGCTACCCAGTTTAATACCCCAACTAATTGTTTTTTCTATTTTAATTCATCAACTTTCAAATAGTGCTCATTTTTAAAAATTAAAATTTATTTAAAAATAAAAGAAAAATCCAAAAAATTCCAAAAAGTCAATAAATATTTTCTAAAAGTAAAAAACCTAAAAACAAAATTTTCGATGAAAAATATTTTATTATACTTTCAATTTCGAATTCAAATACCCAATTAAATTTCAAATAAAATCAAAAGTTTTAATATCCAGACAGTTCAAACCAAAAAATTTACAAATTTACAACTCTTTTTTGAAGTTCAAGATATATATATTTTTTATATATATTCAAACTTCTTGTCTAAGTCAATTTAGAATAAAATAGATAAATGAAATATATGACACTATTTCGTAAGAATTTTTTGAGTTTTTTGTAAAATCCTACCTTGTTTTTTTTGAATTCATAACTTAAAAATTTTAATCAAAAATTCACAACTTTATTTCATAATTTATGATTTTAAAGTGTTTTAAAATTTTGAAGATTATAAATTTGGAAATTGAAAAGTTAAATTTAGGTTTTTAAATTTAAAACCGAATGTATTATTTTAAAAAATAATTGTAAAATTATTATTTTTTGTTTTTTTTTAAGTTTCAGAATTTTTCCCCCAATTTTTCGAATTTACAATAATTATTGTGATTCTTTTTTATTATTTTTAAATAAATATTATATTTTGAATTATTTAAAAAATAGAAAGATAACATCCGTTATCTTTCCGTTAAGTCAAGGTAGGTTAATGGGCACCGTTTGAAAGTTGATGAATTAAAATGGAAAAAATAATTAGTTGGTGTATTAAACTGGGTAACTAAAAAGTTGGGGTATTAAAAAGCTTAAGGGAATTTAGTTCGGGTATTTTTATGGAATTTTCCCTTTATAATATATTAATCAGAAGATTACCAAAGAGTTTATGACAATATGCATTGCACCTCAAAGGAGTAATACAACATATGCATTATTTTTTATGATATTATATTGGGTTAATAAATGGTTTTCCATTAGAAACAAAAAACAGTATTGTCATAAACTTGATTTTATTATCATATTGGGTTAATAAATGGTTTTCCATTAGAAACAAAAAACAGTATTGTCATAAACTTGATTTTATGCTATATGATATTATATTGGGTTAAAAAAATGTTAACATATATTGCATTACTTAATACATAATGATTCTTGATTTCTTGTTCAAACTAGATAGAGTTTAACAATTCAAAATATAAACATATTATTTATCTATAACATACTTACATACACCAACAACTATATCGAGAGTCGAGATTCACTACAAGAAAACAGCGCGATTCCTACGGAAATATCCGTCGGAAGTCTGTCGGAATAAGAGTTTTCCGATAGATTTCCGACGGATATGTCTGTCGTTTCTATCTTGTCGGAAATGGAAATTCTGTCGGAAAGCTGTCGGAAACAAAACCGACAGCTTTCCGATGGGTTCCGACTACTAGTAAACCGACAGACTTCCGACGTCATTATTTCCGACAGACTTCCGACGTCATTATTTCCGACATATTTCCGACGGATTTATTACCGACAGCTTTCCGACGGATAAATTTCTGACGGATTTCCGACGTATTCGTAGAAATAATTAAATATAATAATAAATTAAATAATAATTAATTTAATATAAATTTAAAATTTAAAATTTGAATTATTTAAATTAACATTAATATTAAAAGTAGAAATTAAAATAAAATTAAAAGTAGAAATAAAAAGTAATATTGTTTTACAAAACGTTAATAATAAAAATCTAAGTGGTGGGCCCCGGCGGAAAATCCGGGTTGCGCCCCAAGTACGCCATCATCCGTTGCATCATCTCCCTGTCCTTGTCCCGCTCAGCTCTCTCCTTCACCCGCTCGGCTTCTAGGGCGGCTTGTGCATCTCGTATCTCTTGGACCGTCGTCTTCAAATCTTCAATTTCGACGTCCTTTTCCTTCATCTGGGCTCTCAGGTCGGATGTCTCGCTGTAGTAACAAGAAGACTCCGATGATCCCGCATCGTCGGGAAGACCATAAAGCCGCCATTTGCTCTGCGGAGCAACCTGCGGAACAAATTAAATTGTAAATGAAAAAGACTTGAAAACTAATTTAAATTTTACATACCTTTAAGACGAATTGGTTGATGATGTCGTCCGGGGCTTGGGTGAGGGGAGGGGTTCCTTCGACGTCTGGCTGAGAGAGAATGTACTCCTCTTCCATTCTTTGGACGCTCTCCTGAATCTCCCGAGCTACCTGATCCTGGACAAGACCATTCTTGTCGGTGTGTGTCGCTAGCAGAAGTTCCAAGTTGTTGGGATCCCGACCCAACTCCTTAGCCTGCAGTTGTTAGATATTTATTTAATAATATAAATGTATAAAAAAAAAATTTAATAAAAATCAAGACGTTCAATGAAAAACTTACCATATCCCTAGCCTTTGTCTTCTTGCTGGTAGCTCCAAGGTTGTGGGTGGCAGGTCCCTTGCCGTTGCGCTGGCTGTTCCGGTTGCTAGAGTGATATGTAGAGCTCTCCTTGGTCGCCTCTAGTTACCAATAGGCGATGAACCCGTTCCACAACTCCGCCTTTTCCACCATCTCCTTTGGCACCTGACCGTGTAGCCACTTATCCTTCCACTCGAACACCTTCTTCGAGTAGTGCAGTGCTGCATAAGAGTCGAATTCTCTCCTAACCAGAGCGGTCATGTGTGGGTCCCACCTAAATTCTTGCTGCAAATACAAAAATTAAATATAAATAATAATAATTTAAATGAAAGTAAAAATTGTGAAAAAGATGACTTACGGGAAATTGGCGAAACCACATATCTTGATCCTCTAGTGGCATGGCGGTGTACGTCGCATAAGGACGGCTGAGCATAGAGTTTTCCATCTTGTTGAGGGATTTCGAAATCCCGCTGCGAGAATCACCAAACCTACGGGAAAAAATGTAACATTAGTCGCAATTAAATTAAATTTGTTAAAAAAAAACAGAAATGAAACAAAAAACTTACCATCTGTCTTTACCGAGCTGGTCTGGATGGAGTCTAGTCAACCTCTCTCGTCCAGGAAGACCCATGAAGTCCTCGACGCTAATCTGCGACGGTGCTGTGGTGGTTGCTGGTGTCACCGGCGTCTCTACAGGTATAGACGACGGTGTAGGTGTAGACGTCGAAGTCGAATGAGCTCTACTCACACGACGACGACGATGTTGGCCGCTGCCAGATGCAGTGGCGAAACCACCGTAATCCCTAGATTTATATGATAATATATTTTAAATATATGAAAAATCTATAATTATAAAAATATACTGGTTTAAAAAAACATTGCTTTAAATTTCTAAAATTCTAAAATTTAAATTTCCAAAATTGTAAAATTTAAAATTCTGTGGCGGAATTTAAAATTTAAATTTGCAAAATTCTAAAATTTAAAATTTAAAGTTTTATAAGGTTTTTAAATATTGTTATAAGGTTTTTGTAAAGTTTTATAAGGTTTTTAAATAGTTTTATAAGGTTTTTAAACATTTTTATAAGGTTTTGTAAACAATCTTATAAACCTTTTAAAAACTTTCCTAAATCTAATTGTTTAAAATTCTTTAAAATATAGATATAAATTTTAAAATTAAGTCATTATCTTTAAATTTACAATTATTTCGATATTCTAAAATTCTTAAGTAATTGTTACATAATTTAAAATTCTAAAAAATTAAAATTCTAACAATTTATTAAAAATTTAAAAACCCTAACAATTTCATAACAATTTAAAAACCCTAACAATTTCATAACAATTTAAAAACCCTAACAATTTAGTAAAAATTAGTAAAAATACTAACAATTTAGTAACAATTTCATAAAATTAGTAACAATTTCCAAATTTCATAATATAACTTCCCAAACCCTAAATCTAACCCTAATCCTAAATTCACAAACCCTAAATTCACAAACAAATTTATATTAAATCTAACCAAAATTAACAAGAAATTTGAGGATACTTACAAATGGGATGGAATTTCCGCCATTTGTACGTAATCCGGCGAAGAAGAGGCGAATTCCGGCGAGGAGGAGGCGATTTCCGGCGAGGAGGAGGACGGTCGTGGGCGATTTCCGGAGAAGACAAGGCGAGAAGGAGGAGGCTCGTGGGAGATTAGGGCGTGGGCGATTTCCGGCGTGAATCGGTGGTTTTCCGGCGTGAATCGACAGATCGGAAGTGATTTCCGGCGAGGAGGCGATTTGAGAGTTTTTGAGAGAAGAGGAAGTGTTCGTCGGGGAAGAAGAAGGTGTTTTATTCCCAGAATTCCGACAGCTTTAAATCTGTCGGAATTCCGTCGGAAATCCAAAAAAATTAAATGACCGCGTGTAATTGGACCGACTGATTTCGCGGTGTTTATTTTTCATTTCGCGGGTAAAAATTGGCAAATCCGTCGGAAATCTGTCGGAGATTTATACATTTTTCCGACAGATTTCCGACAGATATGTGGTTTTAGGGTATGAGAAATTTAAAAAATGTTTTTTTGTTGTTTTAGGGTTAAGGAATTGATTAAATTTAAGAAATGTTTTTTTGTTGTTTTTAGGTTAAGGAATTGAAGAAATTTAAGAAATGTTTATTAAATTTAAGAAATGTTTTTTTTGGAAATTTCCAATTCCGTCGGAAATCTGTCGGAAACATGAATATTTTTCCGACAGATTTCCGACAGATTTGGGATTTTAAGCTTATTTATTATCCGTTTTCGTAGTTACAAGTTAATAGCATGGTTGGAAGAATATTTGGAAGATAAAATACTTGATAATGGTCATTGTTACTTTCAAATTCTAAACATTTAGTATTTTCCGTAAACATCTATTGTTTTGTATATGTAACTGTATGAAACGCTTTTGGTTGAAACATGACAAAATCGCAAAACATGTTCGGTATAACATCGAGAATGTTATTTACTCAATTATCTTTCACTTTAGTTGTCAGAATTGTATGCCGAGACTTTGTCTTCTCAAAATTCAGGAATTTGGCCTCAAAACCCTAAATCTGTCGGAAATCAGTCGGAAAAATATATATATTTCCGACTGATTTCCGACAGATGTAAGGGTAACACATGTCATCTTTTAAGGTTAGCATGATATGAATATTGCGTCGGAAATCTGTCGGAAATATATATATATTTCCGACAGATTTCCGACGGATAAAATAAAAAAAAAGTTTATTTATATAAAAATGATATATCTGTCGGAAATCTGTCAGAAATATATATATTTCCGACAGATTTAGGGTTTTGAGGCCAAATTCCTTAATTTTGAGAAGGCAAAGTCACGGCATACAATTCTGACAACTAAAGTGAAAGATAATTGAGTAAATAACATTCTCGATGTTATACCGAACATGTTTTTCGATTTTGTCATGTTTCAACCAAAAGCCTTTCATACAGTTACATATACAAAACAGTAGATGTTTACGGAAAATACTAAATGTTTAGAATTTGAAAGTAACAATGACCATTATCAAGTATTTTATCTTCCAAATATTGCTTCAACCATACTATTAACTTATAACTATGAAAACGGATCATAAACAAGCTTAAAACCCCAAATCTGTCGGAAATCTGTCGGAAATATATATATATTTCCGACAGATTTCCGACGGATAAAATAAAAAAAGCTTATTTATATAAAAATGATTAACTGTCGGAAATCTGTCAGAAATATATATATGTTTCCGACAGATTTCCGACAGATATATCATTTTAAAAAATATATATATATATATTTATATATATATATAAATAAATATACAGATAAGTCGAAATTATATATATATATATCATTTAAAAAATATATATATATATATATAAATTATCCAACTTCTTCATCATCAACTTCTTCTTCTTCATCAGATCCTTCCGAAGGAATTGTGTCTTCGTCTTCATCAAATTCTCCAACTTCTTCTTCTGATTCTGAATGTACGATATTATCACCAAATTCAGTGAAATCAACAAAAAGGTCCACCGCTGAAGAATGATCAACTGGAGCCATCAGAGTAATTCTAGTTGGTTGCATAGCATCTTGCTCAGCAACTCCATATAGTCTCCCTCTTGGATTAATTGGAGTCACTGTAATCCAAGGATCTCATCGATGTGTTACCCTAGGATAAGAAATGTAGCATACCTGAAACAAACATATTTAGTTTAGGAAATTACAATATCATTATTTATCTATAAGGCACGTATTATAAAATTTTAAAATCAAACCTGGTCTGCCTGTGATGCTAGGATGAATGGGTCATACTTTTGCAGTCTCCTACAATTTACTGAAGTGACGCCAAATTGGCTCACCTGGACACCTTCTGGATATGACGGATCATACCACTCACACAGGAAAACAATGCACCTCATGCCCAACATTCCTGGATAGCGCACTTGCAATATTTCTTTCAGAATCCCGTAGTAGACTACATCACCACTTGTAGCTGAAATACCGTAATCTGCAGTTGCCCTCGGCCTTTCTTCATGAATCCTAAATGCAAATCCCCTAGTGCAATACCGAACGTATGATGTTGCTTCGTAGCTTGGGCCAGAAACTATCTCTTGTAACCATGTCGGGAACCTTTCTCCATTCTTCATTCCTTCAGAAACCTGAGATAATAATTTAGACAAATTAATAAACAAACATTTAATTAAGTAATAATTAATTCACTAATTTTAAGATATATAAGCGTTTTTTTTAAAACTTACGTAATATTGCAGCCAATTTGGAAACTCGGTTTTCTTAGATTCTCCAAGTTCGTCTTCTGTCATATCCGGATAATAGCGACGTATTAATGCAATGTAAATCCCGAAAGCAAACAAAAAATATATAACATATGAAACCTATATATTACTTAGGTATTAAAAACAAGATGTATTTAAATAAGTTCTGTTTTTACCTTTCGTACTCCGCCATCTCCTCACAATTCGTTAGGATATACATATGTAAGTGACTCCACTCTGCTTGTGATAGGAAGCGTCTCTTCCCTCTCCCAATCACTCGGCCAACTTGCGAAAACATCTCAGGGACAATCGCGGCATATGTGACTCTCTCACCTTTATCATCATAACGAGCAGGACGTCTACTCTTCATACTAACTTCCCGCGGAAAGTAATATTCTGCAAACTGTGATGATTCTTCATTGATACTCTGTGCGACAATAGAACCTTCAACTCGAGCCAAATTTTTGACCTTCTTCTTTAGATGGAACATTTACCGCTCAAAAGGATACATCCAACGAAATTGAACGGGACCACCTAGTTCAGCTTCGCGGGGGAGGTGTAGGGGAAGATGTTCCATAACATCAAAAAAAGACGGCGGAAAGATCTTCTCAAGATTGCAAAGGATCACTGGTATATTGGCATCTAAATTGCTGATCCCCTCAACTGTAAGTGTCCTTGTGCATAAATCCCTAAAGAAAGCACCAACTGCTACAATAGCTTCGTGGACAGTTTGAGGAAGGAGATGGGTAAAAGCAAATGGAAGAAGCCTCTGCATCAGTACATGACAATCATGACTCTTCAGTCCCAAAAACTTTAGGTATCGCGAGTCTACGCAGTTACCCAGATTAGCTGCATATCCATCAGTGAATTTAACTTCGTGTTCAATCCACCGGAAAAATTCTCTTATCTTTTGTATTTGCAATCGGTACGGAGGAAAAGGATATGTACCATCGGGAATACGTTCAAGATAAGCACGGTAGCAAATCTTTGAAACATCCATCCTAGACTTCACATTGTCTTTTGTCTTTCCCGGGATGTTTAACACCGTATTCATGATGTTGTCAAAGAAGTTCTTTTCAATATGCATCACATCGAGGTTGTGCTTTAATAAATGATCCTTCCAATACGGCAAATCCCAAAATATACTCTTCTTGTGCCAGTTGTGAGCTCCTCCTACACCACAAAGCGGTTCATGCCCATTACCCCCACAATCAGGAGTCCTCTCAGCACCAAAATCTCTCAACTGCTCCAATATAGTACGACCGTCTATCTCATCAATTGGAGCATCAAACACTTGTTTATTTTTCTTAAATAATCTTTTAGACCGACGATAGGGATGGCCGTCCGGTAGAAACCTTCTATGGCAATCAAACCAACATGGCTTTCTTCTATTCCTCAATTGGAAAGCGTCAGTGTTGTCTTGGCAAAACGGGCACGATAATGTTCCATGAGTAGTCCATCCAGATAGCATACCATATGCTGGGAAATCGCTAATAGTCCACATAAGGACCGCACGCATCAGAAAATTCTGCTTCCGTGAAACATCAAATACTTCGACACCGTGACTCCATAGCATTTGTAACTCATAAATCAATGGCTGGAGGAATACATCAAGTGATCTCTTCGGATGCTCAGGGCCGGGAATAAGAACGGAGAGGAATAAAAACTCTCGATGCATGCACATACCAGGGGGCAAATTATACGGTGTTACGATTACGGGCCACAAAGAATACTGCCTTCCATGCTTCCCAAATGGATTGAAACCATCCGTACTTAACCCGAGGTACACATTTCTTGACTCGTATGCAAAATCCGGATACAACATTTGAAAATGTTTCCACGCTTTTGCATCTGAAGGATGTGTAATCTCTCCATCTTGACGATGCTCTGCATGCCATCTCATTTGTTCTGCCGTTCGCACAGATTGATATAACCTCTTTAACCTTGTTGTCAATGGTAAGTACCACATACGTTTATATGGAATTGGAACTCTCCCACCAGTTTCCTGATACCGCGGTTTACGACAAAATTTACATCTTCTCCGGTCTTCGTCTTCTCTCCAATATAGCATACAGTTGTCGATGCATACATCTATCACCTGATACGGCATACCAAGACCAACTACAAGTTTCTGTATCTCGTAGTATGATGCAGGTGCCTAATTATCTTCAGGCAAAATATCTTTCACAAAATCTGCTATCGCATCAACACACTCTTCCGCCAAATTGAAGTCTGTCTTAAGGGTCATCAGTCTACTAGCAGTTGATAAAGGGGAATGTCCGTCTCTACACCCATCATATAATGGTTGCTTCCCTGCGTCTAACATATCAAAAAATCTTCTAGCTTCTTCATTTGGTTCTTCTAGTTTATCCTCCCTTATTACGATCGATGACAAATTCTCTCTAAACGCATCATGAACCATCTCAGCGGTACCTACACCAAAATCTACTTCCGTTCTATGTTCGCCTAAGCTATCCGTTCTATGTTCACCTAAGTTATCCATTCTATGTTCGCCTAAGCTATCCGCAACATATGGTGCACTGCTACTACTAGCACCATCATTATTAGTTTCTCCATGAAAAAACCAAATTTTGTATCCCGGCATAAGACCAACGGTATACAAGTGATGCCAAACTTGTTCTACATTAACATTACGAGAATTGCAACAATTTAAACATGGACATTTTATCACCTTTCGATTCCCGACAACCGCCATGAACTCGCATATACCTCGTGCAAAACTTGGATTTAATGTATTCGACTCCGGATCATACATCTCTTCATCCATCCACGATCTATAATATCTAGAAGATGACATCTCACTCTCTTAACGATTTTTTTCTAACAAATATTTGGTTGGAAGTTGTTGTTGTTTTGTGAGTGAATGAAGATGTGTGGAATCATATATATAAATACGCTGACCGTCGGAAATCTGTCGGAAAAGCGTCGGAAAAACATCGGATATAATAACGGCTATATAACGGTTATATAACGGCTATTTTTTCCTACAGATTTCCGACAGACTAGTTGGGAGTCTGTCGGAAATCTGTCGGAAATTGATATTTTCCGACGGATTTCCGACAACTGACCGGAATCTCCTCCGGCGTCGGCAACGGCTAGTTACACGGTCCAATAATCCGACCGATTTCCGACGGTCTGTGGTCCGTCGGAAATAATTCCGATAGATTTCCGACGGAATTGAAAAATTTCCATTCCGTCGGAAAGCGGTCGGATTACCGTCGGAAAATTTCCGACGGAATTACTTCCGTCGGAATTTCCGTCGGATTTGCGGCTGTTTTCTTGTAGTGATTACACATAATATTGAATACTTGAGAATCTTATTACGAGTATATTGTATATATGCTCAAATGAATTCTTAAAATCATAGTATATGTTACCTCAAATTTTCATGTATGCTTAGTTTTATCGAAACATACACAGACATATTGATGAGAAGATTTTTTTTTCTGTTTCTGTTAGAGGTAGTTGTGACAAAATGCAACTACACATCACATGAAAGGTCATATTCATTGAATCTTCAATTAATTATTTGCCTCTCATTAATCAAGGTTGGATTCTATGTCCCCTATTGATAATAACGATCGATATACTCATATTCATCGTCCTAATACAAAATGATAATTTATCAACTATTTACATCTTAGTTATTTACATAGATGGTTCCACGAATATATATTTTACGACGAAACAAGTCTCTATGCAACTCATAGATAAATGATGGATGGTTATATATACACTACATCCGCAATGAATAATTTTGTTTGCAATGTATGAAACAACGACATACGCTCGACTAAGTAGTTTCCACATCTAGCAAGACTTAAAAAGTAAATAGGCTTTCTTTAGTATACCAAATTCAATAGAAAATGGTATATTGTTACAAATTCGTGTTTTCGTAGAAGTATATTTGCAACTCGAAAGTTGCAAGAGTTGGTGTAAATCCTTTTTTTAAGCAGGACGAAGTTTACAAATCAGCCCATGTAGTAAGTTTATGAAAATCTCATTAACTTTATTATGATTATTATGCTATTGTAAATGTCATTATCGTGTTCAGTTATCGGTTAACACGATACTTTGGGGAAGATCCTCGTGTTTTCCCTGATATCTTTTTGGTTTTTAATTTCTTTATGTTATAGAAATACATTTTTTGGCAACTTGTAGATGTATATAATTTATATATATGCATATGACTTAACATTTATACCCAAATCAAAAAAGACCACATGTCGTGTTTAATTAGGACCCAAAAAACAAAACAAAATAAAAGAAACCGTTATTCCATTAGGTAGGCTTGCTTCATGGACTCTTCTTAGTGTATAGCACAAATTAATTAGTTGCTTGATAAATTTGGGTAAAATAATAGTCTAATTTTTCTTAATTATATCTTACTACTATTTTTCGTGATAGTTGACATATACGACAACAACAAAATGTGAGGTTGTTCTAGAAACGTTAGTTATGAACCGAATTGAACCACCAAATTAATTCGACTTGATTGATTAAATCTGATGATAAATTGATAGTACTTATGAATATCAAAGTCAACTTTTTCGAAAAACGACTAATAAAGTAATTAACAAACAAATTGGCGACTAAACGATAAAATATATAAAAGAGGAATCAATATCTTTTAAAGACAAACTTAGACTTCTATTAAGTATTAACACTACTTTGTAGCAAATTACATAATCAGACTCATATAAAGCACTAACAGAGGATATAGCATTGTATTGTATGTGTGTTTCAAAAACCTAATATGCATTACATTATCACATATGTCGTTTTATAGTTATTGTTAGTTATATCATACCAAACAGAACTAAAACAAGATTATAATATTACGTTGATATATCATCTTTTGAACATTTCTCATGAATTTTATTTCTAACAATTCTCTAATTTAAAAACAAAAAAAACGTAGCAACGTTTCGGGCATAAACTTTCATAACCTGATCACGAGTTGCTCACAAAGCCATAGTTTTACGTCGTCAATAACTTATTTCAAATAATTAAATCTCTTACAGAAATTTGAAATAATGGTTTTAGTTGGGAAGTTAATGGCTGTCATTATTGAAGAATAATTAACTCTAAGAGCTTGTACATTGGTAACTCCAAGAGGTCTAAAGTGGGTGTTCTTATAATATAAAATTATTAAAATAGTTGTAAAAGAAAGAAAGAAAGTGTTTTTGTGGGGTATATTGAAATATAAAATTAATAAAATTTGAGTAAAGAGAGTAGAGAGTGTTTAAAAGGAAGAGAGAGTGTTTAAAAGGAAGAGAGAGTGTGCTAAATTGGATCTTTTGGAGAGTGTGTTTAAAAGTAAAAGAGTGTGTTTAAATATAAAATTAATAAAAATTGAGTAAAAGGATGAAAGAGAAAGTATAAAGTTGAGTAAAAGAAAAAGAGAGTGTGTGTTTTAATAATTTTATATTACTTTTAGATCCCTTGGGGTGTGCAATGTACATGCCCTAAAAGCATCAACAATGGAGACACCCAAGTGTCTAAAGACACTATTCTTATAATATAAAATTATTAAAACACACACTCTCTCTTCCTTTTACTCAACTTTATACCTTCTCTTTTATCATTTTACTCAACTTTTATTAATTTTATATTTAAACACTCTCTCTTCCTTTTCTTAACACTCTTCAAAATATTCTATTTTAGACCACTCTTTCTTCATTTTCTTAACTTTTATTAATTTTATATTTAACCACACTCACTATCTACTATCTTTATTAATTTTATATTTCAAAATACCCCATAAAAACACTCTTTTTTTCCTTTTAATCAAATTTTAATAATTTTATATTTTAAGAACACACAAAAATGTCTCCATTGCACATTATCTAATAATCTCATTTAATTAAGCCAGGGTCCAGAGAGCATATGTTGAGCAACAAAGGTGGGTCCTATGCCAACCACGTGGCAGACAAAATCAGACTTTGATCAAACGGGGGTCCCTCTAAGGTAAAAGGCCTTAGCCTTGTGGCCAATCACATGAATCCATTACCATATTCATTTTAACATGCGAATCAACTCTTCGGTTTTGACTTTTAACCAATAAATAATTACCCCTTTGATTTTATTCTCTTACTAATGGGATTAAGATGTAAGTATATCGTTAATATGACTATATGAGTATCAACAATGACTTGAAATCTTATTTATTTTTAACTATTAAATTATCGTTTCCTGCTTTTGTTCGCTAAAACAATAATCATACAACGATGATATAGTTTCAAATGAAGTATTCTTTTGAAAGAAATTACTCTTTTTGGAGTATTATTAAGAGTTTAGATTGATTGATTAACGAAATCTAATTAATTACGCATAAAACATTAATTGTTGGCATTCTTGATGCAAAACTCGACCATACAGTCATACTTTTATTTTGGGCGGTCGTTTAATTTTTTTTTTTTTTTTTTGAAATTTACCGTTTAATATTTTTTGTTATCGCCAAACAAAAAAAAATCTTCTAATAATATGCCATGTATCCTTTATTTAAAATTTTGGGCACTTAAAATTGTAGTACTTGTCTTCTTTATTTAAAACATAGATCCGGTCAAACAAAGCTACGAAGCATTAATGCACTTCGAATTGATTATCACTGCCAAAAGGTTGAGAAAGAATCTACTAATGCATACATTTATAATACATGCATAGATTTATCTCGTCATTGTAACTTAAATATACGTACAATATTATTATTTTGATAAAGAAATCCACTTACAGTATTATTTTTTTACAATTCATTATTATTTTTTCATTAATAATGTGTTCATTACTTTTTTATTAATAATGTATTAAAAAAATAAAAAATCAAACTTTTAGAAATATTCGTTTTTTTTAGAAAATTCATTAAATTAAACAAATGGTCAAACCACCATGTCATTACACAAGTCAACTCTAATTAACTCTCTTAAACCAAAAATTCAAAAAATTAAACTAATCACTCCACCTTCCCTCTATAAATATAAAACCAACTCATCCTCATCATCTTCAACCTCACTAAAACCTCACTTCACCGGAAAATATGGAAGACGACGGTTATTTCCCAGACACCGATCTCGATCTAAGCTTCACCTCCTCCACAACATTCACATCATCAAGCGCAAGATCAAGCCTCACACGATCATCCCTAACCTTAAGCTTCAACGATCGTCTCTCCACCGCAACAATCCCATCCTCCGCCGCAACAACCATTTCCTTCGCCGTAACAACAAATCTCCACCACCGTCGTTACGATCCTCACTGGTCATCAATCAACGCCGCGAAAAACCTCTCCTCCGACGGAAAAATCCATCTCCGTCATCTAAAACTCGTTCGTCTTCTCGGAATCGGAAATCTCGGCCGTGTATTCCTCTGTCACCTCCGTGATTGCCCTAATTCCACCGGAGTTGCTCTGAAAGTAATCGATCGTGATTCTCTAACGACGAAGAAGAAGATTTCAAATGTTGAAATCGAATCTGAGATTCTCTCTTTGTTAGATCATCCATTTTTACCCAATCTATACGCGAGAATCGATGCTTCTCATTATACTTGCCTCTTAATCGATTATTGCCCAAACGGAGATCTACACACTCTGCTCCGGAAACAACCGAATCGCCGATTCTCGATTTCTCCGGCGAGATTCTTCGCCGCGGAAATACTCGTCGCTTTAGAGTATCTACACGCGATCGGAATCGTTTATCGAGATCTGAAACCGGAGAATATCTTAATCCGTGAAGATGGACATATCATGCTTTCCGATTTCGATCTCTGTTTCAGATCCGACGTGATTCCGACTTTCAGATCTAGAAAATTCCGGCGAACTTCGCCGAGGAGGTTAAGGAGAAATCGCCGTTGTGGTTGTGATGGTGGCTGTTTTACGGCGGAGGATGAGTCGAGAGAGGAGATGGTGGCGGAATTTACGGCGGAGCCAGTGACGGCGTTTTCGAAATCGTGTGTAGGGACTCACGAGTATTTAGCGCCGGAGATTATCGCCGGTAACGGACATGGTAACGGCGTTGACTGATGGGCGTTTGGGATTTTCTTATACGAGATGTTGTACGGAACGACGCCGTTTAAAGGATTAACGAAAGAAGAAACACTGCGCAAGATAGTATCGAGTGATGATGACGTGGCGTTTTTAGAAGAAGGAGGTTTATTAGGAGAAGCTAATGATTTGATTAAGAAGTTATTAGTGAAAGATTATAGGAAGAGGCTAGGATGCGCCAGGGGTGCGCAAGATATCAAAAGGCATGAGTTTTTCGACGGGATTAAATGGCCGTTGATCAAAAACTATAAACCGCCGGAGATTATTAGAGGTCAGGTGGTGGTGGGGAAGAAGACGAAGTCACGTGAGGTTCACGTGAGTGGTTTATCGTCGCCACGTAGGAAGAAGTCGTTGTGGTGGGCACTAGGGAATTTAAGGCCATGATTATCAAAGATCCCTTGGGATCCAATTATAATATAAAATTATTAAAACACACACTCTCTCTTCCTTTTACTTAACTTTATACTTTCTCTTTCATCCTTTTACTCAACTTTTATTAATTTTATATTTAAACACTCTCTTTTCCTTTTAAACACTCTCTCCAAAAAATCCAATTTTCTCTCCAAAAGATCCAATTTTAGACACTCTCTCTTCCTTTTTAAACACTCTCTCTTCCAAAAGATCCAATTTTATTAATTTTATATTTCAACATACCCCATAACAACACTCTCTTTCTTCCTTTTACAACCATTTTAATAATTTTATATAGACTTTAGACTCCAAGGGATCTTTGATAATCATGCCCTAAGGGGTATGTTGGTAAAATTCAGAGTAATAGTAATTATTATCGTTATTATGTGGGGAGAAATATATAACGCAAATTGTAAACGCGTTTCAAGGCGTTTTTTTTTATTATTATTACAAATTGTAGAGGTTAGGAAAAAGGGGGATTGGGTATACAAATGATTACCGCAAGTTAGCAGTGTGATCATTTTGGATTTTATTACACATTCTTTTGTTTGTTCATTGTTTTGTTAAAACTCATACAATAAATTATTAGTCAATTATCTATATTTATTGGGTCCATTTGCCCCTTATATGTTCTGATCAGTTTACAGCTATCGATAGGACCAGTAATTGCAAAAAAATCTCTCGAAGAGGAATCACAGTAACATGCGTATGGATGTTACCAACATACTTACAAGTTACACACTACGACAAGTTATTCTCGACGGCTTCAGATATTCTGTGGACTACAAATCCCGGATCATCATCATTTAAGACTTTTAGTTATTTTGTATTTTTGTTGCCAAACAATAACGATCGTTTTTTGTTTTAAATAAATATGGGAAATTAGGTGGAATAACCTTTAAAAAAACTATAACTAAAATCATAGCCATTTAATCTAAATCTAATGGTCATAATTATGCCACATGAGTTAATTTTTGCTAGTTTACTAATTAAATTTTTTTTTGGTGCTAGTGAGCAAATATAAGGTGGAGTTTTCCGTATACACTCGGAAAGAGATGTATCTTAGTTTGAAATTAAATAATTTTTATTATTTGATGTGGTATAAAGTGATTTAACCATCTTTACTTTTAAAAATAGACTCTAAAGAAATTTACTTAACTCAAATCATAACTTTACAACTTTTTTAAAAAATGTCATAACTCAAAGGGGTTAACCTTTGAGTTTTTGCAAAATTACCGAAAGATAAATGAAATGTATCTAATGTTGAAATTAAAATATTTATGCTATTTGATGTGGTATAGAGTGATTCAACCATCTTTAGTTTGAAAAAGACTCTAAAGAAGTTTACTAAAATCATATCATAAATTTACAACTTTTTTTAAAAATATCAAAAATTCAAAGAGGAGAACCTTTGAGTTTTTGCAAAATTACCGAAAAAGAAATGAAATGTAATTAAGATTAAAATTTTTAAAAAATGTACTATTTGATGTGGTATAGTGTGATTTAACCATCTTCAGTTTGAAAAGAGGCTCTAAAGAAGTTTACTAAACTTATATCATAAATTTACAATTTTTTTTTAAAAAATTCAAAACTCAAAGGGGTTAACCTTTGAGTTTTTGCAAAATTACTGAAAAATGAATGAAATGTATATAATGTCGAAATAAAATTGGTTTTATTATTTGATGTGGTATTGAGTGATTCAACCATCATAAATTTTAAAAGGAAGTCTAATGTTTGAAAACCACTTTATGCTATAGAAAGATTAAAAATCTCAATGTACTATCATTATTAGAGTTTATGAAATTGAGATAAAGAAAATCAGAAGTATATAAAGCAAATAAACATTCAATGCATTGTCTCACAATTAATCCACTTTTCATGCTCCCACCTTTCCCTCTTTTCTACTCTTCTTTATATGCAAGTGTTCGTGCGATTTTCCTTTTTTGGTAATTACATATGCAAAAGTTAATCATCAATAACAGATACATTTTCAAGTCAAATGTTAAAGTACAAACATAAATAAGACACATCAAATTAATTATTATACATAAATATAGGATAATTATAAATTACTGATGTTTGATGATTCCATGAAAGTGAAACTATAGAGTTAATTTGCCCACCCCTAGGTTCTACTATAAATTTAGTGATTCCATGAGAGTGAAACTATACTTCCTTGGAGAATCAAAAAAGGATCCTTGCAAATCCCAAAGTCAATTAATGAACCTAAATTAAGACCATGTTCATCTGTTTCTTCTTTCCTTCAAATCCAATTTAACTTTAACCCCAAGATTTATTTTCTTCTTCTTAACTCTATATATACTCTTCAATCTAATTCCCATTTTTTCACAAACTCTCATCTTTCACCCAAAAAGGGTTTTTTCTGTCTCATTCTCATCAACAATTCTACACACAAAACTTTCAATCTTTTTATTCCATTTTCTCTATTAATTTACATAACCACCAAAAATGGCTCAATCAAAAAGTAAATCAATTAAAGGTCATGCTTTTACAAGCAAATGTGCTTCCTTGGTAAAAGAGCAACGAGCTCGTCTCTATATTGTTCGTCGTTGCGCAACCATGCTTTGTTGCTGGTACATCAATGGCGATGAGTAAAGAGATTACACTCTTCTTTTTTTATATTATTACATATAATCTAATTATATATCAATAAATATATCCTCCATGTCTCTAATCTTTAGTTCTTGAAGTTCTTTGGACATTGAAGCTCTCCTTTGGCTGCTTGGACATTCCTACAATGAAAACTTGATTCTCTCTTTCTTTCAAATTTGTTCTGATGCAACACCCTTTTACAAATTTGTTGTTTTTAACCTAAAAGTATCAATCTTTTAGGTTTTTTTTTGGGCTTTGCATTAGACAAGAGAAGAGAGAAACAGAGAAAGCAAGAGATTTTAACCGCCAATTCGAGCCGGGGTTTTTTACTGTGTCTGAAACATAGACACTAGAGATGCTAATTCTGTAAGGAACTGAAGATCTTTGAAGGGAGAAAGACTGTTTTGTTTCTGTAATATTTCATTTCCTAATAAGAACAATAAACTCTATATGGTAATTGTTGGAACCATACAAGACTAAATTATGTTTCTTTTGATTATCAATAATAATTCTAATAATACAACAAGAGTTTTTTCACTTGTCCATTTGAGATTTACCTTATAGTTGATCATTACTGCTCAATCCAATCCTTAAACAACAACATCATGTAAACTGGAACATTTAATGCCGCAATGACGATAATCATCATGATCGTACGTATCACTCTCTGGATCACAAGTTTTGTTCTTGATTTCGATACTGATCTCATCACAGAATCAGTCCCACCAGCATTATTCGTATTCGGGTCCATCACAAGCTCGATTTGCTCACTCTCGTTCTTTCTCGCTGCTGATCTCATCACCGCGTTGCCTCTAAAGAGCAATAAGAAGACAAAAATCAAAACTTTGTGTTATAACTTTGTGAGAAAGCAGAGTATAATTGAGATATTTACTCACCTTTCTACAAGAGGTTTATCGCTTTGACGTTTCACGGGAGTTTGAAGAACTTTCTTAACGAGATGCATAGATCCTTCCGCATCCCACACCATTTCATACTCACAATTCTCATCTTCGTTCTTCTCCTTCGTTACACCGCTTGAAAAGCTTAACTTTATTACATTTGAGATACATTCTGCAGTATTGTTTAGGAAGCTTATTCCATGATTTGGCCAGAGAAGGAGCGCAAGAACGGTAAATACGAATAGAGAGAGGTACCTAATAGTTCAAAAATTCATAAACATGCATTGCAAAACAATAACCGTAAAGCCAAGAACTCTCTGATCAAGAACATACCACATGTAGATGTATAATTGGCACGGAAGGAAGCATAATTTGGTGTGTAACGTTTCCTCTACATCCGATGAGTTTTGATTGACGGCGTTGGGAACGGATAATAGCATGAATGACGGATATATATTTCCTTGTTGCCAACTAATAGTACCTAAAGTATGCTGTAATAAAATATTCACCATCAAAGATTTTCCATAGTAGAAACACAAATATATTTTGTGGGCATTTACAGAGTTATGTTACCTCTGTCACAGATCCTGTTTCCGACTTATGCGTTACAGTACACTGGTCATGATCATGGCCAGAAAGGACAAGTATCTGCAGAAAAAAAGCCAAAAAAAAAAAACCGTTGCTATATTGTGGTAGTGAGAGCCGTGCTTGAAGTGAAAGAGATAGAAAGCACAGAAGAAATGTATCTTACGGGTTTAATCATCTCAAGTAACTTCTTTGATGATTCTTGAGTGACATAATTCTGGTATCTGCATTGTAAGATAAAATACATAACATTGGATTAGTCCAGTTCCGCCTTGTTCAAATGGTTTTATTTAAAGCTAAATCAAGTTCTGTATATTGGAGAGGTAGAAGTTTACATTACTTCTTGATCTTGAAAATGACGCCAAAACCGCTGGATACGAAAGAGTAGTCATTAGAACACAAACAAAATGTCTTAAATTTGAATTACACTAATCCGAGCAGATAAATCACCTGATCAATGACAGAAGCACGGCGGTGAGGGCCGCATAGGGTTTGATCAGGCCGATATAATGGAATGTGGGTCAACAAAACTCTAGGATGTAATGTTGCATCTAAAATATACAAAGAGTTTAAAAACCAGATAATGCAAAGATAGTAAATGCCGAGGAAGATATAGCTGAATCGCATACCGGAGGAGACATTTTGTACCAACTTCCAAACTTCTGATGCCAAATTCTTTTGAGGATTCCCTGCACAAAATATACGTCAACTTTTCGGTTACAGATCAATGCAATATGTTAATAATCAATGCATAGACTAACCATCAATAGCTTGTGCATCGATGCTGATGAACTCTAACATTTCCAATCATAAATCTATGGTTTCTGATACCAAATACTTCCTCGTATCGATCAATCACCTGTTAAAATGTAGAAGTTATATCAACATGTAAGACTACTAACATATGTGATATACTTGAGAAAAATAAGTGATAACCGTAATACGTCTAGCTTATGCGACGCAACCCGAGAGTAGCCAACATCATGGTTCCCGGGAATGTAGAACGTAGGCACGCCTCCAACTTGTCCTTGTGAATTCAAACCAAACACATGTTTAAACCAGCTTAACGATTCCTGCCATCTGATATAGACGATTAGACAGCTTATTTTCTGCGTTTTCATGTACAATTGTAAAGAGAGCTTACTCGTCCTCAGGGAGAAATGGACCGCCATCGAAATAATCACCTAAGAACAAAACAACGTCGGGTTCGAAAGGCAAGATAGACTGAACAAACGATCTTCTCATGTTAATATCAGTATAAAACTGAGCAACCTCCACAGCAAGCGTCTTTGACGATAATCGTAACGATGTTTTATCCATAAGCTGCATTACAACAACAATCAAAATGATACTAAATCCACATTAAGAAGACAACAAAAACAACATTCTTGGCTTCTTTACCTGTGGATCAGTCACAATGGCTACTTTAGTATACTTCCCATCACTCTGTAAAAGATATTTAGCAAACAAAATTACACATTGATGTTCTAATTATAACAAAAAGCTATTTTTGGATCACATTCTCAAAAATAGTAAATACTGATAAAAACCGGATCTTTCAATTTCAAATTGTTCCTTTTTACCATTTCTATAACTTATGAACGATTCTCTTATAATTACAGAATCAAATTCGAATAAATGTCAATGAATCTTCGAAATTGAGTATTAAAGATCGAACCTTTAGGAGATTATGGTGAGGCCAAGAACAAGTGAAGAGATAAGGAACCCAGAAAGCGAACATTTCGCCGTAAAGGATCGTTGCAGCCCAAATCAGACATAAAGCCACCGTGAGTTTATGGTGGTGTTTCATCTTTCCGACCATCTGAGAAATCTCTTCTTCTCGGCTTTGCTTTGTCCGAGAAAATCTGGTGATCGTTTCGATGTTGACTAAAATGGAGCGGTTAAAACGCAGAGATAGCAGCGTTTTGAGTGATAACGCTAAACGCTGAATTTAACTGAGTGATAGCGATTTGTGTTTAGATAATAATTTCTTCTTCTCATAACTTAGTTACAAGAATACATTCTTAGATTCATCCTTGGACCTACAGATTCATCAGACAGTAAGTTTCTTCTTCCTCTGAATCTTCTCTTGGGTTTTTGAATTTGGAGCTTAATGGGTTTCTCAAAGTTTCTCAAAGGTTTGTTTTAGCTTTGATTCTTTTTAGATTCCTCTTCATTAGCCAAAGTATAATTGACATTTTGTTTATTTTCTTTATCAGGAAATGTATAATTGACATTTTGTTTATTTTCTTTATCAGAAAAAATTTGAAGCTTCCTGAGGTGTGTTTACTTGGAAATATCAATGAGCTACTTGTCTCTTAAGTCCACCAATATAAAATCATGTCTCCTGAGATATTGCTGAAATGGGTCATTGGCCTAGGGAGGGATAATAAACATGAGAAATGTCTTGAAGCCAACATCTTCAATTAGAGCAAACTTGGGAAGAGAGGCGCGGACAGAAATGCATCAGCTTCAATCCATTTTCCTCCATTGTCGAGTAACAAAGCATAATCTGATTGGAATGCATCATGGATGCTGTTTTGTGGCTTTACCGTTATAATTTGTTTGTGGAGACTCAATGTTATAATTTGCTCAAGTAAAAGTGTAAGTAATTTGCACATTTGTCTTTTGAAAAAAACAACAATCTTGGTTACAGTCAATTCTAAAGATTCGGATGGATTTGACACAATCATTTCACCAAATTTTACCTCCCTAACAAGTATATAAGTTCCAACAGAGGATTTAGCTACTAAACATGCACAATCAGTTCTCATGCACACTTATTACATGAGAAAGTGGACATGCACTAATATTTGTTCTTGTTACTAGAGCAGACCATAACCTGTGAAAGTCTGAGGCACCATCAGTATTCTATCAAGCACTAAAAATCGAAAAAATCTTCGTCGATTACTTCCCCATCGAGCTCGTCTTCCTCCTCTACCTTGACCTCACTCTTGCATCGGAGTATTGCACCGATGCCTTCAAAGGCAGTACACAACTGATATCCTTCTCGGGAGGTGTTACTCACAAACACAACATCGAAAGTATCTTCACATATGTCGAAATCAAGGTCTTCCCAAATGAGCAATGTATCGATTGCACCAATATGCGTGGCTAATACGAATTTCATCGTGTATCCTTTCCTTCCCAAGAATCTCGGATGACATATGTATTGCCTCATGGAAACCAGAGGTACCTCCATTGGATACAATAACTTGTCCTCGTATCTTCTTCTCAAACAATTCACCAAATGGAACATAATCAAAGCAATCATCCATGTGATCAACCTTCTCATAGCCTAATGTAATTCTACGAACTTTGCTCTCAGGTGGCCTAAATGGTCCATAGGACTCGAAAAACACGGATTCAGCGTGATGCACAGTCAACCACAAGAAGTCAAATGGGTCAACATTTCTAGGTAAACCCAGGGACTCTGAGGTAAAGATGGTACAAGTATTACCCACCAAAGTGCCCACCACGAAAGACCGGTAGTCACAAATGTAATTGTGGATCAAGTGCGGTTTGTGTACAAAAAGCAGGACAGGACAATGTTTGATTGGTGAAAAAATAAATGCGGTTCAAACACAATTGTTTGATTGGTAAAAAACAATAATAGCGGTTTGAAAAATATATTATAGATAATAGTTGCATTGTAACGATTGCACTAATATGCATTGCCTCTTGCACACGATCAACACCACACACCCATAAACCCGTCTCCTCCTTTTCGTGACTGAAAAAGGCTTATAATACACGAATTTCATCATGAACCCTTAGCTTGCCTAGAATCTTGGATGACAAATTTATCGCCTCATGGAAACCAGAGGTATCTCCTTCTGACACAACTAAGTCTCCTTTTATCTTCTCTTTAAACAGTCCATGAAATGGAACCACTTTAAGAGCCTCGTAATCTTCTTTCTTATACGCTATAATAATGCCGCTAACCTTGCACTCACTAGGCCAAAATGCTTCATACCAATCGAAAAACTCAGATTCCGCCATAGATTGAGCAATATCCAAAAAGACCAAAGGCTCAACATTTCTTGGTATACAAAACGATTCCCGAGTGTTTGATCTTACCACTTCACATGTGCTACCCATTAACGTTCCAAATGTCTTTTCTTTCAACACATCGAGAATGTCGGAGTGGAACAAGTGATCACATATGTATAGGGATATGTTTCGTGGTCGAAAAGGCTCAAATTTCCTCATAACCCTGTTTCCTCTTTCATATGACTGAAAAAGTTTTATAATAAGCTGATCTCATCGTGAACCCGTAACATCCCTAAAATCGTAGACGACCTATTTATCGCCTCGTAGAAACCTGTTTCGCTTCCTTCCGACATAACGAATTTTCATACTATCTCTTAATGGTTAAAAACATGTGCACATATCATAATATTTTTTATGTTGGTAAAAAAGCATTTTTCTAAAGCCACAAAAAAAACTAATTATATGGCCACATCTATTTGGTTCTTCAACATGAATTAAGATGATTTGACTCTTGATATATTGTGTGTATGAATATTTGGAATATATAAAGTGAATCTTTCTCGTAAGATTTGTCAATACAGAGTTGTTGGGGGAATCCTGCAAACCCTCATTGGTTCTTGTGAATCTCATTAAAGATATCTTCCAAGGCGTTTGTGGGTTGCATCAAATGCGCATCACGCACACCAATCTCAACGCGGAGAATGTTTTTATAACTTGTTCAAGCAAAAATGAATTGACTGCAAGTGTCGGTGACCTTAGCCTTAGCTTCAGCATGTCTAGAGATTGTCAAAGCCAGAGTCTTGGTGGCAAGAAATATCCTACATCCGAGCAAGTGACATAGAATGGAAACTATGATTTGAAAAGCGACTTGTATGCTCTTGGTTGCCTTTTTGTTTATAAAGGTCCCCGGCTTATCGAACATTGATATCAATGATATTAAGACAGTTGTTGGGTTCTTTCTTAACAAAATAAAAGGTCTACCCGAAGCTCATCATTTGGCCACACATTTGATGGACAAACTTCCTCGTTCACGGTAATTAAACTCTTCTTTTCTTTTGTAGTTGCCCTTTTGTTTCGTAGTCGCATTAGCATTGATTGAGTGTACTTTTGTAGACCTAGTGCAATTGAAGCTGTTTGTCATCCGTTTTTTTGGCGTCCCGAGAAGAATATCAATTTCATGATGTTGGCGAGTAAGAAATTTAAGGAGTCCTAAAGACAAGTTTTTCCAAACTGAATGTCTCTGGGTTTACAACAGTCATTAGGCATTTTAAAACTGGAGCAACAACATTGTTGGAGATGTATGGAAACACATCCAAACAAAAAGCAAGTACTCTCCCATTGAATTTCAGGACTTGGTTCATGCAGTGCGGAACATGACTGAGCGCTATGACACTACTCCAGCTGTAGTGGCAATCGTGGGAAAATCTAAAGAGAGAGTTTTTAAGTTTTTAACTACTTAGGTTTTCACTAATATTTTGCTTTTGTTAGGTTCACCTATTTTATTTGGATAATGCTATGATGATTGAAAATGGAACAAAACGGCATGTCGTATGTCTCGGTTCACGGAAAACGACAGCACATCTGTCGTAATTAATTAACATAAGGTTAAAAGCGAATAATTAACTTATGGTTATGGATAAACAGAAGAGAATTCTTTAATAATGTTTCACACCGACACATGAGGAGAAGTTTTCGTGGGAATCATGAACCAACCTGGTTGTATTCTTGTATAATAATTAGTACACTAATTTGTTCTGATTTTTGGGTTAATTTATACCATTTCTGTAATTCTGTTCGAAATTAAAAATCATTAAAATATGTAATTTGGACTCAATCTTGATTTTTACTAATAGTGAAAATCTCAAAATATAATTAATTTTTTATGTGAATAATATAAACAAATTATTCATTATGAAATGGAAGAAGAAATTGGTTATAAATCATATTATCGTTTAAAAAAAAAACATATTATCGGATACCAAAAAAAAGACAATCATGCAGAACATAATAGTAGGATTTGTTAAACCATGTATAAACTAGTTAACTGTAAAGATACAAAATAATAAAGTTTTGTTTTTGGGTTAAATTTATGAAAGAGAAAAGCAAAATGTCTGATCATGAGTGTATAATTGTAGTATACAAAATGAATATATTGTTTATAAAAATAAATTAAATGTCATTGTCATCCTTACTCGGTTCTCGCTGGCACTTGCTTGAAAGTTCAAGTTAAGATTCACTTGCCCAAATTAGAATCAATGAAAAGTTTCCTATACAAATTGATTTAATACATTTGCCTATACATAGACGAAACTTAGAAACATTTGAATATCCATAGTGGTTGCAAATGTAAATTATCTTAATTACGACTAATCCAAAAGATTATCCTGATAAGTGATAACATATAAATTTGGCCAGTTTCGTCGGCTAAAATACGATTTTTATATAATAATTATGAGAAATCAAGAAAGCAAAAAACACACATGATGAGATGTTCAACGAATAAATTATTGTCCCATATTTTAGTTCCAACTTGCAAACCATGCACGATATAATGGATAAAAATTAAACTTATAATAAAATTCAACATCGTTTTCTTTTCTTTTTCTAAAACGTAAAAGGAAAGTTGAAAAAACTAAATTCGACAAAAGCAATGATGTGATAATTTTAAAGACCCAATCATATCCCAACCTTCTTCATAGTGTGATCTCCATTATATAAAAGTTACATTCTAAAGAAACTATGATTATAGAAATAAATTAATTATAATACTATAAAAAAATACAACCTCCAAAAGCGCGTATAATGTTATTAATCTAAAATGGGTCAGACAATAATCATGATATACCAACAAAGACCAATTTTGTTTTTGTTTTTGAAGAATTTAAAATTTGAAAAAGGAAAAAATAATACTGTAAATTAATGGTTGTATTATTGGAAAAACACAATTATACAAAAATGCGCCTAATCCTAATTATTTAGCCTTTGGATTATTATTTAAATAAATCGTGCGTGTTGACAGGCTTTACTCGGTAATAATTTGATTTGTAAGAGCTGAAACAGTATAAAATCAGTCGAAAGAAATATTTTACTTTCCATTAAAAAATAAGATTTCAAAATCACACACAAAAAAAAGTTTCTAAAATTTCTCCTTTTATCACAAGACTAGATTTTGGCATCTGGGTTTTGTGAGAGAGAAAGGAAGATGAAGATGAGAGAGAATTGGGTGGTGGTGGTTTTGTTTACAGTTTACATTGTTGGGTTTGAGCTTAGATTCATCCATGGAGCTACAGATGCATCAGATAGTAAGTGAAATTCTTCCAAGTTTTGATTTTTGAGCTTAATGGGTTTCTTAAAGTCTCGATCTTTTTCGTATATCCTCTCACTTTCCGAGCTTTGATTCTGTTTTCATTACCCAAAGTTTCAATTTTTAGTTGTTGTTTTATCTCTCTTGAAAATGAAATTTCCCCAAATCTTAAATCTTTTCAAGTTTTTGGGTTAAATCTTGAATCTTTCTCTTTTTTGGGTTTTCTCTGGATCTTAACAAGATTCTTTGGTAATTAGAAGTTATAAGCTTTTTGATTTTGAACTTAGACTTGTAAGCAGAAACCATAATAAGTTAGTAAGTTTGTTTTGATTGGATTTGTGGTCTAATAGTCAAAATGTTGTTACAGCTTCAGCATTGAACATGTTGTACAGTAGTATGCATTCACCAGCACAGTTAACACAATGGACTGCATCAGCTGGTGATCCTTGTGGTCAGAATTGGAGAGGTGTAACTTGCTCTGGCTCCAAAGTTACTCAAATGTTAGTAAATTTACTCGAAAATTTACTCGATATGATTTAGTCAAATGTTTAACCATACAGTATCTACTTTGCAGAAAGTTACCAGGCCTTGAACTCTCTGGAACACTTGGATTCATGCTTGATAGATTAACTTCTCTTACCGAGCTGTAAGATCAAACGCTAATTTCATTTCGTGTTTCGCGATAATGAGTCTTTTGTAATTTATAATTCTTTGAATTGGAATTTGTAGTGATCTAAGTAGTAATAACCTTGGAGGTGATTTACCATATCAGCTTCCTTCAAATCTGCTACGATTGTACGTTACCTTCCATCGATCCTTTCTCCTTTTTAACTTAATAGCCGTGTTTTCGAGTTTATAATCGTTATTATTGTTTCAGGAATCTTGCGAATAATCAGTTCACCGGAGCTGCACAATACTCGATATCTCAGATGGCATCACTTAAGTATCTGTAAGTAATCTACTTCATTTCGACATTTCTCTAGACGTTTCTCGTAATAATGTTTTGTCTATTGAATAAAATTCAGCAATCTTGGTCATAATCAGTTTAAGTCGGATATAGCTGTCGACTTCACCAAGCTCACCTCTCTTACAACCATGTAAGAATCATAGTAAAAGATTCGTATCGTTCTCAAATTTTAATCTTTTAAGTAAAATTATTTGACGAAGTTAGATGTGTGTTTCAGGGACTTGTCTTTTAATTCTTTCACGGGATCTTTACCGGGAAGTTTTACCTCCCTAACAAGTATAAAATCATTGTAAGCATCTGCTCTCAAAACCTAACCGGAAATGATCGAAAAATGTAGCATGTACTAAACTTGTTGCTTTTAACTTAACAGATACCTTCAAAACAATCAGTTCTCAGGCACACTCAATGTATTAGCCGGTCTTCCTCTCGAGACTCTGTGAGTAAACCTAACTAACCTTACTACAGTTTTTTCTTAGACATTTACTGATATTGTGTTCTCATTAGGAATGTTGCGAATAACGATTTCACGGGATGGATCCCGAGTTCTTTAAAGGGAATTAATCTGATGTAAGTTTCTCATTTCATACACATTTGTGTAATTTTGGTTCTTTGAATCTTTGAATCTCACTTTTTCTTGTTTTTTGCAAACAGAAAAGACGGTAACTCGTTCAGTACTGGACCTGCGCCTCCACCACCACCTGGTACACCTCCAGTTCGTGGCTCCCCACCGAGCCATAAATCCGGAGGAGGTGGAAACCGGTCTAGTGACGATTCCACTAGCAACGGAGGTTCCAAAAAATCAGGAATTGGAGCCGGTGCTATAATCGGCATAATCGTTTCATTGTTTCTCGTTACAGCTCTCGTAGCTTTCTTCTTAGTCAAAAGAAGAAGATCGAAGCGAACAACATCATCGATGGATATTGAGAAAACCGATAACCAGCCGTTCACTCTCGCTTCAAACGACTTACACGGTATAACACATTATACATTTTTTCGTCTTTTCAATCCGGAAAAAGCTTAACATAAGAATCCGTACGGTTTGCAGAAAACAATTCTATTCAGAGCTCTTCATCGGTCGAGACAAAGAAACTCGATACGTCATTGTCTATTAATCTTCGGCCGCCTCCAGCTGATCGACACAAATCATTTGACGATGAAGATTCGACTAGAAAGCCTATTGTTGTCAAGAAGAAATCCGCCGTAGTGGTTCCTTCGCATGTTCGAGTTTATTCAGTCGCGGATCTCCAAATAGCCACTGGCAGTTTCAGCGTAGATAATCTTCTCGGAGAAGGGACTTTTGGACGAGTATACCGAGCTCAGTTTGATGACGGAAAGGTTTTTATTACTTATTATTAGTCCTTAATCCTTAACCTTGTTTTCTTGAAACCGTATTTTCTTTTTCCGTATCTTTAGGTTCTTGCGGTGAAGAAAATTGATTCGTCTGCTCTTCCACATGGCATGACCGATGAATTCACAGAAGTAGTATCGAAAATTGCCAGTTTAGATCATCCAAACGTGACGAAGCTAGTCGGTTACTGTTCTGAACACGGACAACACCTCGTGGTGTATGAATTCCACAGAAACGGATCGTTGCATGACTTCTTACACTTATCAGAAGAAGAAAGTAAAGGATTAGTGTGGAATTCACGCGTTAAAATCGCTCTTGGAACTTCACGGGCATTAGAGTACCTCCATGAAGTTTGTTCACCGTCTATAGTTGATAAGAACATTAAATCAGCCAATATTTTACTCGACTCAGAGTTGAATCCTCACTTATCGGATTCAGGTCTCGCTAGCTTCCTTCCAACAGCGAACGAGGTTTGATATTACAAACTCATTACTATTTCTCAACTTTATTTGGTTTCTTATATCATTTTGATTTACGTGCAGTTACTAAACCAAACCGATGAAGGGTATAGCGCACCTGAAGTATCAATGTCAGGCCAATATTCTTTGAAGAGCGATGTTTACAGTTTCGGAGTAGTCATGCTCGAACTTTTAACCGGGAGAAAACCATTCGACAGGTAAAAGATCCTAGTAATGTTTTCGGAATGTGTTTTCGGATTTTTTAATCGAACGGTTATGATTTGAGCAGCACAAGATCAAGATTGGAGCAGTCATTAGTGCGATGGGCGACACCACAACTTCATGATATTGATGCTTTAGAGAAAATGGTTGATCCAGCTCTTAAAGGACTTTATCCAGTTAAATCTCTTTCTCGATTTGCTGATGTTATCGCTCTTTGCGTCCAGGTAAAAACAGTGACCCATGAATTGAAAATCTTGTAAGTAATCTTGAAAGCCTCTTACAGATTTTTCCTTTGGTTTTTGTAACAGCCGGAGCCAGAGTTTAGACCACCTATGTCCGAAGTTGTGCAGGCGCTGGTTGTGTTAGTGCAAAGAGCTAACATGAGCAAGAGAACAGTAGGAGTTGATCCATCGCAACGTGCTGGTAGCGCCGACACAACCAGTGATTACATGTAAGTAAAATTCATGGCCGGAGAGGAAAAGAAGAACACTTTGCTCCATTTGATGAAGAAGTCAACAATCAGACTTTGAAGCAGTGTATAATTTCCATTGTTTAATTGTGTAAAATGTTTCCAAAAATTGTAGATTTTTAAAGAGCATTGACATAAAACAAAATTCTTTCTTTGTGTTTTTTTTGTACATTTGTTCTTTGGATTTGGATTCTCTCTCTCTCTAGATGTAATAGCCCATGTACTTGGGAGTTGCACTGAGAAGTAAGAAGCATACCTGAAGAGGTTTCTCCTCTTGCATCATCCGCTCATCAGAAACAAGATTCCATTGACTTCGAGGAGCTAAACCAATATCATTATCAGACTCGTTGATACCTGAGTCAAAAACTTCTCAATATTTCCATAACCAATGATCAATACACTCATTATATAAACAATAAACATACCACAACATTTGTCAATCTTCTTGGCAAGAAGCTTGATATCTCTCTCCACCTTGTTTATGGAAGTGGAATACGAACTAGAATCTTGTAATTCCTTTGACCAATCCTTCGGTATACTCTTAGCAAAGTATACTCGAACTCGCCTATCATCGATTAACACATTATCCATACGAGAATGTGCTTCTTTGCAATCTTCCACACTTTCAAAGAGGATGTAACCGGTTACATCCTCTTTTTGTGGAATTTCACACTCCACTCGCCAAAACCGAGAAAAGATCTCGCAAAGGTCAAAACTCTACAACACATTAATAAGTTAAAAGTAAAAGAAAAAACCAAAACTAAAGTAAGGAAAAACGGAATGAACTTACATCGATATTGCGATTTAGATTTTGTACAATTAGCATCTTTGGACATCAACCTCGTAAAAATCCGCATCATCTTCTTCTCTAGTTTTTCTATGATCATCTCCATTTGACCATCAAATGGATCATCAAGAATTGATGTTATTTCTATTATAATGTCTTTGAAAGGAACACCTAAAGCTTTTTGATTGTAAGTTAGTCTATACCAAAGAAAGCATTAGCAAATAAGCAGTAATCTTACCGTATTTTTCCCATCAACGATATTCAAACGGGTGAAGTAGAACTGAGAAGAGGACAGACCACCTATCTCTGCTCTGAGGTCTTTTGCACATTGTGGAATATGCAGTTATCGTAATACTTGTGTCTAGCAAAAAGATAGAATCAATTGGCTTATTATAATCACTGATTGGAATATGCAGCTGAATATGAACAACATACTGGCACATGTTGAGGAAGTTCTTGCAGGCCACATGGCATTCTTATAGTAAACAAATCAACCACTATGTCCCTAAGATTTGTCCTAATAAAAACTGACATACACAACCTGAAAGAGACTAGTTAAACCTTTGCATTTAGAGATTACTCATTTCAGTTCTTGCTGCTCATTTTAGTTTTTGGCTTCATGTTGTGTTTTCTAGAAATAAAATGTCAATTTTGTTTAAGTGAAACAGTAATTATTTTCATAGTTGAAAAGTCAAGTCAAGTGCAAGTCATGTTCAAAAAAAATATAATATTTCTATTGAACTGCTTTGTTATTGTAACCATTATTATTTATCTTGATACTATCTTGTTTCAAAGTATAAAGTTAAATAAATAAAGATGGATAACCTAGTTTTGTAGCAAAGAGCATGTCAGTTCTTATTGTCACAAGTGTTGGGGACATTTTGATTGTTTTGTATCCAGAGAAGGCTCCTATGGCCTGCTACAACTTCCTCAAGCTCTGCAAGTTAGTTATGCCTATTAGCTAAAAGAACGGTTACATGGTATTCACTCTAAGTAAGTTGTTTTTTGTTTTGCTAGATTCGATTATTACAATAATTCCATTTTCCACACTGTGGAAAAGGATTTCAGAGCAGAGACGGGTGATCTAACATGCACTGGTGGATATTCAATCAACAAGTATGATCCATTTCTTGCTTCCAAATGATATGCAGGGGGCTTATATATTTTGATCCTTCTTTACCTTCCTCTTATGTTGAATTTGCAGATATATCAATGGTCGTGATCGGTTTTTCAGAGATGAAATTCATCCCGATTTAAAGCATACGAAAGCTAGCACTGTTGCAATGGCCAATCATGGAGAAGATTGCAATGCTTCTGAGGTATTTCAACTTTATGAATGGTTATGAATGGTTGCTAAATCCTCATGTTACGTTTTTTCAGTTCTACATCACTCTCTCGGATAGTCTTCATATCCTCGATGGGAAACACACGGTATGTAATCCTTGTTATTTGATCAATTTTCTACTTATTTACTCCTAATGTTAACTTGTAATGTAATTTTAGGTTTTCGGAGAGATTGTTGATGGGTTTGAGGCTTTGAGCTTCATAAAAATGAAGCTCAAATCGATGCCAACAACAAACCCATTACCGACATCATAATCGAAGAGATTGTTGTGCTTGAAGATCCATTTGAAGACCCTTTAGAGCTTATTGAAATGATTTCCAGCTATACAAAGACAAAGCAAGAAGAGGCTTAGCAACAAGCGGTTACCACAATGCAAATGGCGAAACTCGGAGGAGCGTACTCCAACCCCATTAAGAAGGTGGAGAAAGAAATCGAAGAGCTTGTGAAGAAGCTAAAGGATTTGTGTGGTTAGTGAATATAATGAGTAAACTAATAATTGGTTGATAATGGAAAAACATTGATGAGTTTGACTCTTTGTTTTTGCAGGTAACAAGGAGAGTGATACTGGTTTAGCTCCTCCAAGTCAATGGGATCTTGTTTCTGATGAGCGGATGATGCAAGAGGAGCAACCACTTCAGGTATGCTTTCTTACTTAGAATAGTTCTCTGAAATTGACAGTTTCTAGGAATTAAGGAAAACGTTTTTGTTATCCAGGTGGCTACATGCACAATGAAAGGATATTGGACTTCAAAATATAGGATTAAGATGTAAAGAAGGAAGATACACAATAGAATACACGAATTCTATTTCCTTAAATACTCATACATTTAATTCACTTCACTGTTACACACAGTATTACAACAACTTGACTTCACTCAAGATCATAGCATCACAACGAGTAATCACAACTCTAATCTATCCAGAACCAGACCAAAGATAATCACCAATCTTTGTCTGAACGGAAACCCAAGAACTTCCCAACTTACACACTCAAGTTACAACTAGACTTTTTCCAATCTTTCATAACTCAACCAAGAACCCTAAAAACCACTTTTTCTTTTTAATCTCACATTAGGAATTTTCTCTCTGATAATCACGAAAAAGTTGAAGGAACCATAAACCTTCAAACATCCATTATATCTTCCTTGTGTCTGTTTGCAACAGTGCATATGCTAGACCAAAATTGATGCTTATAACAAGATGGAGGCGTCGGTTGTCCCCGATGAGTTGAAGGCACTTCAGGATCAACTCACGGATTACAAAGGGCGAGTTGAGGCAATGAATCTTCTGGATCTCACCGACGAGGCCTACCAGTTTGCTCCTGATCTTGACAATCCTGCGGATTATTATGAGCTCACTCGGGCTGAATCTCTCTTTGGCGAAGATATATTGTTGGCCTACAAATCTTGGTTGGGTAATGGGACCAACTCTTATATTCTCTTGCTTTCTAACCAGTGCAACGGTCGTCCTCTAGCACGGGTCTCCTCTTGGCCGCGGTTTTGGAAAGTTTGTTCAGGCAAGAACAGAATAAATCTCCATTATGGTAACGTTTTGATAAATCCGCACTTATGTGTGCTTTGTATTACTTTAGGATGCTGGAGTTACTGTTCTTGGTACTGTTCCGAGCTTGGTGAAAACTTGGAGGAGGACAAACTGTATGGAAGGTCTTAATAGGACAAAGATAAAGTAACGAGCAACAAACCGCGGGTTTTTTTTTTTATGTCTTACTGTTTGAGAAGACTATACTCAAAAAGATGTTTTGTGTGTTTGTTAGACATTTTGCTACTACAGGAGAAGCTTCAAATGTTGATGATGTTCTCTGGCTTTCTTCTAAAGCTTATTACAAACCCGTGATCGAATGTTGTGGAGGCACGTAACTCGCTTCTTCGTACGTTATAGGAAGTTTGCTTCAACCGCAGGCTTTTGGAGCGTTTAGTACACCGTCCATGACTACTAGAATCATCATTTTCGACGAAAACGGTGTCCCATATGTAACAAACTGAAAACTTTTGACTTTTTCGGTTTTTATTTCCCTAAGCCTAGAAATATAGTTGAGAGTAATTTTTGCAGCCAGAGGATCAACCATGTACTGGAGAAGTCGGTTTGTTCCCGCAACACCTCGGGGCTACGGATAGACTTCTGAACGCGGATCATGACGAGGTTTACTTCAAGGGAATGCCAATGTATAAAGAAACAGTGAGTAATTACTAAGACTTTTATATATATATTCATATATAAACCAAATTGAAAACGCGCATAGCTTAAAATGTTATGTTCTGTTTTGCAGCGACTTAAAAGACACGGTGATATCGTGAAGAGAACGGTTGGAGGATATTTCCATGTACAAGGCAGAGCTGATGATACAATGAACCTTGGAGGCCTTAAGGTACTAACTTGTGTTCTTCTTGTTGGAACTTTCCTCAAAGTTGTAATCTTTTTATTTATTTATAATGCAGACAAGTTCTATTGAGATCGAGCGAGTGTGTGATCAAGCCGATGAATGCATTTCTGAGACGGCTGCAGTGACAATAACGCCGCCTAACGGTGGTCCAGAGTTGCTAGTCATATTCGCCGTTTTGAAAGAAGGATTCAAGAAACAGAGTGAAGAAGAGCTAAAGATTAAAATTTCAAGAACCATTCAAAAAGATCTTAATCCTCTTTTTAAGGTAATTACATATCTTTGATGGTTTTTTGCAATTTAAACTTACGAAGAGTTTTTTCTTTTTGCTTATAAATGGGTTTTTACAAAAAAAAATTGCAGGTTAGTTTTGTGAAGATTGTTCCTGAGTTTCCAAGAACAGCTTCTAACAAGTTACTTAGGAGAGTCTTGAGAGATCAAATGAATCAAGAGATAAAGATCCGTACGAAGTAGAATATGAAGCCTATGGAAATTAATTATTTGAAAATCTACAATCATGTTTGCAAGATTTTACATTTTTAATTGTTGACTAGCAGGGCCGTCTCAAATTTTATAGAGGCCTGTTCAAATATCAAAATTAAGCCCTAAATATTATTAATTTTTAAACATTAATTATAAAAAAATTACTTATAACGTATCGTAATGAATAGTTTATAATCATAAATATTTTTTTTCTTAAATTTTTTACAACAAATAAATTTTATTACTCAAAATTGTTTCATTCATAAAATTACAACTAAAAAATTATATTTAAACAAAGTCATTTTTTTATCGATCAAAGAAGAATCACGTCGAGTCTTTTTTATTTTGAGTTTGTAACTTGAAAAATAAATTTACATAGAAATATAATAAAAAAGAATGTTTAGTATATTAGACATCATAAACAACATATTACTAAGTAAATAAATAAAAACATGAAAGTACATTAAGAGATGTTGTCTTGAATGATTAAAGACGACATATTGTGAAACTCGAATCAATTTTATTTATAGCTTTGTTATGAAAGTGTTTGCAAAAAATATTTTTTAGAGAATTGGAAAAGAATTCATTTTATTTTTTCAATATATATATCAAATCTAATTAATAAAAAATATCTAAATGTAGTCAAGTAAAAAGCTTTTACCTAATTAATATTCAAAAACCTTTTTCCTTAATATTAACAATTGATACTAATTTCTACATCATTTTCCTATGCTATTATATATATCAAAGGTAAATAATCGTTAATTTAGTTTTTTTTTATTTGGCTGTCTAAATAGAATTTTTTTTTTAAAAAAAAAATATTTAATGGTTAACAACTCAATTTTTTTTAATAACATATACTTATATGAAAAAAAAAAATTGGGCCCTTCTAAATTATAGGCCTGTTCGACCGCACTACTTGCACACGTAAATAACGCTCTTGTTGACTAGTTTTGTTATTCGAGTCTTTAACTAATCAAATGAAGAATTGACGATAAAAAGGCAAATAATAAAATAAGTGTGGCCAAGTCGTTTCACGTCTCTCTTATTTCTTTGAATTTGTACATTAAAAACTAAACTTACGATACAAGAAACAATATCATACTCGATTTCAAGTTTAATATACTGTAATAAGTAATAATAGTAATAACAATTTGATTGTATAACAATGAAATCAAGCTTTTAGTTAGTTTTTTTTCTTTCTTTTGTTCTGTCAAGATGAGTTGTCATGCTCATGGGATTTCATTGTCCCCCTCTAGTGTTCTAAAATATTATATTTGTTATCAAGGTTTAGTCATTTTAATTTGAATAAGATTGGAGGAGACTAAGTTGATATCTCAGAAGTAACGACTAGTAGTCATCTGCCAAATGAGAGAATACAATTCTCATTTTTCTTTGAAAACATATGCAAAATTCAATTTTTTTTAGTTTCTTAAATTTATTTTTCTATGTTTTGACATCCTTTTTGTTTTTCAGAGCTCCCTCCTTATCCGTTTTGTACAAAAAGAGTACAAGATCTTTGGTCTAAGTAAACATCATTGTAATGAACAAAATCATCAAGGAGCAATTACAAACGAATCTCAGCTCGAATTACTCAGGAGAAACCATCAAATCAATTCGCAAAACGAAGCCAGAGTAAAAGCATCTAAAATAGTGAATCTCCAAATCATATGTAGGGTTCTTACATAAGTCTTGAGGATCAAGAGGTCGTCGATTCTTCTTCACCTCTATTTCTTTGTCAATCTTAGCAAAATGTGCCAAAGCGGTTTGATAAGCTTCTTCCTTCCTTTTTCTAGCCTCTGAAATATACTCAACTAACTCGATAGTATATTCAAAGGGGTCTTCATATACTTCTGTCCACAAGATTTTGATCCTCATCAACCTCCACTGCGTTTATTACCGTCAATGTATCAAACCCTTCAACAACCTCCCCAAAAACCTATAAGATTGCAAATAATTAGCAAAAATAAAGAATAATGTTATTGCAGCAAATAAAAAGTAAGTGTTAAAGCTTACCGTGTGGTTCCCATCGAGTATGTTCAATTCATCTGAAAGGGTGATATAGAATTCCCAAGCATTGAGGTTTTCTCCATGATTAACCATGACCAGCTTTTGTGTGGTTTAACTCACGATGAGTCTCATCATCGAGAAACCGATCACTGAAAAAGAAAAATTATCAGAATAGATATAAATATAGATATATGCACCCAACATTATCATTCGAAAATAGTTACGTGTAGATTGAGTTTCCTCCAATATCCCGTGCCAGTTGGATCCCCCGTTTCTGCTCTGAAATCCTTTTCCACCATGTAGAATAATATGCAATCATTGTAATAGTCGACTCTAGAGAAATTAAAATTAAAGAAGTTAAAACAACATGTAGTTAGAGTAAATATCATATAAATGTCCTTTTAGGTAGATATGCAAAACTTACTGAGAAAATTGTTGCACGCCAAAGGACATTTATCTGTAAACAACTCAATGCCTATATTCCCAACATTTGTGACCAAATGAATTGACATGTTCTTTGTCTACATGAAACCAAAAATTGGAAGTTAGAAGCAAGCAATTCACAAGAATAATACCAACACACAGATTTTGATTAACAAACATTCATTCATTCTAACTGCTTCAATTTGTCAAAATGCAAACACGAATTGGTACAAACTAAGCAAATAACATCTTTCCAACTTGAAATACAATCACTGTGATAACCGTTAGTAATCAGGTTGAGAAAAACGACGCAATCCTTGCAAAAAACTCACATAGATGGGCAAAATCATCACCAAGTAGAGATTACGGGACCGATTATAAGCATATGCAAACTATTCGACTACACAGCGATGAGTGACCAACATCATTGTAATTTTATTATTCCTTGCAGCCACCAACATCATTGTAAGTCACATCCGGCTTCTCTTCCACTGTCATCATTGTGCTGTTCGTTTGGGATTCTAGATGCTGGACGCCCCAATTTTTAATCCAAATAACCCAAATCCAATACAAAACCTAAGAAATCCAATCCAAATTTTAATTGGATTGGATTTGGTACAGTAATTCTTAATCTAAATAACCCAAATCCAATCCAAATCTAAGAAATTCAATAACCCAGTTTAACCACTTCTAGTGCAAAGTGTTTCCAGAAGTTGTAGATTTTTTATGATCATTGACATGAACTAAAAGTCTTTCTAATTCTTTATATACATTGGTTCTGTTTGGATTTGGTTCAATTCTGTTTTTTTTTTCTTTTCAATTCTTGAACATAAATCATAACATAAATTCAGAGGAAATAAGAGATGATGTCTTATAGAAAACAAAAGTTTACACAAATAAGAAAAGAGATTAAAAATCTTAGAAACAAAGAACAAAGAGTGTTTCTGAGTTTTGCTTAAAAGCTTTATGAAGAAGCAAAACGACCTCTCACACTCTCTCTAATTGTAGACCATGTACTTGGGAGTTGCACTGAACTTTTGATAACCTTTAATGACTTTGTTCACTGCATCCAAAAAGTCTTTCTCAGTCACAGTCTTTCTCCTAGCTCGGATCGCGTACATTCCCGCTTCTGTGCATACACTTCTGATATCAGCTCCTGCAATTTAACAAAACCACAAAGTCAGAACAAATCTCAAGAGAAGAAGCCATAAGAGGTGTTTGATGGTTGTGATCATTACCGGTTGAGTTGGGGCAGAGACGAGCAAGGAGTTCGAAACGGATGTCTCTTTCGCAGTTCATGGTTCGTGTGTGAATCTTGAAGATCTGTGTCCTGCTCTCTAGATCAGGAAGACCAAACTCAACCTTACGGTCAAGACGTCCAGGACGTAAAAGGGCAGGGTCCAGTGTGTCCGGCCTGGTATGAAACCAACGAGTCAGTCAAAAGGTATAATTTTATTGTGTATTTTACTTAAGGCTGTGAAAGGAGATCGTGGACTAACCTGTTTGTTGCCATAAGAACCTTGATGTTACCACGTGCGTCGAACCCATCAAGCTGATTCACAATCTCAAGCATAGTACGCTGGACTTCGTTATCACCACCAACACCGTCATCAAATCTCGCACCACCAATGGCATCAACTTCGTCAAAGAACACAATGCAAGCTTTCTTGGACCTTGCCATCTGGAATCAAGTGTTATACAGTTTCAGAACAATCTATTGCGGCCTTGGCTAGACAAAACGCGGAGACTAAAAAGGAGTTTTGAATCAATTGATTACCTGAAACAGTTCACGAACCATTCTAGCTCCTTCACCGACATACTTCTGAACAAGCTCACTGCCAATAACCCTGATAAAGCAAGCATCGGTTCTATTGGCCACAGCTCTAGCCAAAAGGGTTTTACCGGTACCAGGAGGACCGTAGCAGAGAACACCCTTGGGAGGATCTATTCCAAGCTTCACAAATTTCTCTGGATGAAGCATGGGCAGTTCAACCACCTGCAATTAACAAAGACACCAACAATTATCTTGACTGAAAAACTATATATCAACAGTAAGCTTATAACTCTAGTTAACCAGAGAAGATAAGGACACTGGGTAGCAACACTACAATCAACAAAGACACCAAAACTCACAACAATTTTCTTCATCGAAAAACTATATCACAACAGTAAGTTTATAACTCTAACAAGAGAAGATGGGAATACTAGATAGTAACAAATTTCAACACTAGAATCAACAAAAACACCAAAACTCTTAAACAATTATCTTCATTCAAAAACTATATCACAACAGTAAGTTTGTAACTTTAGTTAACCAAAGAAGATAAGGATACTGGATAGTAACAAAGCTCAACATACCTCTCTCATCTTCTCAATCTGCTCCTTGCAGCCACCAACATCATTGTAAGTTACATCAGGTTTCTCTTCGACTGTCATCATGGTGACACTAGGATCGATTTTTGGAGGTAGAGGAATCTGTATCTGGTACTTATTCCGATCAACTCTGCAAATACAAACAAAAAAGACAGAATATTGTTTACATCAGTTATCATCAATATGAGTAATGTGCAGCGATAAAAGGGTAAGAATACAGACCCCACGCGCATGCCTTCTTCAATGTCAGTGGGCGAAACTTTATCGCCAAGTCCAACGACAAACTGCAAATTACGTATCAAAATACAATCAGTTACAGCTACACATCGAAAGGCTACACACAAATGGTCAACCAGCAACGCGATATATAATGTACCTTAGCAATTTGCTTGACATTAATGACATACTTGGCGTCTTCAGTGTTGGGACTTATGATCTTTGTGCATCTAGCAACCTGGATAACAAAAAATGCATACCTTAATTTCTATTTACCATCAAAGAATTCAGAGAATTATACTAAGAAAGTAATCATACCTGAAGTGGTTGCTCCTCTTGCATCATCTGCTTATCAGATACAAGATCCCATTGACTCGGAGGAGCTAAACCAGTATCAGACTCCTTAATACCTACAAAGAAAAATTTCCATAAGTAACCTAATTATATCCATTTAACCCAACAACACTTGACCAAACATACCACATAGATCATTGATTTTCTTAGCGAGCTCTTTGATTTCTTTCTCAACTTTCTTTATCGGTGCAGAGTAAGGCCCTAGCCCCTGTAAACATCAAAGAGTGTGATTTAGTCAAAAAAATTGAACTAATTACAGACTAATCCGAACAAATCTTAGCTCAGGAGACAACACCAAATCGATTCACAAAACGAAAACCCAGCGAAAAAGCTACCAAATCTGATGAATCGAACAATAAAGGAGCAAATCAACTAAAATCTACTCTGGATCCGACTTAGAAGAGCAAAAAAATCGAATCTCGTTGCAAATTTAGGGTTCTTACGTAGGTTTTGAGGAGAGCGATGTCATCTTCGTCGAGCGGTCGTGGATTCTTCTCGTCTCTGATCTCATCTTCAATATCTCTCGTCATTCGTCACCGGAATTTCGAATCAGAGATTTTGAGATTCTCAGGGAGAGATTTTTCTTGCCTGAGAGGAAATCAATTCCGTTTAGTCGAATTATAAAGCAAAAAAGGCACAAGTATAAACTGGGCCTTTACACTCGGCCCATATTACCTATCTTGTTGGAGAGGTCAGAGCTAAAATAATCCACACGTGCCACTCACACGTGTTGAGAAATTAAGATTTATTTAACAATTTTTGGAGTTTTCTTTTGTATGTAGTTTAAAAAAGGAAAATTAGGCCAAATGGCCATAAAAAAAAGAGAAATTAGCATAGATAACACAAAAAAAAACTATCACTAAAATTCTAATAAATTAACCTATCTTTTTTTTTCCATCTGGTGAATTTTATTAAAATCACGGTGAAATACATAAGCCAGCGGCTAACACATTAGCCCCGGAGTTATGAAGCCCGGCGAAAGGGAGACGGAGAAATACAACAACTACTATCAAAGCTTAAAAGAAAACATCACAAGCAAACCCACAAGTACAAACCACTAGCGATACAACCGGCAAACATACAATAAAACGGGAATCATAATAGATTAAGCCCCACAAAACAACAACTACAAGTCAAAGGATATAAAACCTTAGACGAGAGAGGAGAGATACTTAACCGAAAGCCAAACCTAAGCCCCACAACGATACCTCCAACAAATTAACCTATCTAAAGGTTCATGTTTTGTCACACATGTTAATTTTCTTTACTTTTTAATTATATTTTTTTTTGGTTAGTTAGCAAATTGTCCCTAAAAAAATTTATAATTTACAAACTAACAAAAATAACCTTATGTGGCCAAAACTCATCCCTTAAATTTAGGTTTTTTTGTTAACTTATGAATTATAATTTTTTTTTGGATATTTCACAAATTGCTTTTAAAAAAATGGGTCAATTTGCAAAATAACCAAAAAAAAATTAATAATTGAGAAAATAACAAAAACTAGCATAGGTGGCCAATTATAGACCATTAGATTTATATTAAATGGTTAGAGATTTTATTATAATTTTTTTTGGTATTATTTTTGCCAATTTCCCTTAAAAAATTCAACTGTTTTTTTTTTGTCAAGTTACAAAGATGTTTTTTTTTTGTTTAAAGCAATAAGGAATAAAAAAAAACAAAAAAGAATTGTAGTGTAAGTTTAATATCTGAAAATTAGTTCAATAAAAAAGAAACAAGAAGAAGCCTAAAAATGCCAAAGGAGTGTTTATTAGACTAGGTTGCGGTATTTGAGAACATCGTTCTTGTTGAGGTGAAATGCTTTGCAAATCTCGATTATGGTCGCCTCGTCGAGCCCTTCCTCCTCGTTAGTTTCGCCGAGTAGTTTAGATAATTCTTCGGATGGTAGCAAAACCTGTCTCAAGAAAACACAACATAAGAAAACATGAAAGTTTCGATTTGAGTTTTATAACGAATGAACAGAAAGATCAACTTACACATGTGGGAGTTTGAGATTTTTGTTCCGGTTTGTTGTTATCGTCGGTTAAATCCGGTTTTGTGCTTTCCTGTGATTTCTTGGGATTTGAGTGGTTTGAGATGAGGTTAAGAAGCTTCTCACTTCCCTGAAATGTCGATAAAAGATGGTTTCATTCAGGTTTATGCAAAACGTCTACGAATTATGTATACGGGAGTAAACATGACCGACCTGAAGAGCTCGCCAATGGGAATATGTGCGGAATAAGACCCAAAAGAATGGTATGTTCGGTAATGGCAATACCTAAAAAAAAAGGATTTGGTGGTTAGCGAGTTACGCTAAGGTCTCTCGAGGCCAAGATTCGTATTATACATACCATAAATGCACTTGTCAATGGAAGCAAAGTCACTGAACCAATCAAGTACTTCTTGTGCAAGATTGTTCCACTGAAAAAAAATCAAAATGTTAAGCAATGGCTATGATTCATCATTTGAGACAATGTGTACCAAAGGTGAATATACCTCATGGCAATTTGTCGTAGTCTTCTGCGAACAAGTTTAGAATCTAAACTGAAACATTTGACACCGGATTAGCGAAAAACCGTAAACCAATTCAACATTTTACAAGAACATACTCATGAAAGGCTCAGAGATATTGGAGAAAGAATACAAGTACCTAGTAGGATAAGTGACTTGTACAGAAGTGACCTCTTTAGATATCGACTTCAAGAAAATCTCAGATGGCTTAACACGAGCTAGAAGCTTCAATCCTACCCTAATACATACAACCAACAAAGACCACAAATTTCAACATTAATCCTATCAAAAACATAGAAATGTCTCCCAATGCACAAAATTTTACAAACCCATGAATCTTGTTCTTTACTGATCCTTGAGGAGCTATCTCAAGACCCATCCAAGCTTTACTCATCTACACCATTACAACAACAACAACACCAATTCAAAAAAAAAAGGCTCATTTCTATCAGAAACAAAAACCAAAACTTATTCATTGGTCTATAAATCTCACTACACGCCAGATATAACACACGGGTTTCAATCTTTACCTTGTCAGAGATAAAATCAACGAGAAGCTCTGCCTTAGCATTGATGGGTTTAGATTCAGACGAAATTTTCTTCCATAAACCTCGTACAGTGGTCGGAGTAACACCAGAAGGAGATTGAGAAGCGAAAGGATCAACAGATCTGCTAAAACACCACTTCTTCCCTCTAATCGGGAATACAATCAATCTCGCTCTCATGATCAAATCACTCTTCAAAATCAGAGAAAATCTCAAAAAAATTACGAAAAAAAGCTCCGATCTTTGGTTAGAATTTGTCAATTTCTCATATGGGTATTTGCGTAAACGACGTGGGTTTTTCGTATATCAAAGAAAAAATCAAAGCTTTTAAAGGATTTGGATTAAAAAAACCGACAACGCCTAAATATTTCACGAGGAAAGTCGAAGACGAAGCGGCGGCGAAATACACAAAATCACAATAAGAGTGTGTATGTAAGTAAATACAGTCTTACAATTTTTGGTAAAAGTAAAAAAGTTTGTTTTGTGAATTTGTGGATAAGAATTTGAAATTGATATTGACAATTAGAAGTAATAACAAATGGTTAGTGTTTTAATTTTTTTTTTAAATCATGAACTAATAACATTTGGATAAAGCACATAATAATATAACTCAACTATTGGAAGCTGAAACATCACTAAAAAGGTTTACATAATAAGCTCAAATTATACATTAGAAGGAGGAGGAGCTTTATTGTATGATACACTAGTAACCTATGCACAGAAAAGGAAGCTAATTAGACTATTTATGATGAGAACTCACTGGTTCACATGTTAGTCTTTTTATTCATGATCTGATACAAAATTAGGATGTTCGTTTCCGCAGAGATACTCATCGCAATTTGAAGCGGTTCCCCAGTCTTTTCTAAGTCTGAGTATATCTTCCGTAAAAGTAGAACCCGATGCGCCGATAAACACGCTTGACATTGCGGATATTGTCTTATCCAACATCGCTTCAACCTTTAAAATGCGAAAATTTTCAGTTATGATTTGCTAGTTTCGCGTGTGATTCTATTCTTTTTGAAGAGAAGAGATGTTGTTACCTGTGAGTCGCCTTCGAGACCATGTCTGTACAACAACGCATCCCATTTCTCAGCCGAATCACGAGGTGGTCGTTTCACAAGAGGAACCGTCTTTCCATTTAGGTTCAACAGTGATTGTAGCAGACTAGTTTCGCTTTCAGCTGCATCGGTAGAAAGATAAATAACCGGTGCCTCAACTTTCTCAATTAAACGACTAATGCAGTTCGCCGCTTGAGGAATCGGGTAAAAGCAACTCGGATTCTTCGCATTACTGTCACAAGAAGAAAACTACTTACCAAATCATACTACATTATATAACCAAAAAGGCGATTAAAGAAGTGGAAATTGCACCATACCAGAACTTCAAGAATCCATGTCTACGGAAATGAAGAGCGACGTAGTTTTTCCCAAGGAACGTCTGGATAAACCGTTGTGCGGTGAGCAAGATTAACCGGTTTGGTTCAATCAAAGTCTTGCACTTATGAGCAATAGGACCACCAGGCTGCATCACCCATTCTCTCTCAACATTCGCGTAAAACACATCACCAATCGCGATAACATCATCGTCCGATCTAAAACTAGCTTCCACTTCCTCGGCTGTCTTATTACTCGGCTTCGCGATATCTTCTTCTTCCCACGGTGAATCCATCTTCCCATTCCCACCGATAGTAATTCCTAAAGCTTTCAACTTTGTAATATGTTCTTTATCTACATAACAAGGTTCCGGTTTCGAAAAGTAACATATGAACCTATCGATACGTAAATGATGATGCTTCTTCCGATTCTTATCTTTCTTCCAAAAATCGTCAAACGAAACAACTACATTCCTTCCTAAACATGTATTGATTCGATCAATATCGATAATTCGACTGTAACGGTAATCAAACCGATGACTCGGGATCACAAGAATCCGGTTTAGCAATGCTGCAAAGAACATATGTTTCTCTAAGCAAATCAAGTGATTACTCATTTGACCAGATAAGCAAATTGCGAATAGGAACTTATCCGGTTTCGGTTTCCATTGTATCGTCTTCCTCCCCGTTAACCGATCAATTTTCCGGCAACTACTAACCGGGACATTTCCGGTTTTACGCGGAGACAGTAACGCGTTCTGGATCCGTCTATTCAACGAAATCTGCCGGAAAACTGCGAATTTCACGTCTTCGATCGTTGACGAATTCGATAGAGTGTGGTTCCAGATTGAGAAGAGATCGATTTCTTGCTTTCTGAGAAGATACAATGTTTGAAGATCGGATTCGTGAACCGGAATTGAACCGGTTTTTGGCCGGTATACGGAATCTGGAACTTCGACGGAGAAGAAGTAATTGCTGAAATCGGTAGATAAGTAAACGAAGACGAAGATTAAAGGGAGGAAGATGACGATGAGCTGTTTCTTAGTGAGATTAAGCTTGAAACTCCGTCGTAGTCGTGATCGGAGACTCTCCACGGCGAATGTAGGTCGTTGTTGCTCCGCCGCGTCGTCAATTTGAGAATCTGATTCATCGAGGAGATTCCGTCGATCGTTTTCTTCTTCCGGCGATGAAGATGTCGATGATGACGACGACGACATCGACGAGGGAGATGTCTCCATCAGTGAAACGTCGTTGTTGTTGCCGGAGAGTTAACCCGGAACCGTCGACCCATATACTAAACTACATTTGATCCAAGATCCGACCCGGTTCACACCACGTGGCTTTTCTTGATCCACATTTAAAAAGACGCTTAATACGACGCCGTTTATGAACTAAGGCCCTAGTCCTCGGATTAAAACCCGAATCCGACATACCCGACCCGAAAATACCCTACCCGAACTCGACCCGAAATTTTCAAATACCCTAATAGATCCTAAAGTACCTATACCCGAAAAACCCGACCCGAATCTGAACCCGAACTTACCCGAAACACGAAAAAAAATCGGGTACTTTTATAAAATTTTAGTTATTTTCGGAGTTTTTTTGGAAAATATTATATAAAAATAACTAAAACATAGTAAATCCAAAAAAAAAAATTAGTGTAAATCTAAAAAATAGTATATTTTTTTTAGTATTTAGGGTAAAAATTACCCTATTAGATTCTATTTTAAAACTCAAACCCAACCCGAACCCGAACTTACCCTACCCAAATCCGACCCGAAATATTTAAATACCCTAATAGATTCTAAACACCTATATCCGAATTACCCGAAACCCGAAATATCCGACCCGATCCTACCCGTTTACCCGAAATCCCAGGAGTATAAGGCCCATTAAACCCAACAAAATGTGAAACGAGTCGGGTCAGGTCATTGGTTAATAACATACCCGGGTCATTACGTGGCAGTTCTTGATTCGCCTTTAACACGACACGTCGTCGTTCTAATGTTTTTAATTGCTAGTTACACTACGTGACAGTTCTTGATACGCGAAGAACATAATACGTCGCCGTTTAAAGCATCGTAATAAAAGGTTAAGGCCTAATAGCCCAATAAAGTGTGATACGGGTCGGGTTAAATAGAAGGACCCGGGTCTCGTTATCCAACCGTCTCCTTTGTTCCTCTGCGTCAAAGCCAGCTTCGTTGTTGTGTGGCTTATCCTTCTCTTGTCTTAAAACTCCTGCAAAAACCCTGGCTTCTCTTTAGACAACAACTAAAGGAACATAATAAATGTATTGTTTCGTATAATAATCTTACAATACGTTCTGGTTTTGTTGCGAAGAACTAGTTCTTGGTCTGAATGAGCTCCCAATGCCTTCTCTAGGTACCTTCTCTGGTAAATTTTCTAGATTTCTTATCTTCAAGTAATGATTTTACCATATAATTTTTCTGGGTTTTGATTAGTTACTGTCTAAAATTCTACTTCAGATTGAGATTTAAGACTCTTTATTTAATTTTGCTTCTTGTCTATTAGAGCTAATTGCATTTGAAAGCTAGAATTTTTGGGTTTATTCGTTAATGTGGAAGTTAAAAGATTAATGCTTTTATATAGTTTCTTAATTATTCTGGAAAATATACTAAAGCTTTAATGTAATCTTGTAGATATTGCTACTATTAAACCTTCATTGCAAGCTAATCTTGTTCCATTGGGAGCTCAAAGTATTATCAATGCTAAGACTTTACCTAATCCATGGAAACAATCGAAGAATTCGAAACTTTACACTAATGTCCGAAGAGGCAGAGTCTTTATCACTGCAGTGGCAACTCTTGCAACCAAATATCCGACTCCGAAAGTAAACGAACTAAACTATTCCCCGTCTTCTTTAAAATTGACCGATGATGGCGAAGAACAAGTGGATGATAGAGAACGGTTAAGAAGAATGCGGATTTCAAAGGCAAATCGAGGGAACACGCCTTGGAACAAAGGCAGGAAGCATAGTCCCGGTGAGTAGTTTTCATCAATCGAACGGTATTATTGGCTTTCTAGTTGGAAACAATTTTAAATGATTTTGGTTTTCCGGTTTGCGTTTATGCAGAGACGCTACAAAAGATTAGAGAAAGAACAAAGATTGCAATGCAAGACCCAAAGGTGATGTCATGTAAGAATGTTTCTATATGTCGTTGCCGGTTAGTAACTCTAGCGAAGATTGTAACCGATATTAATTGTTAGTTCTAGTCTTGAGGTATATACGGTTTTCAGGTAAACTTATGTTGTGTTAGGAAGTTTATGTTTGCTCTAGTCTCTCATAGAACCTTCTTTGTGTGCAGATCAAACTGAAATTAGCGAATCTCGGACACGCACAAAAGTCGGTACCTTCATTTTGTGAATGTCTAATGCTTTTATTACCGTAACGCTATTTTTCTCAAATGTGCATTTGATGTTAACAGTAAGGAGACGCGGTTGAAGATTGGGGAAGGAGTGAGGATGCGATGGGCGAGGCGGAAAGAGACGAGGAAAGTGCAGGAGAAGTGTCATTACGAGTGGCAAAATTTGTTAGCGGAAGCTGCTAAAGAAGGATATACCGATGAGGAAGAGCTTCAATGGGATTCTTACAACATTTTGGACCGACAAAATCAACTTGAATGGCTTGAAAGTGTAGAACAGAGAAAAGCGGCTAGAGGTGCTAAAAGTAATCGAAGAGCGCCAAAATCTCCCGAACAAAGAAAGAAAATCGCAGAAGCAATCGCTGCTAAATGGGCTGATCCGGTTAGTAATTTGATTTAGTTCTTGTTCTTGGCCGTGTTTTAACTCGGTTTTGGATTTCTTTGACTCAGTCGTACCGTGAAAGAGTTTGTACTGGCTTAGCAAAGTATCACGGTATACCTGCTGGTGTCGAGAGGCGTCGTAGGAGACCGAGTGGAAATACAGAGCCGAGAAAGACGAATCTTACTAAGAAAAGTCTTAAGGATTCTTCAGATACTGAGAAGCAAAGCCAAGTTAAAGTGGTGAAAGTACGGAAACGTAAAACGCCGGTTTATAAAGATCCTTTAGCAAGTTCTAAACTCGAAATGATTAAAAGTATTCGAGCGAAACGAGTAGCGGAAGAATCTAAGAAGATGGATGCCGTGGAACGAGCAAGGTAAAGATCGAATTTTTTGTAAATTTTTTCTCTGTTTGTTAGAAGTTTGAACCGTTTTTTTTTTTTTTTTTCGTTCTTAGGATTTTGATATCGGAAGCTGAGAAAGCTGCGAAAGTCCTTGAGGTCGCTGCGAAGAATAGCCCGGTGGCTCAAGCGTCGTTATTAGAGAGTAAAAAGCTCATAGCCGAAGCAACACAACTGATTGAATCTATAGAGATAAGGCAAGTAGAGGAAAGTGAATCAGAGACCGAAGATACGAATGATCAAGAAGAAGCAAGAGAGATTAACGGAACACACGTGTTCCCGTTTAACGAAGATAGTCTTCTCTTGAACTTGACACCTACATTCAAACAACCGAACGGAACCAAAGTCCATCTACCATTAGAGTCTAATGGAGCTATTAAACTTCCAAACGGTTCTAAAGTTGACCAAGAAAAGGATTCATCTTTGGAATCAGGAAACGTAACCAAGAAATGGGTTCGTGGAAGGCTCGTCAAAGTCACGGAAACAACCTAATTTCTTCCATCAATGTTGTTAGCGAGTTAGCAGAGAAGAAAATCATATTGTTTCAATTAGTGGATTCTAAAGTTTTGGCTTTACATAAGCAGTTTCCAGTTTATGATGTGCCAATTGTATCTATAAACTCAATTCTATGTCAAGAGTTTCAGGTTAGTAAACAATTCTCTCTTATTAAAACTAGAATCACATAACCAAACAAATAAAGGAAATAGTAACTTTAAAGAACTACACACTTACATAAGCTTTTGATCCTTAACAAAGTTTGAGAATGCGTAAATTGTAGGATAATTAACCGAATCAAGTCCTGGAACTTTAACTCTTACTCTATTGATAATGTTCTTTTCAAGATTGTAGCAAAACATGTAGAAATGATGTCGTGCACCTTGGTACAAGACGATTTCGCCTCTACCAATCGTTCCAGCAGAGAACACAGTGAGCGAATTCAGGCGTGGAGGTAGCATTTGTGGTATTTTGTAGTTATTGTCGGACCATTTATGTGCCTTGGCATCCTCTAAAACCGACAAATTAAAAAACCAAGAGCCGATATCACAACGAATAACACCTAATTTACCTTTGTAGTCTATCAGAATCCAAGGTTTGCAAATCTTTCTTTCCAAGTGTTCATCAATGTTGACGAAACTGAATTTCTCAGACCTAACATCAAAACAAGCAATCAAATGTTTTTGGTCAATGATTGCTTGATAATACAAAACACCGTTGATGCATATCTCATTATTTCTATGAGGAGGATAATGAAGTATACAACAATTGATCTTTCTCCAAGAAAGATTTCCACTCCCTAATGTTAGAACTTAATACTCACCGGACGAGTTGTGTAAGCCATTTTGCAACCATGTCATACACAATACCTTAAACTGTTTCTCGATTGGATCATACCCAAAATAGAATTTCTCCTTATTTGACTTAAACCCTTCTGTTGTCACATTAGGTGTGGTTACATACTCCCCAGTGATGGGATTTGAAATCACAGCCACGGTACCGTTATTATCCGTATGTTGACGGCAGACCAATCCGTGGATAGGTGGGCATATATTACTGACATACATGGCGGAATCCGAATGACGAGTGGTTCTAAGAAATGAAGTATTATCTAAATCGTATGGTTCAGGTGAAGAAGAGAAGATTCCAGATGAAACGATGAAGAGAAGCCTCGGTGTATCCGAAGACTCGATCGGGTAGTTTGGTCGGCGAATAATCGACGACCAGCGTTTCGATACGCAACGACACTGACCTAAAGACTTCAGTGGCAATTTACACAAGATATTGACGAACAGATCAACAGGAATCAGATCAAAGTAATCTGTTTCTCCACCAGATGTTGAGGATCGTTTATTGGATCCTGATACATGCTGGTTCTGCTTCGTCATAGCAATGGAGTAAACCCTAGTTTTTTTTTTTTTTGGGATAAAATTAGCCCTAGATTGTGACCAAAGCAAGCCCTATTTTGTTGTGATTCAATCACATTTCGTGAATTAGGCTTTGGTAGGGCCCAATAGATACTCACTAATTGTAGCTCCCGTTAGGTCATGTTCAATGCAGATTTCACGGAATCTTATGTGGTGTTCTTATAATATAAAATTATTAAAATACACACTTTCTCTTTTTTTTTAATCAACTTTATACCTTCTCTTTCATCATTTTACTCAACTTTTAAACATTTTCTCTTCCATTTCTTTTTAAACACACTCTCCAAAAGATCCAATATTAGATCCCTCTCTCTCCCTTTTAAACACTATATCTTCCTTTTACTCAATTTTTATTAATTTTATATTTAAACACACACTCAATATACCCCACAAACACTACAAAAAAAGTGTGCATTGATAGCACAATACGATAGCACGGTTTTTGCAAATGCTATGAAAGATGGTACTCGAGGTTTGGTATCAGTATCATAGCTTTTATGAAATGCTAAGACCAATAATAGCAAAGCGGGAAAATAAAATCACTTATACCGCCCAGACTTAGCCAAAATTTTAACACAAACCGCTCAACACTTAGCCAAAATTTCATTTTGGCTTTATTTTGAAAAACCAAAGTTTCATTCCTCTTTACGACCAAGAACAAAAAAAATCATTTCTCTCTTCCATCAAAACTCACTTTCTCAGTTGATGATTCCGACCTCTGTGGGTCTCGATTTCTCTGTGTGTTTCGACCTAAGGCTTAATCAGATCTAGTTTTCCTTTTCTCCTTCCTCAAATCTCACTTTATCAGTCGTCTTCTACTTTCTCCGACGTATTTCTCCGCCGTCTTTCTCCACCTCCGTCGTGTTCGTCCTTACTCCGTTGACAAGGTATGTATCTACCTTATTCCTTGTTTTCTCCGTCGTGTTCACATTTCACATTGAAATTTTAGTCTTGAAATTGAATTGAATTTGGGGGAAATTATCACAAAGTCTCGAATTTGATATGTTCTGACTGTGTTAGTCTTTCAATTTGTTAGTCTTTCAGATGCAAAACCGATTATTGTGCTTTCTATGTTCTGACTTTGCATTTGTTTTCGGGTAATGTTTATGTATTGATAAAATGAGATAGAAATTGGGGAAAACTATAACAATGTCTTGATTTTGATCGAGATTGGGTAATGTTTGTGTTCTGGTATTGTGTTTTTTGCTTATTTGGTCTTCGGCAAGTCTAATCACGAGATTTGTATGTGTGTATAACAGACTTTGCAAGTTTGTTGTTTGTTGGAACTTAGAGAATATGGCATCCATTGGGAAACCATTAAATTTCTTTTCGATTGCGAAAATCAAGATCCTTAATTTTGCTTCTGATGATTTCAGCTTCTTCCCAGAGACTAGAAAATTGAAATCAAGCCTCATCAGCTTCATAAAATTCAGGTAACTCTTTTTAACATTATGCCCATTTTCTTCTCTGAAACATCTCTTCAATTTCTTCTCTGACGATGTCTCAAATCAGGTAACTCTTTGTTGTAGCTTTCGTGACTTCGTCGAGCTTCATCGCAGTCCATAAATCATAGGTTCATCTAATGGTCGCCACACGCATCTTACTCCATCAACAACTCTTCACATAAACCAAGTGGTCTTTTAAAACCATATGTCAATTGATCTTAGAACGTGAAATTTGAGCACATTCTTAGTGTGCATGAAGGTAAATTTCAATCTACATATACAAGTTCGGTTGTTTTTTCTTTTTGGGTACTGGTGATTGATAGAATCTTGATTATGTTTCCCATATCTACCAGCTAATAATGCTTGGTTAGATGGTCAAGTGGTTCAATTTGAGACTTCTTCATCTATGGTTGATGGAAAGGGAAATGATGAAGAATACCCTGATGGGGGTAGTAAAACTGAAAAGTTTATGAGTAAGAAGAGACTATTGGACCATCCATATGGAAGCTTTAATGGTTTGAAAGACCAAAAAGGCAACTCTCAAGAGAAAACATTGTAAACCAATCTGAGCCAGTTGTTGCCAATGGTTAGTTTCAACGACAAGACATTAAACTCGCCTACATCTCAGAAACAAAAATCTCCGGTTTGGAGAGATAAACGGAAATCCCCGGTGATATATCGTGATTTTTACCCATCTAGGCCACGATATAAGTCCATGTTTTAGAGTCTATTTGGTGTTTTCTATGTGTTTTTAGAGTCTTTACAGGAACTAGACCGATTGGAGCAGAAAAGATGTTTACTGGAAGTTTTGGAGCATTGCGGAATGGAGCGTCAAAAAGTCAAAATCTGCCAGCAGAGCCAGCGTCGATTGACAGAGATTTGCGTCGATCGACAGGAGGTCTGACGAAACAAGAAGATTTTCCAGAGAGTGTCGTGTCGATCGACAGGCATTCTGTGTCGATCGACAGACAGGTCTGACGAGCCAAAAAGCCCAAATTGAAGATTTCCCTTTTTGCGAAGGAATTCCAGATGTTTACTTTTCTTTTCTAGTCGGTTTGGGACCTTTATAAATACGTTTTTAGGCCATTGTTTAGCGACCATGCTTTATTTTACTTAACTCTTTGATATATCTTTTAAGAAAAACATGTTTTCATCATTGGATATGTCTGAGTAGTTTCCCTGTTAGGTTTAGGGATTTTCAATGGTTGTTGATGATTTGCTAGATCTGATCATAACTGCTTAGGATTAATATCATTAGAAGTTCTTCATCTTAACTTGTTCTTATTGCTGATTCTTGATTAGCTACCTTGAATCTGATCTTAGGGTAATTAATAGAAACGACAGTTTGATTGATAACCTGAACTAGTTTTTGATGAGCAAAATTCCTATTCGCAAAGGAATTTGGCTTAGGGTTTTGTGAACAATTGAACCTGAAACTAATGCTTGTTTAGATTCATAGGATTCGCAAAGGAATTTGGTTTTCTTGGATTTATTCATAGATAATATTCGCAGCGGAAGCTGGTTTGTTTTACTTTCGTGTTCATGTTTAGGAACTGAGCTTCATAAATCCTATTGCTAATTGATCATCTGCATATCTAATTCACCTGAGATTTCCCTGTGCCTAGCGCTTTTCTCTATTGATTCTCACGACCGTTTTAATTGCTTTTGTTTACTTGCATTCTCATAATTCTGCTTAGCATAATCTGAACTCATTAAATCTATTGTGTTTCATTGATTCCCTGTGGATTTCGATACCTTAAGTACTGCATTGATCTCTTAATTTGAGAGAGTAGCTCTTAGGTTTAATTTGAGCATATCACCCGGCTCCAAACCAATGTCCATACACTCCATTTGGTGTTGACTTGTTTGTGTGTCCAAGGAAGATTGATCATATAACTCAACACATTGAGCTTCCCAACATCAAAGCCGAGGCAAAGCTCCCTGCTCTTTTAATTGACTCATGACTCATGTATTACCTTATTTCTAAGAATTTGATTCTTTGTAATTGGTTTTTTTTGTTGTAATTGTTTTAATTTCTTTCTCCTTTTGAATATATTATTGCTATCCAGAACCATTATAAATAACATTATCAATACAGAATCAAGAATTAAAAATTTACTAAACACAAGATCTTTTTTTTTGGTGTGATTTAGAGTTTAGGGTATAGGGTATAGGGTATAGGGTTATAGGGTATATTTTGGATTAATGAGTGTTTAATTTTGGGTATAGGGATTCACACTGATATTTTCCCTAAATTCTCAACTAAGAATCGAAAATACAAAAACAAAAGTTTTAATTCCCTAATTTAGGGTTTAGATTTAAATGGACAAATGAGTATGATTTAGGGATTCACATAAACCCTACAAAAGTTAGAGATATTTGATATAGGGTTTAGGCTATCAGTATTCAGCATACATATAAAAGTTTCATAGTATAATAATTTTGTAAATCACAAACTCTAAAACTTAAACATAACATGTAACCCAAACCTCAAATCCAACACATTAAAAAAATTCGAAAACGATTTCATCATTTTTAAAAAATTTTAAACTCCAAATCATAAATCATAATCTAATCGATCCTTACATTATTAGGGTTAGGAAGATGTATCACAAAATACATGAGAAATATATTTGAGAAAATAAAAGCCAATTAAAAGGAATCACTGGGATTGATGACCTGGCAGTCTCAAAGGACAAATCTTGTCCGTTCATGTTTTTCTGTATACTTTATTGATCAATCTCATCCGTCCAGTAGCCCCCTCATCTCTTAACCTGTCTATCGAAAAAGCGAAAGAAGAGGATTGCTCATCAAACCGCCGATTGCTATTCTCCTCTCCCTGAGAAATCGATCTTCGCTCCCTAAGAAGAGTAAGATTCATCTCAAGCAACGATGATGCAGAGATTTGTTCAGCCTCGTTTCTTAGAGTTTTTGGAGCTAGGTCTTCTCCTCCCTCCGGCGCTTCTTCTCCCTCCGGCGCTTCTTCTTAACGATCTCTTCCGTTGAATCGGGTAAGTGATCGAATCTCAAATCCTCGATATGGGTTTTGTTAAAGTCTTGATTTTTTGCTCTCCCGTGTAGCTCTCATCGAAAAGTCTCCACATTTGGATAAGAAAATCGTCAAATAGATAGAGAGAAAGTGATTGTGATGGATAATTTACTCAAAGGTGAGGCTGACAATTACGATGGTGTTACTGTTACCATCTCCGAACCCATAGATCCTTAGGTTTTTACAGAAAAGCTTAAGGCTTCATTTTCGGTTTGGAAAGAGGAGGTATATTAACAATCTGACTTCAGATTCAACCCTTAAGAGAGATTAGTTTTTGTTTTTGAAAGATAGTTTTTGATTTTTGCAGGGGAAAAAGGGGATTTGGATAAACTTACCTCTTAAATATGCTAATCTTGTGGAGGCTGCAGTTAGTGTAAGAGATTATTTGTATATGTTGTGTTTTGAATTTGGTAAGAGGCTTATATATTTGGTAAAATTCATTTGGTAAACTTTGGACTTGTGTGTTGTTGTGTTATATGTTATTAGAGGAACGTGAAACATGTAGGCTACTCTTGGTGTGCCATAGAATCACACAAAGCCATATGTTTTGTCTAGTGGAAGGAAGTTTGAGAAGGCCGGAGGAAGGAGGAAGAGTCGACATTGAACTTTTAGTTCAAGAGTTTTGTTACTTCTTGGTCTTTGTCCTAATAGAAATTCTGATTAGAGAGCTCTTGTGTTCCTTTACTTGTTTAAAGCATGATTGTAAGTTTGTTTCTACTAGCTCTAAGATTTGTAAATTAATATTCAATATTTAATAATTTATTTTCGTTTCTATTAATGGTATACTTTCTTATAATTTGCTTAAAATATATTATATTTGACAAAATATTAATTATTATTTTAATATATAAAATTATTAAATGAATATATATTTAAAAAATTTATATTTCTACCGTAGCGTTATTTGTGTATTACAAAACAATAGATCACAACATAAATTAATAGTTATAACTAAGTCTAACAATAAAACAATGCTACAACAAATTATATTACAGCATTTAACAGAGCTATAATTACATATTTTACGGCAGATGATTAATGCTATTATAGAAAATCATATAATAGCACATTCAAAAAACGCTATTATATGGGGTGACCCTATTATAGCTGGGGCAGACATAGCGTTTAATTACATATTTTGCGTTTAATTACATATTTTACGGCAGATGATTAATGCTATTATAGAAAATCATATAATAGCACATTCAAAAAACGCTATTATATGGGGTGACCCTATTATAGCTGGGGCAGACATAGCGTTTACAAATACGCTATGAATTACATATTATAGCGCTTTTCGTGAGCTAATAATATCCATTTTTCTTGTAGTGAAAAACACTCTCTTTCTTCATTTTACAATCATTTTAATAATTTTATATTATAAGAACACTCCATAAGATCCCAAAATGTCACCATTGAACATGCCCTTAGGGCTTAATACAGAAGGAGCTTAGCTTAACTAGTCTATAAGAGCATCTCCAACAATTTAAATTTACCAAATAATAAAAAATATATAAGAGAGGTTCGAAAAGAGGAGAGAAGGATTATAAAGTTTCTCATTTGAAAACTTTTCTCTCATTTTTTAGAACCTCTCTTCATATTTTATTTTATATATTTTTCTTTGAGAACCTAGCCTAAACTCTTTGATGGAGATGCTCTAAAATTGATTGAAATATATATTGACCAAAGTTAATTTCGTTTGTATAAGCTATGATACATTCGATTTAGATTTCTATTCGATATTTAAAAAACTATAATGGTGCTTTATTTAATTAGTTTTTGGTGTTTGGATATATTAAATTTTGATTGTTAATTTATTTTTCAGGAAATATTGTTTTTTGTGGGTTTTTAGTTTATGTCATTGGTATTTAAAATTAGTACAATATCTTTATATATATATATATATATATATATATAAATTGTCAACAAATATAGAAAATGTACTAAATAAGAAAATATTTCTTTTAAAAAGAAAAAATAAAAATAAATTAATACACAAAAAAATATTTTAAAACTAAAAAACAAGCACAAATGACGATCTTCATCGAGAATTTCATAGAGATGTGGAAATCACATCTGGAACCCCTTCCATATATTATTGCAAAGGAGTGTTGATGGCTAACCATAGCAATTGTTTTGCAAAAAAAAATAAAATAATAATACATTTTTGTATATAAAAATAAGAATTCTCGGCAACTTTTTTGCAAAAACCTAAAGAATAGACTCATAGAGATTATAGTTTTTGTGACGGAAATGGTAAAAAGGAGGAAAAACTTGGGTCCCTAAAAATAAGGGAACCATTTTAATCAAAATCGTGATTGGCCAAAAAAATTGGTTTTGGAAAAACAAAATCCAAAAACTATCTAGTTAGTGTTTTTTAATCAAATTGCAATGACAAATCGAAACCAGCACGTCTCCGGCAATAACCTAACCCTATGCGAATCAAGCAAGCGATCTTCAACATCTCGAGGTGAAACGAATCACTTTGGTCTGATTCCTATTGATCTGTTCATAAATATCTTGTCTAGATTGCCTGTGAAGTCTTTAGGTCAGTGTCGTTGCATATCGAAACAATGGTCGTCGTTAATTCGCCGTCCGAATTACAAAATGTTGATCCCGATCAAGTCACCACCAAGGCTCCTTTTCGCTTTCAAAGTTGCATCAGACTTGTTGTTCTACTCTTCACCTCAACCTCAAAATCCAGACAATAATCAGTCACTTGTAACCACTCCTCAACGCACGAATCTCGGCGCAGATTTCCATCTGTTATGTCCACCTGTTCGCGGACTGGTCTGTAGTCACCATATTGGAAATAACTATTCATGGGTGGTGATTTCTAATTTGGTCACGGGAGAGTGTGTAACTACGCAACGTATAAAAGGAATCATATCGCAGAGTATTCTTTTGGATATGATCCGATCAATGATCAGTATAAGGTATTGCGTATCACATGGTCGAGTCGCGTATCAGATAATTGGTACGTTAATTATCATGTTCTGACTTTAGGGACCGGAGATGGAAATCTTATGTGGAGGGAGATAGAATGTCCCAAACTTCATTATCCTCTATACGATAATGGGATATGCATCGATGGTGTTTTGTATTATCCAGCAATGATCGATAATAAAACACATACAATGGTTTGCTTTGATGTTAGGTCTGAGGAATTCGGTTTTGTCAACATTGATCAAGACTTGGCAAGAAAGTTCAAAGGAGCTTTGAGTCTGGTAGACTACAATGGTAAATTATGTGTTAATTATTGTAATTTTCAGCATAGTCATTTTGAGTTGTGGGTTTTAGAGGATGTCGAGAAACATGTATGGTCAAAGCGTATCTACCAAATGCACCATCCATGGCTGAAGGAAACGAGCTTTGTACGCCTTGCTGGAATGGTCGATAATGGCGACATTGTGTTGTACCCAAGCTATAGTACACCACACGATCCTTTCTTCATATTTTACTACAATCTCGAGACAAACGATATCAGACGAGTAAGACTTGAAGTTCCAGTATGTGAAGTCAGTGAAGAGCTTTACAATTATAGAGCTTACACATTTCCAAACTATGTAGAGTCTTTGTAGTTCTTCCAAACAGCTCTTTTAGTTACATGATCTTTGTCTTTTGTGGTTTTCTTATTTTTTTTTAGTTGAGTCTTTTGATTTCTCTCTTTAGAGGATGTGAAATATTGTGAAAGTCTCTAATGATGAAGCTTTTGAGGTTATCTCTCAAACCATATAGATTTATACAAAGTTGGGACACACAAGTGAGCTAGAGCCTAGAGGTATTAAAACTATAAAGAGAAAAACTAAGAAAGTGGCTTAATTAGGGCTTTATATCGTGGGTTTGGTTTTCTCAAACGTGTGCATTTATTTGCCACCTCAACTCATTGGTATGTTGAGTCTCATGTTAGTAAACATTCTTCTTAAATTAAACGTTGACTTACAATTTGAAGACAATGACTAATTAAACCAAGTCAAATTAAAACCCAATAGCGTGTTCCACTGACTTGTGTCCCAACTTTTCTTAAAAATCTTGAACTAGTCTTTCATTCTCATCTCCATTTTGCCTTGAACTCTGGTTTCAAAGAAAAATTCCTCAAAATGTGTAATGGACCTCCAACAAAAATTCCACACCATAAAACCTCTCTTTTACCACTTTCGTTAAAACATCGATTTTTCTGGTTTGATTAGTTTAAATTGTTACTCTTCATGATCTTTATCTTGATGCGAAAATCTTTCGTTTTTTCCTTTCTTTCCACGCAAAAAGTTTTTTTTTTTTTCCCTTCGAATTTGGCTCGAATTCATTAATTCGGGTTTTCGTGATTTGTAAGCGACATGGATGAAGAATCTGCTTCTAATAGTTCCATTTTCAATAACTTTGAAGGTGAAGAAATGATGGGAAAAGTAATTCTATTCGCAATCATATTACTTTTCACCGCGATTTTATTCCTCATCTTGCTTCATCTCTACGCAAGACTCTTTTGGTGGCGTGTAGAACAACATTTTAACCTAAACCTATTTAGATCCGATGACCCTGGATCAACAGTCATCGGTCGTAATCATCAACGACATCGTTTCATCTTTGCTCAAGCTCAAGAAGATCATCCTCGTAATAACGGTCTGGATTCTTCAATCCTTCAATCGATTCCAATTATTGTTTTCAAGTCTTGTGACTTCAAAGACGGGCTAGAATGCGCGGTTTGTCTCTCTGATCTCATTGATGGAGACAAAGCTAGAGTTTTGCCAATGTGTAATCATGGGTTTCATGTTGATTGTATTGATATGTGGTTTCAGTCTCATTCCACTTGTCCTCTATGTAGAAACACTGTTGGTTCCGTGGAAGACACGTCACATGGAGGAAATGAGGGTTTATCTCAAAATCAAATCTTTGAATCAGGGCTTTCGAGTGATCACCATAATCCATCTCAAGATTTTTCGACAGAACCTCTGAATTTTCCGACAAATGTATTGGTTTGGGGAGATCACAATCAAGTTAGAAGCGCAGGGAGCGTTGTTACCGAAGATTCTTCTAATGATCATCAACAAGAAGTAACTGCGGTTGTGGTGGACATTCCGGCAAATCCAAGTGAGGATTTATCTGAGAGAATCGAAGAAGAAGAAGAAGAACACAAGTCACCGATGTTCGCAAGGTTAAGATCGCTTACAAAGTTTTTGAGTAAAGAGAAGAAAGGTGTGGTTTGCATTAGTGGTTCAAGCGGTACCAACAATAACAATGTTTGAATAAATAGGTAATCTTTGAATCCATTCAAGAACATTAGATCCTTTCGAGATTAAGATATATATGCTTTGATATGTTTTACGAAAAGTGTCACATAGACATGTTTGATTTAAACCTACATTACTAGCTAGAGATGATGATTATTAAACAATGGTTGCTATAATTGGAGTCCAATTTTAACAATGGTATGTGTATACTTACATTGATCAGTTCTTGGCAAAATAACATTACCTTGAAATATAATATAACGAAACAGAACAAAAGTAGTAATTTGAAAACAAAAACCAAAGTCAAGTCTCGAGTTTATAACACTTGCATAGGAATCTTTTTAAATGCTTCGAGTCCTCGTATAGATTATGTAGGAATCTTTAGGAGTCTTTAGGAATCTTTTTAAATGCTTCGAGTCCTCGTATCTGGACTCTTCGGCTAGTGTTCTTCTCGAGATTGTAGTAAAAAACGTAAAAAGGGTCGTAAAGAAAGTATGGGGACAATCGATAAGGAGATCGGATGGGATCGGATCCGAGATGTACTTCTTAAGATTTCTCATGGCGGATTCTAGAATGTCTCTAGGGTTTAGACGAAGAAAATGTGACCTAAAATGCTCTGTTTCCCACTTAATGATCCCCAAGATTTGTTTTCATTAGGCCCAATGCTCATTTAGCTAACAATGAAGAACATGATGTAGTATAATTAGCCTGTTTTTCTTACAAAATAGATATATCATATATTAAGTAATTCAAAAATTGTAAATTAGGTGATATCCTCTGATCCTTGCAGATTGTTCATGGCAGATGTAGACGATAAAGAGCAAAAGATGGAAAGTCAAGAGATTTCTCATTGAATATGAATATGCATTTATATTCAATCATCAGATTTCTCATAGAATGTGAATATGCATCACTAGAGCTGGAGTAAGTCTCAAGCTCTATTATAAATTTAAAATTAGCTATGCTTTAAAGTAAAGATCCAAAAAAAATCTCAAGAGTTGAAATCCCAAAGTATAAAATCACTAAATGTTTTACATATCTTTCATGTCCTCTATGACAATTCAAATCCTTGAATATTGATTTTCGTGAACGTGTGGGAGTGTAGTAGAAAACATAGAAAGGATCTCCCTGCCTTAGCTTTTCATGACTTGGACAAGATTCAAGAATATGTGTAAACGCAGAGAGAAGAGAAAACGTAATTCAGAAAAATAATCATCGTTGGAATGTCTCTACACTTGTTGTTGTTGCTTTTGCCTATATTACTGACTTATATTTATCTCCTCCATCGCTTCAAGAAGAGAATCAGTATCTGTGTCGTAAGTCTACACAATAACAAACAATAGTCAAGATTGCTTCAAAAACCAAAACAACAAAGCAATTTATAGATATGAAAAACAATTGCAACTTAAGTTTCGCAAACCAATCCACAATTAGAAGAAATTAAATATGAATGAAAACAAAAAAAAAAGAGAGAGAATAATCTAACCTTAGTGACTTTAATCTTAAATTTTCCTTCAAGATATCTCAACCAGGCTTCAAGCTGTGAGATATACAAGAAACATCATCATGTAAAAACGTGAGGAAAAAATATCATCTAAGAGTAGTGTCCAGAGAGACAAGCAAGAATGGTGTTACCATAGCAAGGTTTGCAAGTCCAACAGTGTTATTTTGTCCATCACCAAGAGCATCACACCTAATGCCAATAGCGGCTTTAGTAGCTAATGCTTTAGTCATCTTTCCCTTGATCTTTGGTGCTGCTTGACTTACTCGGTAAATCAAACTACGCTTCGGTGTGCCATGCTTTTTTTTTAGTAGTCCTCTAAAGAAATTCTCGATTTTGTAACCAGGTAGCTTGACAAGGTTCAATAAACTACCCCCGTGAGATATTAGACGAGCACCAACTAGCTCCCCAACTAAAGCAGTTAGATTTGGAGCAACATGGTTCATTCTAGTTTTTAGGTTATCGTAAAGCTGAGCTCTCTGCTCAGCAAGAGAAAGAACCTGGTCACATTGTTCGGGGATTTGCATAAATTCAAGGTCACTGAATTCTTTTGCCTTAGATATCAAAGCCGATTCCTTTAATTTCGCCTCAATTTTATCCGCTAATATCTGCAAATCCAACCAAAAAATCATTAGACAAGTATATATATGATCATTTAGTCTCTTTGCATACTTGAAAAAAATAAAAAAGTTACCTCAGAGAAGTCTAGTTTTGAAGCATTAATCGGGTTTCCCATCAATTTAACGGATTTTGCATATAGTATATTGTCTCGTATCTTAGCAAGCTCGGGAAAATGACATCCATACCATTCTCTGACCTTCTTCGCGTACTTGTACAGTTCTTTGTCACGTTCATCGAACAAACTAATATTTTGGATTATCATCGTATCCACCTAACCAAAAATTTAGTTAGAAATCTTGAAGTTCAAGTATGGTTGACCATAATTTCAATACTCAACGAAACTTAGAGCTATGTATTTAGACTTTCCATGGACTGTCGACAATTTATATCTGTGAAGACTTTGCATGGATTGGGTATGAGTATTTCCTTACCGAGTTCGAAGATTTTGAGAGTGATGGATCCTCAGAGAATTGTTGCTCCAGGCTTTCCATGGTGAATGTTTGAAACCCTAGAATCACTCACGAAGGAAATTGATTTTGGTGGCTACCTTTCTTTATAGTGCAATGAATCTCAATGGGCTACCTTTCTTTAGGCCAAATTTATCACCCATCTTGTGCACTAATAATTAAATCGACGATAAATCTTTGACATAGAGAATTATAGTGAGATAGAAAAGAGAAGTTAAGAGTAGTAACGAATTGCTTCATGTTTTAGATCTTCTAAATAGTCGACGAAGCAGTGAGCTATTAAACACTTATATAAGGTCTTCATATAATAATCTTCTCAAAGTAGTAAAAGATATAGAATTTAAGAATCGTATATATTATTTGAGGAGCATTTTGGAAGCATTTTGCTTAGGTGTCATCTCCTCATATTTTTAAATTTTAAATTTTTTATTTAATTAATTAAACTCTTAACACTATCCTAATTGCCAAACAAATACTTTTCCAAACAATACTAATCTCATAATAAACTTATCTACATTCCCAAACAAGTTTACTCATTTACTATTTTTTTACAATCGGTTTATATATACGATATACTATGAAAGTGAAATTGTCCATTACATTCATCACTTTTCATTTTGAAAATTGTATTTTCCGGTTATACCAATTATACACTCTCGGTTTATACTATATGATCCACCGATTTATGTAATACTAAAAACTTTATAATACAATTCAAACATGTTAATCAATACCCAATAAACCAAATTATTAACACATCAAACTAATTTAACATTTACAAATTCAAAAACAACTATATAGTATCTCTATATCCTATATATTATTTGAGAAATAGATTTTTAAACATTTCTAAAAAATATCTTAATTATTAAGAAGAAAAATTTGCGGAACTGTCATAACAAACTACTTTCATCTCCACAAGTGTCATAACAAAAAGTGTTTGCACAAAATTGTCACAAATCTTACCTAAAATGACAGATTTACCCCTAAAAAGTGGGTTTTAAGTTTTTTGCAGATTGTTTAAAAAATGTAATAAAACTTCACTGACACGTTCTGAATTGTCTAATCGGAATACAAAAAGGGGAACCCAAGGGATTTTGTCTCAAAAGTTGTTTATGGAGAAACTCAAATTACTCTCTCTTCTTTAATCTCTCTATCTCTGTCTTCTTCACTCTCCCCCCAACTGTGAACCCTAAAATTGCAGAAACTCTCTCTCTATTCCTTCTTCAATTTCAATTTCAAATTAGAAATTAGTTCCGAAATTTTTACGGCCATGGATACGGCGACTGATACGACCACTGCTACGGCGGCTGATATGGCCGCAGGGACATCGGCGGCGGGTACATCGACGGGTTCAGGTGGTTCTGTGCGTACGGCCACTGCTACGGCGGCAGGTACATTGGTAGGTACATCGACGGGTTCAGATGGTTCTGTGCGTACGGCCACTGCTACGGCGGTTGATATGGCGGCGGGTACAGCGGTAGGTACATCGACGGGTTCAGGTGGTTCTGTGCGTACATCGACAGATCTGGAGACGTTGCCGAAAAGATTGTTCCGGCATTGTGAGTACCCCTCAGGCGGTCATGTCAATTCGTACAGCAAGCCACAACTTATCAGTGTCATCGCCGAGTCATTGAATGGTACACATGAGTTAGATAAACTCTCCAATTCTTGTTTTGGTAAACTTTTCTCTCTTTCTCCGGCGGATATCAATTTCTCCGGCAAATTAGTTCTCAATTTTTTGGGGAGGCAGTTGGTAACCTCAAAAGAACATGAACTTTGGTTTGTATTTGGTGGTAAGCCCTTGAAATTCTCTCTTCGTGAGTTTCAACTTGTCACCGGTCTTCCTTGTGGTCAATTTCCGGAGCAGTCGGTTGTTAACGATATTACCAGGATCGAGGCTGGTACGGTGTCAGTTTGGGAATCTTTGTTCGGTGGTATGTTTCCTGAGGATTCTAAGGGTAAGAAGCCTACAATCGATGGTTTGGTTGATATGTTACGTACATCGAGCAACAATCTTGACATGCAGAAGAAATTGGCCCTCTCTTTGATTATCATTGTAGACGGTATCTTAACTTGTGGTACACAACCTGTTAGGCCACAGAAAGAGACGGTGGAGATGACCAAAAACTTTGATTTCTTTTGTAAATATCATTGGGGAAGGAAATCCTTTTCTAAAACTTTGGAGTTGATTAACTTTGATAAAGGCACCAAGTCTGTGGATGATTTCATGTGCTCGTTGCAACAAAAATCAAAGGCCGTACACGGTTTTCCTTTGGCAATTCAACTCTTTATTTTTGAGTCAATTCCGCAACTGCCTTTGCTCAGAGCCAATGTTGAAGATCCGGTTATATTCAGTAACCGAACAATCTACAATTTATCTAGGCTTCGCCCTCTGCAGACTAAACAAATCATGGCATTTGAAGCAGCTGGAAATGTAAGTATTTTATACTCTAGTTCATAGATATTTTGTGTATGTCCATATTTGTATTTTTTATGTACATTGAGATATTGATTATGTAAGTTTCTTAAACTTTTTCATCTTAATATTTGGTAGGTAGTTGTTGATTCTATCTTGCATTCAGACGACCCAGCCTCTTAGGATTCTCTTGAATGGTCAGATGAAAATGGTGATTGTAATGTTGTCTCCCTAGAAAGACTTCTTGGAGAAGGGTTTGAATTCGGGGAACATCATTGGCTTGGTGGTGAGTTGTTGAACTCTTCCAGAGGTACATTACATTTTCTCAATTATGTTTGATCTATACATATACAATGCGTATACATACACCATTGCGTGTACCCTACTTACTTCTTATATGTTCATATACCATGGGTGTATGATTAGACATGTGTACCTAATGGAGTTTCTAATTTTGTCGCAGGTAAAAAGAAGGCCAACAAAGATGATGAGAATGTTGATGTTGAGATTCCTGCACTGTCTAAGAAAAGAAAAGGAAAAGAGATTGCGAATGAGGTACACCGAAAACCTGCTAAGGAACCAAAGGGATCAAAGATGGATGATGTACGAAGAAAAGGCGTAAACGATGACGAAGGGGAGCCCATTCGTGCTGAACTTAGACGTGGCTTACTTCTTCAAAAACAACATACAGACAATGCTATCAAGGGTCTGAAGTGTTATTTCCAGAAAGAAATCAGTGGAGCTGTTTCGAAGCTTGTTGAGTTATTTGAATGTCACTCTGATTTTGTTCATCAACCATCTACTACCACAAGGTCAAGGAGTACACCGTCCACTGCAACTAGGACAAGGTCAAGGAGTACACCATCCACTGCACCAAGAACAAGGTCAAGGACTACTCGCACAATTGTACCAGAGTCAAAGAGTACACCGTCCACTCGTTCTGGTCTTAGGTCTTCATCAAAGGCAAAAGAGGTATGTATATTAGTTGTGTACGTATTTTAATTGTTTTATGTACGTATCTAAAATTAAATATAATTATGTTTTACATTTTGGGGGTATGGTATAGGTGGTAGTGCTCTTGCTTTTGGTTAACTAATTAAATTTTAGGCTTCAGATTGTTGGACTTGGGGTTTAGGGTTAGAATAGGGACAAGTTGTGTATGTTTTAGAGTAACTAATCAAGTATAGAGATATTAGTTGTGTACTTCTCAGAACTTACTTCTGCAAATATTGTTTATATGTACAGCCGGGTGCAGCTGACCAGGTACACCCTGTTCAGTCGGACGTACACCCAATTGAGTTGGACGTACAACCAGTGGAGTCATGTGTACATGAAGCCTCACCAGTTGCCAGAACTACACCATTGCCCAAAAAATGTGTTGACGCCGTATTCAGTGATGTTCCTATGCTAAGTGATGATGTTCCGGGTGGTGTACGCAACGGTGATGAAGTTTTAGGTGATGTACGTACACCTATTGGTGTAGACCATGTACACCACGCACCTGCGCCTGATGTACCACTGGGTGGACCACCCGATATTGAGGAAGAGATTGAGAAAGAGGCTGACCATAAGGATGTTAAGGATCCTGAGTTACATGATGTCCAAGTATATTTCTATGTCCCTCTTTTTACATATTTCAATTTTTATTTTTTCTAATCATGTATTTATTCCAAGTACAGAGTGTACCAGCTCATGTACGTACATCATTGGCAGAGGAAGAGGTTGCCAAGGAAACTCAGGAAGAGGTTGCTAAAGAGGCTGAGGAAGAAGTTGTGAAGGATCCTGAGTTACATGATGTCCAAGTATATTTCTATGTCCCTCTTTTTACATATTTCAATTTTTTTTTCTAATCATGTATTTATTCCAAGTACAGAGTGTACCACCTCATGTACGTACATCATTGACCGAGGAAAAGGTTGCCAAGGAGGCCCAGGAAGAGGTTGCCAAAGAGGCTGACGAAGAAGTTGTGAAGGATGCTAAGTTAGATAATGTACAGAGGGTTGAAGCGACTGAGAAGTCTCCATCACGCATTATTGATGATGTACAAGTATATGTCTATGTCCCTCTTCTTACATATCTCCATTTTCAGTTTTCTAATCATGTACTATTTCCAATTAAAGGTACTTGAAGAATTAAAGGCTGGACAGATTAGACCTGTAAGGAATAGAGTTCGAACGCGGAAGATGCAAGAATATGTTGCCAATGTACAAAAACCTAAGGCTATTAAAGGTGGTGTTATGCGATACGATCCCTTATATGGCCTTCATAAGGAGAATTTCACTAGACTTAAAGACATCTTGGACAGTGAAGAAGGGTAACTTTTATATCTTCCTTATTTATTTCTATATTTATGTATTAGGTGGTGTACTTAATATCCACTTTGCTGCTTTATTTCAGGATCATCAATGTTTTTGGTATTTGCAAACTGCGTAGGGATTTCTTCTTCCTACTCGCCAAGCCACACTGTTGGCTCAATTCTACGGTATCTATCAATAGGTTTTCTATTCCTATATGTACGTATTTTGTATTTTATGTACGTAATAATTTTTGAAACGAATTTCGTATGTCTTACAACAAATGGAATTGATTGCCCTCATGTTGTGGCGGAAGGCCGGGGGGATAATGAAGGAGAATCGATGCACTATAGTGGGGGCTATGTTTACCTTTGAACTAATTAATCAGTTCGTTGGTTTTGAGGGCGCAATTAACAGAGACACTTTCTTCTGGACCCCATCCTTAACACGTGTTGCATTTGGAGATCCTGGTAATCGTGTACCTGTTCTTCGATGGCTTAAAGATGTAGATCGCATCTATGCACCTATCAATTGGAACCAAAAACATTGGGTTGGGTTGGAGATCAATCTGGTGGCTCGCAATGTCACCATTTTGGATCCTATTATTTGCACAACCAGAGATGCTTAAGTGAAGAAGCTCATTCATCCTCTTTTGGTGATGTTGCCTTACTTTATTAGGGTCGTGTGCAAGCTAGATTATCCAGTAACACCTTTTTCCTACGGCCGTGCAAGGTACATACCACAGAACGTAATGGCAGGCGATTGTGGTCCTATGGTCATGAAGTATTTGGAAATGAAGGCGTTGAACTATTCCTTTGATGTACTGTCTAACATTGATGAGGAAGGAGTTTTGAACCTAAGGAAGAACTTTGCACTGGATATCTATGAGTTTGGTATTACTCCCATCCCTCTAAATTCTTGGAAGTAGCTGTTTTATGTGTTTCTTTTATGTACTTTTATGCTATGTTATTGTGTTTTATTTACAACATGTTAGGTAATGTGTTTTCAGAACTTTTCAAATGTGTGGTAACTATGTTTAGCATGTATAATTGTAGACCTTTTGTTATGTTTTCAGACTTGAAAATATATTGTCGGCTATGGATGTACACTTTTCGTATGTATGGTATGTACATAGATGCATGTTTGCTTCCATGCAATATTATTAAATGTTAAACACGTTAGAGTTTCATACATTAAATCTACAATAAATTACAACATTAAACACGATTGGACACTCCCTTTTTCTGCCCACTTGGAATATAATTATTGTTTCTACATATTTAATTCAATTCTAAGTAAGTTGGGTTATGGACGTCACCTTCCCAATTGTACATAATTAGATATGACATATATCTAGCAACATTAATTACTCAATCCTCCACTATATATGCAGTCTCATTATTCTTCCACATACAAGAACTGATATCTATTTATTTCTCTACTTTTTATTCCAAATATGGATCCTTCCTATAACAATGTACCTGAGATCATTTAGCTATTTTATACCCTAATCTTTTTACCATTCTTGTTAACTACATCCCTATAAGCAGGACTCCAATCTCTGCTATAAGATAAATGTTCCATGGATGGCACATGAATGATATATCCATCCCAGTGTTTATTGACAAGCCATCTCTTATTCTTCCTCAATCTCCATTTAGAGCTTTTTTCGAGCTTCTATTAAATGGAGGAAATGTCATCGCAAACTATCTTGAAGGCGTTAGGCTTGCATGCACCCCCGATACGTTCAATGATGGTTTACGTCTACAATCTAGTGTTGCGCCTTATCACCCATTTGCCAATTTTGCAGTCGCGCTCTTCTACACCCTTTCTCCTGCACCCGATGGAGCTAATATAGCTCGAGGACTATTTTGGGAAGCATACCCAACTCTAAGTGAAGCTGAAGATATTGCATCGGAGGTCATGTTTCATATTGGTGACCTCTATACCAATGATGACCCAACATTTGCCGCTACATGGGGTAACGTCTACCGCCCCCCATGCGTTGACCAATGCTCGATTGGTAACATTTGTAAAGAATGTTTCTTCTATTGGTACGCAGCTGAGGTATGCATATTTTTCTAAATGATAGAATTGGAGTTCGTACATTTGTAACTCGATGTACATATATTGACCGCCGAAGCAGGCATATGTACGTACATTACTCTTTCTGTTTGGGGTTATGTTTAGTGTTTAGGTTTATGCGTAAAGCCATGTATGTACGTTACTTATGTACGTACATTACTTATGTACGTACATTACTCTTACTCGGATGTTGTGGGAGGTTAGTTTGTAAACTTATGTACGTACATTACTCTTTCTGTTTGGGGTTATGTTTAGTGTTTAGGTTTATGTGTAATGCCATGTACGTACGTTACTTTTCGTGTTTAAGTTTTTGTGTAATGTCAGTGTACGTACACGGGCTACGTCCACTGACCGTCCACGCTTTGTAGACCCACTTCAAGTATGATGTTATGTTAAATATTGAATGGTTATGTATAATGCGATGTTAATGGTTCCTGGATTTTCAGATAGAATTTTATACACAAATATCTAACATAAGACTCTAAATACAAGGTCATGTACGCGACGAGTACACATATATACAAATGTACGTATGTACGTACATTTGTGGTACATATGTATGTACATTTGTACATATGTAGATGTAACAAAATCCTACCAAAGTTTACGACGAAAAAGCAATACGTACATAGCTTCATCCAAGGTATATGTACAAAGACAACTACGAATCTCGTACATCAGATTGCCTTCTTGCATGTTTTCTTGTTATGGCCTACCGTTTTGCACCTGCTACATTTGTTTGGTATCAGCTTCTTCTTCCTATGTCCCTGCAAAGTATAGAAATTTAAGTTGTACATCACCTTTGTGCACGATTACTATATAGAGAATATAAGACTTGACTACTAACCCTTTTCACTTTCTCCCCTATTGACGGGAACCGTTTGGATGGAGGTCTCCCTGGAGGTCTCCTTGTACTTGGTGGAATCATGTGTATATTTTTCAAGTCATCCGGTAACTCCATGTCTCTTGAGTTTTGTGTAGGCAGTATCGCATCATCATACCATGCAACAATCAGGACTGTCCTCCACACTGCTATAGTCATGGAGTGGGAAATAAAACAAATGGATGTTAAAAATGCATTTTTACATAGAGACCTTACATAGACTGTCTTCATGACTCAACCAGTTGGCTTTGTGGATCCTACCAAACCAGATCATGTATATCTTCTACACAAGGCTCTCTATGGGTTAAAACAATCCCCCAAGGCCTGGTATGACAAGTTCAGGTCTTATCTTCTGGAATTTGGTTTTATTTGCAGCCTCAAAGATCCTTCTCTGTTTGTCTATCAAAAGGGCAAGGAAGTCAATATGTTACTCATGTATGTTGATGATATCATCATCACAAGAAGTTCTTCGGCTGCTCTCTCCAAGTTATTACAAGACCTGAGCAACCACTTTCGAATGAAGGATTTGGGGCAACTTCATTATTTTCTTGGTATTCAGGCTCACTTTCACTCTGATGGCTTGTTTCTTTCTCAGCAAAAATATGTTGAAGATCTCCTAGCAGTAGCTGGAATGAGTGATTGCTCATCAATGCCAACTCCACTTCCCACTCAACATGATATATACTCCTCTCAGGAAGAAGAAGAGTTTGAAAATCCCACTTACTTTCGGAGTTTAGCAGGGAAGTTACAATATCTGACCTTGACAAGACCTGACATACAATATGCTGTGAACTTTATTTGTCAAAAGATGCACAAGCCTACTCTGTCAGATTTTCTACTTCTCAAGAAAATCCTCAGGTATGTCAAAGGAACAACAACCATGGGGATCTCCTTCATTAAGGACACTAATTTCAAATTAAGGGCTTATAGTGACAGTGACTATGCTGGATGCAAGCTCACTCGGCGCTCCACTGGTGGTTTTTGCACCTTTCTTGGTTCCAACCTGATATCGTGGAGCTTAGCTAAATAAGACTCAGTGGCTAAAAGCTCCACAAAAGCTGAATACAGAGCTTTGTCTGAAGCTGCCTCTGAAATGACTTGGTTGTGCATCGTCATGAAGGAACTAGGCATACCTCTTCCATCAACCCCTGAGCTCCATGGTGACAACCTGTCTTCAATATACCTCTCAGCAAATCCGGCGTTCCACAAGAGAACTAAACATTTCGAAACTCACTATCACTATGTTCGGGAAAGAGTGGCATTGGGAGCTCTGGAGGTAAAACACATACCCTCACACTAAAACATTGCTGATATCTTCACTAAGGCTCTTCCTTACAATGCCTTTGTGTCACTGAGATTCAAACTTGGCGTTCAAGCTCCACCCACGCCAAGTTTTAGGGGGGGGGGGGGGGGGGGGGGGATATTAACATTAAGACTATGGCTCAAGAAGACAAGGGAAAGACTCTAGACAAAAGAGAAAGTCTCAAGAACAGAACGACTCAAAACGACAACGTAACATTAAGTGGATCAGAAAAGAAGAAGGGAGAAGTGGGCCGTGACGTCAAGCCCACAAAGATAGTCAAAACAGAGAAGAAGATAAATCAACAACGGTCTTCGTATCCTTCAAAGGAAAACGACAAAGGAAAAGCTTCAGAGCAAAAGACGGTGAGAAAACCAACTCACAACAGTACGGCCGGTCAAATTATCTTAGCCAATAGATTTGATCCACTACAAAAGGTTGAAGACTGAATCGGATGGCTTACAAGTGTCAAAAGATTAGGTAAGGAACTTCTTTGTAAAACCCTAGCTAATGTTAGTATAAAGCTAGGTCTCTGCTACTGTAACTGTTAAGCTGAAATGAATCAATAAACATATTTCTATTCAATTTCAAGTATTTTGGTTTTCCTTCACTTTCTACCTTTCCTACTACAACATCGAGAAGCACACTTTTACAAGAGTCAAAATTCAGGGATTTGAAGAGTTTAAGGATCACCAAGTTCACATTGTTCATGACTATGTTGAGAATATGAAGTTTATGTAAGTTTGTTCTACGCTTCATAAACTGAGACTTCATATTTGGGATTCCAATTCTTATGATATTTTTCATTCTTAAGTTTGTTTGGATTTTATCTTTAAAATAGAGCTATAGTTTAATCGTAAGTTGGTGTTGCACTTTCAAGGAATTCTTATTTATATGGACTTTGTCTTTTAAGATTTTCTAGTCTTGTTTTTCAAAAAAGTTTTGTCTAGTTGCGTCTCTCATGTCCTCTTATTTTTCTTGAAATTACTCTGGATTCTTGTTCGATGGTATGATATATATTTTATCTTTAGCACAAGACCATGTAAAGAAGAAGCATAAGAACGATGAATGGTTGAAATTATGTAATACCTTTATTTTGGTGTTACACAATTGGAGAGAAAGAGTTTATTATATTCTGTTGGAGTTAACTATATTCTGATGAATGGTTGAAATTATGTAATACCTTTATTTTGGTATTTAAATTGTATGAATCGAAATTGTGTTGTTTTTTTTTGGTCATCTAAAGATTATATTGATATGAAACCGTCGAATACAAAGCCGGTGCAAAACCGGATACAAAGCCTAAGGACCCAAGGATTTTCAAAGAGACAAATCTTTGTCCTTAGGAAACATAAAACTAAAACAAAGAAGATAGAGTATTTGATTAAAGAGGAAAGCAAAGAGTTAAACCCAAGCTCAAGCGACTAAGCCAAAAGCACACCCACACACTAAACCAAGTAGCAGGAAGAGCCAAATCTGAGCCAACAAACATAACATCAGAACAGAACCTAAACCTTGAAGCAATCCCATACACCAGGATAATCAAAACGCGGCTCTAGGACTAAATTAACTGGCAGACAGAAGAGGCGGTAAAGAACGCAGGGAGATAAAGGCAGCAAACTAAATTAATCGAAATTGTGTTGTATCTGTATTCTTTTTTTTTTTGTTGCTAAACAATATGTACTAGAAAATTACCCGCGTTATACGCGGGATAAAATAGTTATCGAATAAAATCTATAATTTTAATTAAAAAAAAAGATTATGAAGAATAATTATATATAACCTAAGACCAAATTTATATAATTGAATTTTGCGATTATTTTGCATACAAATGTGTTCCACCCATGAAATAATTAAATCAACAAATTTCATTAATAATTATATTTTAACTTGTCCGAAAGTGCATTTATGAAAAATTAAAAACATCTGTTTGTCAAACAAAACAACACATGTAAATACATATTTTTACATGCTCATATATTTTCAAAAGATAATAAATAGTTTTATTTTATTTTAAAATCTATTTTTTGGTATATGTTAAATTTTTGTTCACATTTAATTCTATGATTTAAATCTATAATTTCGAAATATTTTAATTTTGGCAAGTTGAAAATTTTAAAATATTTTATTTTTGGTAAGTTTAGGAAGATTCAAATGTGTTGGCAGTTATAGTTATAGTAATCAAAATAAGTATATTTGGAATTAAATGTGTTTGGTAATGAATATAAGAGAATGAAATAAATAAATAAATATAAAATGGAGAAAAATTGTGGTGATGATACCTAAGCAAAGTGCTCCGTTCTCAAATAATATATAGGATATGGAGTAAAAACTCAATTGCAAATTACTCATATCCGCACGGTTAGCTCAACAGATTAGGAAATACAGTATTTAGTGCTACAGGATTCGAATTGAAAACTTAAATATCTGGTTAAAAAAAACAAATTGATGTGTTGTGCATTGGCCACAAATATTATCATAATTGTAGATGTGAAAGTTTTTGAGCTAAACGTTATCTTTTAACTCTATAATTGAAAATTAAAACATCTTTCTCAAATTCGTCATAATCTCATTCACAAAAAAAAAAAAAAAAAAAAAAATCGTCAAATCTCGAATCCACATTTTTCAAGTTTCAAGAATCCACGTGTAGTTTTATAAACCCCAAATCCTCCTCCGATTAATAGCCATTCCATTTTTCTTACAAATACATTAGAAGAAAAGAAAGTCCATTTGGTATCAGAGCCCGGTGTTCTCAAGAATTTGAAAGAATCATTGTTTATGATTGAATGTTCTGAATAACACTTTTTAATCATGTCTACTTCAAATCCTTTAGCAATCGATTCCCTTTTTCAAATTTCTACTTTACCAAAATCCAGAAGTCGTTCTTCACTTTATAATGCCAATGGCATTCTTAATAGAGACACTTACTGAAAAGTCACAAAAAACCAGTTATAATTGCACAGATATCACTTTTAAGTTTTTAACACAAAATTGTCACTTTGACACAAATAATGCCAAAATTACCCTTACATTTTGGTTCAACTAAAATGTTAATTAATGCAAAAATAAACAACACTTACTTATGGTAAAGTGGCCGTGCAGTGGCTGACACAAAGTAAAGTTTGGATGTGTCCCCATAATTAATAACAAAGAAATGATGTTTACCAGCAAACATTAATTAGGGGAGAGAGGAATAAGAATGTACACGTACAAAAAGGCACCAATGAAATAAGATATTAAGAATTTATTTGTGGAATTGTGATCTTCACACGCACAATAAAGATTGAAGAAGACATGGATGACAGAGAGCATAGGTTCATAAAAACACTTTGAAGAAGAAGAAAAAGGAAGATAAGTTTATAAGAGTAACCCCAAATCTGTACACGACAGTTGGAAGAAGGTGGGACCAGAAATCTGTACACAACATTAAATCTGGTAAGTGGTTATGAAAGTTATACATGGAAAACGAAAGAGAACATATTTATTGCGACCATAAGTTAACTAATTGTTGATTGGTACGGTTTGGAATTTATTGCAGGATATGGAATTTCCAGTATTTGTGGTTGCAGGAGTTTGGAATTGTTCTGCAGTTGGAATATGGGATTTTGTGGTTGACATGGGGAGAAGGGTCAGATGTGTACGTGTAAACAATAGAGTGACGTACACGGCATTGAAAACTTTGATATGCAAAGAATTTGGCGTTAACGAGAAACAATCAAAAGCAGAACTTAGCTACTGGGTAAAAGGTGTTATGGACAGCAAGTTCGGCGGAAAGATGCCACCCATGTACATTGAATCAGAAGAAAGCATTAAGACATTCTTGGCACTGCGCACAGGTAATGACCATGTCAATTTGTTTGTGACATTCCTTGTTAGGAATGATGTGGGTGAGGATGTACGCAGTGACGTATAGGATGTAAGTGTCCCTTGTGGTAATATTGAAATGTACGAAGCGGAAGTAAATTGTTCACCATTTGATGAAGTTTTGGTTGCACATATGGAAGAACTAGAACGGTGTGCAAAACAAACTGTTGGAAAAGAAGTGGGGAGTGTAGGTGAGAAAGAGGGTATAGATAATGCAAAAGGGAAGGAAATTATTGGCAATAATGAATATATAAGTGAGGAAGACTCAACAGAAGAATCCAGTAGTTCTGGAGATGAAGAAGGATCGATGGAAGATTACGATTACGATGGGTGGAATGATAGCTTATTAGGAGACCAGTTATGGGAGCCATATCATAGTAGTGGTTATAACTGGGATGGTCAAGTGTGCTCTGCAGAAACTAGTCAGCGAGAAGGGGACAATGCGCCGATAGGGCACTTGGAACTTATGAAGCAAATGGGTGGAGCTACTACGTACATGGAAATAAATACGATGATTTGCGATGGGGAAACTAGTGGCCACATTAATGAGAAAGTATTGGATGATGTACCAGATAATGTACCAGGTGTTGTAGCCGATGTTGTACCGTCTAATGTACAGGGTGAAATATATGATCATGTACGTACACCGTCATTTTCCTTGGGAATCAGTCAGCTTACTGACGATGTACGTACACCCGTTGGCGAGCCAATGTACATGAGGGACGGTTTGGATGGTGAGGTTGATGGAACAACAGACAGTGTTGGAGAAGTTAGCAATATTCCTGTGGATGAGCATCAGGTTGTGTATGGGTTCAAAGGCTTAGGAGGATGGAGCGAGATTGCTGAGTTTGTGGATGATGGCGCAGCACCTGTGTACGATGATACAACTTGTTTGGAAAATACGGATGCGGAACAGGAAATGTGGCTGAATGACGACAACTTATACGTGGGGCGTGTGTTTGCTACAAAGCAGAAACTTCAGTTGACGTTAGCAATGAACTCTATACGTCGACAGTATAGGATAAAAGTAGGAAGATCAAACCCCATAAGATTGGAATATGGGTGTAAAGATAAAAAGTGCCCGTGGAAGCTGACAGCGGGTATGATAAAGAAGACAAAAAAATTCAAGATAATAACAGTGGGTTCAGTCCACACTTGTGACATCGACACACGTAAAGAGTATAACAAACATGCGAATCCTAAGCTAGTTGCTGAGTTATTAAAAGGGAAATACAATAATGTACATGGAGGTCCAAAAGCTGTGGAGTTGGCACATATGATGTTGCAAGATAACAACATGAGGATCCCTTATCACACCGCATGGAGAGCTGAAGAGGTTGCGATTGACAAAGTGAGAGGTGATGAGGCAGAGAGTTATAGGTTTCTACCTACGTACTTATATCTATTGCAGAAGGCTAATCCAGGAACTATTTACCACATTCATTCCACACCAGAAGGAGATGGTAAATCACGGTTTAAATATCTCTTTGTTGCCCTTGGTGCTTCAATTAGAGGTATTAAGTACATGCAGAAAGTTGTAGTGGTTGATGGCACATATTTATCAGGGCGTTACAAAGGTGTGCTCCTAATTGCATGTGCAAAAGATGGAAATTTCCAAATATTCCCAATCGCATTTGGAATAGTGGACGGTGAAACCGACGCGTCATGGGTGTGGTTCTTTACAAAGTTAGCAGAAATCATTGAAGACAGCAAAGAATTATGTATAGTTTCGGACAGACACTCCTCCATATACAAAGGTTTAAGTACGATGTACCCGTTAACTCACCATGGGGCGTGTATCGCCCATGTGGAAAGAAACATCAGAAAATATGGGGGATTTGGTGTCTCGGGCCTATTTTTTAATGCTGCAAAGGCATACAAGGGCTCCGATTTCAACACTTTTTTCCATGAGTTGAAGATTTGAAGTCCGGCAGCTGGGAATTATTTAGAAGAAATTGGCGTAGAACATTGGTCACGCGTACATTTCAAGGGGAATCGGTTCAACATGATGACAAGTAATATCGGAGAGTCATTGAATGCGGTCATTGCATTGGCAAAAAATTACCCAATAGTGTGGATGGTGGAGTTTTTAAGATCGGTACTAATGCAATGGTTTGAGAAAAGGCGTGTGGAAGGGTATAAATCTGACTCCTTGGTGACGGAAGAAGTGGACTTACAATACTTAGCGCAGTTACCTGCGTCTGGTACATATAGTATATTGAAGTCTAGTTCATGGAGTTACCAAGTAACTGGGAAAGACGGAACACAGTACCATGTGGTACTTGACGACATGTCATGTACGTGTCAAGAGTACAATAAATTGAAGATTCCATGCGAACATGCTTTGGTTGCTGCCATTGAGGCCAATATTGACGTTAAAACAATTGTTGGGTGGTGTTATAAACGTGATGTGTTCCGTCAAATGCATTTTTAACATCCATTTGTTTTATTTCCCACTCCATGACTGTAGCAGTGTGGAGGACAGTCCTGATTATTGCAGATCTGACAACGGGGCTGTAAGTTTCCAGGTAGTCAATGCCTTCCTCTTGATTAAATCCCTTAGCCATAATTCTAGCTCTAAGCCTATCTAGTTCACCATCAGCTTGGAGTTTGGTTCTAAACACCCATTTGTTGCCTAGAATATGCATTCCTGGCTCATAAGGTTCTAAGGACCAAGACTTTGTTTCCTTGCAAGTATCCATTTCTTCAGACATGGCTCCATTCCATCCAGGATATTTCAGAGCTGATGTAACAGTCTTTGGTTCTGGATAAGCTACCTTGTGAACAAGGAGGACATACCTTGGATTAGGTTTTGTGACTCCAGCCTTTGATCTTGTGACCATTGAATGAGCATTGGTTGATTGAGAGGAAACCTGAGTAGGGCTAGTGTTGTTCAGAGGCATGGAGCTGTTGCCTATAGGAACAGGATCAAAGCCTGCCGTACACCCAGTACATCCAGCCTCTGATACACTAACTTCAGGTATTGTTGATGATTCAACTAGCTCTTGTTCTGCTGAAGTAATTGTTTCTGGCAATGGAGTACCACCATCTGTTTGATCACTTGAAGATATAGAGGTAGAAGAAGAGTTATTACCTGAGGCAGCTGATGTCACTGAAGGAGGGTGACACACAAGTGGTGTAAGACTTGAGTGAAGAGGTTGCTCTGAGCTAGAATCTGGAGGTACCACAGATGGAGTATCTTGGAATCCTTTAAGCCAGGCAGCAAGGAGAGGAGTCTTAGGTTCAGGGTGAAGATGCTTGTACACTGTCTTGAAAGGAAATGTCTCCTCATCAAAAATGACATGACGACTGATAAAGACTTTTCATGTAGTAGGCATGAGATACCTATACCCTTTGTATTTCTCATTGTAGCCTAAGAAGACACAGTGTAAAGCTCTCGGATGAAACTTGTTGTTGATGTAGTCTCTTAGTGTAGGAAAACAGCTACTTCCAAATACCCTCAATGCTTGATACTCAGGAGTCTTGCCACTGAAAACTTCATGAGGACTCTGATGATTCTCTAAAGCAGATGTAGGCAGCAGATTTGTGAGAAAGTTTGTTGTGTATAGAGCTTCAACCCAATATTTCTGTGGCAAATGGGCTTGAAACAGCATAGACAAGCCTAGCTCTATGAGGTGTCTATGTTTTCTCTCAACCATCCCATTTTGTTGGGGAGTATAGGGACAAGAAACTTGATGTTGAATTCCACATACTTCCAAGTGTTCACACAATCTTTTGTTCATAAATTCACCCCCACCATCACTCTGAAAGATGGTGATTTTGTGTTGCAATTGATTTTCTGAGAGAGCTTGGAACTTAATAAAAACAGAGAAGAAGTCTGATTTAAGCTTCAAAGGGAAAAACCAAGAGTATCTTGAAAACTTATCAATGAGCACAACGTAATACCGAAAACCTTGAACAGATTGCACTAGAGAGGGTCCCCACAAGTCACAATGAACCCTCTCTAAAGGTCTAGAAGCAACAAAAGTAGATGAAGTAAAGGGCAGTCTTGCACTCTTCCCAAGATGACATGCTTCACAGGTTCTCTTGGTTAGTTTATTGATGATGATAGATTTTGAGGAAGCTAGTTGCTGAAGAATTTGAGCATGGGGATGACCAAGCCTCTTATGCCACACCTCATCACTGGTACTATGTTGCCTAGATGAGTAGAAAGCTTGAATGTTGTTATTCTTCAGCAAGTATAGCCCATTAATGCTGCTTCCCAGAGTTACCAGCTGCTTTGTTGCCTTGTCATTAATACGGACAGTTTTAGAATCAAACTCAAATGAACAAGGATAGTCTTTTGTGAGCTTAGATACTGACAATAAAGACTTAGCAATGTCTGGACATACCAAAACATCTGTAAGAGGGAGGTTACCTGATGTGGAAGCCAAACTTGTAGAGCCAGTGTGAGTGATGGGGAGGAAATTTCCATCACCAATCATCACAGTGTCTGAGCCTGAGTAAGGAAGGGCTTGCTGGAGAGAGTGAGGTGAGTTGGTGATGTGAGCAGACGCCCCTGTGTCTGGATACCACTCATGTCCAGAGCAATCAGTGACATCTGTGATTCTCATTGCAGTCATAGCTTTAGGCAAATCATCAGACTGATAGCTATTGTTGAAACAGTGCCAACACTTTATAGCTGAGTGCCCAATTTTTCCACAAATCTGACGGCCTATGTTCTTCTTGAGAGCTGAAGTTTCCCTGCGAGATTTGTTGAGGAAAACCTCTGCCTCTTGTTGTATAAGAGCCTCTACCACGACCAGAGTTAGTTCTGCCATAAGAATTTCCTTTTCCTCTTCCACTATAGTAACTCTGACCATTATCAGATCTTTCAACACTGAAAGCCATGTGAGGAACCATTTCGGAACCACCAGTGTAGCTTTGAAGCCTTTGGTCAAAAGCAGTGAGACGAGGAACCACATCATCATACCTAAGAGGGACAAGACCATCTATTGAACCTTCTATACTCGTCTTAATAGGTTCATATTCCTGACCTAGTCCATTCAAGGCAGCAAAAATCTTCATCTTATCACTAACAGGGCTTCCTATAGAGGTAAGCTGATCACACAAGGTTTTAACTTCCCTAAGATATTCTTCCATTCCTTTACTAATCTTAGACACAGTCTGCAATCTCCTCTGAAGTTCAAACAGCCTAGAAGAAGTTACCCTATTGAACTGTTGAGCTATAGCATACCATACCTCATGAGCCGTAGGATAATGGATAACAGCACTAAGGATATCATCCGAGAGCGAGCCAAGGAGCATAGACTTGACAATTTGATCAGATCTGAGCCAAGTATTGTAGAAAGGATTCCGTGTTGCACTAGGGGAGCCATCTATTCCTGGAACAGCTATGTTGCGAGGTGGAGCTTGGACAGTGCCATCAATGAACCCTAGCAACCCTTGACTGGACAGAAACGTTTCGAACTCACCCTTCCATAGGATGTAATTTTGTTGAGTGAGCTTCACTGTGACAAAATTTGTAATGTTCAATGAAGGACAAGCATAAATGTCCATGGATTGCGCCATAGGCTCTGATACCATGAAGGAAAACCAAAATACTTGAAATTAAATAGAAATATGTTTATTGATTCATTTCAGCTTAACAGTTACAGTAGTAGAGACCTAGCTTTATACTAACATTAGCTAGGTTTTACAAAGAGGTTCCTTACCTAATCTTTTGACACTTGTAAGCCATCCGATTCAGTCTTCAACCTTTTGTAGTGGATCAAATCTATTGGCTAAGATAATTTGACCGGTCATACTGTTGTGAGTTGGTTTTCTCACTGTCTTTTGCTCTGAAGCTTTTCCTTTGTCGTTTTCCTTTGAAGGAGACGAAGACCGTTGTTGATTTCTCTTCTTCTCTGTTTTGACTATCTTTGTGGGCTTGACGTCACGGCCCACTTCTCCCTTCTTCTTTTCAGATCCACTTAATGTTACGTTGTCGTTTTGAGTCGTTCTATTCTTGAGACCTTCCCTTTTGTCTAGAGTCTATCCCTTGTCTTCTTGAGCCATAGTCTTAATGTTAATAGAAAGGGTTTGATAGAACGTAGGGCGCAAACACAATCTCACCGGTATCAGTCATTCCGACAATGGTTCCCCATTATATCTCTCTCCCCAATGTAATTTCGGACCATTTATGTTTTCCAACGTCTTCTAGAACCCACAACCCATGTTCATATCCACCAAAAAATCCTTTATTTTGATGATATACAGCTAATTTACCTTTGTAGCTGAACAAAATCCAATGGTACTCAGGTGACATCATGCCTTCATTTATGTTAATAAAGCTGAATTTTTCGGAGACAAAGTCGAAGCAAACTATCTTATAAGATTTTTCAATATAAGCTTTGTAATACAAAACACCATTTATGCATGTTTCAATATTAGACCACTGATAATGGGGAGGTATTGGGTCTTCGATCGTTCTCCATAAACGTTTTCCAGCCTCCAATGTCAAAACCCGATGCGTATATGGTCTCCCATAACGTGACCACGTCATACACAACACTTTGTACTGTTTGTTGATCGGATCATACCCAAAATAACACTTTGTATTGTTGCTTTAACTTTGGGTAAGGTTATGAACTCTCCGGTGACGGGGTTACAAATTACCCGCCCTTTTTTGCTCCATTTCTGAAGAAAGACCAATCCACCAAGCGAGCGACGTATATCATTTGGAAAATGTTTGGGGTAATGCTTATAACGGGTGGCTACAAGAGACGAGTTCTTGTCCGGATTCTGAGGTTGAGGTGAAGAGTAAATGAATAACTCTCCATTAACTGTGAAGGTGAACAATAATCGTGGACGAGTCGAAGACTTAGTCAGAAACAGCTCGGTGAAATCTTGACGTACAAGTATGGTTGACCAGAATTTCGATACGCAACGAAACCTAGCTATATATTTTGCAGGGACTAGCAAATATATCTATAAGAAGATCAACTGGAATTGGATCTGAGTATTTCCTTACCGAGTTCCAAGTTTGTGTGATGGATTGAACCTCCGAGAACTGTTGCTCCACGCCCAGGGCCGGCATTGGAGGAGAGCAAGAGGAGCAAACGCCCGGGGCCCGCGGTTTTTTCTTTTCTTTTTTGTATTTTAGGGTCCAAATTTCTTAAAACTTTGCAAAAAGTGCCCAAATTTCTTAAAATTTTTGGCAAAAAGAACCCAAATTTTTTAAAACTTTGCAAAAAGGGGCCAATTTTTTTTATTTTGTACAGGGCCTACAATATGAATGAGCCGCCCCTGTCCACGCCCCTCATGGTGAGTTTTGTAAACCCTAGAATTGTTGCTTATTCGTGTTTATATGGAGCGATCATAAACTAATGGGCTCTATTAGGCCCAATACGGTCTTAACCTAATCAGTTCTTTGTGAAAGAAGTCTTTTTAAACTAAAGTCTCTTCAAATCCCTGAATGCTGACTTTAACACACTTACATAAACTTCATATTCTCTACATAGTCTAGGAATGTTCGAATAGTGACACTCACCATGCTTAAACTCTTCAAATCCCTGAATATTGACTAATAATGGACAAGATTCGTTGCTTCGCAAGATCTTGCACAGAATCGATGACCAACGTAATCTGAACTTAGCGTAAATTTTTTTAGAACTTTTTGTCTTTTCTGTTGCTTTTTTTCTGAACGATGGTTTTAATATACTTGTGTTTATTATTGAACATGATGCACTTATCTAGGTAGGTAGATTTCAGGGACTAATCAAAGATTAACTGTATGTTAATTTCGTAACATTTAATCCCTCTGCAAGACAATGCACTTATAATAAGAACGATGAATGCTATGTAATACCCTGATTTAGGTGTTAATGTGTTATGCAATTGAGGAGAAACAAAATCATTTTAACATATATATCATACCATCTGACAAGAATCAGAGATAGTAATTTAAAGAATAACAAAATTGAAACCATAACCTAACAAAAAACTAAACGAACACTAACTTATGATTAGGTCAAATTGCAAAGAAGCTGTGAAATTGATCAAATAAGTCTAACGATGGTTGTAATCTTCCAGACGATTAAAAAAAAAACTATAGCTCTATTTTAAAGATTAAATCAAAACAATCTTAAGAGGAAAAATACCATAAGAGCACATGCATCCATGAATTTTTGTGGGTATCATTAAATATAAAATTATTAAAACACACACTCTCTCTTCCTTTTACTCAACTTTATACCTTCTCTTTCATCATTTTACTCAACTTTTATTAATTTTATACTCTCTTTAAATATAAAATTATTAAAAACATACTCATACTCTCTTCAAAAGTATCAAAATTATCAACCCATTGATACCCTCTCTCCAATAATATCAACAATCTCCTCTTTTTACTCAAATTTTATTAATTTTATATTTAAAAACACCTCATCTTTTTACTAAAAAACACTCTCTTTCCTCCTATTCCTCAAATTTTAATAATTTTATATCATATGATACCCACAAAGTATCACCGCTGTACGTGCTCTAAGAGTTGAAATCCAAAATATAAAGTCGCGAATTATGAAGCGTTGAACACACTTACATAAACTTCATATTCTCAACGTAGTCTTGAAAGGTGTCAATGTGACCTTGTTGATGCTTAAAGTACTCTTCAAATCCGTGAATATTGACTTTGGTAAAAGTGTCCATCTCGATATTGTAGTAGGAAAGGTAGAACGGTTTTGATCGTTTTGATAGAAAGTAGGGCGAAAACACAATCTCACCGGTATCAGTCATCCCAACAATATGGATCCCCCTTTCTATCTTTCTCCATGGTATAGCTTTGGACCATCTATGCTTTCCAGCATCTTCTACAACCCACAACTCAAGGCCATATCCATCCTGCAAATGACAATTATATGGTTGACGTACACCTAATTTACCTTTGTAGTTGAGCAAGGTCCAAGAATACTCAGGTTTCATGTCTTCATCTATCTTAATAAAGCTAAATTTCTCAGACCTTAAGTCGAAGCAAACTATCTTATAAGATCCTTCAATATAAGCTTTGTAATACAAAACACCATTTATGTATATTTCCTCAGAACTAGTATAATGGAAAGGTACGGGGTCTTTGATCGTCCTCCATAAACGTTTTCCAGCCTCCAATGTCAAAACCCGATGAGTATTTGGTCTCCCATAACGTGACCACGTCATACACAACACTTTGTACTGTTTGTTTATCGGATCATACCCAAAATAGCTCTCTTTAACACCTATTGCTTTCACTTTGGGTAAGGTTATGAACTCTCCCGTGGATGGGTTACAAATTACCCGCCCTTTTTTGCTCCATTTTTGAAGAAAGACCAATCCACCAAGCGAGCGACGTATATCATTTAGAAAATGTTTGGGGTAATGCTTATAACGGGTGGCAACAAGAGACGTGTTCTTGTCCGGATTCTGAGGCTAAGGTGAAGAGTAAATGAATAACTCTCCATTAACTGTGAAGGTGAACAATAATCGTGGACGAGTCGAAGACTTAGACAGAAAAAGCTCGGTGAAATCTTGACGTACAAGTATGGTTGACCAGAATTTTGATACGCAACGAAACCTAGCTATATATTTTGCAGGGACTCTCGAGAATATATCTATAAGAAGATCAACTGGAATTGGATCTGAGTATTTACTAACCGACATCGAGCGTTTTTTCATCGATAGACCCTCCTAGAAAGACGACGATCTCGATAACGCAGCGACGGTGGATGGATGATTTGCGGAAGAAAACCTTTTCGATGTGATCTCTATGAAAAAGACAGATAATTCTATCCACTAATTTTTCGATTCATACCCTTTTTTTTATAAACCCTAGAATTACTTTCAGATAACGAAATCGGCTTCTTCGTTTTTATATGCAGCGATCATAAATTAATGGGCTCTATTTAGGCCCAAGATGCTATTTACCTAATCAGTTACTATATGAAAAATGTTTTTGTATAGAAGTATTTTTGTTGAAACCGGTTTATATGACAATATACTTATTGTTAGAATTGGGCCGGGCTTGGTTCAGTTCTATTGGTGCAGGCATTAATTGGAGATAACCGGTGTGGTTATTTGATCTGGTTAATCAGGGTGTATCCAGCTTCTGATATATATATGAGGAAGAAAGGAGTTTGTCAAGTAATCCACATAACCTAAAAGAGAACACTAGAACGGCGACCTAGGGTCTATTGGTCGGAAGAGAAGATTGATCTAGTAGAGTTCTTGATACATCGTTGAGTTCTCTTGTAACTAGGTCTTTGTAATCTCTTGTTCTTAGTGAAATCTTTGCTTGTGCCTTCAAGCCCCAGACGTAGCGACCTCCCATCGAGGCGTGAACTTGGTAACAATCTCTGTGTGCAAATCTCTATCTCTATCTTTGCATATCTATCGTTCTAGATATTTAGGGTTTCGTTCGTGAAGCAACCTTGCTTGATAAACACACAAACACATATAGATTCACAAAGTTATCGATCTAAAGCATAAAAAATGGTATCAGAGCCTTCGGGTTGGTGAATCTAGATGAACATTCGAATCGAGGTGGAGCGATTCGATGGAGAAGGCGATTTCTCGCTGTGGAAGAAGCGTATGCTCGCGCATCTGTCTGTACTAGGGCTAAAGGACGTTCTGCTTGAGATAGCCCCACAAGCTGTAGCAGTACAGAAGGACGAAGATTTTGTTACAGCGAAGGCACGAGTACAGAAGGCTGAGACAGACTGGTACGAACGGTCGGAGAAGGCGATGAATCTGATTTTTCTGAATGTTGGTGATCGAGTCTTGCGCAAACTCGATAAGTGCACATCCGCTGCATCTACATGGTCAACATTAGAAAGGTTGTATCTCTCTAAGTTACTTCCTAATCGTATTTACTTGCAACATAAGTTTTATACGTTTAAGATGAATACACAAAAGACTATTGATGAAAACACTGATGATTTCTTGAAGGTAGTATCGGAGTTGGCAAGCGTAAATCAAAGGAGAGAGAGATAAGGCTATCTTGCTGTTGAACTCGCTGCCTGAGTCATACAACAGTCTGAAGGAGACTCTGAAGTACGGAAGGAAAACGTTAACTTTGGAGGAGGTTATATCAGATACTAAATCAAAGGAGAGAGAGAGAGATAAGGGAAAATCCAAGCTCACAAATAAGTGGGGAAGCCTTTGTAGTTCGAGGAAGACCTGAGAAAAGAGAGTCGTACAACAGGAAGTACAAGGGCAGCTCTAGGTCAAGATCTGGTTCAGGGTCAAGAGTGACTTGCTGGTACTGCAAGAAGGAGGGTCACCTGAAAAAGGACTGTTACTCCAGGAAGAAACGAATAGAGGAAGAAGAACGTGGCACAACAGCAGTTGTACTAGACAAGGTACAGGTGGTTGATGTACTGTCTGTATCAGACAGAAAACCTAATGATCGGTGGATCATTGATTCTGGATGCTCGTACCATATGATATCTAGAAGGGACTGGTTCGATGAGTTTACAAAATTTACAGGGAACCAGATGTTGCTAACTAATGACAATTCAATGGTAGTACAGGGCATTGGTTCAGTCAGGATCAGTGCTACAGGAGGATCTGTTACAAAGCTCACCAATGTCAGATATATTCCTAACCTTGCTCGGAATTTAATATTTGTGGGGACTCTGGACGTACATGGGTTCACACAGGAAGGTGGGAATGGTAAGACAATATTCTACAAGAACAAGAAGTTGGCTCTTCAGGGAACGTTGACTGGTACAGGGGATCTGTATCTGTTGGATGGTGAAACTGTGACAGTACAGTCGAATCTAGTTGTGTCAAAGGATGACACAGCCCTGTGGCACAGTAGGATGGGTCATACAAGCATGAGAAATCTGAAGGTTTTGGTTGAGAAAGGGATTCTGGACAAGAAGAAGATTAGTGATCTGAGTTTTTTGTGAGAGTTGTATCATGGGCAAGAACAAGAGGTTAAGTTTCAGTATTGGGAAGCACAATAGTGAAGAGGTACTGAGGTATGTTCATGCTGACTTATGGGGATCACCTAATTTCAGGCTTTCAATGGGAAAGAAGCAGTACTTCATGTCTATTATAGATGATTGCTCAAGGAAAGTGTGAGTTCAGTTCTTGGCGACAAAGAGTGAAGCTTTTGAGAAGTTTGTAGAATGGAAAATCCTGGTGGAGAATCAGGTGAATCAGAAGGTGAAGTGCCTTAGGATAGACAATGGTCTGGAGTTCTGCAACAACGAGTTTGATGAGTTCTGCAGGAAGGAGGATATTGAGAAGCACAGGACTTGTGCTTATACACCTCAGCAGAATGGAGTCGCAGAGAGAATGAACAGGACAATCATGGAAAAAGTTAGATGTTTGCTGAATGAGACAGGACTGGAAGAGAAGTTCTGGGTTGAGGCTGTATCAACAGTTGTATATATCATCAATAGGACACCATCATCAACAAATGACTTCAACATTCCGGAAGAGATTTGGTTGAAGAAGACACCAGGGTACAGACATATGAAGAGGTTTGGCTCAGTGGTTTATGTCCATGTAGACCAAGGAAAATTGAAGCCAAGAGCACTTAAAGGAGTGTTTATCGGATATCCTCAAGGAGTTAAAGGTTATAAGATTTGGCTGATACAGGACAAGAAGGTTGTAATCAGTAGAAACGCAGTGTTTCAGGAAGAAACTATTTACAAGGATCTGGTACAGGACAAACAGTCTGGTACAGGTCCGGCTGGTGTGACACAGAAAGGAACTGGTACGATGTTGTTGGAAGCTTCAGGTTGTGACAAGGATATCACGGTTCTGAGTGACTTAGAAGATGAAGCTGAAGAGACTTCACATGAAGGTGGAGCTACTGCAGCAGTTCCAGACAGTGAAGCTGTATCAGACAGTGAAGCTGGGACAGGCAGGCAAGAAGAAGACCTGGATAATTTCCGGTTAGCTCGGGACAGAGTTAGGAGAGAAATTCGAAAACCTATAAGGTACCGTGGCAATGAAGATGAAGAAGAGGTAGTTGCGTTTGCACTAAGTGTAGGCGAGGTATTGGATTCAAAGGAACAAAGTGACTACACAGAAGCTTTGGACAGTACAGAGTGGAAGAAGTGGAACTCCGGTATGGATGAAGAGATGGATTCTCTCATGAAGAATGGTACTTGGATTTTGGTGGATTTACCAAAGGGACAGAAGACCATCGGTTGCAAATGGGTTTACAAATTAAAACCCAGTATTGCTGGAGTTGAGCAGCCTAGATACAAGGCAAGGCTGGCTGCAAAAGGTTATGCTCAAAGAGAGAGCATTGATTATCAAGAAGTGTTTTCACTTGTTGTGAAACATGTATCAATCAGGTTAATGATGTTTGTTACAGTGGATCCGGATTTGGAGCTGGGACAGCTTGGTGTGAAGACAACGCACGGTTGGATTGATGAAGATATCTACATGGATAAACCTAAAGGGTATGTAGTGAAGGGCACTCGGAACAGAGAGTTGGTATTCAAGAAGAATGAAGATTTTAGAGTTGAAGAATACTCTGGTTCAGGCTGTACTGCAGAGTTGTACAGAGGTTCATGTTGTACTGCAGATTTGTACAAGAGAAGAAGATGGTACTACAGGATTTGCAGGAGTGTTACTGCAGGATGTAGTACAGTTCAGAAGTTTGAGCAAGTGCAGGAGGCTTTGCTCATGATAGCTAAGTGCTAAGACACTGGTTATGCTTGACGGCGACAAGTGGACAAACTCAAAGTGTGATTGTCAAGGTGGAGATTTATTGAAACCGGTTTATATGATAATCCACTTATTGTTAGAATTGGGTCGGGCTTGGTTCAGTTCTATTGGTGCAGGCATTAATTGGAGATAACCGGTGTGGTTATTGGATCTAGTTAATCAGGGTGTATCCGGCTTCTGATATATATATATGAGGAAGAAAGGAGTTTTTTTAAGTAATCCACATAACCTAAAAGAGAACACTAGAACGGCGGCCTAGGGTTTATTGGTCGGAAGAGAGATTGATCTAGTAGAGTTCTTGATACATCGTTGAGTTCTCTTGTAACTAGGTCTTTGTAATCTCTTATTCTTAGTGAAATCTTTGCTTGTGCCGTCAAGCCCCAGACGTAGCGACCTCCCATCGAGGCGTGAACTGGGTAACAATCTCTGTGTGCAAATCTCTATCTCTATCTTTACATATCTATCGTTCTAGATATTTAGGGTTTCGTTCGTGAAGCAACCTTGCTTGATAAACACACAAACACATATAGATTCACAAAGTTATCGATCTAAAGCATAACAATTTTAAATCAATGTAAATCAATTCTTTGACATTTTTAGTATGTGCAAGACATGTGTTTTCTCATCTATTTCTAACTCAACTCGATAACATGTTTAAAACAAAATTTTACCTTAAGCTTAATGAATAAGAGCAATACAATATATCTTCTCTCTTTATTAAATTTAAGTTTATAGAAACATGGTTATGATACTATGACAAAGAAAGAAGAAAATATTGTATTGCTCTTATTCATTAAACTTAGGGTATACAATGAAACTTTACCATATTTAGTGGTGAGACTTTAAGGATATTATAAGCCCAAAATTGAATAAAAAATGAATATGTAATTGGGCTTGAGACTGCTTGAAACTGTCTCAGTGGGAAGAGGTTTTTGAAACTGTCTCAAACGGACAGGTGGTGCCTTCTCATTCGATATAGATTTTTGGTTTTGGGGGAAAGACATAAATTTTTTTAAAAAAAATTTGATAAATTTTTTGCATTCTACATTTTTACGGATTTTAATATTCTATTTATATATATATACGTTTTTACGCTTCTATTTTTTTTTAATTATTTTTTATTATACTCACATCGGTTTCACCATTGGAGACAGATATATTAACAGTATTTTATTGGATCTCAAACAATAAACTAATATTAAAAAAAAATTTATGATACTCTTAAAATCTCACCATTAAACATGCTCGTGATCTCTATAAGACAGTGAAACACAATCTCAGATCGGTACCGGTCATTCCAAGTTAAATCTTCCTCTCGGAGCCCATTGTTCCACCACAAATGTGGCAGTACGCATATACATTTTGACCCTTTTAAAAGATAGAGTGGCAGTACTCAATAATATTCCACGTCCAGCCTTTTACCAACGAAAAACATGTATTACTAAATATAAAATAATTTCAGGACATTACGGAGAAAATTACGGAAATAATTACGTTGGATGATTTGTCAATATAATGCACCCAGCCACCCACAATCTTTCGGCGAGATTATTGATCAACAATCAATTATCTAACAGAATCACAACGTTTTAAAATTTTCATGATATAACATCCAATAATTTTTTTTTTTTTAAACTTATATAACATCCAATAATTGCATGTTGTATAAGCTAAAACTAATCATTGTTAATAAAAACAAAACATATATTCTTGGCAAATCATCGTTTCAACTATGGTTGTAAAAACATATATGTTGGGTATTACGAATTCGAATATAAGAATTTTCATTTTCGACCATAAATCCAACAAATGTGTCTATATGCCACAAGGATACAATTTCATCAATGACAGTATTTTATTCTTTATCAAAGCAATTATATTATGTAGTGTTCCAAATTTTGGTCCTACAAAAACAACTATAGGAATAGTTTTGATAAAGGTGGTTTCGATTATATTTTGGTCATTAAATGTGAAAAATATTGTTAGAATTAGAAATTATTAAAGCAACAAAAAAAATGGTCGCTGTTTATAAAAATGAAGTTGAGTTTTGGCTTAGCTGAATGTTTCTGGCGTTGTCCAAATGTGGGTGCCCAACAGACAATACTCACGTGGTCCTTTCCCAATACCCCCAACATTATATTTAGGGCATCTTTATTGCAGATCTCTTGGGGTCTAATGTGATTTTAAAATTATTAAAACACACACTCTTTCTTTCTTTTACTCAACTTTATATCTTCTCTTTCATCCTTTTACTCAACTTTTATTAATTTTATATTTAAACACACTCTTTTGTTTTTAAACACACTCTCCAAAAGATCTAATATTAGATCTCTCTCTCCCTTTTACTCAACTTTTATTAATTTTATATTTAAACACACTCTCTTTCTTCATTTTACTCAAATTTTATATTTTAATATACCCCACAAAAACACTTTCTTTCTTCCTTTTATTCAAATTTTAATAATTTTATAAACACTTTAGACCCCAAGAGATCTGCAATAAAGATGCCCTTATGATTATCTTCTTCGTTTTTTCACTTTTGTTAAACTGTATCGACCCATATTTTTTATAAATATTAAATTAGTATATCTATGCATGTTCTTTCTACTAATAAGGGTGGTTCGATCATATCTATCTAGACCATATATTTTCGATTATAGACTATGGTATTGACAACTTTTTTTTTTAATTATATATAGTATCCCCAAAGTTTTCTAGGCCCAAGAGACTATGGTATTTACAACTTTTAATGTCAAGGTCTTTAGTTTAATGATTGGAATTTTACAGCTTATATGTGTGGTAATTACTTTAAATAGTCATCGAAATCTCTTTGGACTCTTTTACTTCGGAAGTCCTAAGTTTAACAAAGTAACCTTGTTGTATGAAAGATCGGTTTACAAAGCAACATTGTGGTTGAATAATAATTAGGTGTCAATCATCCACAATGATTAGGAATCATAATACAAAGATATTCAGTTGTTGACAAAAGAAAAGATATTTCACTCAAACTCCGAACTACAAAAAGATTTCGATTGTACGAAAAAGAAGATGGATCCCGTGACAGTCCGGCAACCTATTTTAGACAGCAAGAGCGAATGTTATTTTATTCACTATTTTTTTATCAACTTTAATATCACCTCTTTTTCAACTATTTCCTGTATAAATATAGTTAAGTCGACGAAATTAAAAAATTTTTGAGGAATTCAAGAAAACATGCGGAGTATAAGTTTGTCTGTATTATGATAAATATATAGCTCCGGATAATATTTATACATATATAAACATTCATTAAAGGATATTTGTCGTCTTACATATGGATAATAATAAAAATTATATACCTGGTATAAATTTCCGGAACAGTATGTGTTGGAAGATTAATTATAGAAATTATATATTTTAGACTTGTCTGACCATATAAAAAACAAGTAATCTTGTAGTTACATATGAAATTTTGATATGAAACGAAAAACAGAATATATAGACCAAAGTTATTAAAATGGTGGTCAATATTTCGGTATGCAATTCATATTAACTCAAAGAAATGGCACTTCATCGAAATATTCTTCTAAAAAAGATTAAATATTATGAAACTTTATTATGTTGCCTTTAGGCTCTATGCGTCGTGACTTGTGAGTGATCAACGTGGACGAGAGTGGTCATTTCTTCCTCCGCGGAAATCAAAATAACGCATGTTCATACAAATAAGAAAAACTACATTCTAATAACCTATATATATATCATCAAGATAAATCATTTTTTACAAGTTTGATATCATCAAGGGTAGGGCCTAAGAAAGATTGAAAATGTACCACACCAATAATCAAATATAATACTCCAAGACAGACAAGCAAAAACATTACGAAGAAAAAACAAAATATGTATTTTCTCTTTTTCATCTCAAAATTCAACATTATATAAACCCTACTCCACCACCATCTATTTCTCACAAACAACATTATCAAAAAAAAAAAAACCAAAAATGTCCACAATCAAAGATTTCATATCCAAATTCTCCGATTACAAAAACAACAAAAAACTCATCCTCTACTCTGCCGTCTTAGCCTTACTATTATTCGCCACCGTCATCGGAGTCGTCGCAGGAAAATCAAACCAAACCAAAAACCAAAAATTCAAAACCATATCTATAACATCACACGCCGTTATAAAATCCGTTTGTAGCTCAACTCTTTACCCTGAGCTATGTTTCTCCGCCGTATCAGCTACCGGTAAAAATCTGACGTCACAGAAAGATGTCATCGAAGCGTCGCTAAACCTAACAACAACCACCGTGAAACACAATTACTTCGCCGTCAAGAAATTGATTGCTAGAAGGAAAGGCTTGACGGTGCGTGAGGTAACGGCGCTTCATGATTGTTTGGAGACTCTTGATGAGACATTAGATGAGTTACACGTGGCGGTGAAGGATCTTCATCAGTATCCTCATGGCAAATCTTTGAGGAAACATTCCGATGATCTCAAAACCCTAATTAGCTCTGCAATTACGAATCAAGAAACTTGCCTAGATGGTTTCTCTTACAATGATGCCGATAGGAAAATTCGTAAGGTTTTATTGAAGGGACAGGTACGTAAATATTTACTCTTCTTTAAGTTTAAATCATATTTTTTATGAATTATGATCCACTGTTTTTTTTTTTGGTTCTTTTGAAATAGTCAAATTTCCTATCAAAGTGAACAAATTTGTTCGGATAAAATCTTAATGATACTGCATTGAACATTTCTAATTTTTAAATCAAATATTATATCAAGTTAGAAACGGTACTATTTTTTTTATTTACGATTACAAGCATATTATACTCACATTTTTCAAATTATTATTTGTTTCAGTTTTGTTACAAAACCCAAGAAATTGAGTTATCAAATTCGTAATTTCATAAATCTACTATATGCTTACATGTTGACACACTTTTAACGAGTTTTACTTACAAGAAACCAAAAAATTGTGTGGTTTTAAAAAATGCATGATTAATAATCTTCGGTAAAGTACGACAAAAAAAAATAATCTTCGGTAAAGTACTTATACTTGTCCCTGTCGGTCCATATCTAGAGTTATACTATAGTATCAACATCTTCACTAATCATATTACAAACATTTCTAACATTCTTTTTCAGTAATATATATACTTTTTTTTTTGAAAGAATATATATGCTAATATATGTAAATATATGTTTCGAAGATTAATTAATTAATTTAGTTTTTGCTATATCATTGAACGGTGGTTAAAACAGCTACACGTGGAGCACATGTGTAGCAACGCATTAGCAATGATCAAGAACATGACAGAAACCGACATAGCCAACTTCGAGCTAAATGCTAAGTCCACCACAAACAACCGCAAACTCAAGGAGGTTACACTCGCCGGCAACGACTTAGACGGCGAAGGATGGCCGAATTGGTTACCCGCCGGAGACCGAAGGCTTCTTCAAGATTCAACGGTGAAGGCAGACACCACGGTGGCGGTTGACGGAAGCGGTGACTTTACGACGATTGCGGCGGCTGTCGCGGCGGCGCCAGAGAAGAGGGATAAGAGATTTGTGATATATATAAAAGCAGGAGTTTATAGTGAGAATGTGGAAGTAACGAAGAAGAAGACGAATATAATGTTTTTGGGAGATGGTAGAGGCAAAACTATTATCACCGGAAGTAGAAATGTTGTTGACGGAAGCACTACTTTCCACTCAGCTACTGTTGGTAAATACATTTTTTTTCTTTACCTTATTTTTTTTAATATTGAGAAGGAAATAATTAGTTTTTTCAAGGGTATATTAGTGAACATGGATAGCAAAATTTTGAGTAGATCATTTTAGAGTTGGTTTTAATTTGTTAGCTAACAGATATCGGAATGGGAACATAATTTTGCTAGTAGACAGGTTTTTTTTACTAATCACAGAGTAGAACGTGCATTACTAATCCTTTTGGATCTTATGTGGTGTTCTTATAATAGAAAATTATTAAAACACACACTCTCTCTTCTTTTTACTCAACTTAATACTTTTTCTTTCATCTTTTTACTAATTTTTATTAATTTTATATTTACACTCTTTTTTCTTTTTAAAAACACTCTCCAAAATATCTAATTTTAGACACTCTCTTCCTTTTAGACACTTTCTACTCTCTTTACTCAAATTTTATTAATTTTATATTTCAATATACCCCAAAAAACACTCTTTTTCTTTTTTTTACAACCATTTTAATAATTTTATATTATAAGAACACCACATTAGACCCCAAAGGGTGAGCAATGCACATGCCCTAGGGTGATTTTCAAATATACCACATTTTATGTTTTTTCCAAATGATAATATCTTTGGAGCCACAAAGTTATAATATCGTAATATTTTTGGAGTTAATTTTTGTTAGTAATATTTTAGTATACTTCCATATGGTTTATAATTTTATTTAACTTATTTACTCAATTTGTGAAAATATAGGAGAACTTATTATTTATGTCACTTTTAGAAGTATATATTAGGGTGACAATGTATTATGTATAACTCTCTAGCTAATTAGTCCGTTAAATACTAAGAGTTGGATGGCGATTTTTTTTTTTTTTTAATTCTTAATATTTGGATATACTCTTTGTCCATTATATAGTACCACGAGAACTTTCGGTATACGTACCACGTAATAATAATACATGCGAGACATTTCTCTACACCGACAAAATCAAATAAAGTCACATATGTAACGTTTTTGCTATGTAAATAATGACGTAAACAAATACTAATGTTTGTTCTTTTCTGAATTTAGCTGCCGTTGGCGAAAGATTCTTAGCTCGAGACATTACATTCCAAAATACGGCGGGTCCGTCGAAGCATCAAGCAGTGGCTCTTCGAGTCGGTCGGATTTTTCGGCCTTTTACAATTGCGAAATGTTAGCTTATCAAGACACACTTTACGTTCACTCAAACCGTCAATTCTTTGTGAAATGTCACATTACTGGAACCGTAGATTTCATATTCGGAAACGCAGCTGCGGTTTTACAAGATTGCGATATTAACGCACGACGACCAAACTCCGGTCAGAAAAACATGGTTACGGCTCAAGGCCGGTCCGATCCTAATCAAAACACTGGCATTGTGATTCAAAATTGTCGCATTGGTGCGACTTCCGATCTTTTAGCCGCGAGAGGAAGTTTTCCGACATATCTTGGTCGTCCTTGGAAAGAATATTCGAGGACGGTGATAATGCAATCGGATATATCCGACGTGATCCGACCCGAAGGTTGGCTTGAGTGGAGTGGGAGTTTTGCTTTGGATACTCTTACTTACAGAGAGTATTTGAATAGAGGAGGAGGGGCTGGAACTGCAAATAGAGTGAAATGGAAGGGCTTTAATGTAATTACAAGTGTTACTGAGGCTCAACAGTATACGGCTGGTCAGTTTATTGGTGGTGGAGGTTGGTTAGGTTCGACTGGTTTCCCTTTCTTGCTTAGTCTTTAAAATTTTCAAAATTTGTGTCACTATTTCAATAAAGATTCGTTACTAAAATTCAAAATCATTTGTATTTCATCCGATGCATGCAAGATCCGTAATTGATTATTGAGGCGTTTAGAAATTCATCTAAACCAAATAAACAAAATTTCAGCTCAAATATATATATGTAACTTATTCGTATTTGAAAGTAACTCCTACAAATATTTCATGAGTGATGTCGTTGTTATCTAATATATTTAATTTACTAGTTTAATATAAACAATATTTTATTCAAAAATTTTGTATGAAAAACCGTAATTTTGAAATGTAACAGTTTCTCCATCTATTATTTAAATGAATACTACGTTTTCTCAAAACATTAACTACTATGTAACATAAGTGAAACATATATAAATGCCACATCATATCATGCTTTGTACACATCACAACAGAAATTCAATTCTAAACTTAAATTCAATACATTTCTTTGGAAACAGTGAATTTTGTTGTGAAAATGAAAACAATTGTTTTGTTCTTAACAATTTCTATTATTGTTTCATCATGTAAGTTTATTTTTTTGGTAGTTAAGATAATATAATATGTAATAGTTTTGATTAGGATATTAATCTAAAACTTAAATTATATTTTGGATTGATTTACAGGTGCATCAAGTTTTATGCCAAAATCTATGTCAAATGCGGAAGCTCCTGATACTTATGATGCAAGAAACACTATAATTGATTTACCAGAAGATCGACTTGGACACTCTCCCGCTGTGGCAGAATATTACTTTTGTCAAGAATGTGCACATCATTGTATGCATAAAAATAAGAGTGTGTTTCAATGTCGAAATAATATTTGCCGGTGTACTTTGAAAGAGTTTTGAGTAAGACATTTTAAATATATATATAAATAAAGCTTTCAGTTTATTAAATATAATTTCCTCTTTATTTACATTTTTTACCATATATATTAATCTAAAATGTTATGGATATATGCATAGATTCAAATTTTGTGATACATGTAAGAAAGTGAAAGATAAAGAGAAGTGGGTTATAAGGCTTGGTATATCAAACAGAACCAAATTCAGTTTGGTATACTTTTAGGGGTCTATAGAACTGGATTGACCCGGTTTGATTGGTTCGGAATTTTGTGGTTGATTTGGTTATATAGACCCGGTTCTCTAATTTCTATGTACTAGATAACCGGGAATCTTGTGTGTTCGGAAGCTCAATCTTGGTGCTGTCACTTGTCGGATTTAAGGCCCCAAGAGATTTAGATGAAGACGCCACTTGTTAGCAAGCACATGGCCAATTCAATGTTGCTAAGATAATGTTTGTTCTTTTTCTTCAATTTTATTTTTGTTTGTAAGCATTTTCATGTGTTCATATATAGTTGAAAAATGTACCAATATTCTCTTAAATTGTGAAGAAAAATCACTTTTTATGGACCTACTACGAAGTTAATAGCGTTGACTTTGACTTAAATTTGAGGTTTTACCCTAATAACTTTCTTGTGGTTAATGTCTAATAGCATTATTAGATATAGAAAATTATAAACCATTATATAATATAGTTGATAAAAATAAGAAATAACGATTAAAATAAAAAAATACAAAAATATTGAATAAATAAAAATTAAGTTATGTTTTTGATATCGTTTTTGTGATTAATAATTACTAAAACTATATATCTTTTATCATATATATCGGTATAAAGTTACCACTCAAACTCATATGAATAGTTACAAGTTATGGTGTTGTTGCACTTCCTTGCAAAGGAGTTACATAATGAAGATTATACTAATATAATCATGTTAATTAAACATATAATTACAAAAGTAATCATGTATTTCCACATGCAAAAATAGATCACTTACACACTTGCACACTTACACACCAAGAAAAGCTCCATAGATTCAGGAAATTTCACATTTGCTTCCACACTTTATAAAAAGACAACAACAACAACAACACATGTTCTCTCTAACATTACCACCAAAAACATAAACAAACTTAAATCTTAATCAAAACCTTTTTGATTATGGATTCTGTAAATTCCTTCAAAGGCTATGGTAAAGTAGACGAAGCTCAAAATCAAGCATTAAAGCAAAAAACAAGAAAACGTATAATCCTACTCGCCATCTCCGCCGTAATCCTCCTCGTCGTAATTATCTCCGCCGTGATCGCCACCGTAGTTCACAAGAAACGAAACGAGTCAACACCACCGAGTTCACCTACCGAGTTAACTCCATCAACTTCACTCAAAACGATTTGTAGCGTAACTCGTTACCCTGAATCTTGCATTTACAGTATCTCAAAGCTTCCATCTTCAAACACAACAGATCCAAAAACTCTGTTTAAGCTCTCACTGAAAGTAATCATCGACGAGCTCGATTCAATCTCCGATTTACCGGAAAAGCTCGCTAATCAGACAAAAGACGAAAGAATCAAATCTGCGTTAAGGGTTTGTGGTAATCTTATCGAAGATTCATTAGATCGATTAAACGACTCTGTTTCCGCCATTGAAGACAAAAAGGAGAAAACTCTAACATCTTCCCAAATCGAAGATCTCAAGACATGGCTTAGTTCTGTAGTAACAGACCACGAAACATGTTTCGACTCGTTAAACGAGTTGACTCAGAACAAAACAGAGTATCGTAACTCTGTTATTATACAGAATCTGAGATCTGCAATGAATAGATCAACGGAGTTTTCAAGTAACAGTCTTGCGATTGTAAACAAGATTCTTGCAACGTTAAGTGACTTCGGATTTGGAAGAAGGAAGCTTTTGAGTGAAGAAAGTTTGGATTTTGAGAAATGGGCAAGTCGGAGATTGTTACAGACGGTGGATTTGAAGATTGATGTGACGGTGGCTAGTGATGGTTCAGGTGATGTGAAGACGGTGAATGAAGCGGTGGTGATGGTACCGAAGAAGAGTTTAAAGGTATTTGTGATTTATGTGAAAAGTGGGATTTATAAAGAGAATGTTGTTATGGATAAGAGTAAATGGAATGTTATGATCTATGGAGATGGGAAAGACAAAACCATTATTTCCGGTGGGAAGAATTTTGTCGATGGAACTCCGACTTATGAAACGGCGACGTTTGGTAAGTTCTTGATTTTATTTTAGTTAGTTGGAAAAAAAATTGTTAGAGAAAGAATTGAGTTATTATTAGTTCTTAAGATTATTTACATATTAGTGGATTTTAGAGATTTAATTTTGATTTTATTATTCCATTAGCTTCACTCAAATTCGAGGTAATGGTTCTTGTTCTTGTTGATGATGGGTCGGATTAGTGACTTTAAGTGGTAATTTAGCAGTTATAGAGAAAATGAACTGAAAAAAACATAATGTAATGTTTTTCATAACGTTTTTTAGAATAGTTTTTGTAATGGAAAACTATTAAATGGTATATTTTGAATAGCACTGGTACAATATTAGCAATGTACTTCGAGTAAGACATTTTTAATTTACTACATTAAAATTTGCATACAACTTTTGAAAATTTGTTTGTTGTTCACGCAGCTATACAAGGGAAAGGATTTATAATGAAGGACATAGGAATCATAAACACCTCCGGAGCATTGAAACACCAGGCAGTAGCATTCCGATCAGGCTCCGATTTTTCGGTTTATTACCGATGTTCATTCGACGGTTTTCAGGACACGCTTTACCCTCATTCCAACCGTCAATTCTACCGGGACTGTGATGTTACCGGAACAATCGATTTTATTTTCGGAAGTGCGGCAGTGGTTTTCCAAGGCTGCAAGATCATGCCGAGGCAGCCACTTCCGAACCAATTCAACACTATAACAGCTCAGGGTAAAAAGGATCCGAACCAAAACTCCGGTATGTCGATTCAGCGATGCACTATCTCCAACAACGGTAATGTAACCGCTCCAACATATCTTGGTCGACCTTGGAAGGACTTTTCAACCACTGTGATTATGGAAACAGAGATTGGGGGTGTAGTTAGACCTTCTGGATGGATGTCGTGGGTTTCCGGAGTTGATCCACCGGCAAGCATAGTGTACGGAGAGTATATGAATACAGGTCCCGGGTCAGATGTAACACAGCGAGTTAAATGGACCGGGTATAAACCGGTAATGTCGGCGGACGAGGCAGCAAAGTTCACGGTGGCTACACTTTTACACGGCAACAATTGGATACCGGCGACTGGAGTAACGCATCAGCTATCTTAATTTAGTCCCACTTTCATCAGATTTTTTAGATCATACTTTGTTCTTTTTCAACCGATTTCGATATACTTTACATTCATTTGACACTGTTGTATGAACTCTGTTTTGAGTATTTCTTATGAGATTGAAGTTATATAACCAAAGCTCAAAATTAAGAAAAAAGAGAGACTGAATACCAAATCCAAGAGGTTATTGATAGAAAAGATGCAAAAGATTCTTCTTACACAACAGACTAAAATGTCACTTGAAACATCAATCTAACAGAGAAAAAGAAAGTCGAAATCCGAAGTAGCCGAGAGCGGATAGATAGGTTTACCTGAATCGAGTTTTTTTATCCTTAGAGACGAGCGATGACTGCTTCGACTTCTTGTGGAGTGTAAAGATGATAGGCTGGTGCAACCTTGGCAATGTCCACATTATTTGGAGTCACCTACACAAACCGGAACAATTAGTACGGATCAAAGAAACTTCTACGAGTTGTAAGTTTTCGGATTGGAAAAGTTTGTACCTTTTCTTCCATAACTTGCTTGAGGATCGATACAGCAATCGTCTCAGCTTCTGCAAGAGACAAATCCTGCAGCAAAAGTTAACGAAACTAAGATATTAACTGCAATGTTAAGTAATGCAATCAGATAGAGAAATTATTGAAGAAAGCTTTAACTTACTTTGTTGAATTGTTCTTGAAGAGAACTATCAGCTCCTTCTGAACCAGAACCGATAGCCTTAGCATTGCACTGCCAGAATGTTCCAGACGGATCCGTGTAGTACCTGTAACAAGACAGAGTCATTCACAATACGAACAACGAATTGTGAATCACACCAGTAGAAGAAAGCTTAAGTGACTAAAAACTTACAAGCTCGGTCCGTTCTCATCGTGACCAGCGATGAGAAGAGATACTCCAAATGGTCGAGACTGTAACATTAATGCAAAAGAGAATCAGTATTCTTTATATCATAAAGCGTAAGGTAAGAGATGGAAAGCAATTGGAGATTCTTACCATGGACTCTTCGTCACCTTCACCAAACCGTAAAGCAAGATCACACAATGCTTGTGTTGTGGACTCTACAGTCATTGGCTCACCATACGAAAATCTGTGGTTCTGTACACAGCAAGAAAACCAGTCAATAACATAGAAAGCTCAAAGATCAACACCGAGATATAGAAGCCTTACTTGAGTCTCGACTCTAGCATGCTCAACAAGTGTACGAGCATCAGCAATCAAACCACTCATCGCACAACCAATATGGTCATCGATTTCCATAATCTTCTCCACACTGCTCGGCTCCTAAACAAACAAAAAAGTACGATATCACCATAACTATCATCGAAAAACTTATAATTCACCGTACATATGATTCAAGGTTAGGAACTAAACCAGCAAAGGCGAAGTGATACGCTTCTCAACAGCGAGTACAACTCCCTCTTTAGTCTTCACACCGATCGCAGTCGAACCAAGCTACAAACAATTCCACATTCATAAGAGCCTCAAAGATACATACACAATTAAACAAGTACATGTAAACCAAACTTGAGCAATACTCTAACAATTCCACAGTCATAAGAGCCTCAAAGGTACATATACACAGTAGAAATCCAAACTAACAACAAGCAAATGTAAACCAAATTAGTGCAATAGTCTAAGAAATCAAAGAAAGCCCTTAAATCCATTTCACAGGAACACAAAAAAAAACTTTTTTCCTCGATGGTACTATCTAAAGTTACCTTGATAGCTTCAATGGCGTATTCGACTTGAAAAAGCCTTCCTTCAGGAGAGAATGTGTTGACTCCTCTATCATACTCAGTCCTGCGAATAACAAAATCGGCAAATTACGATTGAATCAAACAAAAAGGACGAAAATTGAAGTAAACCCAGAAGCAAAAGAAGCTAGATTTAGGGTTTATACCTAGTGAGAAACATCTTCTTCTACTTTGATTTTAGATCTGTAAAACCTCAGTGACTGCAAAATCAAAATCAAAAACCCTAGATGAATAACGGATCTGAATTAAACCCAGAATCTGGAGAGATAACGAAAAAAAAAGATACACGAATCACGAATAACTAAGAGAGATTTAGAGAATCATACGAGCTTCGATTTGATCTCTGCGAATCGGAGAAAGTGTTTGATTTCACAAGTTTGCTCTTTCTTATTAGCTTACGAGGAAGACGATACACTTCTTGAAGAACAAGTTAGATTGAAACAAAACGCATCGTTTTATAAATGGGCTTTATTAATGGGTTTGTAATTGGGCCTTAATGTGGCCTTGATAATATTAAGTCCAATTTTGTATTGAATCATTTTCATAAATATGGGAGTGGAATTTTTAACATTTATATGGATCTGAATGTCAGAAAATTGAAGTGCATACAATAATGGAAATGACAGAGACTGTAGGGAAAAAATGACAAAAATTTGACAGTACAAATATTGTTATTTACTGTAAGAAAAATAAATGTTTTTGTACAACAATTAGTTCAATGAATAAAACCAAACAGAAAAGAACAAGAAAATATAATGAAGAGTGTTGTCTTGTAAAAAGCTGAGACTTGTTGCAAGATTTCTTCTTGTTCCAGACGCAAAAGTTTGTGTTTGGGTCAGTCCCTTATTTCTCTGATATTAAAACTTTTGCATGACAACAACATTCAAATTTAGTTAAACAAGAAAAAAACAAGAACAAAATTCCATAAAATATTAGAAAAACAAAGAGCTTCCACCAGTTAATGTTTTTCTTTTAACAAATCTTATAATTTCGGTTGTTTAAAACTTACATTGGTTATCTATAAAGTGATCCCAATTATTTGTTTATCTACCAAAGTATCAACCACACATTTTGTAATTGCGAAAAAAAATTAACAAACAAATATGTTTACTCCAAAACTTGTTAGTTAAATATTGTTTTTATTTGATATTTTTCATTCAGTAACTTACATTTATTTATCTTCGATTCATTGTGTATAGTGCCATAAATTTAGGGTAGATGAGATCATTATTGGTGCTTTTAACCACTAAAGTACAGTAGATCAAACATTAGATTCCAATCCAGAAGAGACCATAAATTTTCTATTTGATAAACCAGTAAGAAAATAACACAAATATGGATGATACAAACACATAAGGGGGAATTACAAACAGTAACTTCTTGTTTTTGTCTATTTGTATTTAACTTTTCTTTTCTTTTACAAAGTTAATGACAAGTATTATTGCAAGGAAGACAACCACATGAGCTACGGCCAGTAACCAAATAACCACGGCGGTTTGTCAACTTCCTCGCCGTCTCGGCCGCTCTCTGCATTTGCTCAACATGTTGCTGCCTCGCCGTAGCTCTCCAATCCTCCGCTCTCCGGTGTACCGTATCCATTCTCTTCATCAATTTCTCCTCAAAATTTGATCTCATCTTTTGTATTTTCACCTTAAAAAAAAAAAACACCATCCCATAAATCACACATTGCATTCCTTCAACCGTAATTTTTAGTTTTTTTTTATATATACTAATCTTGAGATATGTGAAATTCCGGATTTTCTTACCATTTAAAATTACCGGTTACCATGGTGAATTATCAACGACTAAAAGACTATGAAAATTGATTGTAAGTTTTGGACTTGTATGATTAAATAGCTTCATAAATTTTATATAGCTACTAGATGATTAATAGTTTAATCTAAGTCTACAAATTCCCAAAAAGAGTAGATTACTTAAAAAATCACTAATCTTTTTTCACATGGGACTTGCACAAATTACAAGTACAACTACAAACAAAGATGTCATCAACAATTTTTTAAAAAATCAAAGACTTTTTGCTTCAAAAAGCATACAAAAGACTAGTCAATGAAATCAAGTACATTACTCTAAATTTAGACACATGGCTCGACAAATTCCGTTAGAACAAAAACAAAATCCCTACTTTTATACGGTATAAATACGGTATTTATATGTATACGTATACACATACCTCAAGTTTCCTAGATTGAGCTTCTGCTTTAGCATTTTGAAGATTAACCCATGCTTGAATTTTAGCTTCTTCTCTTTGATACCTAAAAACAAACCAAATTTAGAATTAGATACAAAAAAAAATTCAACTTTTAATTAACCCAATTCAAAATTTTCTAATGTTTTATACAAAAACTCAAATTTTGTGTTAATACCTTTGGCAAAATTTGATCTTGTCATCTTCATCATTCCATAAAGTAACTTTAGATTCAGAAACACTTCTTTGTAACTCACTTTCCATATCAAAATGTCTTAAACTCTTTGAAACCTCTTCTTCTTCTTCTTCTCTAGAGTTCCAATACTGACTCGTCACTGACTCACCACTGAGTCGTAACTTATCTTTGAACTCGGAAATGTCAATAACGTTTTTGGTTTCTGTTAATGGACCAGACAATTTCGATGGTGTGTTGTGTCTCGCCGGAGATAATGTTGTAAACGGTGTTCCGATTGGTGTCATCTCTGTTCCAATGTCTCTATGTTGAAGAACTTTAGCTTCTTCCTCTTCTTGTTCCTCGTATTGAAGAAACTTGTCTGAATCTCTGAATATGAATCCTTCAGTTGTTGGAAGTACTTCATTTGCTAACTTATCTAAACAAAGAATCAAAATTTCATCACAAAAATCAAAACTTTTCAATAAAAATGGTGTCTTGCACTTTTTCTTGTTATGTTACCTTTAAGGATAAGATCTTGTGGTGATAATGAGATAGATTTCTCTGAGTATACAACTTCCACCTACAAAATCCAACAAAACCCATCTTTAAAATTTCAATTTTACTACTTTTTGTTTAAAGATACAAACTTTATCAAATTCCAAAAAAAAAAAAGTTAGGGTTTTTATTGGGAAATCAAACCTGGTGCTTAAACCCATCAAACTGAGAGTTGCTGTTATTGATTTGGTTATTTTTGAGGGAGTGTGAAGGAGAATCATGACTAGAAGTTACCCATTTCTCAGCATCAATCCATTTAGAAGGGAAGTTTCTTCTTCTACCAGAGACATTGCTACTGAAACTGAAGACTCCTCTACCTGGAGTACAAGGAGACTCCATTAACATAACTCTTCTTCCATTGCTTCTTCCTTCTCCAATGCTCTTTTGTGATGAGAAACTCTGTCTTCTTTCACTATTGCTGCTACAACTACTTTGGTTTGATGAAATTGGCTGATTGATTCTGCTTATAAGTGAGTCTTCTGCAAATGGGTTTGTTGTGTTCATTCTTGGCTCAAGAACATCTGAGTTGTTTTCCTGAAAATAAACAAAAGAGAGATTCAAGAACAAGAAACAGAAGAGGTAAGGAATAAAAGAGACAGTATTTTTTGTTACCATATTGGGAGGAAACAGAGACTGAGTTTGGAGATGGAGTAGCTTGGTGTTGTTGTTTCTTGTGATGTCCATGGAGTTTTTGTTTTGTTTTGTTTCTTTTTTTATTGTGTTTTTGTGGGTTTATTGTTGGTTTGTTGCTTTAGAAGAGTTATAGAAAGAGAAGTTGTAGGAAAATGGGATTAGATTTTTAGATGTCTATAGAAGGAAAAAAGGCTTGACCAGTCATTTGCAGAGTAGTAGACCATTGTCTAAAGTGATAGCTAGTTTCATGTAAAAAAAAAAAATACACATTTACATTTTTTTTTCATTTTGTTAGATCATTTTCAAGTTGTTATTTTATAATTTATACTACTACTTTGGATTCTGGTATGAATCACTATAAAAAGACAGAATTGTGAAAAGAATCTTAGAAAATTAGATGACAGAATGAATAAAATAAATCTTATTGTGAAAAAAACACAAATACTTTTTATATAGTTTAGTTTAGTATGAGTATCAAATTTAATTTGGATGGGAATTAAGCAAGTAGAACTGATTGGAATTGGTGAAGAAGATTACGCTCTACTAGAGAGTGTAGAGTAAGATTAGTAGTACATATAGAGTGGTCATGGACACTCTTGGGAGAAGTACGAATTGCATCAAAAGGTGTAGCTCCTCTAACTCTATAGTTGTACATTATATTATTGTTAGGCCCAATGGGCTATAAGAGGATGTAAAGGCCTTACATTTTCTATGTGTATAATTATCATTTCAATCAATTAGCCAAGATTTTGACCCGATACGAAATCACTAGTGCTCTATCTAATGATAGTTTCATGGAGTTTTGTATCAGGATTCTTATCCATGATAACTATAGTTTCTCTTCGGGTGGCGCAAAACAAACGAGTGCCCATAAGTGGTAGGTATGGACCGTTTAGTGGGTGGTACCACTGAGAATGCAGCCAATTTTTCTAACCAGGTGGATAGTGTTGGTCTTACCACAAACTAAATTCTTTTAAAATAGTTATTTCACAATTTTTTGTTTATAAATATATCGATTTGAAGATAACTAGTTCTGATTTTAAAAGACTAGAAACACATGTTTGATCTGCTTGGACTTAGAACCGGCCACGCGGATACTGGCCATAGTTAGAGCGAGTGAAACTTATCACTACTTCTTAAGGACATTGATATATGTGGTATTAAATGGCAACAAAAAACAATTTCGTGTGTAGGATTGTGTATATATATAAGTCTTGTGAAACGATCTCTGTTTGATACAGAATCGCTTTCACTCTTCGATACGATTGATTGATTTCTTCTTATCGATTGAGCACGAAACTAATTGCGGAAATATAAACGACACACGAGATGTTAACGTGTTCAGCCTCCACCGTCGATGTGACGGCAGCCTACTCACGCCGGGACCTTTCCCGGAGAATCCACTACCACCGGAGAAGAAGAATTACAAGATCTCTCTCTTAGTCTCTGTCTCTCGTTACAATAGCTTTTACTCTCCAGAAAAAACTATACGAGAGCCTCTCTACATCCTCTAGAGAAAACTAATCTTAGCTTATCTAAGAAGCTAAATCCATTCACCATTAATTCACCGTTAAACACCAACGGCAACCAAGAAACTTCCGTCATCTCCAAGCTCTAATTCACACTTCCCCGTAACAGAGCTTCGACATCGTTTCTTCTTACACGGCAACAACACGGATACATATCCTTGGCCCATTAACACATATCACCAGGCCCAAATGACTTTAGCCCATTAGCACTTACAAAACTCCACCAATGACTTAAGACATTTGCTTGTTTTCTGTTTTAAGTTCTTCATCTTCTTCTTCTCCATAGCTTCTCCTTGATCCAGGAACTTGAATCTTCTCATTCAGAACACACATGAAGCATCTTCAATGCTTCACTCTCCTTATGCACAAGAAGAACTTTGGTAAAAATATCAGCAGGATTCACAAGAGTAGAAATCTTAGTGACTTTCACCACTTTCTTCTCAACTTGTTCTCTGACAAAGCTCATCTTCGTCGCCATATGCTTCGTTCTTTCATGATGCATATTGTTCTTAGACAAATCAATAGCGCTTTCTGAATCACAGAAAACCTCCACCTGCTCTTGAACATAACCAAAATCTTCCATCAAACCTTTTAACCATATTGCTTCTTTAGTAGCCTCATGCAAAGCAATATACTCGGACTCAGTTGTTGACAATGCCACAACCTTTTGCAGTCCAGACTTCCAGCTAATCGCAGTACCACCGAGAGTAAAAACAAAACCTGTGATCAATCTTCTCCGATCCAAATCAGAAGCAAAATCTGCATCACAATACCCTTTAAGCTTTAACTCTCCTTTCTTCTGAAAAACAATCCTTGTATCAGAAGTTCCCCTCAAGTATCTCAATATCCATTTCACCGCCAGCCAATATTCTTTTATAGGTTTTGCCATAAACCTACTAACCACACCTAAAGGATAAGCAACATCCGGTCTCGTACCAATCATGGTATACATAATGCTTCCCACGGCATTTGCATATGGTATCGTCTTCATATACTCGGCTTGCTCTTCCAATTCAGATTCAGTAGCTGACTTCAATTTAAAGTGAATACCAAGAGGAGTCTTCACTGCCTTAGCTTGTTCCAGATTAAACAATTTCATAATCTTCTCCACATAACTCCTTTGAGTTAACTCAAGCTTGAATTCTGACCTGTTTCTCTTTATCTCCATTCCGAGAATCTTCTTAGCATAACCCAAATCTTTCATCTCGAAGACTTCACTTAACTGCTTCTTAAGCTGGTTAATCTCATGCTTATTCTTGGAAGCCACAAGCATATCGTCGACGTACAGTAACAAGTAGATATATGACCCATCTGCAAGTTGCTTCACATACACACAACTATCATGAACACTTCTGGTGAATTTCATCCCCAACATAAACAGATTAAACTTCTGATTCCATTGCCTGGGACTTTGTTTCAAACCATATAAAGACATCTTGAGCAAACAAACCCAATCTTCTTTACCTTTCACCTCAAAACCCTGTGGTTGCTTCATGTAGATTGTCTCTTCTAAATCACCATGCAGAAACGCTGTTTTAACATCCAATTGTTCCAGCTCCATATCCTCATAAGCTACTATCTCCAACAGTACCCTTATTGACACATGCTTGACTACCGGTGCAAAGACTTCATTATAGTCGATGCCTTCCCTCTGAGAGAACCCCTTTGCTACGAGTCTAGCCTTATATCTTGGTGTTTCACCCTCAGTAATACCTTCCTTTCTTGTATACACCCACTTATTTCCAATGACCTTTCCCTTCTTAGGAGCCTCCACCAGAATATATGTTCCCGTTTTAGACAATGATTCCATTTCTTCTCCCATGGCACTATTTCAAAACTCCCAATCCTTATCTCTGGTTGCTTCCATATAATCAGTTGGCTCAGGAAAATTTCCATCTTCAATGGTTAAGAAAGCATGTATCACGACTTGATTCGATCTGAATCTGATAGGAAGCCTAATTTCTCTTCTTACTCTATCTCTGGCTATCACATGATCTTCTAGGCTTGGTAGATTTCCTGAGTCATCCTCTTCTTCTTCAATGTCTAATTCACTACCAGTTTCAGAGATATTATATTATTGTATCTCACTGTCCTAATTATGAGAGGATTCAGTCTCATTAGAAATCACCTTAAGCTCCACCTGCTTGCTACCTTCTCCAGCTTCTACACTTTTAGAAACTGTACCTTTTTCTTCCTTGTACATAAGATCTTCTTTAAAGAACACATTTCTACTAATAATGCACTTCTTTTCATCCATCACCCACACCCTATAACCCTTGACTCCAGCAGGATATCCAACAAATACACCTTTCTTTGCTCTAGGATTCAGTTTTCCATCATCAGAATGTTCATACGCAATGCACCCAAACCTCTTCAAATAACTATAATCCAGCTCAGTCTTGTACCACATTTCATCTGGAATCCTACACTCAATGGCTGTAGAAGGGGCTTTGTTAATCAAATGTACCGCAGTAGACGCCGCTTCTGCAAAAAACAGTTTTGGTAGCCCTGATTCACTCAACATACTCCTCACCTTGTCCATTATTGTCCGATTCATGCGCTCTGCAACTCCATTCTGTTGCGGAGTATAAGCCACTATCTTATGTCTCACTATGCCATTCTCTTTGCAAATCAAATCAAATTGGTAATTACATAACTCCAAGCCGTTGTCGGTTCTTAGCTTCTTTATCTTCTTATCAGTCTGATTTTCTACCATGATTCTCCATTCATTAAACCTCTGATAAGCTTCATCTTTTCCTTTCAATAAGTGAACCCAGACTTTTCTAGTGTAATCATCAATCACACTTAGAAAATATTGATGGTTTCCAATAGACTTAGGCACGAAAGGAGAGCCCCACAAATCCGAATGAATATAATCCAATGGACCTTTTGATGTATGTTTCCCAGTGTTAAACTTCAGCCGGTGAGCTTTCCCAAACACACAATCTTCACAAAAATCCAGCTTAGAAACTTTTTTCTCATCTAGCAAACCTCTTTTTACTAGAATATACAGCCCTTTTAGGCTCATATGACCAAGCTTATTGTGCCAAAGATAAGTATCATCAGCCTTTACTTCATTCACATACATGTCAGGAACATGTTTCAATCCCTTTTCAATCAACCAGTAAAGCTTCTGATATCTTCTTCCCTCCAAGAGAACTCTTCCATTCCTTCCTATCTTTAAAACACCTTTTTCTGACCCGTAACTATAACCTTGTTCCTCAAGAGTACCTAGTGAGATTAGATTCCTTTTCACATCCGGTATATATCTAACTCCCGTTAATATAACCTGTGAACCATCTTCATCCACCAACCTTACTGAACCTATTCCCTTTACATTTGACATAGTATCATTAGCCATTCTTACCAAGCCTGACCCGCTTGATTCATTTAGCTCAATGAATCATTCCTTTCTCCATGTCATATGATAGGAACATCTTGAGTCTATAATCCACCTTGTTTCTAAATCCGAGTCAGAGACATTCAAGACTGCATCAACGTATAGTACATCCACATAAACAGTTTCTTGACCATTCACCATAGACGCTTCTCCACGTTGAAAACTTCCTTTATTATTCTCATTTCCTCTCTTAGGACACTGCATCTTGAAATGACCAGACTCACCACACAACCAGCAAGTTTTCTTAGCCTTATCCTTCTTTTTCCCTTCTTACACTTGGAATCAAAGGCTGGCTTCTTACCTTCTGATTTTGACCACTTGGAACCAGGTCTCTCTTTGACAAACAAGCTCTCTGCAATCGCTTTTTGTTCTTTGATTTTAGAACCAGACTCAATCTCCTTCGACTTAATTGCAGAAATTACCTTCTGTAATGTCAATGTTTCTTTGTTGTACCTTAATGTATCCTTTAAACCATCAAATTGTTGAGGTAAGGACATTAAGAGCATCACCGCTTGATCTTCATCAGAGATTGCAATCTCAGCATTCTCTAAATCAGCAATTATCTTCAAGAATTCATCTACATTCCTTTCAATAGAGAGATTAGGAACCATACCAAAACCAAATAGCTTCTGTTTTAGATGAATCCTGCTTGTGAGAGTCTTAGAGCTATAGAGACTATCCAAAAGCATGAGAATCCCAGCCGCAGTCTTCTCCTTAATCACTTTCCTCAAGACGTTATCGGCTAAACTCAAGATAATTGTGCTTCTAGCTTTCCTTTGCTTCTCGAGATGTGATTTTTCTTCTGCAGCTTTAGCATCAGCTTTTGTAGTATCCGTCGCCGGAGTTGTTTGCGTCTTCGCCAGAGCAGTCTCCGATTCAATTACATCGCTCAATCCTAGCAAATCTAGATTAGCAAGTAACTTCTCCTTCCATAACGTGTAATCACCAGTTCCATTAAACTTCTCAATATCAATCTTCGTTCCCATCGCAAGAGCTTGAACAACAATAACCTTGACCAAAGCTCTGATACCACTTCTTGTGAAACGATCTCTGTTTGATACAGAATCGCTTTCACTCTTCGATACGATTGATTGATTTCTTCTTATCGATTAAGCACGAAACTAATTGCAGAAATATAAACGACACACGAGATGTTAACGTGTTCAGCCTCCATCGTCGATATGACGGTAGCCTACTCACGCCGGGACCTTTCCCGGAGAATCCACTACCACCGGAGAAGAAGAATTACAAGATCTCTCTCTTAGTCTCTGTCTCTCGTTACAATAGCTTTTACTCTCAAGAAAAAACTATACGAGAGCCTCTCTACATCCTCTAGAGAAAACTAATCTTAGCTTATCTAAGAAGCTAAATCCATTCACCATTAATTCACCGTTAAACACCAACGGCAACCAAGAAACTTCCGTCATCTCCAAGCTCTAATTCACACTTCCCCGTAACAGAGCTTCGACATCGTTTCTTCTTACACGGCAACAACACGGATACATATCCTTGGCCCATTAACACATATCACCAGGCCCAAATGACTTTAGCCCATTAGCACTTACAATAAGTTTTTACGACGACATTTTATTTTATGTATGCGAAATAAATATATCTTTTTAACATGGGAAGAAAACCAGACGCTAGTAGTCTGGTGGTAATGGATCCACGGCTGTGGGTACCGCCACCAGGGTTCAACGCCTGGCCACCGCAGACTAAAATGGTCGTGGAGCGGGCCTCGTGGGATTAGTCCTTAGGCCTAGACAGCCTTTGGGATCCCCACGGTTATCAAAAAAAAAAAAAAAACATGGGAAGAGAATGTTTTACAAAGCTACAAAGATCATAAACATAGCAAGAAACAAAACCATAGAGACAAAAGGAAGCGGCAAGCCATTTACACCGAGGTTATGGTCTTTCCGTTCGAACCAAATTCGTTAACCATCTTGGATCACTTGATGCAACATAAGATTGTTGTCTATCTTCCATTGTGACACTTCTTGCGATCAGCGATGCACCTTTGTTCGAGCACGAAGTTTCGACAAAGTATGTGGAAATAAATATTAGGTGTAAATTGTAAAAAATGATGTCTAAATTTATTTGTAAAGATATAAATAAGAATAAACTACAATTTTGAAACTGTTAATAAACAACAGAAGGAGTTATAACTGTTTTTGTGCAGTATCATTCCAAGAAACCTGTCAACATTCACCAGCTAAGAGAATACATATCCAATATAAGACCATTTCTAAGCCTCTCAACTAATAGTTAACAATAATTGAAACTATATTACTATTGTGTATGGTATGTAGTATGGACACTATTTATTTATTTTCTCTATTATTCGAATCTCACAGTATACACGTGACAACGACCTTTTTATGTATAAATTACATGAATGTATAATATTTTCATATTATTATTATTCGTATTTCACATTGAACAAGTGGGTGTAAGCCCTTTGTATATTATTTTATTATAACCATAGACTAAATTATTACAACTAACTACAAAGTATAAATACAAAGAGGCCATATACAACTATCAATCAGTACCAAACACAAAGTTTTTGTTAAATATATGCAAATAGTTAGCAACGACCATATGATCAAGATTCATCCTGAGTCCCACGCCATTCCGGTGAACTCTGTCGCCGGAGAAGACAAATGCTCGCCGTACTTGACGATCGAGAAAGAGAGTTTCACGATTTGGATGAGATCTTTGGTGTTTTATGGTAAAGGCTGCACAGTGTTTGATTCCAAAGGAAACTTAATCTATAGAGTTGATAATTACAACTCCAAGAGTTGTAGTGAAGTTTACCTAATGGATTTATATGGCAAAGTCTTGTTTACATTACATCAAAAGGTAATAAAACATTTCGTTGTTTTCCATGTTTTGATCTAAAATTTATAAATTTGAGACTAACGTAAGTTCTTTCTTTTTTTTGTTTACTTATAGAATTTGGGATTATCCAAATCTTGTGAAGGATATAGTTCAACGGGAACAAGATTTCGAGTGCGCAAGACTTTCAAGATGTCCTCAAGAGTTTTATCTTCGTCTTATAAAGTTATAATAGGATCTCTATTCGATCCTGACAATGAACAACTTTGTTATAAGATTGTAAACCATGGATCAAATTTCACGGTTGAAGATGGATCAGGAAGATTAATGGCGGAAGTCAAAAAGAAACAATCCAACATTGACGGCTTAGATCTTGGAAATGACGTTTTGACGATGAATGTGGAGCCACAAGTAGACCATTCATTCATTATGGGCATTGTTATAGCTTACAGTCTTATCAAATGTAAATTGTAGGGTAAAATTGTGTAATTTCGTAACTTTAAGGTAGTAAATGAAAATATAAACATATTCGAGGAGCTAAGTGGTAATATCAAATTCATTTGTTCATCTTCACAATCATAAACCTCAAAGTCTCTTCCTTTGCCAAAAAAGAATTGGATTTTGATTTCTTCTTCGAAGATTTTTTCACAACAATGTGGAAAAGATCAGCTTCGTTCATACTCGATAAGCACGATAACAACAAACCCATTTCTGTAAATCAATCAATTGATTCTCCTCCTCCGTTAACAATGGCGGAAGAAAATCCAAACCCTAACCCTAATCCTAATCCGATTTCGGCTTATTACCAAACCAGAGCGGCGCATCATGGAATCGTGACTAGTGATTGGTTAGAACAAGCTCAAGCCGCGGTTCGACGTTATTCCGATTCGGATTCGAGCGTTTCGGAAAGACCCTTTAGCGTAATTGAGGAGTTTAACAATTGGAGACAGCAACCAGATTTAGCTGAGGCTATTGCGGCGATTCGTGCTCTTGCGGCGATTTGTGCTCTTGCGGCTGTAATTAGGTCTAGTGAAGCTAATACAATGATGGAACTTGAAATTGAACTCAAGAAAGCTTCTGATACTCTTAAAGTAAGAATCTTTTCATCTTTCTGGTAGTTATCTAATCTTCATGTGATTGTGTGATTTGATTGAACATGGATAAGAACTTTTGTAAGGTTGTGATTTGTGAATTGTATTTGTCATTTTGTGAGTTTGTGTATCGTTATGAATCTATGGTTGTCGGTTGACAAGTTTTTTTAGTCTTGATGGTGTGTTTTCTTCTGTGATGTGACTACACTTGTATAATTATTTTGTCTGTTTAGATAGTCTTGAGTGTTAAGTCTTGTACTCCTTCATGACTAGTAGCTTTCGGTTAGTTTCAAGGTAGAATTCTTCATTGACAATTTTTTAATATCTTGATAGTTGTTACTTTGCTTCTTCTGTGATGATATACTTCTTGAAATATTCTGTCTCTTTGGAGATGAGAATTTGGGTTCGGTATTTGACTTACTCGCCGTTGTTATTGCGTATTCGGTCTTTGTTTTGAGAATAATCTAGTTGGTTTGCAAGGTAGATTTGTGTATTCAGTAATTTATCTTTATTCCCTACTGGTTTACCTTGAGGCATAATTGGTAAATCTGACCGTGGCTTTGAGAATAATCTAGTTGGTTCGCAAGTAGCTTTGTGTTGTGTATTTAGTAAAGTATCTTGATTCCCTACTGGTTTACCTTGAGGCATAATTGGTAAATCTGAACATGGCTAAGAACTTTGTAGGGTTGTGATTTGTGAATTGTATTTGCCATTTTGTGAGTGTAGGGGTCGGATCCCCCCTTAGAAGAGTCGATAGCTTAAACGACGTCGTTTTCACCAAATCAGCCCATCAAGTTAAGCCCAGAAGGCAAAAGCCCATTAGCAGCCTTTTACTGTTCATCCAAACCGACTTGTATTTTCTATAAATAAGCATGTACCCCCTCACATGTGAGGGATCGAAAAATCTTTGTAAAAACTCTGATCTTGATGAATAAGAACCCTAATTCTAAATCTTTCTAAGTGTTTGAAACCCTAAAGAAGCTCTAACTCACAAGAATCTTCACAAATTCGATTGTGTGAATTTCCAGCACGCATAATTTGGCGCTAGAAGGAGGGGATGCACTCGCAACACTAGCTTCATACACGAAACAAACGCTTAGACGAACTCGCTACTCGCAACATGTCAATAACGAACCCGCAGTCTCCAGCGACCGAAGATTCAGGTCCAAGCGAGCCCATTGTGGCTGGGCTAATCAACCAGTCCGCATTGGGGGCGGAAGCAGGCAGACCTGTCACGACAGAGAACCAGGCAACCGCCAATACAAACTCGGCCGACCCGTCCACACCAGGAGATTTCGGTCAACTCAAAGCAATGCTCGAACGGTTGCTCGAGCAGTCGCAAAACCAGGGAACGATCAACAGCAACCTGACTGCTGAAATCAGGGCCTTGTCGACAACTCGTTAGTCTCGAGGGTTAACTCAAGGTAACGCTCTTCGCGTCACCCCGCTCGCTCTTAACTTCTCTCAGGCGGCATCGCCTTCAGCTCGTGGCACTCGCGAAGATCATACGCCAACACCTCTCAGAGACGGAACCGTCCTCGTCGTAGGTGCTCCCGGCGGCATCGCTGCAATCGCAGACAATTCAGAAGGACGTGAATTCGGAGCAGCTCGGCCCAGTCGACCGACTAGTCGTATCCAGAGTCGGGACGAGGGCGAAATCGCAGAAAATACACGATGAATGGAACAAGCCGAAGCCCCAACCACTCGTAGAACTGTCACTTCACAGCGAACGGAAATGGACGAGCTCAAAGCCGTCTTGCAGCAGACCACTCGCGATCTCAAGGATATGAGATCACAGGTCCATCGCGCAACCAGCAAGGCACCCGAGCTCGACCGAGTTCTTGAAGAAGCCCGCACTACTCCCTTTACCGAGCGGATAACAAAGGCGCATTTATCCAACCCAAGGAAGCTCAAGATTCCCATCTACGAAGGAAAGGGCGACCCCACAGAGCATATCAGAGCATTCTCAATCGCGATGGGGCGACTGAATTTCCGGCTCGACGAAATCGATGTTGGTTGCTGCCTCCTCTTCGTGGAGCACCTCCAAGGGGCAGCCCTCTATTGGTTTACGGGAATGAAAAGGAACTCTATCGACAGCTTCGCCCAGCTCTCCGAAGCTTTCCTAAAGCAGTACTCCGTCCTAATCAAACACAGGTCGTCGGAGGCGGACCTTTATACTATAACGCAAGCGGCCGGCGAACCCTTGGGAGTCTTCATCGAACGCTTCAAAGCGATGCTTATTCAAGTAAAAGGGATTGACGACCAATCCGCCCTAGGTGCCCTGCGAAAAGCTCTGTGGTATAATTCGGATTTCCGGAAGGAGATGACAATCAATGAGCCCTCTTCCATTCAGGACGCGCTCCATCGCGCGAATGGCTTCGCAAGGAGCGAAGAGGAAACGCGGGTTTTGTACCAGAAGTATGGAAAGATCAAAAGTCCTAAACCGCAAGAAGCCCCGCCTACGAAAAAGAAGAGGCAAAATGACGTTGTGCGACACGAAGGAGGTTTTAGAGGTGCTCATAACTACCAGGTGGATTCGCCCGGCTACGGCCGAGGAAGAGGGTGAGGCCGCAGAAACAGCGTTCCTATCCGCGGAAGCGGCACTCCAGGTTGCAGTAATGGCAACACTTGGACAAGGAACCTGCAGTATGACGAATCCGCATATTGCGACTTGCATAAGATGGACGGACATTCGACAGCTAATTGAAGAGTGCTCGGAATGCGACTCGCAGCAAAGCTAGCCGCCGGCGAACTCAGAGGAAACATAAGTGTTAATGATTTTCAGCTCGAGCAGTTTGACGACGCAAGAGAAGGAGACGGTCCGTCCGGAGGCAATAGCAGGAATAACAAGCAAAACAATAACGAAGGCCGGGGCGGCTCGAAGCAAAAAATCTGCAACATGATCATGGGCAGCTCGCGCTATTGTTTAAACACCGTCTCGTCGATCAAAGCTTATTAGAGGCGAGCCGAGGTAGGAGCAAACAAACCCACTCCATCCAAGTTACCTAACGAAGTTATCCGATTCGAAGAAAATGAGATTGATGACATTGACAAACCGCATGACGACCCACTCGTCATCCGACTCTCCGTCGCAGGTTGGGACACTGGTCGTGTTTTAATCGATACAGGTAGCACAGTCGACATTATTTTCATAGATGCTCTTAAGCGTATGGAAATCGATCTCGCCCAAGTCGAATCCTATCCTAAACCTTTGACCAGATTTAATGGCGAGACGACAATGACTCTTGGAACGATCAAACTCCCTGTGTGCGCGGAAGGAATAACGAAAATAGTGGAGTTCGCGGTATCGGACAACCCGGCAATTTACAACGTGATAATGGGAACCCCTTGGCTCAATTCGATGCGTGCAGTCGCCTCGACATACCATCTCTGCCTTAAGTTTCCTACGAAAAGCGGGGTCAGAACGATAAGAGGGAGTCAGGCAGCGTCGCGATCTTGCTTCATGGCCTTGCATAAACTACGAAGTCACTCGACAGTGTCGATTCCGAGAGAGCCGCGAAAAAAGATTAAGCTTGTTAAAGAAATCTCAGACCTGTTATAGCAGCTACAGATCGCGGAAGCCGTAGATGAGGAAGGGGCGGGTCCAGCATGCAAAACTGTCTTGTCGGTCTGCATAAGCGAAGAGTCGCCAGAAAAATGTGTGGAGATCGGCGCGACACTCGATAAAGCCGTGAGGCTCGACCTCGTCGAATTTCTCAAGAAAAACGTTGGTACATTCGCATGGTCCGCAGAAGACATGCCCGGTATTGATATCGGCATCATCAGTCACGAGTTAAACGTGGACTCGACCTACAAACCTATAAAGCAAAAGCGAAGGCGACTAGGTCCTGATAGGGCACAAGCGGTAGATGACGAAGTAGACAAACTCTTGCAGGCCGGCTCGATCTCTGATGTCAGATATCCGGAATGGCTTGCAAACCCAGTCGTCGTAAAGAAGAAAAGTGGCAAGTGGCGAGTCTGCGTAGACTTCACGGATTTGAATAAGGCATGCCCAAAAGACAGTTTCCCTCTTCCTCACATCGACCGCCTCGTCGAGGCGACATCTGGGAACAAGTTGTTGTCATTTATGGACGCCTTCTCCGGCTATAATCAGATCTTCATGCATCCCGGCGATCGCGACAAAACTTCTTTCATCACAGACCGCAGAATCTATTGCTACAAAGTCATGCCCTTTGGACTTAAGAACGTTGGGGCCACTTATCAACGATTGGCGAATAAAATGTTCGCAGACTTACTCGGCAAAACGATGGAGGTTTACATTGACGACATGCTCGTCAAATCACTCGAGGAAAAGGACCACATCGGCCACCTCGCAGAGTGCTTTGCGCTATAAAACAAGTATAACATGAAGCTAAATCCAGCTAAGTGTCGCTTCGGTGTAACGTCCGGCGAGTTCCTCGGCTACATGGTTACTCGTCGCGGGATCGAGGCAAATCCAAAGCAAATTGACGCGCTCGTCCAGATGCCTTCGCCTAAAACGAAAAGAGAAGTCCAGCGACTAAACGGCAGAGTCACGGCCTTGAACCGATTCATCTTGCGCTCTACTGATAAGTGCTTGCCTTTTTATGAAACGCTCAAGGAAAAGAAGGGAGCAGCTCGACAAGCTTTCGAGTGGACTAAAAAATGTGAGGAAGCCTTCCAGAAGTTGAAGCAGTATCTCGCGACTCCACCTGTTCTGACAAAGCCGATAGCTGGCGAACCGCTCTATCTTTACATCGCGGTCTCGACCTCGACAGTTAGTGGATTCTGATTCGTGAAGACGGCACCGAGCAAAAGCCCGTTTTGTACATCAGCAAGTCGCTAACCGATGCAGAAACGAGATATCCTCTGACAGAAAAATTGGTGCTCGCGGTTATTACGTCGGCTCGCAAGCTTCGACCTTATTTCCAATCCCACTCAATCGTAGTACTAAGTACCTTTCCCTTGCGAACTGTACTCCATAGTCCTACGCAATCCGGGCGACTCGCAAAGTGGGCCATCGAATTAAGCGAATTCGATATCGAGTACCGCAGTAGGATCACGATCAAAGCTCAAGTGTTAGCCGATTTTCTAATCGAGCTACCGGAATCAACAGCCTCGTCCGAACTCGAAGACACACTTGCGGACAGTTCTTCATCCCAAATCTGGCAATTGCATGTCGACGGCTCGTCATCTAAACATGGGTCGGGAGTAGGCATTCGACTGTCGTCAGACGGAAAATCTCTAGAACAATCGTTCTGCCTTGGCTCCAAAGCATCAAACAACGAGGCAGAATACGAGGCCCTACTCGCAGGTCTTCGATTGGCTAAAGCGTTGAAAATAACAAGGATAGAAGCTTTTTGCGACTCTCAGCTCGTCGTGAATCAGTTCAACGGCAATTACGCGACAAAGGACGAGCGCATGGAAGCATACCTCGCTCTCGTCAAAACTTTAACAGCTGAATTTGAGCTGTTCACCTTGACAAGAATTCCAAGGTCGGAAAACTCTCAAGCGGATGTCCTCGCATCACTCGGCTCGACTGCGATGCCAGAAAAAGATCTTCAAAGAATCGTCAAGGTCGAATTCATTGAAGAACCAAGTATCGCAATCGCAAAAGCAGTAAATGTCCTAACGAGATCTCAGGCAGCGAAGCGAAAAGCAGGTCTAAGCAATGGCTCGCCTGCTCGCTCCACTGCAGACCCGATGGACCTCGACCAAACAAAAGATAACGTCGAACCGGATCCGTTGGATCCCAATAAGTCCGACACAGTCGGCACAGACAACACGACGGATGTGATGGCAAACGATAACGAGCTCGACCCGAATAACACAGCTTTTGACCGTGGCCTTCTCCTCGAACAACTTGAGGAATCCCCAGAGGATGCTTACCAATGTAGCGAGGAGCCTCCACCTGAGCATGAAGTCGTCGACATTCCCATTGACGACAAGACCACAGTCTATGGATGCGACACCAAGTGGATGGCCGACATTCGTGTTTATCTCGCAGACGGCGAGATGCCAACCGACAAATGGGCGGCTCGCAAGTTAAAGTCACAGTCATCTCGTTACGTATTACTTGATGTGAATATTTTCAAATGGCGATTGTCCGGGCTACTCCTCGCCTGTGTCAAGGGGGAGGAGGCTCGCGAGATAATGCACAAGGTTCACGGCGGATCCTGCGGTAACCACTCGGGAGGTCGCTCACTCGTCATCCGAATCAAAAGGCACAGATATTTTTGGTCAACCATGATAAAAGACTGCGAGCTGTTCGCAGCAAAGTGCGAGAAGTGTCAACGACATGGTCCGTTCATCCATCAACCGACGGAGTTCTTAAGCTCGGTCACCTCGCCCTACCCGTTTATGCGATGGGGAATAGATATAGTCGGACCGCTTCATCCGTCTCGGCAGAAACGATACCTCTTAGTCCTAACGGATTATTTTTCCAAGTGGATCAAGGCGGAAGCATTCGGATCGATCAAGGATAAGCAGGTCGAAAACTTTGTCTGGAAGAATATCATCTGTCGGCACGGCGTACCCTACGAGATAGTGACAGATAACGGTTCGCAATTCATATCAAAACGATTCGAACTTTTCTGCGATAAGTGGAAAATCAGAGTCAGCAAGTCAACGCCTCGTTGCCCGCAAGGCAACGGCCAGGCGGAGTCGTCAAACATAACACTTATTCATGGACTAAAGACTCGACTCGACGCTAAGAAAGGTCGTTGGGCAGACGAACTCGAAGGCGTTTTATGGTCCTATCAAACAACGCCGCGACGCGCTACGGGCGAGACGCCTTTCGTCATCGTCTACGGAACAGAATGTGTGATTCCTCCTGAAGTCTATTTTCCAGGAGTTCGCCGACGATTGCTTCCAGAGCAGGAAGGTCTCAATCATCTCCTTATGCTCGACGAACTCGACCTTATCAACGAAAGGCGCGACCAAGCACTTATAGAGATGACCGAATGTCAAATTGCGGCATCCAAGTATTACAACTCCAAAGTGCGAGTTCGACGTTTTTACGAAGGAGACCTCGTCCTTCGCGCAGTATTTTAGAATACTGTCGAGACCAATGCCGGCAAGCTCGGCGCTCACTGGGAAGGACCTTATCAGATCACGAAAGTAGTTCGCCCAGGCGTCTACGAAATCGCCAACATGAAAGGCGAGATGTTCCCGCGTTCCTGGAATGCGCGACATTTGAATAAATATCACTGCTAAAAATACTAAGTCATTAGACTTGAACTACGACGCGACTTGATCCCTTCATTGGGTACGTAGGCAGCTCGTTTTCGGACGAGTTCAGTTGCCCCCCTTATTCAAAAAAGGGGGGGAGTGGGTACGTATATTCATACTCCCACTCGCAGTATGTAACGACTTAAGGTTTTAACCAAGTCTTGTTACAATTTGTTCAGCTCGCAAACGACTTCGGCCTAAACGCGACAAGTCGATTCGCAAACGACTTTGGTCTAAACGCGACAAGTCGACTCGCAAACGACTTCGGTCTAAACGCGATGATCGATAACAACATAAGGTTTTAACCAAGTCTTGTTTCAATTCGTTCATCTCGCAAATGACTTCGGTTAAAACGCGACAAGTCGACTCGCAAACGACTTCGGTCTAAACGCGACAAGTCGACTCGCAAACGATTCCGGTCTAAACGCGACAATCAAGTCGCAATAAGCCAAGGTTTTAACCAAGTCTTATTACGACTCGTTCAGCCCGCTAAATGACTTGAATGTCTAAACGCGGCAACTCGCTAAACGACTTAGATGTCTAAACGCACAAACTCGCTAAACGACTTAACTCTCTAAACGCGAAATCAATAAAAATTGGGCGTCATTATGGCCATAATGGCGACCTGATTAAAACTTCATCATCATTATGAAGTATACTTATACATCCTCAACGGATAAAGCGCGCTATATAAATTTAGAGTTCATTACTGGGATAGACATATTCAGTGCGAGTATGTCCGTTAGCCGGGGTGTCCATCTCGCGAGTCCATCTCGGGATAGACACATTCAGTAGAATGTGTCCGTTAGCCAGGATGTTTGACTCGCAAACCCAGTTTTTACTTAACAAACTGGTCTAACTTGGCAAATATAAATCAGGTACACTGTATACTGAATTTGCTTTAAGTAACAAACTAAAACAGGCCTAGCTGACGAGCTATAACAGGCCTCGCCAAACATGGCAAATATCTAGGCGTCTTAAAACCGCATCGCGTCTTAAAACCGCATCCCATATTAAAACCGCATCGCCTCTAAGCGTCTTAAAAACCGCATCGCTAAAACAAGCTCTGACAGGTCTTGTCAAAAAACAGTTACGAAATTGCGTAAAGGCATTCATATAATCCTGCTCGACCAACTCGGCATAAAAGTAATGTCACAAATTGGATAAAGCCATCTAGGCACAAAACAAAAAATCGAGTCTTAAAACCTTAAGCAAAAACAAAAGAAAATCCTAAGTAACTATTACAAATTTTAAAATCAAGCGACAGGATCGCCTCCTTCGGCTTGATTGTCTCCGGCAATAGGTTCGCCAGCTTCGACCTCCTTTTCTTCCGCGACAAGCTCGCCTTCTTCGATACCTCCAGCTTCGACAGGCCTCGCCGGTCTTCGGGTCCTGGTCTAACGGAGTGGACTCGCGCAGAGTTTCAGTCTCTGCGGCATTATGATCAACCCCATCAGACTCGCTGGACTCACGGTCGCTCGAATCTTGGCTCTCATTTGGCAGGCGCAGACACAAGGAGCCGTCGTTGGAACCAGAAGCTTCATTAATACCAACAGACTTAGCGCTGACCTCGACTCGCGGAGAAAAAGCTATGTCCCTTAAGTTAATGGGAACCACGTAGTTCTTACCTAGCGTCTTCCCTAGCTCAAGGACCATCGCGTCAAAGATCTCGTCGGCTTTTGCAAGCGATTTCTTATTATCAACCAGAAGAGCGCGCTCAGCCTTGTGATCGAATGGCTCCTTGGGATCGGGCTTCTCCATATCGTCAAGAAGCTGAAGGTTGGCATCCGCTTGTGCGAGATAGACCATCCTCTTAAGCAGCTTCTTCATCATCTAATGAAACAACTCGTAAGCCCGATTAAGCTGGCCTTGCACTTCGGCGGCCGCAGATCGCCTCGCAGAAGAGACAGGCTCTTCAAGATCCTGCTCACGACTCGCCTTCAGAGCAGATAACTCTTTCACCAGCTCGGCGTTCTTCTCTTCGGGCTTCTCATTCTCCTTGCCGACTCTTTCAAGGTCCGCGAACAGGTCGTCAAAACTCTTCTTATACGTATCTCGCTGTGCCCCAACCTGTTCCCTCTCGACCTCTTCTTTCTGCCTGGCCTCGCTGATACAGAGCTCCTTAGACCTCGAGTCTTGATCATACGACACGATCAGCCTATTGAAATGGGCGATGGTCTGCGAAGGAGTTAACGGTATGAGAAATGAAGCAAAATGAAAAAGAAAGAATAAAGTGTGAAATTACCTTAGCCTGACGAGACGCGAACTCTTTATAGAGCTCGCTCTTGACCAGCCTATCTAAGATCGGCATACGATCACCCGGATATGTAACCTTAGCCATCAAGGCAGCTGCGGCTAAAGGATCAGAGTAGAGCTCGTCAGAACTTCCAAATCGCAGACCTGGAGGAATAGATTGTCCTGGGGACAGAGTCGGCAGCTCGCGACGAGATTTCTACTTCTCGCCAACTATGCCCTTGCCTTTCTCAGAGGCAGAGCGTTTTCTTTTCCGATGCAGCTGCTCCTCTGGCTCGACGGGCTCGTCAGTAATGGCGGTTGGCTGTGAGGTAATAACAGCCAGCGCACCATTGGCGGCTACAGCAGCCGCATCGTCGCCCTCTGCGACAGGAATATCTGCCTTGTCGACGCTCCGCTCAGACGTCTCGACAATAGAGGTGATGGCCTTTGGGTCGGCCTTTTTCTTAGCCTTCTCGGCTCTCTTCTTGGCGAGATCACGGAAAGTGAGCTTGGGCGGCATTATCTCCAGATCGTCGGACTCGCTCTGTTCGATTTCTTCCTCTTCGTCGTTTAAAATAGACTCGCGAGCTAGAATAACTCTTCGGAGATTGAAATGACGATTCTAAAAGACACTTCCGAGCCTTCAACTTATTGACCAAATCGTCGATGTCGGCAACGGGAGTGAATAGCAGTCTGTTAGCTGTGAAAACAAATTGGCAGAAAAGTTAGTATAAGCATAGGTCAGCAGTTCGCGCGATGAACATTCGAAAAAATCTACCAAGTGTTCCCCACTTCGCCACCTCCAAATGTTTGTCTTCAACCGACGCGGCCGATATCGGCACGAAGAAAAAACGTTTTCTCCAACTATGGTCTTTGTTCGGGAAGTCGTCCAGAATCTTGTACAGAGATCGACTCGCTAAATTATAATATTTTTTGCCACTCGGGTTGGATTGCTTGCGGAACTCAAGAAGGTTGTGTAGATGGCGAACTCCGATGGGCTTGCGACATTCGGCTGCTCGCGTCGTAATTCCCACCAATTAGCGAATTCCTCTCGAATTGATCTGCGCAAGCGCGATTTTATGAACTCTCGAAAACCGGAGAATAAGCGCAGGGATGGGGAATGTGAGGAAGCAATCTTTGAACCAACACGCATAGGCGGTAAATGTGCCGGCAGGGGGATCGTCTTTTCGCTGCTCGACAGAGGGCGCGATTATCTCGACCGAGTCAGGAATTTGGCACTCTAAGCGATAGTCTTCCAAAAATTCCTCGTCGCACCATGAGAAACCTGGAGGCGGGTGTTTCTTTCGCCTCGACTTCGTTTTCTTCTGGACCACCTCGGCCAGCCCGCACGCAGCCCAAGCTTCCAGTCTCTCTTTTTCTACCAAAGAGTTGTACGACCAGTTACCTTCTTCGATCTTTACTTGGAGAGGCAGCTCGGCAGGACTAAGGGACCCGTCGCGGAGTTGTGGGATTTCCACAACTAGTCTTCGCTCGTCAGTAGTGGAGGCCTCGCAAATTTGCGAGGGTTGCGAAGTCCCAACTCCCTCTTCAAAGCCAGTTCGTTCGGCTCGCATAAACGAAGCAGACTCCCCCGTCTCGCGACTTTGTCCTAAGAAGGGAGTGGGATAAGAAAACAGCTCGGCAAGAGGGGAATGGCCTCCAGCTCGATCTTCTCGACTAATAGGGCTCGCCTCCTCGCGGCCCGAAGGACTCGCTTCCTCTTGTCCACGGAGTCGACCACAGCTCGAGCTCGCGTCTACAATCGACTCGCTATCGAGAGAGTACTCCCAGATTGGCCTTCCCTTCTTAGGGAGCTCGGCAGATTTCGCGGATACGAAAGAGCTTGTTGAAGACATCGTATGTTCGGATCAAAACAGAAGTTTTTCAGATTCTCTGAAGAACACTGCGGCGGCAATGATGAACACGGCGGCGGCGAAGTGATGGGACGGCAAAATTCCTATCTATTACTCGAAAGAAAAACGAGAGAAAAGTGAGAGAGCGAACCTGTTTTTTCGGAGGAATGAGAATAATGAGAAGTATCAAGGGAGTGTTGCCTCTTATTAAGATATTTTTGGCGGTTCGACTTTCGAGGTGGGCCTTATTTCTAAATGGGCCCAAAAGTTTGGGCTCAGGAGATCAATTTTATGGAATTTTAACCCAAGTTCATAATTCCTCGGTTTTCATCTGGCTCGAGACGCGACTCCGTGAGCTCCTCCTTGATTTATTTCGCGACTTCATAGTTTCGATATTCTCAGGATTTTGATCTTCAAAGAATGGCGCGACCTCGCGACTTCACTTACGAATAAATCTGCGACTTCAGAATTCGCTTTCTCGAAACTTCGAATCCCGGCTTTTACCGTGACCCCATAGTATTTGTGAAATAAGTCAAAATCACGTCCTTATAACTTGGTGAACTTGGCCTTTCCATGAAAAGAAACTCGCAGCTCGCGACTTTCTCTCCAAAGAAATCAACTGGCGAGTCCATCTCAATGGATCAGCTTGCGTCTTTCTCTCCATGGAAATCAACTCGCAACTCCATCTCAATGGAAATCAACTCGCAGCTCGCGACTTTCTCTCCAAAGAAATCAACTCGCGAGTCCATCTCAATGGGTCAGCTTGCGACTTTCTCTCCATGGAAATCAACTCGTAACTCCATCTCAATGGAAATCAACTCGCGACTCCATCTCAATGGATCAGCTCGTGACTTTCTCTCCATGGAAATCAACTCGCGACTCCATCTCAATGGATCAGTTCGCGACTTTCTCTCCATGAAAATCAACTCGCGACTCCATCTCAATGGATCAGCTCGCGACTTTCTCTCCATAGAAATCAACTCGCGAGTTCATCTCAATGGATCAGCTCGCGACTTTCTCTCCATGGAAACCAACTCGCGACTCCATCTCAATGGATCAGCTCGCGACTTTCTCTCCATGGAAATCAACTCGCGACTCCATCTCAATGGATCAGCTCGCGACTTTCTCTCCATGAAAATCAACTCGCGACTCCATCTCAATGGATCAGCTCGCGACTTTCTCTCCATAGAAATCAACTTGCGAGTCCATCTCAATGGATCAGCTCGCGACTTTCTCTCCATGAAAATCAACTCGCGACTCCATCTCAATGGATCAGCTCGCGACTTTCTTTCCATGGAAACCAACTCGCGAGTCCATCTCAATGGATCAGCTCGCGACTTTCTCTCCATGAAAACCAACTCGCGACTCCATCTCAATGGATCAGCTCACGACTTTCTCTCCATGAAAACCAACTCGCGACTCCATCTCAATGGATCAGCTCGCGACTTTCTTTCCATGGAAATCAACTCGCGGCTCCATCTTAATGGATCAGCTCGCGACTTCCTCTCCATGGAAATCAACTCGCGAGTCCATCTCAATGGATCAGCTCGCGACTTTCTCTCCATGGAAATCAACTCGCGACTCCATCTCAATGGATCAGCTCGCGACTTTCTCTCCATGGAAATCAACTCGCGACTCCATCTCGATGGATCAGCTCGCGACCTTCTTTCTATCTCATCAAATCACCTCGCGACTCGAACGAGTGTGTGACTTGTGCTCTTTTCCCTTGATCTTATTTTCTCCCTCTGGGTTTTCTAGACAAGGTTTTTTTACCGAGGCTCGTTCACACACTTATACATCTTCGTCTCGTCGCATCGCACCTCCAATTGCTCACAAAGTGTCAAACACGATCGACTCGCAACTTCAACTCCTGATCGTCTCGACATTTCGTATCTTCGAGCGATTTGCGGATTTAGAACAAACTCAGCTCGTCAACCCGCGCATATCGAGCGACTGACGGATCTATGACGAGTCCATCTCACCACCCCGTGTCATCAACAACTCATAAATTACGAGTAGGGTCGGCTCGCAAACTCGCCTCTTAGTCGTCTCGACGACTCGCGCCTTCTCAGAGCAGCTCACAGATCTCGACGTCAATCAGCTCGTGACTTCACCGAATCGGAGTCGACTTACTTGCAGCATCACACTCGGCCGGCTCGCCGAAATGAGGCACACATCAAACCATCTGGGCTCGGCCTTATCTTCAACATGTAAACCGTCTGAAACGGAAAACGACTCTTCACTTGGACACCCTTAGTTCAACTCTGTTATGAATAAAACTGTTGAACTGGGGGGCTAACTGTAGGGGTCGGATCCCCCCTTAGAAGAGTCGATAGCTTAAACGACGTCGTTTTCACCAAATCAGCCCATCAAGTTAAGCCCAGAAGGCAGAAGCCCATTAGCAGCCTTTTACTGTTCATCCAAACCGACTTGTATTTTCTATAAATAAGCATGTACCCCCTCACATGTGAGGGATCGAAAAATCTTTGTAAAAACTCTGATCTTGATGAATAAGAACCCTAATTCTAAATCTTTCTAAGTGTTTGAAACCCTAAAGAAGCTCTAACTCACAAGAATCTTCACAAATTCGATTGTGTGAATTTCCAGCACGCACAGTGAGTTTCTGTATCGTTTATGAATCTATGGTTGAAATGTTTTATATAGTCTTGATGGTGTGTTTCTGGTTGTGATTTGCTTCTTCTGAGATGCGACTACACTTGTATTAATATTTTGTCTGTTTAGAGATGAATTCGATAGTCTTGTACTCCTTCATGACTAGTAGCTTTCGGTTAGTTTCAAGATAGAACTCTTCATTGGCATTTTGTGAGTTTCTTTATCGTTGAGAGTCTCTGATAGTTTCTAAAGGGCAAAGATATGCTCAAGAGTTTTTTTTTTTTTAATATCTTGATAGTTGTTACTTTGTTTCTTTTGTGATGATACACGTCTTTGAAATATTCGGTCTCTTTGAAGATTAGAATTTGGGTTTTGATATTTGACTTACTCGCTGTTGCTATTGCGTATTCAGTCTTTGGTTTGCAAGTTAGCTTTGTGTATTCCTTGAGGCATAATTGGTAAATCTGACCGTGGCATTGTATCGAACATGGATAAGAACTTGTAGCGTTGCGAATTCTACTCTTTGGTGGCTCCAAAGAGCAAGATAGGTTAAAAAGGTTTTATTTTGGATATCGTAACAGTGTGTTTCCTGGTTGTGATTCTCTTCTTATGTGATGCTACTACACTTCTTTTAAGTGTCTGTTTAGAGATTGTTTCGATAGTCCTGGGTGTTGAGTCTTGTACTCTTGCATCACTAGTAGCTTTTGGTTAGTCTAAAAATGTTAGTTTTGTCGTTTTACCATTTAGGCGTGGGATACAACTTCTATCTCCTTAACAGCGGGATGTGATCTGTTTGTGCGCTACGTGACTCGAACATCTGCCTTGGAATTTGAGGACTTTAACTCAGCGAAATCCCGCGTGCTTGAACGCGCTGAGAAATTTGGAGAAATATCTTGCAAGGTCAGTGCTTTTCTTAGATGGCAATTGCGTACACATACGGGTTTAAATCGTAATTTATTCTTTTGCAGGCCCGAAAGATAATTGCAATGCTTAGCCAAGACTTCATCTTTGATGGGTGTACCATACTTGTCCATGGATTCTCCAGAGTCGTATTCGAAATACTAAAAACAGCAGCTCAAAACAAGAAACTCTTTCGAGTTTTATGCACAGGTGCCGTTTCTTCTCTTCCCTTTTTCAAGATTCGGTTTCCTCGGAAATTACAAATTTGTTGTGATTTTGTGGCAAATACAGAGGGAAGGCCAGATAAAACCGGAGTACTGCTAGCTAATGAGCTTGCAAAGCTTGATGTTCCGGTTAAACTTCTGATAGATTCAGCCGTGGCTTATAGTATGGATGAAGTAGACATGGTGTTTGTTGGAGCTGACGGAGTAGTTGAAAGTGGCGGCGTAATTAACATGATGGGTACTTACCAAATCGCACTCGTTGCACATAGTATGAATAAACCGGTCTATGTAGCTGCAGAGAGTTACAAGGTAAACACTAAACACACTTAAAAATCTTAACTTTATTTCAATTTTGATTACAGAAACATTATGTTATTTATTCGTATTCTTCAGTTTGCGCGGCTTTACCCGTTGGATCAAAAGGATTTAGAACCGGCTTTACGACCTATTGATTTCGATGTTCCTGTTCCTCCTAAAGTTGAGGTTGAGAAATCTGCAAGAGACTACACTCCTCCTCAGTACTTAACTCTGCTCTTTACTGATCTTGGTGTTCTTACTCCTTCTGTAGTAAGTGATGAGCTAATTCAGCTTTACTTGTAAGTAAAGCTAAGCTGTGTTTTTCTTCTTCTTCCTTAAGCTTGTCTGAAAAAACTCTCATTTTTTGTATAAAAATAAAACACCATTTTTGGCTATAAACAGACATGGCTTGTCTCTGATTATATTGCTTATGGAGAAGTTCTTTACTCAAAATTTATATTTCAAGACTTCGTAGTATGATATATGCTATGGAGAAAAAAAAAATTATAAAGAAAATCTCTCTTTGAAAATTTTCTATTTTTTCCCGTGGAAAATGAAAAATTATTATATTGTTGCATTTTTATTTATTTATGGTTGTCTTTCTATTTTTCAGAATGTCATTAAAAATAGAATATCTGTTAGGTTCAAAAACATTAACCACTTCTGCTCATGAAAAAGTTAGTGAATTTTTTAATAAAAAAATACTTGGAAATAAATGAGGATGTTTGTTGAAAAGTTCCAAACATTGTAGTGAAGTGATAGATAACCTATATAGGCTCCGAATGGTGATGTTATGCGGAGCGGTACAATATAACTGCAGTTCGTGTAGAGAAAAATTATTTTCAGAACAAGTGCGGTTTGTGTGAAAAAAACTGGACAATATAATTTTTAATTGGTGGTTACCATAAGTGCGGATAAATATTGTAAATGGCAAATTTTATTTATTTATTTCTAATATTTTTTAAAACTAAATTTTATTTTGTTTTAATAGAAATGTATAAGTCAAACAAGGTGTATCCACATAATCAAAATTTTAAAATTCAAAATAAAATAAAACAAAAGTGAACCGCCGTTTGAACCGCATCCAAAATAGAGATTTTCAGATTTTTTTCACTTTTTTGTACTGTTCATTTTTTTTATTATAAATTTTTTGACAAATTGAAAAAACGCACTGCAACCTCAAAATTTTGTGATTGGAAGCATAAAAAAGATTTTGGCCCGCACATGAACCGCATACAGCGTGTCTCCATTCACAACCACAATATTATATGATATGACGTTTTGAAAATGAAAGCATGAGAAACGTGACTTAATTGAAGATGCTAACTAATACTTATTATCTTAATGCTTGGTCGTAAGTCGTAATTAACTACTACTATTACCAAAGTTAACGCGTTTTCTTTGAATCACCCTATCAATGTTTTGGCCCTTTTTGGGTTTAAATACAAATACAAACGAATTAAGAATAAATGACTTGAGTTTAGGGTTATTTGCTAATTGACTGAAATATATTTCTTGGATAACGTTTTGTTATTTTTCAAAACAAATCAGTTTACTGAAATATATTTTTTCATTATCAACAAAAGTATAAGTATTATTTTTTTTTTTATTATTAAACATGGACGGTAAAAGTAGTAATATCCGACAAGAAAATATGTCAATGTCGAACCAAAAAAGAAGTCAAATCGCACATTTTAATTGAGACATAAAAAAACACACCACTACACAAACCAAACCAGTACAGTGAAGTTTACACTTTTATATATTCCCAAATTCCATTCATCTTCCACTTCATTCCTCTCTCTCTCTCTCATTCTCTCTTCACTTAGATTTTCAATTCCTAAAGAGAATGACTAAAATCTCTGTTGGATTACAACTTGTAACAACAATAGAATCAAAAGAAAAACAAAACAACATAGTAATCAAATCTTCATTAATTAAACCAAACCGATCATTTCCAAACTTCTCGGAGCTTTGTTTCCTCAAAACATGTCATCTCTGCAACAAACAACTTCATCAAGACAAAGATGTTTACATGTATAGGTACAAATTTTCATTCTTATGAAAAACCTATTTATAATTTAATTTAAGATGTGTGTTTTGGTTTGATTCTTATTATTTTTATTTTTTTTGTTTGTTTCTGTGAAAACAGAGGAGATTTGGGATTTTGTAGCAGAGAGTGTAGAGAAAGTCAAATTTTGATTGATGACAAGAAAGAATTAGAAGCTTCGACGAAGTTGATGTTGGCTTCTTACCGGAGATGTAATTCCGGCGCCGGCAAAAGTGATAATCGCATTTTGTTTGATGATCGCCGGCGACGACGCCGGCTATTTATAGTACTTTAACGCAATTATCCACCTTTACTAGTTAATAATTATTACTATTTTTTTGTTTTTGTTTAAACACCTTATTATTACATAGAAGATGGAGTATTAATAAAAATGTATCTCCATTGTCAAATGTTAATTGGCCCGTTTATATTGCTCATTAGATAATTTGCTTATTATGAAATAGGGAAATATTAAATTTGATTACGTTAGTACAGTTTGTGTTATTATCGTTATTGCATGGTCATCTGAATTTAATAAAATCAAATAAGTTGATTTTAAAAATTGTAAATTTTCTAAAGTGTCACATCCAGAACCAAATATTATTCAATATCATATTCAGATTGGATCTCAGGCATGACTGGTATGAAGTGGATAAACAATAATTGTTAGTGGAAAATCTTTATGATTCGATTTGTTTTTAACTTTTTATGTAATATATGGAGATATTTTATTATGTATATGGTCATAGCCAAACTTTGGTCGAAGATATATATTGCTATTTGTATTAAAATTCGGAATTATTATGTTACTCGGCCTATAAAAACCCAACAAATTTAACTAAATGCAAGTATGTCACTCAACCTGGTGGTATAGCCCCCAGTAGCCTATTCGGCCTAGAAAGCTAAGTTGTATATGAGTTTTGATTAATGAGAAATATGTTTTTAAGAAATTTTAGCTTTTAATGAGCCTGTGATATGGGTTCCATCACTAGATTGGAAAAATCTAAATATTTTCCGTAAGAATTCAAGTATTACAATCACCAAACAACACATACACATACACATTCAACTGATTTAAAATGTATACTGACTAGCCGAGATAAACAGTCTACAAATAAATAATTAGATCTTCAAATTAATTATCATTAGTGTTGAACCCGGTTATGACATTAACACTTATTGTTAGAATTGGGCCGGGTTTGGTCCAGTTCTATTGGTGCAGATATTAATTGGAGATAACCGGTGTGGTTATTGGATCTGGTTAATCAGGGTGTATCCGGCTTCTGATATATATATGAGGAAGAAAGGAGTTTGTCAAGTAATCCACAATATAACCTAAAGAGAACACTAAAGAACGAAGGCCTAGGGTTTTAGGTCTAAGAGAGATTGAAGAGAAGAGAGATCTAGTAGAGTTCTTAATACATCATTGAGTTCTCTTGTAACTAGGTCTTTGTAATCTCTTGTTCATATAGTGAAATCTTTGCTTGTGCCGTCAAGCCCCAGACGTAGCGTCCTCACATCGAGGTGTGAACTGGGTAACAATCTCTTGTGCAAACTCTATCTCTATCTTTGCATGTTCAAACGTTCTTAGATCTTTAGGGTTTCGTTCGTGAAACAACCCTGCTTGATAAACACACAAACACATATAGATTCACAAAGTTATCGATCTAAAGCATAACAAAGTGGTATCAGAGCCTTCGGGTTGGTGAATCTATGACGAACGTTCGAATCGAGGTGGAGCGATTCGATGGAGAAGGCGATTTCTCGTTGTGGAAGAAGCGTATGCTCGCGCATCTATCTGTACTAGGGCTGAAGGACGTTCTGCTTGAGACAGCCCCACAAGCTGTAGCAGTACAGAAGGACGAAGATCCTGTTACAACGAAGGCACGAGTACAGAAGGCTGAGACAGACTGGTACGAACGGTTGGAGAAGGCTATGAATCTGATTTTTCTGAATGTTGGTGATCGAGTCTTGCGCAAAATCGATAAGTGCACATCCGCTGCATCTACATGGTCAACATTAGAAAGGTTGTATCTCTCTAAGTCACTTTCTAATCGTATTTACTTGCAACATAAGTTTTATACGTTTAAGATGAATACACAAAAGACTATTGATGAAAACACTGATGATTTCTTGAAGGTTGTATCGGAGTTGGCAAGCGTAAAGGTCTCTGTATCAGAGGAGGTGCAAGCTATCCTGCTGTTGAACTCGCTGCCTGAGTCATACAACAGTCTGAAGGAGACTCTGAAGTACGGAAGGAAAACATTAACTTTGGAGGAGGTTATACCAGATACTAAATCAAAGGAGAGAGAGAGAGAGATAAGGGAAAATCCAAGCTCACAAAGAAGTGGGGAAGCCTTTGTAGTTCGAGGAAGACCTGAGAAAAGAGAGCCGTACAACAGGAAGTACAAGGGCAGCTCTAGGTCAAGATCTGGTTCAGGGTCAAGAGTGACTAACTCGTACTGCAAGAAGGAGGGTCACCTGAAAAAGGACTGTTACTCCAGGAAGAAAAGAATGGAGGAAGAAGAACGTGGCACAACAGCAGTTGTACTAGACAAGGTACAGGTGGTTGATGCACTGTCTGTATCAGACAGAAAACCTAATGATCGGTGGATCATTGATTCTGGATGCTCGTACCATATGACATCTAGAAGGGACTGGTTCGATGAGTTTACAGAAGTTACAGGGAACCAGGTGTTGCTTGCTGATGACAGTTCGATGGTAGTACAGGGCATTGGTTCAGTCAGGATCAATGCTACAGGAGGATCTGTTACAAAGCTCACCAATGTCAGATATATTCCTAACCTTGCTCGGAATTTAATATCTGTGGGGACTCTGGACGTACAAGGGTTCACACAGGAAGGTGGGAATGGTAAGACAATATTCTACAAGAACAAGAAGTTGGCTCTTCAGGGAACATTGACTGGTACAGGGGGTCTTTATCTGTTGGATGGTGAGACTGTGACAGTACAGTCGAATCATGTTGTGTTAAAGGATGACACAGCCCTGTGGCACAATAGGATGGGTCATACAAGCATGAGAAATCTGAAGGTTTTGGTTGAGAAAGGGATTCTGGACAAGAAGAAGATTAGTGATCTGAGTTTTTGTGAGAGCTGTATCATGGGCAAGAACAAGAGGTTAGGTTTCAGTATTGGGAAGCACAACAGTGAAGAGGTACTGAGGTATGTTCATGCTGACTTATGGGGATCACCTAATGTCACGTTTTCAATGGGAAAGAAGCAGTACTTCATGTCTATTATAGATGACTGCTCAAGGAAAATGTGGGTTCAGTTCTTGGCGACAAAGAGTGAAGCTTTTGAGAAGTTTGTAGAATGGAAAATCCTGGTGGAGAATCAGGTGAATCAGAAGGTGAAGTGCCTTAGGACAGACAATAGTCTGGAGTTCTGCAACAAGGAGTTTGATGAGTTCTGCAGGAAGGAGGGTATTGAGAGGCACAGGACTTGTGCTTATACACCTCAGCAGATTGGAGTCGCAGAGAGAATGAACAGGACAATCATGGAAAAGGTTAGATGTTTGCTGAATGAGATAGGACTGGAAGAGAAGTTCTGGGCTGAGGCTGTATCAACAGCTGTATACATCATCAACAGGACACCATCATCAGCAAATGACTTCAACATTCCGGAAGAGATTTGGTTGAAGAAGACACCAGGGTACGCACATATGAGGAGGTTTGGCTCGGTGGTTTATGTCCATGTAGACCAAGGAAAATTGAAGCCAAGGGCACTCAAAGGAGTGTTTATCGGATATCCTCAAGGAGTCAAAGGTTACAAGATTTGGCTGATATAGGACAAGAAGGTTGTAATCAGTAGAAATGCAGTGTTTCAGGAAGAAACTGTTTACAAGGATCTGGTACACGACAAACAGTCTGGTATAGGTCTGGCTGGTGTGAAACAGAAAGGAACTGGTACAATGTTGATGGAAGCTTCGGGTTGTGACAAGGATATCACGATTCTGAGTGACTCTGAAGATGAAGCTGAAGCTGAAGAGACTTCACATGAAGGTGGAGCTGCTGCAGCAGTTCCGGACAGTGAAGCTGTATCAGACAGTGAAGCTGGTACATGCAGGCAAGAAGAAGACCTGGACAATTTCCGGTTAGCTCGAGACAGAGTTAGGAGAGAAATTCAGAAACCTATAAGGTACCGTGACAATGAAGATGAAGAAAAGGTAGTTGCGTTTGCACTAAGTGTAGGCGAGGTATTGGATTCAAAGGAACTAAGTGACTACATAAAAGCTTTGGACAGTACAGAGTGGAAGAAGTGGAACTCCGGTATGTATGAAGAGATGGATTCTCTCATGAAGAATGGTACTTGGATTTTGGTGGATTTACCAAAGGGACAGAAGACCATCGGTTGCAAATGGGTTTACAAATTAAAACCCGGTGTTGCTGGAGTTGAACAACCTAGACACAAGGCAAGGCTGGTTGCAAAAGGTTATGCTTAAAGAGAGGGCATTGATTATCAAGAAGTGTTTTCACTCGTTGTAAAACATGTATCAATCATGTTAATGCTGTCTGTTACAGTGGATCCGGATTTGGAGCTGGGACAGCTTGGTGTGAAGACAACACACGGTTGGATTGATGAAGATATCTACATGGATAAGCCTAAAGGGTATGTAGTAAAGGGCACTCGGAACAGAGGGCTGGTATTCAAGAAGAATGAAGATTTCAGAGTTGAAGGATACTCTGGTTCAGGCTGTACAGCGGAGTTGTACAGTGGTTCAGGCTGTACTGCAGATCTGTACAGGAGAAAGAGAGGGTACTACAAGATTCGCAGGGGTGTTACTGCAGGATGTAGTATGGTTCAGAAGTTTGAGCAAGTGCAGGAGGCTATGCTCGGGATAGCTAAGTGCTAAGGCACTGGCTATGCTTGACGGCGACAAGTGGACAAACTCATAGTGTTAATGTCTAGGTGGAGATTTGTTGAACCCGGTTATGACATTAACACTTATTGTTAGAATTGGGCCGGGCTTGGTCCAGTTCTATTGGTGCAGGCATTAATTGGAGATAACCGGTGTGGTTATTGGATCTGGTTAATCAGGGTGTATCCGGCTTCTGATATATATATGAGGAAGAAAGGAGTTTGTCAAGTAATCCACAATATAACCTAAAGAGAACACTAAAGAACGGAGGCCTAGGGTTTTAGGTCTAAGAGAGATTGGAGAGAAGAGAGATCTAGTAGAGTTCTTAATACATCGTTGAGTTCTCTTGTAACTAGGTCTTTGTAATCTCTTGTTCATATAGTGAAATCTTTGCTTGTGCCGTCAAGCCCCAGACGTAGCGTCCTCACATCGAGGTGTGAACTGGGTAACAATCTCTTGTGCAAACTCTATCTCTATCTTTGCATGTTCAAACGTTCTTAGATCTTTAGGGTTTCGTTCGTGAAACAACCTTGCTTGATAAACACACAAACACATATAGATTCACAAAGTTATCGATCTAAAGCATAACAATTAGGTTTTTGATAATGTATTATCTGTAACGAAAAATGGTATTAAGGCTGGTTCAGAATTTAGTATGGTGTAAACACAATTACTTCAATTATTAAAACTTAACAGTGAAACAAATAATTGCACCATGAATGATTATGACATTATCATCGTTTATTTTTGATAAGCTAATTTAGGAACTTGTCAGTTGTCACAATCCGGGCAAAAGATTTTGACCCCACCTCTTTTCTTTGTTTTGATCTTAAGATATCTTTTCTTGATTTGATCTTAATATATTAATATACATATATATATATATGAATGTACTTTTGTTGAATAATATACGAATGTACTAATTTACATACAATACGGAATACAACTAGACACCTCTATGTATACGTATATTTCTTATTAGGTTTCACGAATGCTATTTAGTTCTAAATTTATCAAAAAATTTAGAAATGTATTAGTTATTTAATTCTAATTCGACGAAGAGAATGGTTTATGAAATAATAACCCAATGGCATCATGATATATGTTATTGATGAAATGCATCTTATACTATATCTTGGACTGTTATGTAAAATATTTTGTGTAATAAAATTTTTGAGTTGGCCGGCAAAAAACAAATTGATGAAATATACATATTACCATACATTTATAAATATAGATTCTTTTCCAACTACATATGCACCGAATAACACCTAATCTACAATAATGGATAGTTTGACCTAACAAATTTTGTTTAAATGAACAAATTATTAAGGATTTGAGTTTAATAAAAAAAAACTACAATGAATTTGAGTGCATCACCAACTAAATATATAACAAACGACAAATAAATTATTTTTGTATGTGTCATAAAACGACAAAATGCTTGTCATAAAAACCGAATACTATCAACTTGATCAAAAAGCTTCAAGAAAACGTACGTGTCCTGCACACGCTCAGTCATAAACCATTGTAGCCCTGTGCATAAGGTCTTAAGGCTCCTCATGACATTTTCAATAATTCAAATTTGGACGAAAACATTTTCAACTATTCGTTTATATTTTACTCCTTGTATAGTAATTTTGTTTTTAAAAGTAACTATTCTGCGTTGGCTTGGCTCCTACTAATATATAAACTTTAAGCTAATTAGGCAGGATTGAATTAAATCGTAAAAGAAAGTAAAAAGGACTAGGCCTTAAGAAAATTCAACAAACGTTAGGTAAGAAATTCGGTAGAATTTTTTCTAACTAGCAGTCAAAACATGACTACAAATTTAATCCTATTTACTGCTAATAACCATAATAAATTAATTTTCCTAATCTACGATAACAAAAGAATGTAAATAACACTTCAAACTTAGGGTATAATAGTAAATAACCATCGTACTCTCTTCTTCTTCTTCAAAGCTAAAAAAGCCCTTTCTCCATTTCTTTCCTCTTCTGATGAACCAACAACAAAGCAAACAAGCTTTTGATTAACCCAAAATTTAAAACTTTTTTTTTTCACATTTGACCTCAAAAATTCCATTTCCGATCATTTACACCCTCAAGAATCAAACTTTGTGTGAGAAACCATGTGTGGAGGAGCTATAATCTCCGATTTCATTCCGCCGCCGAGGTCTCGCCGTGTCACCAGCGAGTTTATCTGGCCGGATCTGAAGAAAAACACGAAAGGGTCGAAGAAAATCTCCAAAAAGAAGAGTTTTTTCGATCTTGACGATGACTTCGAAGCTGATTTTCAAGGTTTCAAAGATGATGATTCATCTTTCGATTGTGATGATGATGATGTTTTCTCCGATTCGAAACCATTTCTGTTCACTTCAACGACTCCAAAACCCATCGGAGGTATTGACTTTTGGTCAAAGTTAAAAACTTTTTGATTCGATTTATGCTCTGTTCTCAAATATGGTTTGCTTTAGGTATGAAATTGAAAAGATCAGATTTTTAGGTGTTTATAAGATAAAAGTCTCAATCTTTAGATTCATATATGTTCTTATGATTTTGAGTGATGTATTAAATCTGGTGATTAAGAGCTCTTTTGTGATTTGTTGTTATTGGGTGATCATTAGGTTCAGGTTTAGGTAAGAAAGTTGGTGACTTTAATGGAGAAGAAGGTGAGAAATCTGTTAAGAGGAAGAGGAAGAATCAGTATAGAGGGATTAGGCAACGTCCTTGGGGTAAATGGGCAGCTGAGATTCGTGATCCGAAAGAAGGTGCAAGAATCTGGCTTGGTACTTTCAAAACTGCTGAAGAAGCTGCAAGAGCTTACGATGTTGCAGCTCTTAGAATCCGCGGCTCGAAGGCGAAAGTCAATTTCCCTGAGGAAAACCCGAAGAAGAAGGCAGTGGCTAAACCAAACCCGGTTTCGGTTCAGAAATTCGATAATATGTGTTTCGTGGAGGAGAAACATCAAGTGAATAACAATAACAATGAGTTTGTCGGGTTGACGAATTCGATTGATGTTGGAGGTAATGGGTATCATCAGTATTTTAGCTCGGACCAAGGGAGTAATTCGTTCGATTGTTCCGAGTTTGGTTGGAGTGATCAAGCTCCGATAACTCCCGAGATCTCTTCTGCTCTATTTGTCGAGGAAGGGAACCCAACAAAGAAGTTTAAGTCCATGGATTTCGGTACACCTTACAACAACAATACCGAATGGGACTCTTCGCTTGATTTCCTCAATGTAGACGCTGTAGCGACTCAGGACAATGATGCAAACCCTCTCCTATGGAGCATCGACGAGATTCATTCCATGATTGAAGGAGGAGTCTTTTGAAGAAATGATCCGTTTTCGATGTAAATAAGGTTGCGTGTTACCGAGTTTGGTGCATCATCATCATCATCATCACTTCACTCAAAACCTCCAAAACTTTCTAAAGTTTGTTACTTTGCATCTAGTGTTGTCTTTGTGCTTCTCAAGATTTGATGTTATAACTCTTGAAGCTTGTTTGCATTGCAAGATCCTCTGTTTTCTTATGATAAGGTTGTGTGATGAAGTTAATTAGAGGCTTAAACTTTTAGGTGTTTCTTAAAATATTTTGCAACTCTTTTTGTGTATCTTTGAGTCCCCAAAACTTCTTTAGTAATCTCCTCTGTGTTAAGGACCCAAACCGGACGGAGAAACAATGACCGGCACAAACCGGACCGGATGGAAAAGCCAGCACCGGGTTATAATTGAGATTGTGTGTAGATAATTGAGATTGCTTTGAAAAATGAGCCAACTTTTGCTAGTGTTGTTATTTATTACGTACAATGAATCTAGAGGGGGAAATTGTGAAAACGACGTCGTTAAACGACTGAAGAATCTAAAGGTGTTGCACTTTCTTTTTTGCAAGTGGTATACTGGGGTGAGTTTGTGTGACTTTCTCGTGATCCTTTTTTATGAGACAACAAAACAAGAAAAGTTAAAATAATTAATTTCTTCTGGATACTTCTGCATCTTTCCGTCATTTTTCACCCATTTGTATAAAATATATATTTATTATTGTATATATACAAACATAAAATATTTATGTGTTTTTATAACCATTTACATATGTAGTTGGTCGCTAAAGATAATATATTTTCAAAAAAGAAAGAGGGGAGAAATTATCTTATTGACAAAAGATTAAAAAAAGAGCTATTAATAATTATATTTTCTAATTACTGTTTTTATTGTGTTTTACTATATAGGAAATAAATATAATCCCAATTATACATTATGGTTGATGAGTGGTAAAAAAAAGTATACAATTTTTGTTGTGTTCTCTATTATTGTGAAGAAATGAAATATTATTATTAGGGAAATTGGCAAAAATAACACCAAAAAAACTATAATAAAATCTTTAACCATTTAACCTAAATCCAATGGTCTATAATTGGCCACCTATGCCAGTTTTTGTTATTTTCTCAGTTATTAAATTTTTTTTGTTAGTTTGCAAATTGACCCTTATTATTATCTTATGGTGATTCATTAAAAACCATTTGGAGTTATAATAAAGATCCAAACATTTGACTTCTTTTACAAAGTCATATAAATCAGGAATTTTTTTTGTGTTTTTTTTTTTGGAAAAATGTCATGCAAAAGGGAAAATTAATAATAACTACCTTTTTCTTAATTATTGTTTTCATTTTGTTACTACAAAAATATAATCCAAGTTACACATTATGATGCATGAGTGATAAAAAAGGATACAAAACATTTTTTCCCCTTCTATTGTTGTAAATAAATGAATTATCTTATGGTGATACATTAACTGACATGCTAATAAACCCATTTGGAGTTAAGAAAAGACCCAAACATTTGACTTCTTTTACAAAGTCATTATAGTATATAATTTAAAGTGTGGACACATATTCTTTTCATATATTATAAATATATACATAGTCTTGTCTACATGTCTATAAGTTAAAGGATTGAAAAAAGCAAATAATTTGGTCTATATATATACACACAAACACATACACACGAGCCTTTATAGTTTTTGTGGTGGATTAGAGAGTCAACATTAATGGAGAAAATCACAAGAAGAACTCTCTCTTTCTCCTACTTCTTTTTCTTCTTTCTCTTTCTCGCTGGAAAAACCACCGGAAAATTTTCTCATAATAATGTGACGGCTTTGTTCATCTTCGGAGATTCTTTCTTGGATGCAGGAAACAATAATTACATAAATACCACTACACTTGACCAAGCCAATTTTCCACCTTATGGTCAATCATTCTTTGGTCTCCCCACCGGAAGATTCTCCGATGGTCGTCTCATCTCCGATTTCATAGGTGAGAAAAAAATATAATACAAAAGTATTCTATTTGATTATAAATATTCAATAATTCTATACCTTAGTTTACTAATGATTTTGTATTTATTATGTTAGTGTATGCCACAAAACGAAAAACTAATTTATTTTTTTGCTCAATTTGTTTTCCACCATTTGAAACTCTTTATTTTACAAATTTTGGAGATTAGATTTACAATAATATATTAGTTATTTTATATTTTATTACATAACTCGTGGCCTATTTAAAATTGACGGAAATGTGCGTCAATGATAGCGGAATATGCGAATTTACCGTTAATTCCGCCGTTTTTGGAACCAAGAAATAGTCAAAAGAAGCTTTACGGCGTCAACTTTGCTTCAGCTGGAGCTGGCGCTCTTGTGGAAACGTTCCAAGGTTCGGTATGTATATTTGTCTTTTTATTTTATTTTAGTTTCTTCGGATTTTTAGTTATGTATAGAAAGTTCGTGCCCTTTGATTGATCGATCTAAAATTTGCTTGAAGCATATATATATATATATATTAAAATATAGGCAAAATGATTCCAAATGGAAGTGGGTTTGAGTTTTGACCCGATTGTTATGGCTAGATTAGTTGAACAAATCTTCTTTTAAAATGTACATTTTGGTCCTACCTACGATTTGCTTAGTGTTTTGTTACATGCTTTATTTAGCTATATCATTTTTATTATAGTAGCCACTTACTTATTTGGGACAACTATTTTTTTTTTTTTTAAATTAAGGTTAGGTAAGATGTATTCTATGTTATACCAACGTGTGGTGATTAATTCTTGATAATTATTATAAGGTTATAAGTTTGAGAACACAGTTGGATCACTACAAGAAAGTGGAGAGATTGTGGAGGAGAAGGTTTGGTAAAGAAGAAAGCAAGAAAAGAATCTCAAGAGCTGTCTATTTGATAAGCATTGGGACTAATGACTACTCAAGCCCTTTCTTGACCAATCAATCTCTTTCCATTTCAATGTCTCAACATGTTGGCATTGTCATTGGTAATTTGACTACATTCCTTCATGTAAGTTCTTCATTATCATCTCGATCATCCATCATCATATAAACCTTATTTTTGTTTTAATTCATTTTGGTTATACGACTTTGTAATAGGAAATACACAACATTGGAGGACGGAAATTCGGCTTCTTGAATGTGCCGGATTTGGGTTGTTTACCGGTTTTACGAATTCTTAATTCGAAGAATGATTCTTGTTTAAGAGATGCTTCAAGATTGGCAACAATGCATAACAAAGCTCTTTCAAATCTTTTGTTTAAGATGCAAAGACAAGTCAAGGGGTTCAAATTTTCACTCTTTGACATGAACAAAAGCCTTAGACTCAGAATGCAATATCCTTCTAAATTTGGTGAGTGGGTTCTTTGTGAGTTTTGGTGGGTTACTTATAATATCACTAAAAGGCCCATTAATATATTTTTTATAATGTTATACTTTTTTTTTTTGTAATAAATAAAGGGTTTAAAGAAGGAGAAGAAGCATGTTGTGGAACAGGGAAGTGGAGAGGAGTTTTCAGTTGTGGAGGGAAGAGAATTGTGAAGGAATATGAATTATGTGAGAATCCTAATGATTATGTTTTTTGGGATTCATTTCACCTCACACAAAATACTTATAACCAATTTGCTCAATTAATTTGGAATGGTGGGCATATGTCAGATTCTCTAGTGGTTGGCCCATGCAATGTCAATAAATTATTTCAGATTCCTTAATTTGGATGTATCACACTTAAATGATTTTTTTTGTTAATTTTTTCGTTGTCAACATTTTTGGGGTTCATTTATCAGAAAGACTAAGACAAGCAAAGTTACAAAAACAAACAAGATAGTACCCAAAGTTTTGATTATTGTAACTTGTAACTCCACTAGTTAACATTGTCTTAGAGTCACAGTACCAAGTGAAGGTTCGAGTGTTTCTTGATGTTGTAGTCACCTACGGTGCGACCATCTTCGAGTTGCTTGCCTTCAAAGATCAGCTTCTGCTGGTCCAGCGGGATGCCTTTTTTATCTTGGACCTTGGCCTTGACGTTTTCAATTTTGTCGAAGCTCACCACATTTACGGTAAGGATCTTTCCTGCTAAAGTACTTATAAAAATGGGCATGACTTGGACATAACGACGGTCCGGTCGAGGATTTCGATAGGCCGTGCCTTCCCCGACTTTGAGGTCAATAGTTTCGGAACTATCAACCTCTAGGTTGATCTTTATTTTTCCGTCGGCAGTCTTAGCAGAAAAAACATATTACCACTAACTTCATTATCACTACGGTCCGGTCGGGGATTTTGATTGGTCGCTCCTTCGCCGACTTTTAGTTTGATAGTGTTGGAGCTATCGACCTCTAGGTTGATCTTCCTTTTTCCATCGACATTCTTATCAGAAATCTATATTTTACCACGTACTCACAAGTGAAGGTAATAAAAAAAATAATGCACAAGAAGCGAATTTGAAGAATGCTAAACAATATCGAAAATAATGAGATTGAAGAAGTTCTTTTGAGTCTTTTAGGGTTTCTTTTGTAGACGTTAATGGGGGAATTAACTTGTTTGATAGTTTCCCATAATGATTTCATTTATTCGTTTGGCTGCTTTTGGAAATCGTCATCTCGACTAAGCAGTAATCGGCCATTGTGAATTTATCACATCAACAGAACTTCTTGCTTTTTTCTTCATTATTTTTAAGGCGATAACTATGGGAACGCTTCCAATCTCAAATTTTTTTTTGAATTGAAGTAAAATTTGTGGATGTATTGTATCGGTACGGTATGAAAATAACATACGAGGTCACTACTATAGTTCTACTTGTCTAGTCCTATAATTGTTTGTAATAATCTCTAGTACTCTATTTTTAATGAGAATAATCATGGAAAAGCTAACAGCGAAAAATAAAAATGGGTTGGAGATACCCTAAGCATGCCATAAGAGAGAAAAAAAGAAGCAAAAGTAATTTAACATACCGATATTTCTAGTTGTTGTGACTCCAACCTAGAAAATTATGCGACACAAACCACTACTTTTTCAAGAAAATTGAAAAACAAGGAAAATAACTTTCAAATATTGTGGCCTAATCAGCAAGACCCATTATTCTAAAACAACATATGAGGCCCTGAACCATGGCTTCCCGCGATTAATTTACGGGCCCAGGGACTAGCTCTTACTACCAAGTGAAGGGTCGAGTGCTTCTGGATGTTGTAATCAGCTATGGTGAAACCATCATCGAGCTGCTTACCGAAATAAATCAAGCTCTGCTTGTAGACCGGTACGTCCTCTTGAACTTGGATCTTCGCCTTAACTTTTTCGATGGTGTCAAATCTATCAACCTCTAAGGCAATTATTTTTTCTCTTGAAGTCTTCAAAAAAATCTGCATAGCTTCACTGTCACCACGACAAAGGTCCGGTCGAATATTTAGACGGGTTGGGACTTTGCCGATCCTAAGACTGATGGTTTCAGAACTATCGACCTCTACGTTAATAGTCGTCTTTCCATTTATAATCTTTTTCGAAATCTTCATGGCTTCACCACGAAGACGGTCCAGTTGAGAATCAGGAGAATCAAGACCGTCTTCATCAATTTTGAGGTCGATGGTTTTGGAGTCATCGACCTCTAGGTTGAACGTTGTTTTCCCCTCGATAGTCTTAATAGAAACCTGCATTTTACCACGTACTACTCACTAGTGAATTAGCCGAAGAGAATGTGAAAAATGCTAGTACTAAACAAAAAATGAAATGATACGAGATGAAAAGGGAATTTGCTCTTCGGTTTTCTTTTGTAGACGTTTGGGAGAATTTATTCAATTAACAATCTCCCATAATGATTTATTTTATTTTTTGGGTAGAAAAACGATAATGATTTCATTTATTCTTTTGTCGGCTTTTCTAAAAGGTCGTCTTGTCTAATGCTATAACCATTAACTAGCTGGTTTGTCCACACCCGGTGCAGACATTAATGTATTTAAAGGTTTGAAATGATATGTGATTTTGAATTGTTTAATTTGCGCTTATTGTAATTTTTCGCTTAGAGTCTAACATTTTCGTGTTTTATTTTATATAAATTCATCTGTTTAATTTGATTAAAGTTATTCTCTGCGGGCATTAATGTATTTAAAGGTTTGAAATGATATGTGATTTTGAATTGTTTAATTTGCGCTGATTGTAATTTTTTCGCTTAGAGTCTAACATCTTAATGTTTTATGTTATATAAATTCATCGGTTTAATTTGATTAAAGTTATTCTCTAATTCACTCATGACTCTTTATTCTATTGAAGAGAAATAAATTCTTTAATTCACTCACAATTTTCTTTCGTGCTCGACTTAATTTATTTTATGGTTGTGTAAACTCACCAAATAACAACAATAGAGATAACATACATCTAGTGATGAACTTAAAATACCAAACGATTAAAAAAATCTTACATATGAACATAAAATACAAAATGGTAAAAAACGTTCAATTTGACTAAACTCATCAATTTTGAAGGGCACTAAACTCCTAAACTCGCCATACTTTACTTACTCTCTAAGTTTTTACCCGCGCTCATACGCAGGCATTATAATTTATAATACATGTATTTTAGATAATTTAATCTTTATATACATATAAAATTAATACTTTTGTTGTATATATGACTACTTTATCTATTTTTATGAAAATAAAAAGAGCTGCTAAAATGGTGAATAATAAACCAAAATGTTTAGTAATTATCTAATATATAAGTTTATCTTTAATTATTTAAAAATCAAGGGTATATATTTGTTCTTGTTGTAACTTTGTCATTGCTTAGAGTTTTTGGTCTTTCATTCTTCTAAATTATGTTTAGGCGTTTGTGTACTTTCTTGTTTGTACATGCATGTTTCTTTGTTCTTGTTACTTAGTCATTGCTTGTAGTTTTCGATCACTGTTTATTTATTTGAAATCTACAATCAGGCCCGTGCCTACCTTGTAGTGAATAGGCATTGGCCTTGGCCAATTTTATATTGTAATTTTAAGGGTCCATATTTATAAATTGACTCATGCAAAATGATAAATAATATTTCATCTTTATTTTTCTTTGTGTTTTTTTAAAATGTTACAAGCTATTTTGTATGTTAGTTTCAATTTATAACCTTTTGGCTCTTAAAAGTTTGCATAATGTATTATTTTTCACATAATTTTTTTTAAAAAATTAGAAATAAGACACATATATAACAAATATCAAATTTTCTATAATATTTTATGTAAAAATAATTTTTTTTATATCCTAATATTAGAAATATTAAACTCAAATGAATTAATTTTTGCCTCGGGCCTCCGATACCCTAGGCGCGGCACTGTACATACTTTAGAACCTTGATTATATTTTGGATATTCGTGATCAAAACATGCTTCCTAACAATACCTTCAAACACATTTCCACGTACACCAACATAAACATTTTCACACATACACGCAATGACAATTGCAAAGGAGGATCATGTTCATTATCTTTAAATAAATCTTTTACACACCAAGAAAACACAAAAATCTATAAATTCCAAACCGGCCGGTTTAGCTGCTTTTGTCTTAATGCTCCTGTCCATCGAAATCATTGACTCAGTTGGTAAACAAAACCAATCAAATTTCGTCCTCTAAGAAAATTATGTTGAAATTATTAAAGCAATTAGGTCCGGTCTAGTCTTCATCCCTCCACTTTGTATCTTTAACTAAACCAATCAATAACCGAACACGCCTTGGTTATTATATATTTGTTACCTTCCAAAATGATCTCCGTGTTTTACTCGGTTTCTTTCTGCACCGAGTAAATCTATACTCGGTTTCCGTATTTAAGGATTTATATGTCGATTTTAATCAGTATTAGAAACAAAATAACAATTACAAAAAGCAAACCTCATAGGCTAAAATCATATCTTGTTACAAACTAAACCCTAATATAGGAGCCTAAACCCCACACAATAAAATTGTTAATACAAAGATGAGAAACTTATATTATATAAATGAAGGACAAAATAATGATGATAAAGGGCATACAATCGTGTAGGCTCCCATATTATTGTATTCCGCTTATGCTCATTAAACAATACTTGTAAACATTTCTCTATCTCCTGTCTTCATCATTGTACTAATCATATACAATAAGATTGTTAATACAATTATGAGAACAAATAAAACAACATACTGTATCAAACAATGCATACGTTCGAGCATAGAAACAAAACAAAGAAATCATATTAATAGTTAGGAAAAAAAAAATCAGATTAATATCGTGAGCAATAAAATCTGGAAGAACGATTTGAAATCTTGAACAACGAAACTATAAAAACGAAGAAACATATACCTTTTTTACTTGTAATATAATTAAGCAAAACCTACAAAACATTAAAAAGAAATAACTCAAAGACTGTACAAATTACTGCACAAATACAAAAACAAATCAACGATGCTTACGAAACCACTACACACAAAAGTCAAGAAGAATAGAAGAACAAACGTACAATGGAAAAAAAAAAGCAAAAAGAATATTTTGTTTAGGTGTTACGAAATCAAAAAGAAGGTATATATAATAAATAGTGAGATCATATTGACATATCATGGTTTTTACCCGTTTTTATACCATGATATATGTCCGTTTTATCGAGTCTTTTGGTATTTTCTAGTCTTTGGTGTTTTATATTAGGTACAAGGACGTTTGGACTCAACTGGTGTTTACTGGAGCAATTTGGAGCTTAACGGAATGAGCAGTCAAAGTGGCGAACTCGGAATGAAGATTCAGAGACTGTGTCGAGCGACACAGATGTTAGTATCGCTCGACACCAATGATTTGCAAGCGTCGAGCGACAGACTTAATGGTGTCGCTCGACACGATGTCCGCAGAAGCCCAAAGCCCAAGTTTTTTAGAGTTTCCTTTCTGCACCAAAACGCCCAGATGTTTGCAATTGGGCCCAAGACGTGTTTGTACTCTATAAATACTTATTTTCAGCCATTGTTTAGGCTATGCTCTATTTTACTTAGAGATTTTATACTAGGGAATTATTATTCATGTCTATGTCTGAGTAATTCTCTAGTTAGGTTTTAGGGATTTTTCAATGGTTTAATGAAGAGTTGTAGAGTTTAATTACTTATGGGATTTTGCATTCATATTTATTATTCTTCACCTTGATTGCTTTGAATTCTGATTTAGGCTTGAATTAGATATCCTAGGTTGTTTAATAGATGAGACATCATTATTGAATTGCATGAATTTGAATCATAGGTGAGCAGAGATTCAATTCGCAACGACAGTTGGCTTTGGATCTCTGTGAACAATCAAACCTGATCATTAAAGCTTGTTTAGATCAATCTGATTTCGCAACGACAGTTGGTTGTCTAGGGTTTAACCATAGATAATATTCGCAACGACAATTAGTTTGTTTTACATTAGTGTTTCGAGTTCTAGATTTGCACTTCATCAATCCCAATAGTAGTCTTATTCTGCAACTTGGATTTATTCTTGCGAATTCCCTAAACCTTAGCGTTTCTCTAATATTGAATTTAAAGTCTTGCTTTCATCCTGATTTATTGTTTTCTGCAATTTTATTTACATCTTTTCTGCTTAGCATAATCTGAACCCTATTAATCTATTGTGCAATCTGATTCCCTGTGGATTCGATAACCCTAAGTACTGCACACGATATCTTGTTTGAAAGAGTGGTTCAAAGGGAAATTTGACCGTATCACATATCAACAAATTAGGGTTTATAAATGATATTTTTGATTCATATATATCTAGAATATATCAAATTTTTAGGGAAAAAAAGAAAAGAATATATCAAATTATAATAACAATTAATCGTAGATATTTTTTAACCAAAGGCAAAAAAATATATAATAGAAATCATAAATTTTAGCTTTGAAATTCGTTTGAATATCACCGGTGGTATGTGTATTTTAAAATCAATAAGTTTTTTTTTTCTCAGATCTCATAATATCATATTCCTATATATTCAAAAAAAAAACAAATTATATATATCCATAATAATAAAATTTATTTAAAGACAACTAAAATCAAATATCAAATATATCCGTTAAAATAAAACTCACATAAAGACAAAACTAAAATATGTTGTAATAAAAACCCAACTTTCATTCTGGTGCATAGTTACCTCTCTAATAATATAATAGATTTGATTGTTGCGAATAAAGTGGTGCCTCGTCGGTTTCATTTCCAAGATTTTTCAAATTTAGTTTTCTCACAATTGTAAAAATAAACCATGCCATGTTTATTACTCCTTCCATTTCACAAAAATGATTTTTTTGAGTTTTTTTCACATATATTAAGAAAAACAATTAAACGGATGATTACTTTTTTTTTTCATGAATCACTTCTTTTTTACGACGAGGTGATTACTATCTCGTCTAGTCCTTTTAGTCATGTTCTTTCTGTTATGCTAAATACTAAGCTTTGATGATTGTTTGTGATAATACTAACAACAAGATCTGCTAAAAATAAGTCATCATTAATCGTAGTTATTATTTTTTGTCAAAATACTATAAGAAATTAATGACACTTAGTGTTATTTATGATGACTTTAATTAGATACATAGTGGTAAAAAGTCCAGAATGTACCGGTGATTCGCTAGGCAGGGTTTTTTTGGGGGAGAGGGGGGAGGTACGGGGGAGAAGCCCCCCGTGATACGGTATACGTCGGTTTACCGGGTTTTGAGATGTATATATATAAGATCTTTAGGTTTTGTATATTGTAACACACGAGTTTAATAAGAAACCCTAGACGGGATATTCATCTCAATCGTTTTTTTTGTCTCTTTGCTTTATCGTTCTTATTCATTGCACTTAGAAAAGAAAAAAAAAGAGACATTTAGCAACCGCATTGACGCGAGATAATGACAATGTTTGACTCTGACTTGATGTTGTAGTCCCTATGGTGCGAGATTCGACAAGCGTCATGCCATGAGATAGCATAGTCAATTTTCGTAATTCGACCGTTTAATAAGAAAAATAACCCTGTTGTCGATTTTTGTATCAGCTAACAAAATTTTCAGGTCGGGGACTAGAGCAAGACAGTCAGTCCATTCCCCATTGGCAGGGCTCAATCTCGGGATTTTCTCAACTTCTCACGTTTGAAGATGGTAGCGCAGAAGATCCTCGTTCAAAGAGATGGAGGATTGTTTGATCTTCAAGGGAATCCCTATAACGAGCTTGGACAGAAGCTCGACGCTAAGGGAAACGTGGTCGCTGAGTCGATCGACGGGCTGGAGCAGAGATGCGACGAAGAAATCAGGCGAGTTCGCAAAGAACAAGGTCGTGTCGAGCGACACAGAGAAGGCATCGCTCGACACGACAGAAACAGAGGCGTCGAGCAACATGGTCTAGAGATCGCTCGACACGAGGAGGATGATGGTGTCGATCGACACCATCTTGGTATCCTCGATACCCTGCCTAGATTAGGACACTCGCAGATTTCAACCGTCCTGAGCAGTTTTACGCGAATCGAGCTGCGATTCGACCTCCAGCCTTCTAGCGAAACGACTTCGAGTTGAAGCCTGCATACTTCTCCCTAGTTGCTCAAGATCCTTTCTGCGGTTTACCACATGAACATCCGATGGATCACATCGAGAAATTCGAGGACTTGGCATATAGCATCAAGGCTAATGGAGTTTCTGAAGATTATCTGTTTTGCAAGCTGTTCCCATACTCTCTACATGGAGAAGCCAAGCATTGGCTAAGGACACTTCCTCCGGGTTCACTTACAAATTGGGAAGACACGAAGAATACTTTCTTAAGTAATTTTTTCGATGATGCGAAGTTCGAAGATCTCAGGTACAAGATAACCACCTTCAAGCAAGGTGATTGCGAAGCGTTCAAGGCTGCCTGGAATAGATTCAAGGGCTACCAGAGGGAATGTCCCCATCATGGCTTCAATGAGGTTCATTTATTGAGCATATTCTTTCGAGGGATTGCAATGCAATACGCTGTGAGTGTGGATGCTGCCAGCAGAGGAGACTTCAACACGAACTTTCCAGAGGCTGCTTTGAGGTTGATTGAGAATTTGGCTAACAACAACAGTACGAAGAACCTCGACTTTGAAAGGAGCAAATCTGGACAGAACGTCAATGGTAATTAGCTCGCAGAAGTTACAAAGAAGCTAGATTCCATGCATGATCTTTTGGCTGGGAAGAAGACTGTTCAATTTGCTAAGGAAGTTTAGACATTCAAGCCAGAGGATGTGAATTACCTTAACGGTTCAGGGTATCAGCGGTTCAACAGTCAAGGGTATGGTTCTTCATGTTATCAAAAGCCCTTCCAGAGCAGCTATCAGAGGGACTACGGATCTTCCTCCTATCAAAAGCCTCCTCCTCCTTCAGCAGAGAGCAAGATGGAAGCCATGATGGAGAGACTCCTAGAAGGACAGCAGAAGATGACAGTGGACTTCAATGGAAAGCTAGATTCACTGTACACCGACTTGAACGGGAAGATCGAGTCTTTGAACATTCATGCGAAGAAGCTGGACATTTAAGTACAGCAAACTAGTGAATCGGTGAAGAAGCACCACTCAAATATGCTCAGTTTAAGGTCTGGAACAGAGAAGCACCGTGCTACGAAGCGAAATAACCAGTTTACGGAAGATGAAGAAGCTGCGATTTTTGGGACAGAATCCCTGTCGATCGACACTGCTATCGTGTCGATCGACACGAAGGGAAAGGGAGTGTCGAGCAACAAGAAAAATCGTGTCGATCGACAGAATTTAGAAGCAAGTGTCGAGCGATAGGCTGACAGTGTCGCTAGACACTAGTCCCAGATTTGTCCAAACTCCGCGAAAGCTTCTGTTTGCGCACTCGAATGCGTTTACAAGCTCTCTCTTCCATTCCCCAGAGCCTCTGTGAAGCCTTGCGAGTCAGTTAGCATTCAGAGCAGTAAGGAAGAGCCAACGGTAATCGAGAAACCGGTCCTGAGAGAGTTAACTAAGATAGAGAATCCATGGCAATTCATCATTCCTTGTTTGATTAATGGAAATGAATTAGAAGGTACTCTTCTAGACACTGGAGTGAACGTGAACGTCATATCAAATGATGTTGTGAAGAAGCTGGAAATCTCGAGTATTCAACCTTCAAATACTCTAGTTGGTCTGGTTAATTCTTCTTCGGTAGCTGCTGTGGGTTTCATTCCTGACTTGAAGATTCGAATAGGAGACTGTCTCGTACCCACTGATTTCCATATCATCGAGACAACAAAACCGATGGTTCTTGGAGCCTCTTTCCTCACTTCTATTGGTGAGATCTTTGATTATCCGAATCAGAGAATATCCTTCACCAAGATCAACAAAGAGGTCTTCTACCCAGCTATTCTGATGGATAACTTCTCCTGCTGGACGGTCGTTAAAGGGGAAAAGCTAGACCCTCCAAGTCTCCCAACCCCCAAGCCTCCCTTAGAACAAAAGTATGCAATTCCTGTTCTTAATTCTGAACCTCTTCCTCAGGATTTAATAGTTGAAAACGCGGTTACGCGCTCATGCCAGCAATGAGTTTCTTGTAGAATGCTTAGTTTTTCTTTTGATGAATGTGTAGGAATTCCTTAGGAGTGCAAAGACGCGGAGAAAGGAGACCGGAGACGGAAGAAAGCTTCAAAGCAATTTTCCAAGTTCCAGATCATCATACCTTCAGACTTGAAGGAGAAGGGAGAAGAAGTCCTTCACGAAATGCTCCAGAATACGATGAAACTTTTCCCTGGAATAGTTTCTGATAAGTCTGGGGGAGTTTGAAAGAGGAGTCCTAAGAAGAGCAACGCTGCAACTGTCCTACAGGATAAGGGAAATACCAATCTCCTTGCAGATCCACCTGACGCCTGAAATCCTAACACGGTCAAGCTAAGGACTTAAAACAAGCACTTAGTGGGAGGCAACCCACTTGTGAGTCTTCTAACCATTTCTTTTATTTTAATTTTCTTTCTTTTTCAATTTTATGTTTGGTTTTCGTTTTTGTTTTGGTTTTCAGGAAGATAAACGTTCGAATGCAAAGAAGAATACATGACAGACCACTGTGTCGAGCGACGGAGACATCAGTGTCGCTCGACACCAAGGAACAATATGTGTCGATCGACAGACAAACCAAGTCGCTCGACGCGACCAAATCAACAGTGTCTATCGACACTACGGTCGTGTCGCTCGACACGACCTCCTGGTACCACATTCTCCTTCGATTTTCATTCGTTTCGTTTCCTGTTTGTTTTGTTTCACCAATCTCGGATTTAATAACACTGGGGACTGTTGGGGTCGGTTTTCACCCGCTCAACATTAACGTTCAAATACAAATTGACTGAAGAAATGGCCCTCCGGGTTCTTGAAAAGAAAGGCATAACGGCGCCTAAGTCCTCACGCGAAGCAAAGCCAGAAGTCTTAGGAGTTGTCTGGATCGAAGGGAGGACCATCCTAGACTAGACGAATGGAGGTGTGTTCGGCCCAACGAACCACGGCCTCGACCGACCATGACCTTGCCTGGGGACCGACCGTGGCTTCGGCCATGAGGCCGACCGTGGCTTCGGCCATGAGACCGACCATGGCTTCGGACGTGAGGCCGACCGTGGCTTCGGCCATGGGGCCGACCATGGCTTCGGTCGTGAGGCCGACCATGGCTTCGGTCATGGGGCCGACCATGGCTTCGGTCGTGAGGCCGACCATGGCTTCGGTCTTGAGGCCGACCATGGCTTCGGTCTTGTGGGTAAGCACGGCTTCGGCCCATAGGCGATCACGGCTTCGGCCCATGAGCAAACACGGCCTCCTCCCAGTTGCTGATCCAGTCCTTGGTCCAACACCGCCTTCGGTCCAACAACACCAAGGCGGCCCGATTTAGACACGAAGCCCGCATTGATGCAAACCGACTCCGTGAAGACTTAGGAGGCTGAACCGCCTTAGACATAGTATAAATAGATCTTTTGTACAAACCCGAAGGGGATCCGGGATCTGACACCTAATCTTGTACTCATACGTTTTCAAAGCAATAAACAATCTCTTGATATCTTTCTTGAACCCTAGCTTACCATAGAAATCTCACAAGCTTCCCTAGAACTCTTACAAATTCTAGTTGTGTTGGTTTCGACCCCCACAATTTGGCGCCGACTAAGGGGAGCAACTGAATTTCTGACGCTCAAGAGTTAGGGTTTCTTCATCACGCCACCAAGATGTCAAGCAATACCATGAGCAACGAAGGATCTTCGTCTCACCAGCACGACGAAGACAGAAGCAACTCCATGGAAAACACTGCGCCTCGCGCTGCTAACAACGCAGCAGATCTCACACAAATCAAACAGATGCTCGAGACTCTGATGAAGAAAACTGGAGATACAGCGAGCGAGCTGCAAGCGCTCAAGAGACAGATGCGCAAGAGGTCCCGTGTTCGTCCAACACGCCTAAGCTTTGCCACACCCCGAGTCAATCGAAGGGATCGATGCGAGGAGCTGCCGCCTCGGGCCGATAGAACGGATCCGGAGGATTTGCCTCCACCACCACCTCGTCGAGATTTCGATCCAACTCCTGAGTGCGTGATGGAAGAGTCGGACGAAGGTCACCCCCCTCGGAGGCGAGCCCGAACCGACACAACTCCTGGCAACGCTATGGCTTATGGAGAAGGAGCTCCAACCGTAGCGGAGCTTTACATGAGGAAACAAGAGCGCAGGGCTCCGCAAGGCTCCCGAGACGGAGAGATCGCTGCGCTGAAAGCCCAGTTAGATCAGGTCGCCTCTGACCTAAAGGCTACCCAACAACAAATGTACAGGAGCATGGCGAAGGCTCCTGGGATCGCCTCTGTGCTCGAGAGGGCACGGAACACACCCTTCGCTGAGAGGGTCGCGAGGACTCAAATCTCCGACCCCGGAAAGGTCAAGCTCCCGGTCTATGAGGGGACCACCGACCCTGCTATCCACCTGATGGAATTCGAAGTCGCCTTAGGAAGGGCAAACTTCACAGAAGCCGAGAAGGACATTGGCTACTGCAAGCTGTTCGTAGAGAGCCTTAAAGGGCCTGCCCTCCAGTGGTTCTACAAGCTGGAGAAGAAATCAATCCACACCTTCCATCAACTCTCAGAGATGTTTGTGCAGCACTACAACATCTTCGCTGAAAGAAAGATCTATGATGCGGAGCTGTGGACAAACAAGCAAGGAGAGAACGAAAGCCTGCGGTCTTTCGTGACAAGATTCAAGCATACGCTGTCAAAAGTGGACGGTGTTACCAACACGTCCGCACTGGAGGCCTTGAGAGGAGCGCTTCGATGCCCCTCTCCATTCTGGCAGGAGTTGACTGTCAACCCACCTGCGACTATCCAAGACGCTCTCCACCGCGCTACAGACTTCGCTCGAAGCGAAGAGGAAGTCCGCGCTAAGAGGGGCGGGAAAACCAAGCATGCGGACGAGCTCATCCAGTCCGCTGTGACGCCACCACCCTCTTAGAAGCTCTTGCAATGAACTACGAGGCGACTTGATCCCTGCAAAGGGTACGTAGGCAGCCTGTCTTCGGATAGGTTCAGTTGCTCCCCTCCATCAAAAGGGGGGAAATTATATTTCACTTCATCCTCCTTCCGGATGAGCTCACATGACACAAACCCCAGTGACAACCTCATCGTCACACGACAAACACTCGCCATATCACTCATCATGAGAACAGCTTGTCCTCTACGGACCGATCAAAGCTTTATTCGAGTAGAGTCGTTCTACATCTATTGCTGCTGGCCACAGCAATAGTGTAGAGATACGAACACAATGACATCCACAACGGATACAGCGCGCTATATAAATTCCAGTGTTCAGAATCGTCTCCGGATGACCCTCTGATCACTCAGAAACCCAACAACGTCGTTGGTAACGCAGCTGCTAGTGACCTCCGTTCAGATTATACTTGAACGTGTCACTCTGAAACCCAGGACAAGCGCTGGTCGAACTCAAGGTGAACTTGCTCTCGGACAGACGTGTCTAGAAGAGCAGCACCATTTTACAAAGCCCAACGGCAACGTTGGCAGATAAAGAGCGTGAGCGCATTTGCGTTTTCACAGCCTTAACAAAGCCTCATTTATGAGCAAACAAAGCCTCATTTATGAGCAAACAAAGCCTCATTCATAGCAAAAACTTTTCTGCAGGAAACATAGCAGCTTCAGCAAAGGAAGCATGAAGTCTTAAAATCTTCAGAACGTTTACGGAGTCTTAAAACCTCCTGTATGAAGTCATTTTCTACTACTTTGAGAAAGGATAGGCCAACACCTTGACTTTGAACGGTAACGCCGATATCGAACACATCTTTTAAACTCGGCACTATCACCTCTGATACTACCGAGCTGGGGGGCTAACTGTTGGGGTCGGTTTTCACCCGCTCAACATTAACGTTCAAATACAAATTGACTGAAGAAATGGCCCTCCGGGTTCTTGAAAAGAAAGGCATAACGGCGCCTAAGTCCTCACGCGAAGCAAAGCCAGAAGTCTTAGGAGTTGTCTGGATCGAAGGGAGGACCATCCTAGACTAGACGAATGGAGGTGTGTTCGGCCCAACGAACCACGGCCTCGACCGACCATGACCTTGCCTGGGGACCGACCGTGGCTTCGGCCATGAGGCCGACCGTGGCTTCGGCCATGAGACCGACCATGGCTTCGGACGTGAGGCCGACCGTGGCTTCGGCCATGGGGCCGACCATGGCTTCGGTCGTGAGGCCGACCATGGCTTCGGTCATGGGGCCGACCATGGCTTCGGTCGTGAGGCCGACCATGGCTTCGGTCTTGAGGCCGACCATGGCTTCGGTCTTGTGGGTGAGCACGGCTTCGGCCCATAGGCGATCACGGCTTCGGCCCATGAGCAAACACGGCCTCCTCCCAGTTGCTGATCCAGTCCTTGGTCCAACACCGCCTTCGGTCCAACAACACCAAGGCGGCCCGATTTAGACACGAAGCCCGCATTGATGCAAACCGACTCCGTGAAGACTTAGGAGGCTGAACCGCCTTAGACATAGTATAAATAGATCTTTTGTACAAACCCGAAGGGGATCCGGGATCTGACACCTAATCTTGTACTCATACGTTTTCAAAGCAATAAACAATCTCTTGATATCTTTCTTGAACCCTAGCTTACCATAGAAATCTCACAAGCTTCCCTAGAACTCTTACAAATTCTAGTTGTGTTGGTTTCGACCCCCACAGGGATAGTGTTGTTTAAGTTTGGAGGAGGTAGTCGCTGACTTTTGTGTTTTCTTTTGGCATTTTTGAGTCAAATTTAAAATTTTTAGAGCCAAAACCTCCTTTAGACTTGCTTTAAACAGCACTCAAGGACCATTTTCAATGCAAGTTAGCTGGTTTTATTGAGGTGGGTAACTAGAAGTGGATTGGTTTAATGGAGCGAGTTCAGACTTTGGGAGAACGCCAGAAAGATGTTGCAGACCCCGCCCCTAATGAACTCTAATCTCTTGTCTTGGGCGTGGGTAATCGCAAGACTTGATTCAGCTTCCAAACACTTGAAAGCGAGGACAGACCGCTCTTGAAACTTCTTCCCAAATGACTAATACAACTGTCCTAGATCAAAAAGAAAAAGCCTCATGACCCTGTCTCCCACCATAGAACAATAGTAGTGAGCGCTGATCTAGTGAAGTCATAGAGATGCCAGGGATCTAATAAAAAATTCTATAGAAAAGTGTAGTTCAAGCAGAAAAGTGCAAGTCCGAAAATCAGAAAAATCCTGAAACAAAAAGTTCAAAAATGGGCAATGCATCTCTATGATATCCTTAATTGGATACAGTTTCAGAGGGAAGAGAGAGGGTGAAACGCAGGAAAGTGTTAAAGGAAGTGAAAGAATCTAGAAGGTCCAGCGATCGATATTCCCTCGATGAGACCGCACCTAAATAAATGAAAGGGGTTTGCGACTGAAAGTCTGAAATTCTCTAAGGGGTTTGGATTCAATCTGGAGGACTGCTATACTTCTAGGGAAACATCGAAGTATCACCGGATGACTTTGCAAGGTATGTGGTTCCTAAAGGAGTGAGTACACTATTTTGCTTAGGGACAAGCAAAAGGCTAAGTCTGGAGGAGTTGATATATCATGGTTTTTACCCGTTTTTATACCATAATATATGTCCGTTTTATCAAGTCTTTTGGTATTTTCTAGTCTTTGGTATTTTATATTAGGTACAAGGACGTTTGGACTCAATTGGTGTTTACTGGAGAAATTTGGAGCTTAATGGAATGAGCAGCCAAAGTGGCGAACTCGGAATAAAGATTCAGAGACTGTATCGAGCGACACAGATGTTAGTATCGCTCGACACCAATGATTTGCAAGCGTCGAGCGACAGACTTAATGGTTTCGCTCGACACGATGTCCGCAGAAGCCCAAAGCCCAAGTTTTTGAGAGTTTCCTTTCTGCACCAAAAAGCCCAGATGTTTGCAATTGGGCCCAAGACGTGTTTGTACTCTATAAATACTTATTTTCAGCCATTGTTTAGGCTATGCTCTATTTTACTTAGAGATTTTATACTAGGGAATTATTATTCATGTCTATGTCTGAGTAATTCTCTAGTTAGGTTTTAGGGATTTTTCAATGGTTTAATGAAGAGTTGTAGAGTTTAATTACTTATGGGATTTTGCATTCATATTTATTATTCTTCACCTTGATTGCTTTGAATTCTGATTTAGGCTTGAATTAGATATCCTAGGTTGTTTAATAGATGAGACATCATTATTGAATTGCATGAATTTGAATCATAGGTGAGCAGAGATTCAATTCGCAACGACAGTTGGCTTTGGATCTCTGTGAACAATCAAACATGATCATTAAAGCTTGTTTAGATCAATCTGATTTCGCAACGACAGTTGGTTGTCTAGGGTTTAAACATAGATAATATTCGCAACGACAATTGGTTTGTTTTACATTAGTGTTTCGAGTTCTAGATTTGCACTTCATCAATCCCAATAGTAGTCTTATTCTGCAACTTCGATTTATTCTTGCGAATTCTCTAAAGCTTAGTGTTTTTCTATTATTGAATTTAAAGTCTTGCTTTCATCCTGATTTACTGTTTTCTGCAATTTTATTTACATCTTTTCTGCTTAGCATAATCTGAACCCTATTAATCTATTGTGCAATCTGATTCCCTGTGGATTCGATAACCCTAAGTACTGCACACGATATCTTGTTTGAAAGAGTGGTTCAAAGGAAAATTTGACCGTATCACATATCAACAAATTAGGGTTTATCAATGATATTTTTGATTCATATATATCTAGAATATATCAAATTTTTAGGAAAAAAAAGAAAAGAATATATCAAATTATAATGACAATTAATCGTAGATATTTTTTAACCAAAGGCAAAAAAAATATATAATAGAAATCATAAATTTTAGATTTGAAATTCGTTTGAATATCACCGGTGGTATGTGTATTTTACAATCAATAAGTTTTTTTTTTCTCAGATCTCATAATATCATATTCTTATATATTCAAAAAAAAACAAATTATATATATCCATAATAATAAAATTTATTTAAAGACAACTAAAATCAAATATCAAATATATCCGTTAAAATAAAACTCACATAAAGACAAAACTAAAATATATTGTAATAAAAACCCAACTTTCATTCTGGTGCATAGTTACCTCTCTAATAATATAATAGATTTGATTGTTGCGAATAAAGTGGTGCCTCGTCGGTTTCATTTCCAAGATTTTTCAAATTTAGTTTTCTCACAATTGTAAAAATAAACCATGCCATGTTTATTACTCCTTCCATTTCACAAAAATGATTTTTTTGAGTTTTTTTCACATATATTAAGAAAAACAATTAAACGGATGATTACTTTTTTTTTTCATGAATCACTTCTTTTTTACGACGAGGTGATTACTATCTCGTCTAGTCCTTTTAGTCATGTTCTTTCTGTTATGCTAAATACTAAGCTTTGATGATTGTTTGTGATAATACTAACAACAAGATCTGCTAAAAATAAGTCATCATTAATCGTAGTTATTATTTTTTGTCAGAATACTATAAGAAATTAATGACACTTAGTGTTATCTATGGTGACTTTAATCAGATACATAGTGGTAAAAAGTCCAGAATGTACTGGTGATTCGCTAGGCAGGGTTTTTTTGGGCAGAGGGGGGAGGTACGGGGGAGAAGCCCCCCGTGATACGGTATACGTCGGTTTACCGGGTTTTGAGATGTATATATATAAGATCTTAAGGTTTTGTATATTGTAACACACGAGTTTAATAAGAAACCCTAGACGGGATATTCATCTCAATCGTTTTTTTTTGTCTCTTTGCTTTATCGTTCTTATTCACAGCACTTAGAAAAGAGATAAAATCATGAAGGGATTCGAAATCAAACTGCCTATCTTTAGAAAAGAAAAAAAAAGAGACATTTAGCAACCGCATTGACGCGAGATAATGACAATGTTTGACTCTGGCTTGATGTTGTAGTCCCTATGGAGATGCAGAGGTTATGAGATTAAAATCTGAGTTAGGAGATGCAGAGGTTAAGAGAATTTTCTCAAGAGCTGTATATCTGTTTTTATTGGAGAAAACGACTTATTCTATCCTTTCTTTGTGAATTCTTCAACTTTTCAATCCAACTCTAAAGAGAAATTTGTCGATTTTGTTGTCGGTAACACAACATCAGTGATCGAGGTAACATTAAAATCGGAAACTGATCTCAAGTTACTACCCTTTGGTGTAAAATGTGATATATATATTTATGTTATGTTTCTTAGGAAGTATATAAAATGGGAGGAAGGAAGTTTGGATTCTTGAATGTGGGAGCATACGATTGTTCCCCAAGTTCATTGATCTTGGATCAGACAAAGATAGGATCTTGTTTCAAACCGGCAACCAAATTTATTGATATGCACAACAAAAAGTTTTCATATGCTTTAATGCGGCTACAACGTGAACTAACCGGATTTAGATACGCCCTTCATGACTATCATACTTCTCTATCCGAAAGAATCAACAATCCGACAAAATACGGTAACTAAACTTGGTATAATTACAAATATGTAATGAATCGATCTTTAGTTTAGCTTGAGGAACGTTTTTTGGTTTGTTTGTTAATTTTGAAGGGTTTAAGGAAGGCAAAAAAGCATGTTGTGGAAGCGGACCTTTCAGAGAAATCAATACATGTGGAAATCGAAGGGGACCTTCACAAAGTTACGAGTTATACGAAAACGTGACCGATTATTTGTTTTTCGATTCCTCCAATTTAACAGAGAAGGCTCATCGACAGATCGCAGAGCTGATTTGGAGTGGTCTGCCTAATGTCACTGGACCTTATAATCTCAAAGCTTTAAGCTTACTTAGAATAGCTAATGAATGTTTATAAAAATAAAGAGACGAGGTTTCTATATATATATATAGCTTGTCTAATCATTTGTTGGACTATAATAAGTTATATAGTACACAAATAAAAGCATCTCCATATAATATCATCTATCATATTATTATGTATCACATTATCCATATTTTTCTTTTGACAAAGAAAACAAACAAACTGTCATTATTTGTTTTTATGTCAAATCTCTTTTATGAAAACGATAATCTTTCGGATAGTACCGATGTTCTAATAATAATACCCGAAGACTGTTTGAAACCGAAGTTTTTCGGTATTAAAACACCCGAAGTGATTAAATAATGAAACTTGATGCCGAAAGAATTGTATTGATTTTGGCCCAAGCCAAAGGCCCATTTAAAACTTGGCTCTTTTTTATCGATGAAACTTCTCGGACCGAAGACATCGGTGCCAAACGAAACGAAGATGATATAAACCGAAGACTTGAGACGATTTCGATCCGAAATGAACACCCGAAACTGAGATTAATGGTGATACCAATGACCTCCGATTGCTTTTCAAAACCCGAAGACTCCGTTGTTTAGATTCACCCGAAGTGAACTTTCATCGATGTCAATGGAGATTTCGATTGTGACCCAAAAATGTGCATCCAAAGCTCCGACGCCGTTTAAAGAGCAAGACTTCTATTTCCACTTTGACCCAATGAAGATATGAAGATGACAAACAAGAATTCAAAAAATACCAAAATCCACGATTTTTTAGAGATGTGATGATTAATGGGCTTGAATCAAAGGCCCACTATGCCATTCCCGCGAAAGAACTTTCGTATCACTGGGGTGGGCAAACGGGAATGTGGGACGGGATCTAACGGGAACGGGAACGAGATTTATGGGACTAGAAAAATACGTCCCATTTATGTCCCATTTAAAATTTGGGACGGGAATGGGATGAAACGGGATGGGACGGGACGGGACGGAAAGTCCCATAGAATAATCGGACTCAAAAATTAGATTAAACGATGCTTCAATTTGAAAATATGTATACAACATGCTTTTCCAATTTATCAAAAGCATGTTCGAATTAAAGAAAATTCAATTGTATTCCATAAAAGTTAAAAATTTAAAATAAAACCATAATCTTCAAATTGAATCAAACTTAAACCACATAAATATCACAAATATCATGAATAAAACAAAACTGAATAAAAAAATGATCAATGAAAAAACAAGTTATATAATACAAACAGAGGAACTCAAAGTCTCAAACTACAGAAACAAAGTATATTCAAATCAAAAGAACAAAAGCTTTATAGGAAAAGCACCGACAACAATCAAACAACAAGAATAAACAAAGAGATAGAGAAGAATCATAATCAAAGTGAAGTGAAAGGATTTTTACCTCTTCGTGTAGCTCTGAGTAAAGAAGAGCAACCCTAAAAATTGTTTTGTTGTAATTAGGTTTACTTTTTATTTATATTCTATTCATTGTCAAATAATCTTGGCATATTGACGTTAATTATTACTTAATATATGACATAATACAATTCATCATTTTTTAATATATATATATCAAACGGGATTTTCAAACGGGATTTTGGGATATCATGTTCCCGTCTCGTCCCGTCCCGGTCCCAATCGGGGCTTGAAAGCTTGTCCCATATGGGAATATGGAAAATATAAAGGACGGGAATTCGGGAACGGTACGGGACGGGAATTCAGGAACGGGAATTATGCCCACCCAGTGCGTAGGACTGTCATTTGTGTCATCCTGCAGGAATGTTTTTCGTATCACTGTGCAAGAGTGACATTCATATTACTTTGCTGGAATAACATTTGTATTTCTGTATAAATACTTAGAATTAAATTTTTGATCCCGAGGGGTGTAAACAGTCAGCTCCCAGCTCGATAATATTAGCAATAATATTGCCGAGCGTTTAAAAGTTGTTTAAAATCATGTTTCAATGTAAACCGAAGACTATAGTTGTGGAACAATTGTGGGACCGAAGACTATAGTTGTGGAACCGAAGACTGTTTGAAACCGAAGTCTTTCGGTGTTAAAACACCCGAAGTGATTCAATAATGAAACTTGATGCCGAAAGAATTATATTGATTTTGGGCAAAGCCAAGGCCCATTTAAAACTTGGCTCCTTTTTATCGATGAAACTTCTTGGATCGAAGACATCGGTGTCAAAAGAAGATGATATAAACCGAAGACTTGAGACTTGATTTGGATTCGAAATGAACACCCGAAACCGAGATTGATGGTGATACGAATGACTTCCGATTGCATTTCAAAACCCGAAGACTCCGTTGTTTAGATTCACCCGAAGTGAACTATCACCGATGTCAATGGAGATTTCGATTATGACCCAACCGAAGACTGTTAGCATTGTACCGAAGACTTCAGTTGTGTATACGAAGACTGTTTGATACTGAAAGAATTGTATTGATTTTTGCCCAAGCAAAGGCCCGTTTAAAACAAGGCCCATTTACAACAAGCCCATTCCATTCATTCGCGCCAAAGAAGGAACGTTTGATTAACCTATTTTATTTACTTATATATATATATATGGACTTGGTTGATGAGAAGTCAGTCATATCTCATTCTACTCATTTTCTCCAAGGATCTTCAAAAAGTAAATTCTCTCTTTTTTTTTCCGTAGCTTTTCTATTCGCCGCCGATGCCATTTCACGATGGTTTTAGGAATTTCCGGTGGTTTTGTTCTTCATGTTCTTGAGGATCTTGGGTTTTTCGAAGAACATTGATTCAATCTTCGAGAATTGCTAGTGTTGATCTTCTTGGGTGTTGGCTTGATTTTGTTGATTTGTTTCTGGAAAATCATTAACTTAGATCCGAAATTGTGGAAGAAACTTGTTGAATTATGTTGTCGGCAAATCCAAATTCGCCAATGTGTTATTAAAAACAGCTTCTTATACTTGAATTTTTTTTATCCTAACTATTTGTTCCTCACTTTACCCCGAAGGTCTTATCGATGTTGATAATCTCATCAAATTCATCAAAGATCGAATGCGCGCTAAGTCTTCTCGACAACCAGTCCGTTGATTCGTTATTCTTGTCAAGTTCGTCAACATGTCAGGATTACCTACTGCTCGTCAAAAGGGAAAGAAGCCGATCCTGTGGCTAAAGAGAAAGTTGCGGTTGAAGTTGCGAAACACACTGAGCATGATTTACTTTTGGTTACGGACCCGAAGGCTGTTCAAGAACCTGATGTTGTGTTGGCACTTCTTCGTCCTCCGAGTTCAAGCCTCGTTCCTAACGAAGGAACAGACAAAGAAAAAAAGGAAGAGAATGAGAATGGTAGACTTAAGAGGAGACTGACAGAAGAAGAGAAATCCAAAGAAAAAGCTATTGGCGATGGCATGAAGAAACAGAAAGGTGTCGTCGGTGTCGAGTCGAGACCCGTACTGATATCTTCTACTTCTCCTTCGGACGGTAACGTTTCTGATGAGGCTTCCATCCTAGCTCTGCGACTTGCAGAATTTTGCCCCGAAGCTCGCTTGCTTCATGAGCCTGGCTACTCCAAAATTCCCAGCACCGATGTCTTTCACCAGCTCGTACTTCTCCATATCGATAACCCTAATTCCAAACACACACAAACAAGCAAACGAAAAAAACCAAAATTCTCCAAATTCTCGTTAAATTTCAAACCCCAGTTCAAGCCCTAGCAGCTAATAACGATTTCACGTGAAATCCTAAACAAGACAACAAAAAAACACCCAATCAATATCCCAAAATCAAGGATGCGATTCCGAGATCTCGCGATTTTGCAAAGAAAGTGAATAGAAAAAGAAAAAAAAAGGAAAGAGATGACGATGGGAGAAGATGATTGAGATTTGGATTGGAGAGATTTGAAGGCAAAGCGAAGAATCGACCTTTTTTTTTGTTTCGTTGGAATTGTTTTTTTTTTCTTGTTTTCGGTGAAAAAAATAATTATAAGAGACGGAAATTGTTTTTCTACGAAATAAAATAATAATTGATAATGATGAGAAGAATGAAGAAGAATCTCCCTCGCTAGGCTCTCATGATGCTTCGTAATTTCTTTTTCATTAAATGGAATTTAAATTTTTGATAATGTGGGCCCCATAAGTTTCCATGCGATCTTGTTGACAAAAAAAAAAAAAAATTCCATGACAAAATAATTTCATAGTGATTTAAAAATTTTGTATGAATACGGTACGTACATATACCATATACTATATATGAGTGCTTTTTGTACTGTTTTTATGAAGTTTTTACTTTTTACTATTTTTTCTTTAAACCCCATGTATTTTTTTCTGTGTACTAAAACTTTTTTTCTAAAAATGGATAGCTTTTTTCTTGTTGTATTTATAATACTATACCAAATAGTATACAACATGATCTACCATGTCCTATGTAAACTTTTTCAAAGTTATAAATAAAAAATGTTCAAAAAAAAAAAAAAATGGATAAGTTATGTTGTTAGTTATTTGAGTAGCCTAACGTTGTCTTGTAGTTGTTAGGAATGGACCGTTAGTTAGTACTAATTGTAGATTGAAGTCTAAATTCTCAAGTTTCTAAAGACATTATTATATCTTTAAATTGTCGGTATGAAGATAACTGGAGGTGGTGTGTAATTGTAGAACTACACTCAGATAATAGTACAATGATAATGACTCCTTAGTTATATTCACAATAAACTTTGTTTATAAGAAAGAAAAACATCACTACCAAAGAAAACTACTAGAAGTAGTAATAGTTTCCTTTTTTTTTTCATGAGAATTTGCACCGGTAAGCAAAGCTATTTGGAGTATTTAAATAAAAGGCAAGTTCAGATATGTTGTCATTGGTGTGAGATGAAAATGCCACCAAGCTGGACCGAAATAGCCTCACGCGACTTGTAAGCAGTGTTCGATGTGGGGACCCAGTATTAAATGTAAAGGTCCACCAAATATGTACTTGCCGTGTGAACCCGCGAATAATGATGAAAGTTGACTAGAGTAGGATTTTGTAGGGCATTAATTGTGGGTTCATCCCGCCTATGGGTAACCCTAGAGGCAGACGAAATCACAATCAATAAAGAGAGTTAACTGTTTATCTTCTCTATTGATCGAAATATCTCCTTTTACGGTTCATTCATTTTCTTCTCTGCAAATCTCTCTAATTCTTTTAGCCAAATCATTCTCTAATTCTTTTAGCCAAACCATTCTGTAAATCCGCTGAAGTTCTCTCTTTGCTGTAGATACTCGAATTTCTTTGATTTTCGATGGAGACTTTGCCTCTTCGCCTCTTTGCTGATAAACACGAGCCTGTTGGTGACCGCGTTAATTGTTATTTCAAGCTGAATGTTGTGAGGACGATCAATCGTGCCCTGTTACCCGAAGAATTGGAGCGAATCCGGCCTTTTTCGGTGGATTATTGGATCTGCCCTCTAAACCTACTTTTTCCGGCAAGCTTGCACATTTCCTTCTTACCAGGCAACTCGTGGTCGACCGGAAAAATGAGATGTGGGTGGTTTTTGCCGGAAAACCCATAAAATTTGGGCTAAGAGAGTTCTCAATTGTAACCGGTCTCAATTGCAATCCTCTTCCGGTGGTCGATAGTGATAGGGTAAGAAGCCCCGTTGGAACCACTCCTTACTGGTTTACTTTGTTCGGGGGTGATGAGAACATAACCGGCGAGAAGTTGGTTTCTCTGCTCAAGAAGCCGAAGAACCTGTCACCGGAGTTGAGAATCAAGTACGCATGTTTGCTATTAGTCGATGGTCTAATATGCTGTAAGTCATTTCATATGAAAATACCCAAGGCGCACGCCGAGATGATTCGGGACTTGGATTTCTTTCTGAATTTTCCGTGGGGACGGCATTGCTTTGAGATGACGATGCAGTGTATCAAGACAAGGACTGTGACCCAGCTCTCTCAACAAACCGTTGCTGTTCAAGAGTTCATTCATGCTTTGCAGCTTGTTATTCTCCAAGCTGTTCCTGCTGCGTCTCTTGCCATTGAGGATGGTTCGGATCCTGAGTCTGGGGATGAGGATGGTCGTCGTGTGATAACATTGAAGCTAGAGCGGTTGTGGGAGATCGATGGAGGACATGAGGTTTGTTTCATTACTACATACTTTATGTATTTTATTACTTGGGAATCTATATATCTGTGTACCATCGTACATTCTTGTGTAGATGGATATGGTAGAGATTAGATATGTATGTTTTCGTTGTCGGTTTGGGTTGTGTGGTTAGTTGTCCATGCGATGTTGTGGCACGTTAAATGATGTTATACTTCTCTATGTACCTTTGTAGACATTTATTGTAAAATATGACTACATATGTCCATGTTTGCCTAATCTCTTTTGTATAATCCGTAGGTTAATGTTGTTCCTGTCATTGGGGGAGGCAATGGTGATGGTGATTATAGTTGGCCGAATCCTGGGCCTGATCCAAATGTTGATTACATGGAGAAACTCATCATGGAAGGGAGCAAGTTTACTAGGGAAATGTTTGAAGGTGGAATTGTGGCTGTTTGTGCTGCGAAGCAAGATGGAAAAAGGAAGAATGTTTCTAAGGAAGAGGATGATGATTTCTAGAGTGATGACCCTAAGCCAAGGAAGAGATTTCGTGGTGTACGGCACCGTAAGGGTGCGTCAATGTCTGGTGGGAAATCTAAGAGTAAAGATGTTGTCACCGACCATGTTGCGCTAATAGCCGAGTGTAAGAGAATGATTATTGACTCAGTTAAGGATGATCAGAAGCATGTTGAGAGAAACGTTGAGAAGAAAAGCGGTTCCCGCTAGTGTGGACAGAGATGAGGTTAGTTTCAGATTGTGTTTTTCTTATGTTATTTTTATGTTTTATGTCACTTCACACATTTTATATTGGTTCAGCCTTCTGGGGTGGTTCCATCAGAAGTTGGGGGTTTCCAACCCTCTGCTACTGTACCTTCTGGGGTGGTTTCACCAGAAGTTGTTACGGAGTCTGTCCCGGTTCATCCCCCATACGTGTCTACCAATGCGAAGTTTCAGATGCTTGCCAATTCAATTGTCTTGAGTAGTAAGTATGTAATGTTGCAATGTATGGACTGCTATAATGATCTATAAGGTGTTATTATGTTGTATTACCTGTTTTGGTACAAGATAACAATCCAGCGATTCACTTACATGGTTATAATTATCTGTACATGAAACTTACTTTTGGAGAATCACTTGTGCTAGAATATGGTGACCTTCTTGGTATTGCATGCTGCATTGAGCCAACTCGTCCTAATGTAAGTGATTTTCATTTTCAAGTGTTATACGTTGTAGGTCATGGATTCTTGTGTTTCGGTTATGAGAGATGGTATCCTCAATGGTCCGAAGTTTGATTCCACCGTCAAGGTGGCATTCTGCCGAGTGGATTTGTCGTTGCCTTAGCTTGCCAGTATGGAAAGTTCAAGAAGTCTACCAGGAAGGATGCGTTTGAGTTTGAACAGTCAACAATTGATCATGTCTAAGGGCGGATGAAGGAGTCTTGTAAGGAATGGGTGGTTGACATTGGGAGGATATATTTTCTTTTCAACCTGGATCGCAGCCGGTGGACTGGGGTGTGTGTTGACTTGCACGACCGTACTTTGACTGTGTTTGATCCATCGTTGGCTGAGATGCGGGCCTCTCGTATGAAACCAGAATTTGACTTTATATGTGAGATGTTCCCCTATGTTGTCAGGAAAGCGGCGACTAATGATCTGATGAAGAACTACAAACTTGCGCCATTTTTGTTTAAGAGGGATAATCAGGGTGTTCAGGTTGCTTCTAGGTCAGAGACTGGCATGTTGTCTTTGATGTTGATTGAAAGACATGTTTGTGGGTCAATTGACCAGATGCCAAACATTCGTGAGCGCGTTAAGCAGCTTGTTGTGGACATGTATGAACATTGTTGTGGTGACATTGATGTTTGAGTACGGTATTGGATTACTACTCATGCATCTGTTTTCGATTTGAACTCTTTTATTTTCCCTAAGACGTTTCATTTTGGAACTCTTCCTTGCCTGGTAATTGGAAGTTTAAACTGGAAACAAGTATGGCTTGTATGTTTTTTGGCTACTAAGTCACTTAAACTACAATGCATGTTTCTGTCAAATTTTATGAAGCCATTGGCTAAGTTAACATGGTAAATTATTCTAATTACCTGTGAATAATTTGGATGTACAGTCAACGATGACCATACCGATGCAAAAATAAAGATATACATGTTTTTTAGGCGCAATGGTTCGTCTTGGTCGTCCATATAACCTTATATATGGTTACAAAAAGTTGGATTACTAGTTGGCCGTGTATGCTAATTTGTAGCGTGTTATATTTCTGGCTGAATTACTATTGTTTTATTTGGATATTTGCAATAGTGGATAGATCGTATGTATGAAGGGGGAGGTTGTTGCACTTAATAAACATAATAATATTTTACATTCATTTCAAGGTTTGCATGTAGGCATATTACACATCGTATTCTGGACGTTTCATGATTTTTATCAAATTACTTAAAGTACAATTCCCTTATCCGGGAGAATATTTTATAATAGGTTCACGCAGGGACATCATTTATGTTACATGTGGAAGTGAGTGGATCCTTTGTTAAGATCCAGTCAAAAATTTCCACTTCTTGATCATTATCTGCATTAATAGACAAGGGCAGGGCCTTTAATAATCGAAAGTTGCTGGTAGGATACGGAAAATTTGCAGCTACTACCTGTGAGATGAATAATCTTATTAATATGACAATGGTACAAAATTGGCCATTTAAGTTTTTGTATCCGTGTACGTCATTAAGTAGCACTTTATATTTACGGATGCGCATAAGTACTTACCGTTATTAGTTTCATTCTTCAGCTGGTTGGCATTTTACAGGTGAATACTTCCTCGTCATTATTTTCCTGGGTGCCTCGTTCATAACAAACCAAGTCATAATATTGCACCGTATAATTTTTGATACTATGTGAATCTCATGTAATAGATTACCCACTAAGTTATAACGTTCCCTATTACATGTCATATTAATATACCTTAAACTCTCCCGAAGAAAGGTATCTATATCGTTTTGGCCTACCTGGTGGCCTCCTTGTCAATGGTGGGAGAACGTTCATCTCACATATTGCTGGAGGGACAACAACTGTGGAGTTGAAATCGGGGACTGGCATGATGCTCTCATGGTAAGCAAATTTCCAGAAGAATGTTCCGTACTCCGCTGCAACCAGCCTTTCAACCTTTATGTCGGCCTTGATTGCGGCTCCAACAACATACGGACAAGGGATCTTTAGCATGTTGAACTCCTCGCATGAGCACGTTTTCTCCCGGATGTCGACGATGGAGGCATTCCCCCCTTGAGGCTTGACCTCATACTTCTCGTTGTTGACCTTTAGAACCAAGAAAGATCCGGATCGCTGGAAATTGGTGTGGACAAGTTCCACTACCTTTGGGGTTATGGCCGAAGTGTGGTTTGCGCCTTTGTCACGACGCTTGGTGAACCAAGCCATGAGGGTTCCTCGGATGTATTCGAGCATTAAGACAATTGGTAGTTCCCTTGCCTCCCTCAAAACTGCATTAAACGACTCCGCCACGTTACTTGTCATTATATTATAACGCTCACCGTAGAAGTGTGATCTTGTCCAGTGGTGGAACCCAATGTCTCGGAGGTATTGGGCACATGGTGGGGATAACTTCTCAATCTTGGCAAAATGCTCATTGAAAGCTGATTTGCGGTATGCGTGAGCCGCCCTTGAAATCAAGGGTGCTTGTATCTTTGCCTTGAACCGGACAGCAACATTACGCTGGAGGTGGACGATGCAAGTAGTGTGGTTGGCCTTTGGATAGACCTGGAGTTTGTGTGGTGTTAGCAATTGATGTACTCGAACTTAGCGTGATTCTGTTTTAAATAGATACCTAACACATGTTGCCTTCTTTTATAATCTGAATATAAGGTAATTTCATTATTCGTTATTATTATCTATGAAATAACATAGTTCGTTATACCTACTTATAACCCCGTTTCTTATCTCATACATTGCTAAGTCCAGAGTAAATTGATGAGTGGCGGTCCGATACAAACGACACCTCTTCACTGTCCGGGATTATTTTCTTCAACATCTCAAAGAACCATTCCCATGCCTTATCATTTTCGCTATCCACGATGGCGTATGCTACGGGAAAGATTTGGAAGTTCCCGTCTTGTGCACTTACTGTCAGAAGGCATCCCAAGTAACGGCCTCAGAGGTGTGTCCCGTCTACCACGAAAAATTTGCGCATGAATTGTATCCCCCGAACCGAGGCACCCAGGGCCACAAAGCAATACTTGAATCGTGCGTTTCCTGCATCATCTCGTTCTGTCAGAAGTCCCGTAATTGTTCCGGCATTGGCTTGCTTTAATATATGCAAATATATGGGCAATAAGCCGTAACTGCCTGCGGCGAAACTCTTTGCACAGTCCAAGGCCAGCTCTCTTGCTCGCCACGCTTTCCAGTAGCTGACGTTGACGCTATGGTCAGCCAACATTTCACGCATAACCTCCATTGGTCGTGGTCCAATCCCGCATCCTGCATATCGTTGGCGCATCTTGTGGAAAATCATTGATGTTGTAGCTTGGCGATGGTATTGGGCTCGTACGTCCACAAAACATATGTGGTAAAGGGTGGCCGTTCTCACTTGGAAGTAGTCAGACTGGTCAATGCGGGAGACGTAAACCCTCCAAGGGCATGTTGTGGAGAGGCACCTAACGATGACATAGTCATTGTTTGATCGTTCGGGCTTGTAACTAAAACGCCGGTTGATTGTGTGGACAGCGATTTTCACCTTGCAGTCTTCCTTGTTCTTGAACACAAGCCCCACAAATAACTCATCGCCTTCGTACGCAATGTCGAAAACCACATTCATAGTTGCTTAAAAACCTGTATAGACCAACCCATAATTCTCGTTAGTTAGGAATGAGTTCAGGTAGAGAGATATGTTACTTTATCCGCATATCGCGCTATGATTTAATATAGTGTCCTACTGTACCTTCTGGTTCCACATCATCCACGATGGGTGCGGCGTCCCTTACAAATATGAATGGCGGGAGCTCCGTTATTGGTAAATCTACCTCGGCAAGTGGGTCCTCTAGGTTGAACCCTGCCGCTGGGGTGTTTTCTGACACTGTGAACATACTTTTATTAGAACTTTACAAAAGTTATTTTCAATATTAAACGGTTAGGAGAAGCCCTACCTTCTTCGTCAAACATTGCTACAAGGTTTCTTGTCATGCTAGCACTTTGTGTGTGACCTTCGGAGGAGTCCTCATCACCAACAAGGATATCCAAGGATTTGGAATCTGTCGAGCCGCTGCATACAGATTTGTAGCGCTTCACCTCACCTTGTACCCCTCCACAGTCTCGACCTCCTTCACTTAGCCAAGCTATGTCCTTACCCTCGCTACACCGCCTTTTTCTTTAGGCGGTTGCGTCAGGGCTATGTTGGAATTGGGTATGGTTGGTAACTCAACATTGATTCGGTTGGCGTTTCTGTGCACACGGACCACCTCGGCGTACGCAAAACCATGATCCACCGGCACAACGCTGAATGTATCTAGCTCGAGGGCCATGTTCTTTGGTAGCGGTACAACATACAATTTCAGCTCATGCAAGTCGACCCGCATCGCAAGGAACATGTCCATGTCCCCGTCGTTTCGGATGTGGATTGGGACGGGTTTCACCATCCCCTCCGGATCCATCCATTGTGGCATTTCGTACGTCAGCTCCACGTCCTCTTGCTCTAGGTTGATTTTTAGCTCCGTTTTCACCTTCGCCCGGACTGCCTCCAAACCTTCACCTTCACGCAACTTGATTGTTTTACTTAAACGGTTTTGGAACACAATGAACCTCCAAACACCATCGGTCCCTTCTCTCCACCACCCTTGCTCAGCCTTAACACCGTCGCTCAGTATCTCACTTAGTGTCACCATCTTCCTACCTACAATATAGCAAACCAAAATAAATATTAGTCAACCTTATACATAACATAACCCATTAAGTAAGATGGTAGACCTGCATATCACCGTACCAGTTAAGAAAACACTTGAGGAAGCACTGTTGTTTGTATAGGTGAATGGTTTCTCTTTGTTTGGGATGGTTATCTACAACCACCCCCAACTCTCCTATATATGAATTGGAATTTTTGTAACTATTCACCCGTAACCCTACTTCCCGCTTCATTACTCACCTAACACACAAAATGATGAGATCTCCATTGTAAATGCCAATTAATGTGGGCGTCTGCATTAAACGCGCTGTCGGTCTTACGCCTCACGAACGATGACGTCACGCCGTCAATCCATCTTGTCGCCTCAATAAAAGACCACGCACAGCATGCTCACGCGGTTTGTGTTCACGTGGAGAGAGAGGTTTTTCATGGTACCCTTTTGTTAATTCATGCTAACAAAACTTGTCATTGCTATTTTCTTAATTAAGTTACCGATTCTTGCCAAGTCACAAATTCTCTCTTTTTTTATTTGGCCTACACGGTGTCGGAAATATTTTATTTTGTATTTATTGCGGAAAAATAAAGTTTAACATTCTTCATACCTAACGATTATATCTAAAAACAACTGTAATCGTTGTCGTATTGCAGTAAATTAGACATACGAAGTACAAAATTAAAATTAGTATTTAATCTTGATCAATACAGTAACTCTACAAACATAAAGTTTTGTGAAATTAAATAAATAATAGTTGAACTAATGACGCATTTAATAAGACTCTATATGGGCTTTTAAGGCTTTAGGCCCAGTTAGTTTTATCATTTAATAAGACTCTATATGGGCTTTTAAGGCTTTAGGCCCAGTTAGTTTTATCACCCAAAATCTCTTCAAGGCGATTCACTGATGATCCTCTCTGCACTGTACTCTCTTGTCTTCTCTTCGTTGGTCTCTCGCTCTCTCGATCGCTCGTTGATGAGAAACGAGAGAGCTGAAACTGTATTGCGAAGATGCAATTTGTGCTAGATTGAAATAAAATCATCGAGCTTAAAGTCATTGGTATAACGCATTTCTCATCAGCGTCTTCGTCTTCCTCAGATCTGATCGTTCGTCGGGTTTTCGCGATGTCGTCTTCTTCCTTCGCCGCCGTTTTCGTATTCATCGTTCCCGTTTCAGCTATCGCACCTGCTCTTTCCTCCGAGTCAGATCACAAGGTTAGACTCGGATCTCCCGTGTCTGCATTTCGTTACGCAGCTCGAATCCAGCTACTGTATCCGTAAATAGATCTTGTGATTTGCATGGTGTTTTTGATTGATTTGTTTCTCTCTTGGATCTGTTTGTTTTTTCGGATTGATCCCAATTGTGTCATTGTGATTTAGGTTTTTCGTAATCGCTGCTTTATGAATAGGTTTTGCTATAATGGGATTGAGATTCTCGTTTATTTGATTGGGAAAAATCGGAAAAGATCATTTTCATCAATGCTTTTTGTGTCTACCTTTTTTCAGTATCAAGCTGATGAGCAGGTTACACTGTGGGTGAACAAAGTTGGACCATATAACAATCCACAAGAAACATACAACTATTACAGTCTTCCATTTTGCCGCCCATCTGGAAACAATGTTCACAAATGGGGTGGTCTTGGTGAAGTTCTTGGTGGAAATGAGCTGATTGACAGCAGATTGTGATTAAGTTTTTGAGTATGTTTCATTTCATATGCGAGCTTATAGTTTCATACTAGTGATCTTGTGTTCTAATTACGATACTTATTTTTGTGTTTTTTTTTTCCGCAGAGAATGTTGACAGAAATGTTATTTGTCAGCTTGAACTCGATGATGCCTAAGGTCAAGCATTTTAAAGATGCCATTGAATCTAGCTACTGGTTTGAATTCTTTATGGGTATGTTTCACATTTCCTTTGTACATATTGCATGCATTTTATCTTCAAACAAAAAGATATGGCAGTTTTCTACTATGTAAAGTTTGGAAAGATTTTGTATTTGCTAAGTTTTCTTAATTTTTGTTCATCATGCAAATCTACAATATGCTTATATTTATCTTTACTGCATTGCCAGTATCATTTACAGCATTGGAAAATGTAGGATATATTTTTTTTGAAATATATGTATATTTACTTTTTCTTACAATAATGGAGCTCGAATGGTAACTTTTTTGGATCACTAACCTGTGTTTTCTTTTTCTGGCATCTGATCTGTGTGGAATTTCATCGGGTGATTCTAACTTCAGATGATCTGCCTTTGTGGGGTAAGAGCTTTATATTTACTTGAAAAATCCAAAATTTATCATTTTCCTTTTTTTTTAGTTTTAGATGGTTTAATAGCGTCTCATTACTACTCTAGGCTTTGTGGGTGAGCTGCATCCTGACAAAAATAGTGAAAGCGGCAAGCATATGCTCTACACGCATAAGAACATTGTTGTCAAATACAACAAAGGCCAGGTCAGTTGTTGCTAGACCATCAGACAATAGTATGGATATCATCTGACCTACATGCTGTGTTCTTACTTTTTTTGTTTCCATAGATCATTCATGTTAATCTCACTCAAGACAACGCAAGGCCACTGGAAGCAGGCAGGACAGTGGAGCTGACGTATTCTGTGCAATGGGTTCCAACAAATATCACATTTGCTCGCCGCTTTGACGTATATCTGGATTATCAATGTTTTTAAAACCGGACCGGGAGACGAACCGGAACAGCTTCCGGGTCATGGGTCAATTCGGTTCAACCGGGTCTAACCGGGTTCACATATTAATTATAATTATATAATATATACATATATGGTAATAGATTTAATAGTATCTTAATAAAAAAAAATATATATATGGTAATAGATTTATTCTATTTCCTAAATAATATACATATATTAGTATATTACATTAGTACTATACCTTTGATTTATTGCTACAAACTTAAAAAAATACTTAAATAAAATTATTTGTAAACCACACGTGTACACGTATACCTTAGAAATCATTCACTCTTCCTAACTTCTCTTCCCTTCTCTCAAAACTGCCGCATAACTCGTCGAATTTTGTAATTATTTCATATGTTTTTATGATATTTTTAAATCAATATACATATGAAAAAAATCAACAAAATCAAGCCAACACCTCAAAAAACCCAAGATCCTCAAGAACACGAAGAACAAAACCACCGAAAATTCCTAAAACCACCGTGAAATGGCGTCGGCGGCAAATAGAAAAGCTACGGAGAAAAAAGAAAGAGAGAATTTACCTTTTGAAGATCCACAGTTTCCTCCTTTGGCTCTGTCTCTCTCTCTTCTTTCTCTTCGACTAGAAACAAATATCACAGATTTCAGAATCAAATCGTTCGCTAATCACTTAGGTTTCGATTGAATACTCCAAATAAAGGAAACAAAAGTTGCGAAAGAGAAGAAGATAGATTTGATAGAATATAGGGATATTATGTTACTTATCTTGTAGATATTCTTGTTAATATCTCACTTGCTTTCCTGTTTTTATGTAACAACTTCAGCTATAAATAGCTTGGAAAATAGATCAATCCCGATCAAGGAAATTCATCATCTAACAAGATTTGGAATCAAATGAGCAAACGTGGAGTTTGTAGTGGAAACATTCTAAAGCTTGAATATGGCACATGATTGAAAAACTGGAATCGCTTTTCTTCCTCAGAGAAAGCTACAATTTTTTTTTTTCGTCTCTTGCGACCAAAAATCACTCTGTCCTCTCACACTTCGCCACGTATCACTTATGAGACGTCTCACCGAAAATTTGGCCAAATATTTGCTTTATTTTATTTTATTTTTAAAACTATGAAACCTCTTCGGTATCACCGATGCAAGTGCTCAAGATTAGACCATAAAACAAAATAGACCAAGTACTTTGCCTAAAAAATAAGACAAACATCAAAACATGGGAAGCTCAAGATTAGTTTCGATAATCTTCTTCTTTTACACGATAATCAATTGCAAAGAGAACAACAATCTTATAACAAACCAAGCTGCTTTGTTCGTGTTCGGAGATTCTGTGTTCGATGCTGGAAACAACAACTACATCGTTACTATTTCAAATTTCCGATCAAATATATGTCCGTACGGTCAAACCACTTTCAAGTTTCCCACCGGAAGAGTCTCGGACGGACGTTTGATTCCTGATTTCATTGGTAATATGACAAAACTACTCTCTTTCACTAGTTTTATTTTCGAGATTTTATTTAATGGATTGCTAACGTGATAGCTGAGAAAGCATGGTTACCTTTGATTCCGCCAAATTTACAACCAAGCAATGGTAACAATCAATTTACATATGGAGTAAATTTTGCTTCTGCCGGCGCTGGAGCTTTGGTTGAAACTCATCCCGGATTGGTAGATATCTAAATTTTTTTTTCTTTTCATTCGTTTCAATATATATGTTGTTTTGACACTTTTCAATTCAAATTAAAAAAGATAACTGTAAAAATTATCTTAAATTAGTTTGGATAATTTTTAAACTAAGTATTTATGATAAAGTATTAAGAAATGTGTTCATGACAAAATAAAAAAGGAATAAGGTAGACATATAGATCAATGTATGAACTTTATTACTAAAACCGTATGTTATAGTTATTTACCTAATTTTGTTTTTTTACCACTATAACTATTGAAGGCGATTAATTTAGGAACTCAATTAAACAACTTCAAGAATGTTGAAAAGAGGTTAAAATCTGAGTTAGGAGATGCTGAGGTCAATACAGTTTTATCAAGAGCTGTTTATCTCTTTCATATCGGCGGCAACGACTTATTCTCTCCCTTTTATGCAAATTCTTCAACTTTCCCATCCGATACCAAAGAGAAATTCGTCGATTTTGTTATTGGTAACACGACATCAGTGATCGAGGTAAAATATAAAATAAAGTTATCAAAATTTGGTGTAAAAAGTGAGATATATTTATGTTATGTTTCTTAGGAAGTATATAAAATGGGAGGAAGAAAGTTTGGATTCTTGAATGAGGGAGCATATGATTGTTCACCAGCCTCACTGATCGTAGACAAAACAAATATAGGAACTTGTTACAAACCGATATCAGAGCTGATAAACTTGTACAACAAAAAGTTAGCGGATGTTTTAAGGCGGCTACAACGTGAACTATCGGGATTTAGATATGCCCTTCATGACTTTCATACTTCTCTATCTGAAAGAATCAATAATCCGACAAAATACGGTAACTAAACTTGGTATAATTATAAATATGTTATAAATCGATCTTTAGTATAGCTTGAGGAATTATTTGTGTTTTGTTTTGCTTGTTTTGAAGGGTTTAAGGAAGGCAAGAAAGCATGTTGTGGAAGTGGACCACTGAGAGGAATCAATACGTGTGGAAACCGATTGGGAACTTCACAAGGTTACAAGTTATGCGAAAACGTTACCGATTATTTGTTTTTTGATCCCTCTCATCTGACAGAGAAGGCTCATGAACAGATCGCAGAGCTGATTTGGAGCGGCCCACCTAATGTCACTGGACCTTATAATCTCAAAGCTTTATTTGCACTTAAGCTTACTTAGAATCGCTCATGTATATTTATGAAAATAAAAGGCAAGGTTGCTAGATATATATATATATATACTAGGTTAGGACTCACGTTGATATTAAGTTTATATTAAAAGTTATTCAAAGAAATATTTATATTTTCGTTAGTAACCCGTTGAATTACTAAAATATATCGATATATAGTAAAATACGCATCTTAAATCATTAGATATCAAATTTTTATGTACATTTTCATGTTATAATTTATCTTAATATCGATATTTATCAAATTTTTATGTACATTTTCATGTTATAATTTATGATATCAAATCAACAATCCCAAAATATATAAGTGTAATTCAATTCATATTCTTAATAACAAAGAAACCATATTACTATATTCTTCCCCATAATGAATATATATTCTTCAAATAATGTACAGTTAAATTAGCACATAATAAACTTCATGTAAATAATTTCATAATACGTATAAAATTATTTTAATAGTAGTTATATTGTTATTATCTTTTTTAAATATACAATTTTCATTTTATACAATTTCCATTTTTTAAAAAATATTGAAAGTTAAGTCAAAATTTTTGTTTTAAGTGATTCTATAATTATGGTAAAAATATGCTTATAGATTTATGCAATCTTTGCAATGGCTATGCATATCTTAAGTTTTTTAATTTAGATCTTCATATAGTTAAATTTGGACATAATAAACTTAATGTAAATAATCTCATAATACCTATAAAGTTATTTTAATAGTAGTTATATTGTTATTATCTTTTTAACTTATCAATTCACTATTATAAATTTTTGTTTTAAATATTTGTTTAGTTACTTAACAATGACATTGTTAATTTTCCATTTTTAATTTTAATTTTTCCTAATTAATTTTAATATTTAACACATGTCACCATCTCAATTAATATTAAACGCACGTCACGATCTCCATAAATTACAATTTCGCTTACGTGTCGAGTTCTCGTCGACGAGCTTCTCTTTTATATAATAAGATATATATATATATATATATATATATATATATATATATATATATATATATATATATATATATCATCTAAGTCATGTACTTTGTGTTTAAATTAACAATAATATTGAATTTTAAAAAATAATTTTTTTTAATTTGTTTCAAACCGATCAATGCCAATATACTTGATTAAGCTCAAGATCTCGTTTCATCTTTTTTAAACGGTCATAATGATCTTGATTAATCTCTGCGATAATAACTGCAAAGAAAATTGCCAAAATTAAGTCCCAAAATAAAACATCTACTTGGGATTAGTCGATTAGACATAGTCTTTTTTTTTGTAAACGATTAGACATAGTCTTTAGAAGAAGAGATAATAAAATAAAAAACTTTGGAAAAGCAAACAAAGACATTTTAGCAAATGCAATGTTCGGACATAATGACAAGGTTCGAGCCAGTCTTGATGTTGTAGTCAGCTACGGTGCGAGTGTCTTCGAGAAGATTGCCTTGAAAGATCAATTTCTGCTTGTCCACTAATGGACCTCCTTGATCATGGATCCTGTACTTGACTTTTCTAATATAATCGGACCCATTCACTTCTAGGTTAAATGTTTTCCCCTTAAGTGTTGATACAAAAATTGTCATGACTTCATCTTCACCAGGACCCGAATCGGGATCTAAAACCAAAACTAATTTACGAGTCGTATCTCCATGGATCTTGATGTCGATAGGCTCGGAGGTATCTTCAACCTCTAGGTTTATGCTCTTTCCTGTCCCCGTATTGATCCAAATATGCATTGTAACACCAAAGGGAAAACTGAAAAAGAAACCAGAAAATAAAATTGAAATTTAAGACCAAATCAATTGATAATATAAAAGATTTAAGGTTTTAAAAAGGAAAACGCTTATTTCAGACACATACCCTAAAAGAGAAATATGGAGACAGCTAAAGACAAACTTACGATCTTATCTTTGAGTAGTTCTTTCCTTTGTTTTGAAATTACCCATAAATTTTTGTTTTGTTTTGAAATTACCCATAAATTTTTAACCGTTGTGATGGAAACGGCTATTCTCTTGATATTTGTTTTGAAATTACCCATAAATTTTTAACCGTTGTGATGGAAACGGCTATTCTCTGATTTTTGTTTTACTATGTTTCAATTTTCAAATTTGATTTCTTACCGTTGTGAAGAAAAATGATGCGTGTTGGAAATTGTTTCCCATTTTTTTTTTTACTTTTTGGCCGTTGTTAAAAGGAAAAGTCCCCTTGGTTTACATTTTCGCTTTTTTAATACATGTTTAAAATTTTCGTTTCACGACCGCTTGAAAATATTACTCCTGGTTTCAATTGAAATCTTAAAATATTTTTGATAATTAATTATTCACAAGAAACATATTAATCATTTATTGATTAGTCTTTTTTTGTGGGTCAAAAAGTGATTAGTCTCATTCATATTATCATTTAGGATTTAATATTACCGGTATTAACGAAGAAGAAGATTTAATTTTTGCGATGTAATAATTTCGCTTTTGTTGTTTTAATCGTCTTCCGTATATAAGACACGTATTTCCGTATAATTATACTTCGCAAAGAAATTATGCAGACTTTGTATTTCCGATTTGAAATAAATGAAGTTTAGTGGGAAGAAAAGATTAGACGACAAAATAGACTAACAAAACAAATGCATGGAACAGTACATTGAAACTTTTTTTTTTTTTTTTTTATAAAATTTGAATATATTACTAAAAGGGAAATGTTGTAGATTTACAAAGCTTTAAAACCAGAAGTTACAGAGGCCCCAAAAAATAAAAAGCCGTTTGGAACTAAAAATGGGTTAAAATTAGTGCCTTACTATGAGTAAGTGAACCATTGAGACAAAAGACAACTACATCGTCTCCGTGAGTAACGCGCAAGTAATGAGTCTCTTGTAGTTCGGTCTATTCGCTTGAAGATTTCTGCAGCGGAGAGAGTCTCACCCGTATGGACACGAGCATTTTCGTTCCCTCCAAATAAGGTAGACAGTGCATGAGCCACCAACCGTTTCAGCATCCTAGAGGTTGTCCTCGAAGGAGTTCTCATCCAAAGCAACAAGTGGGACCAATTCGCCAAAGCCATAGGTGAACCACCATTTAAACCTGGGCGTGACCATTCTCCAAACGTCATCTGCATAAGTACATTGGAAAAATATGTGGTCCCGAGTTTCCTCACACCCATCGCATATCAGACAAGTTGGAGATATGGATGCATTCCAATGATGAAGTCTCGACTTAGTTGGAAGTCTGTCAATAGTGGAGACCCAAAAATGAAATGCGTGTCTCGGAACCGCATGACTGAACCAAACCTCTTTTTGTACCAAGGAGCCATCGGAGCAGTAGGACGAAGAAGATTCCAAGTTACCTTAGTATTGAAACATGGTTTCCTCGAGCCTTCTTCTCCCCAAGTGTAAACATCCGGTCCTCTGCTAGCAGTTGGTGGATTCAAATCGGTGATTGCGGTTCGATAAGCTTGAACTGCCATGTCCCTAGAGCGAGTCGAAGGTAGAGTCCAACTTGTAGTTGCAGTGGCAGCAGTCGATACGGTTGATTGAATGGGGATACCTAGTCATCTCGGACCACAGTCACCAAATAGATTAATCAAAAGACCCAAACGCAGCCAGTTATCACACCAAAAAGATGCAGAATTTCCATCACCTATATCACATCCCATAAGCCGCTTTGTAAGAGGTCTTAGATAGAGTAATTTCCTCCATAGCCAAGACTGAGATGCTCTGTCCTCAATGAGCCAAAAGTTTGTTCTCTTTAGCCGGTGCTCCCTGTTCCAAGCAACCCAAAGCGAACCACAAATTCGAAAAGAGTAGGCAGATTAACCTCAGGGATAGAGTTTCATTCCATATTACCAGATTTGGGAGACCCAAACCTCCTTCTTTCTTTGGAAGGCAAACCGCTTCCATAAGACCTTTGCAGCACAACGTTTTGTAACGTCTCCTGACCAGAGGAACCTACTGCAGAGTTGTTCAATCTGTTTGAGACATCCTTTCGGTAGTATAAAAGCACTTAACCAGAAGTTGATGGTGCTGTAGATGACCGAGTTTATGAGTTGCAGCCTGCCTGCATAAGACAGAGGCTTAACTGTCCAGCTATAGAGAATCGTTGCTTAAGGTTGTCAATAAGAGGAGAGTATTCTGATTTGCGCAGTCTTCTACAATGCAGGGGAAGGCCAAGGTATCTCACAGGGAAAGAACCACTCTGGAACCCCAAACTAAGGAGAGTGTTTGCTTTGCTTCCGAAGTGTTCAATCCCCCATAGAAGAGAGAAGACTTGTCCTTATTAAGCCCCAAACCAGACATCCCTTCGAAAACCTCCAAACAAGTTGTAATTGCGTGGAGAGAACTAGCTGAACCATCAAAGAAGATCATAAGATCATCCGCAAATGATAAGTGTGAGATCTTTGGGTTATGTGCTAGAGGGTGATAACCAATTCGCTTTTCATCAAACTCAGAATTTAGCAGAGATGAGAAAATCTCCATTGCCATGACAAACAAAGGAGGGCTTAGTGGGTCTCCCTGTCTTAAACCGCGATTCCCTTTAAATAACCACATAATTCTCCATTTACATTGACCGAAAACGACGTTGTGGTGATGCACTCTTTGATCCAGTTTGCGAAGACGGGAGGAAAGTCAGCAGCCTCTAGCATACAAAGAATGAAATTCCAGCTTACCGAGTCAAAAGCCTTTCTTATATCAACCTTCAAGAGGCCACGGGGGGTTGCTTTTTTGCCATTGAAACCTTGCACCAGTTCTGTAGCTAATAGGACATTTTCCACCAATAAGCGACCTTTAACAAAAGCCGACTGTGAAGAAGATATCATACCCGGCAACATATCCTGCAACCTCCGCGCTAAGATTTTTGAGATGATCTTATACACAACATTGCAGCAAGAGATAAGCCTGAAGTTTCCAAGCATCACTGCACCCGTAACCTTGGGAACAAGCGTGATGGCTGTTGCATTCCATTATTTTAATAAGCATCCTGAATCAAAGAACTCTTTAACACCAGCCGTTACATCTTCTCCTATTATTGGCCAGCATTTTCTAAGGAATTCTCCTGTAAACCCATCAGGACCAGGCGATTTCCCAGAAGGCAGGGCAAAGGCTTCTCGCTTTATATCCTCAGAACTGACATTTGCAACCAACATCAACTTTGCTGCGTCTGTACATCTGAAAGGAGTTAGTAGCCTTATCTGTTCTGCTTGGTCCTCTGTAATTTGGTTAGAAGAAGCGCCAAGGATACCAGAGAAGTAATCCACACAGTAATCTTTAACCTCACTGAGAACCTCCACTCTCTCCCCCGTAGGTTTGAGAAGGTAGTGAATCTGGTTTTCGGATCTTCTTGCATTGACAACCTTGTGGAAATAAGCGGAATTACCATCTCCAAGCCCTGACCAATTAACACGAGAACGTTACAAAAGAAAGCGTTCCTCTGCAATTATCAAAGTCCTCAGTTTTGCTTGAGCATCTCTCTCTAAACTAGCCGAGATAGGTGAAGGGTCTGCCATCAGTTGTTGTTGTTGATAGAGAGATCATCATGGGCTTCTCTAACTCGTACCTCCAGATTTGAGAAGTGCTCACGGTTGATGTCTTTGATAGTAGGCTTTAAAAGTTTTAGCTTCTTTGATAGAGAGAACATTGCCGTGCCTTGTATGATAGTGTTCTGCCAATGGTCTGCAACCCTAGGTAGGAAATCCTTGTGTTCCATCAAAAAATGAGAGATTTTGAATGATTTCCTAGCTCGATTTTGGATCCCCAAATTGATGGTGCCAGGACAATGATCAGAGAAATCCAGATTTCCAAAATTTGCGTAGGATAAGGGAAAGGACAACAGCCATTTCTCATGAACCAAAATCCGATCTAGCTTCTTGACAATAGGGGAAGAAAGACGTTTATTCCACCAAGTGTAGAAATTCCCTCTAATTGTAAGATCCGATATGCCACAATCACTGATGCAGTCCCTAAAATCAGCCATACCACTCGAGATTCTAGTTCCACCCTGAGAGCTTTCCTCCGATGATAATGTTTGATTAAAATCACCTTGAACAACCCAAGGCTTTGATTCAATGATCGGATCTGTAGCTAAAGCAAATAACTCAGCCCACAACTCCTTCCTCTTATACTTACAATTATGAGCGTAAACAAAAGTGACAGCCACCTCTTGGACAAAGTGAGGAAGTTTCACTATACAGGTGATCGTCTGAGAAGACTTCGAATGAATAGACAGCTGCAGTGATGGTTCCCAGAGGACCCATATACGACCGAGGTCAGCAAATTCATAGTTAGTTGCAAAATTCCAATCCGCAAAAGAAGATTTTATATACTTGAGAGACTTGTGAATCTTGACACGAGTCTCGATAAGGCTACCAAAAAAGGGCTTACTACGCCTTAGCCATTTTCGAAAACTACTCCGCTTAGTACTACTATTAAAGCCTCTAATATTCCAAAAAAATGAGTCCACACTCATTACTGCGATTTGTTATGCTTGGAGCGATAGCCCAAGCTGCGCTTTTCTTGTTGCCTCTCCTTCTTTGTGAGTACTTTAGTGAACAGATTGTTCTCTACTGGTTCCCTATTCCCATCAGAAGGGGAGTCGGAATCTGAGTCGTCATTGAGTTCTGAGGACGATGTCGAAGAAGATGAACCCAGGTCCGAACCAGAGGAGGAGGAGACCGTCTTAACCGCCTTACCCTTGCCTTTATACGAAGCCTTCTTCTTACTATAGTGCTTAGGAGTTTTCAGAACAATACCTTCCTGGGGCAGCAAGTAATCTGTTCTTGTCTTAGCACTAGTAGATGCATCAACCTGTTTCCTTACCTTCTTCTTCTTTTGCTTCTTTTTTCCAGATTGTTCAACATGTACAGGAACCTCATTCTGCACGGGCAGGGCTTTAGTTGATGCAGATTCAGTTTGCTTTTTCAACCGTGGGCAACTGTCCTTTGAGTGAGCTTTAGAGTTACAGCTTTCACAGGTTATAGGGGCAGAAGGACAACGGCGTATTGAATGTCCCACCTCCTTACAGTGACTGCACAAGGGAGGCATCCAGGGAGAAGAAACCTCAACTCGATGTATATAGATATATAAGACATCATGTTGGTTTCAATTGAAAAGTCGTGAAATTGAAAACTATGCTTGAGAAAAACAACTTGACAACAACAAAAGAAAATACTGTGGAGAATTAATACGGTTCCAAAATATTTAAATATATACAAGTTAAATCTTCACATAAAGGAAAGGAAAACAGAGAAACTACTATTGTATAATTATGAAAAAAACAAACATGAGAAGCTCTCGATTAGCTTCGATCATCTCCTTCGTCTACTTAATAATCTTATTGATAAGCTCAATCAACTGTAGAGAGGAGAATAACAATTTTGTAACAAACCAAGCTGCTTTATTCGTGTTTGGAGATTCTTTGTTCGATGCCGGAAACAACAACTACATCGATACTAGTTTCCGATCTAATTTCTGGCCATACGGCCAAACCACTTTCAAGTTTCCTACCGGAAGAGTCTCTGATGGACGTTTGATTCCTGATTTCATAGGTAACAAAATATACTGTTTTCGATTATTTACTTTCCGAATTTTTTTAATAATCTTTAGTTTTAACTGATGGCTGACGTAATAGCTGAGAAAGCATGGTTACCATTGATCCCGCCAAATCTACAACCAGGAAATGGTAACAATCAATATACCTATGGAGTAAATTTTGCTTCAGCTGGTGCTGGAGCTTTGGTTGGAACTTTTCCCGGAATGGTAAATATCATCAGTTTTTTTTATATTTCAGAAGTGTTGTTTTCGTATAAAGTGTTGTTAAATGGACATAGTATCAATTTTATTACTTAAATGGACAAGATAGTTATATGACTAATTAGCTATCTTTTTTTTCCTTTTTAACCATTCAAGGTTATAGATTTGGGAACTCAATTAAACAGCTTCAAGAAAGTTGAAAGAAGGTTAAGATCTGAGTTAGGAGATGTAGAAGCCACGAAGATTTTCTCAAGAGCAGTTTATATGTTTAATATAGGAGGCAATGACTATTTTTATCCCTTATTTTCAAACTCCTCACTTTTCCAATCAAATTCCAAAGAGAAATTTGCAGATTTTGTTATCGGTAACACGACATCCGTGATCAAGGGTAAAAAAATATAATCGAAAAATTAACCTCAAGTTATAACTAATATGTCTTAAAATGAGAGATATATATGTTATGTTTTTAAGGAAGTGCATAAAATGGGAGGAAGGAAGTTTGGTTTCTTGAATTTGGGAGCATATGATTGTACACCAGCCTCATTGATCTTGGACAGAAAAAATATAGGAACTTGTTACAAGCCGGTCACAGAGCTGATTGATTTGCACAACAAGAAGTTTCCTGCTGCTTTAAGGCGACTACAGCACGAACTATCCGGATTCAAATACGCACTTCATGACCATTACACTTCTCTATCCGAAAGAATCAACAATCCGAAAAAATATGGTAACTCAATTTTTTTTCTTAAGTAATAGATCGATCTTTAGTATAGCTTGAGGAACATTTTGTGTGTTTGTTTTGTTAATTTTGAAGGGTTTAAGGAAGGAAAGAAGGCATGTTGCGGAAGCGGACCACTGAGAGGGATCAATACGTGTGGAAACCGAATGGGACCGTCACAAAGTTATGAGTTATGCGAAAATGTTATTGATTATTTGTTTTTCGATCCCGCTCATTTGACGGAGGAGGCTCATCTACAGTTCGCGGAACTGATTTGGAGCGGACCGCCTAATGTCACTGGACCGTATAACCTCAAAGCTTTATTTGAACTTAATTAGGCTTACTTAGAAGTTAGAATCGCCGATGTATGAAAATAAGAAAGATAATGATGATTTATTTTGTTGATATGAACAATAATATGGTGAATGTAAACCCATTCATGCCCCTACGGCTATGATTAAATTACGGTTTATTGCCATTTCGAAATCAATTTGTTTTTAATATTATTAATCAGATCTAGAATACTTTGAACGACAGATTATATTCAAATTAAATAAGTTCGATAAAAACTGATACAGTATTCGACGGATCTATATGTGATGCGATGCAAATCTTTCTTCACTTAAATACTATCGAAATTTTAACCAAAAATTTATTTTAAAATACGTGGTTGGCTTCGATCAGTGAGACTAATTTTTAAAATAAATCTTTGGCACGTTGAGGATAGAGTCAAGTTAGGTGGTTGGCTTCGATCAGTGACTTTAATTTTTATCTTGCACTTGGCATTAAACGCGTATTGTTTAAAACTAATGTGACGACAAAAAAAAAAGTTTAAAACTAATGTAGTAAAAAAGTTAAACCACATTTGGATCACATCTTATTTATATAATGGACATTTACAAAAATACCACTTTTACCATGCTACTTTTTAAATATGCCACTCTAGTGTTATTTTCTTACCAACATGCTATTTAAAAATATGTTTAAAAATTTTATATTTCAAAATTTTCAATTTAAAAAAATGTTTTGATCCCTCGCAAACCTTAAACCCAAAAAACTAAACCCTAATATAACATAGTTAACTCAAACATAAATAATTTTAAAAATGAGAAAAAGTGATAGTGACATTTTTGAAAAGTGGCATATCAAAAGTGACATATCTTGAAATTTCTCTTTATATAAAATATTATTACTCAATTAATGACGAACAATTCTTCAGTTCAACCCTAAGGGTGAACTATCTCATTCACCCCATTTTTATTAACCAATTAAAATGTGTCAGGTATCTTTTAATTAACCAAATTAATTCTAATTAATTAAATCATTTAAAATATGAAAATTAATTAAGTGTGGTTCCCACCACTAATTATATTACACTATCAAAAAATCTAAAATATAAAAAGGAAAGAAAAAAACTTTAATTAATCAATAAATCCTAAACCTCAAACTCAAATCCTAACCCCCAAAACTATACCCTAGTTTTGGGAATAGTTAACCCAAACCCAAAATCATTAAATAAAATTTTCAAAATTAAACTCCAAACCCTATCCCCTAAAACTATACCCTAATTTGGGAATAGTTTACCCAAACCCAAAATTATTAAATAAAGTTTTCAAAATTAAACCCTAAACCCTATCCCCTAAAACTATACCCTAATTTTTGAATAGTTAACACAAACCCAAACCTAACGGTATAGTTTAAATTTGTGGGTTTATGGTTAATTAATCTCAAAATAGGATATAGTTTTAGCGGATAGGGTTTGAGTTTGGGCGATAGGGTTTGGGGTTTAATTTTGAAAACTTTATTTAATGAGTTTGGTGTAGGTTAACTATTCTCAAATTAGGGTATAGTTTTTGGGGTTAGGATTTGAGTTTGGGGTTTAGGATTTATTAATTAATTAAGTTTTTTTCTTTCCTTTTTGTATTTTAGATTTTTTGATCGTGTAATATAATTAGTGGTGGGGGACCACACTTAATTAAGTTTCAGATTTTTTAACGATTTAATTAATTAGAATTAATTTGGTTAATTAAAAGATGCATGACACATTTTGATTGGTTAATAAAGAGGGGGTGAAGGAGATGGTTGAATCCAAGATTTGTTCTTAATGACCACATGATTGGTTTAATCTTATTTCATTATTATTTCTCTGTTGCTTATAATCCGCAAAATCAAACCATACCCACTGCAGACTCTATATTAACTACTGATTAACATAATTTCTCCACTGGTAAAAAGATACTCTACTTTATTCGTTTTATAATTAAAATCAGCTTAATATTTTAATATAATGTCATTAAAAAAGCTTTATAAATAAATTAAATATATTTATTCGAATCTTGCTCGATTACGATTTCATTCAGATTATGTCCTCACTCTTTGAGTTTTGTTATATCAAAGTTAGAGAGCAAAATAGATTGTTCTACACATTTTCATTGAAAATATGATCCATTTGGTAAAAAGAATTGACAATGGTTTCTAAAATATCGTAAATCCATGTTTGGTCCACCTTGCCACTTGGGTTAAAAACAGTTTCATTATTAATAAATAATTTAATATCGCTGCAAAGATCACTCTTTTTTATTAATAGAGGAAACCTCAATAGAAAAAACAAAAAAGAACGTGACAAGCTAAAAACATTTGATTCCGCATTTTGATACGGTTATAAGCTCATGACCTTTGTAAAACAACCCGATTGATCCCAGAAGATTGATTTATAGAGACTTAGAAATCCTCGTAACCCCGGCTAGACGACGAGCTAGAGACACTCTCTGAGGTTTGAGGCACCCAAAAGTCACGCATTGGTTCACCGACTGGGTAAACCACGAGCTCACGAACGTTCATAGGTTGGATAACATTTTGATCGGCTCCGAAAAGAAGATGACTAAACATTTCTTGCGATTTCTCAGTGTTGTGACGTCCGTCGAAGAATAGGTAAGACCGTTGGTAGTCGCATAGCTTCGAGTGCACATTGGTAAAACCACAACCATAAGCATCATGTGTTCCAACTCCACAGCACGATGAGTTTGTAACGAAAAACCCTAGGTAACCGATAAGTTGATTAATATTTTTTGAGTATTCACATGGTATTAGAGCTTAAAATTAACAGAAAACACTTATTTATATTTAACCAACTTACGGTAGTCCTTGCCATTTTGCATCCTACGAAGCATGACATCGTAGAAATCAAAGACGGAGAATTGGAAACCAGGAGAGGCTTTAGCCATTGCGTTCAACATCGGTCCGATTTTCTCATTGTGTTGTTTAGCCAAATTGTTGAGTGGTTCGTAGCATCCTTCCAGCCCGGTGGTGTATTCTTGTCTGACGATCGGTAAACAACCCAATGGCGCTAGGGTTTGGATCAAGAACTTTCTAGCTCCTGAGTTAACTAACGTTATTATATCGGCCTTTAACCTGCTGGTCACGGAAGTAACAAAAGCTTGCTGAGCAGAGGCATCAGCATCAGGGTTAGCCTTGGTGAAATTTAAGTAATCATTAGAACCAATGTAGATCATAAAAAGTGACTTCTGGATCAATTCTTCGGTCCAGTTACCCGCCTTCTTCATTGTGCTGAAATTCTTCACTTGTTGACTTAGAGTCATCTAAAGAAAAAATAGATAATAATAAAAAAACAATATTATAAGTAGTATAATTGCATTTATGTGATCATGCATATAAAACTGAAACATTGAAAACAAAGTCCTGCATATTATGTGGTTCAAGAAAAAGACAGGTATAATTAATGCTCCTTAAAATATACGATTGCATAATGATACCAATAATCTATTACATCTTTAATATACTGTTGCACTAAAAAAAATTTAAGAAACAGAAAAAAAAATTAAGAAATCAAGTGGACTTACAGATTCCACCGGAGTATTAAGAAGAGTAGCATCGGCGACGGCGAAACTAGCTCCGCGTGAGACATTCGCGTTCGGTTTAAGCGCCGGTACGATCTCGTTCGCGATTCTCATGGATTTTGCTGCATATTGTTTATTTTATATATATAGTTATTCATATCAAATAATTAATTGCTCATTACTACACATCTTTGAATTTTTTAACAAAATTTTATACAAGGTGCCGTCAAAAAAAAAAAAAATTAAAACAAGGAAAAGTATATATCCATGTGCGTTTGATCGAATAGTCCATATATATCAGCTGAAAATGTGTGCACTAACTTTTCAAAAAAGCATATTGAAAATACTTTTTAACGTTATTTTGATTAAGTGACGACAACCTCCTCGATGATAATTATAAAAAAAATGTTGTTGAAGAAGATTTTTAGTAAAAACTACTCTTATTACACTTATTTAAATGAATAAAAATACTATTGTATACTACTCCTTCTGTGTCACGAAGATAGATTTTTTTGAGTTTTTCACACATATTAAAAAAAAAAAAAATTATTCTTAAAAAGTGTACTGATTTCTAGATAAACAGTTTTTAAGACACTTCAACCTTATTTGAAACTTTTTCTTAAAAACTACAATCTTCTATGGAAATCTATATTCATGAAACAAATTCAAAAACTCAAAAAATCTATTTTCGTGAAAAGAAGAGAGTATGAAATAGTCATTATAGAGTATATTAGTACAGTATAATATTTTGTGTATTAATCAACGTGAAAATGTCGGAAACGATTTAACTTTAGAAAAAAAAAAAATTTAAACAAATATCTCTATTTATTTTTAAATTTTGAAAATTAGTTTAGAGTTCGGTTTAAGATCCAAACTAGAAGCAAAATAATGAAAAAGAAAAAAAGTCATACCAAGAAAGTCCGGTGTGATGAAGCCATCGCAGAATTTGCCGTTAGGTTTGTCCCGGGATTTTCCGTACGGCCAAAAACCTTGAGCGACGTTAGCTTTGGTGAGAAATTGTTTATTTCCGGCGTCTAAGTTTGAGTCACCGAACGTGAACAAAGCCACCACCGGGACATTCTGGCCGGAGACGGCGATCGGGTTTAGGAAAAGTGTCAATACCAAAATTACCCCTAGGACACTCACTAAACTACACTTGCTAGCCATTGTTTGAGAGAGAGCGAGAGAGAAGACTTGCTTTTTAGTGTCGACTCTTCATTATATTTATATTGCAAACTGTATAGTTTTGCTAACTTTTTGTGCTACTGCATTTTCTGCCAATTACGATGATATTATTTTCTTAATTGTAACGTGTCGCGCGTGGTTCATTTTTTTTTATAGATACAATACAACTATGCACTAATTAAAACTTTAAAAGTGAAAGTGAGTACACGATTATTGGTCAACTATTGTTTCACATGAATCACATCTGATAAATTAGATCTTGATCGTGCATTATGGTGGCTAAAACAAGATTTCAAATACAAATTTCAATGACATCTTTAAGAAAGGAAATTTAAACCAACGTGAAGCAAAATAAGACTTGTCACAAGCTAAAAGGTAAAACAAAGCGTAAAAAAAAATACTCAATCAAAATAATAGATTAACAAATATATATTAGCTAGATACAGTACAATATAAATTAACCTGATTTACATGATCTTTTTTGTCAGATATAAACAATAGTAACATATCTATCAGTTTTTATTTTATCTATTTATTAGAACAGATTCAATACAAGTCTCTCAAATTTTTTTAATAATTAAACAATTTAAAAATAATAAAAAGTAAAAAAAATTGAGAGACGTCTCTTCTACGAAAAACGGAGAAACGGAGTTTCAGATGCGTCTTTGCCACTTGTTGTTATAATCCTCGTTCAATATTAATTCAATAATTTAGTAAATGAATAAATAATTCAACTAGATAAAAAATATTAAAATAATATATTTCAGAGATACATATGCGTCTTTGCTCTTGAACATGGCCTTTGTGTTTAAAAATATCGTAAAGGTGATTTATTGAAAATCATCTAGTTAATATTTTTTGGATTTATTAAAACGACAAATTAAAGGTCTACAGATTTGTAATAGAAAAGTCGTTAAAATCAAAAGGTTCAGGACAGAAACAATAAGAATAAAAACCAAATAAATTGCTTACGAGTAAGTGGAGTTTTTATATGAAGCATACCTTCTTTGACTCGCAACTATTAACAATTTTTTTTTTGGATTGAACTCAACTATTAACATTCTACTTTTTGTTTCTTTTCATTTCATGAATTTCCATATATAATTCATTAGTCACTTGTTAACCAATACTAAACAACAATTACATATACATTCAAACTTGAAAAACAATAATATTTTCTCCTTATCTTAATGGTTGAGAAGAAAACATCATCTCTCTCGATTTTGTTTTTGTTAATATAACGTGTTCCTCGTGTAACTAAAATATGGGAGACGTGAAAACATAACTAGGCCTTCACAATTTGAAATATTTTGCAATATGTAGACAATCATCTCTTCTTCTTTTTTTCTTTTGTTAAAGAATCTTCACTTTCTTTCCTAGTATTTTTTTTTACATAAAAGAAGTATATTATGGGCCAAGATCTATAATATTCTTTGCTGGAAACCAGGGCCGGCCCTGAGTTCTTATGGGTCACAAGCAAAAATACGAAAATTGGCCGATTTGACCACTAAACTAAAGAGATATTTATGATTTTAGGCCCGATTTGTTATAATAAATTTGAGGGTCGATATGAGGGCCACAAGCATAAGCTTTGCCCCATGTTGGAAACAATCTTTTCCAAGGTTTTAAAATCATCACATTTCCCAACCAGCACTCGGATTCAGGAAAGCAGGACTTCTCACTCTTTTGGAAGAATAAACAAAATTTAATTCATGTTATCATTTCTCATGTTTCAATTGCTTGTGTAGTGTACAATAATTTGTGTATATAATTTTTGACAGAAATTTCAAATAATGAAATGCTTACCGAGAAAGTCCGGGACAATTTAACCATCGAAAAATTTGCCATTTGGTCATCTCGAGATAAAGCGGTGAGCAAATGTAGCATTTATAAGGTATAATACACCCAAGCCCGGCTCGCTGGTAGAATAGGCCTTGTGCCAACAAATTTTTTTTTAAAAAAAATTATAAAATATTAAGGTCTTTATGCAAAGTTACGAAATTTTGGGGCATTTTTTACAAAATAATTAGAACTTTAGGGCCTTTATTGCAACACAAAATGAACCAAAATTATTGAATCTACTATTGAGCCTTGTGCATAAGCATAACCCGCACATGGTTAAATCCGGGCCTGAATACACCTAGTGCACTCACTAAACTAAAGTTACTTGTCATATTTAAGTCAGATAGAGGATGATAAGGAATAATAGTTCTTTTGTTTGTTACCATTATGTTTATATATTGTGAAATGTTCGCACTTAGCTAATTAAAAGAGTTTTTTTAGAAATGTTGTTTAAAATTTAAAACTATGAGTCGAAAGTTAGCCTACGAATTTCGATCAATATGTCTGTTTTTATTGTAATACCTAAAAATTAAAAGAATTGTTGTTGGTACCTGATACGGGTTGGATTAAAGTTAACACGGATGGCGCATCACACGGAAACCCGGGCCTGCAACCGCTTGAGGGGTATTACGAAACAGTAAGGGAGATTGCTCTGAATATTGGGCGATGCTCGGCGCCGTTAGCAGAGTTTTGGGGTGTTTATTATGGCTTGGGAGCAGATAGACGTACAAGTGGAGCTAGAGGTGAATTCGAAATGGTGGTCGGGTTTCTTAAGACAGGGATTGAGGATGCTCATCCGCTGTCATTCCTGATACGGTTGTGCCATGACTTCACCTCAAGGGACTAGATAGTCCATATTTCTCACGTGTATAGGGAGACTAATCTGCTGGTTAATGGGTTAGCTAACTATGCGTTCACGCTACCTTTGGGTTTTCATCGCTTTTCAAGTGTTCCGCTGCTTGTTGATTCGATAATGAGAGAGGATAACACCCACGGTGGATTCAGTTGTAATTGGAACTTTTGAAGTTTTTAATTATATAATCTAGGGACTAAATCCCTGGTGATTCACAAAAAAAAATATAAAATAAACTTGTGAGACTATTAAACATGATAAACGGATCTTTTATGAAGCATAAAAACCTAAATAATATTTTTTTCCAAAAATTCTCGAAACTCAAAGGGTTAGCCTTCGAAATTAGATCAATTTGTGAGTTTTTACGTAAATACCTAAAAGTTGCATGAAGTGTGTGTTTAAATAGAAAATAAACTTGTGAGGCTATTAATGAAGGAATTTGCACAGGTTTTACCAGTTTTAATCTCTATTAAACAACCTAGTGACAATTCCTTTGCCTAGGATCTAGGGTTTGTAAACAATGAATCTACAAGAACGGATCTCGAATATACCTGGAGATTATGCAGCGGAATTAGAACGGGTATTCGAGATCTTTAGCGCCTCAAGTGTTGCGCCTCTACTGATAGTCCACATGCACACAAACTGAAATCCGCAGGGATGCTAGTACCTGGAATCGGATCTCTTAGGGAACTTACGTTTTCAGAGGTGGCTATCAACTAAGGCGCCTCTCAATTTCGTGCCTCATATCATATATATAGGCACGTGAGAAAACCTAATTGTCCAGCAATTAAACCGGTCCAAATTAAGTCATTAAACCGAAATCCCTATTTCGATTATTGGCCCGTGTCGATCGACACGTCTCATTTGTGTCGATCGACACACTCTTTAAAACACGTTTCTTATGTGTATCAAATACACATCATTTGAATAATTACATTAATGATTATTCCCACATAAAGTTTATCCAGTTTGCTTAGGTGTGTGACCCTGTAGGATCATATAATACTAGCAATGAGTTCATAACTCATAGATCATTAGTGGCTTCTACCAAAACGTCATGACCACCTAGTATCATATGAATGTCTAATCTCGACAACACAACTATGTCTAGAGTGAATACAAGTGTGATTTCAGGACATTCCCAACAATCTCCCACTTGTACTGGAATCAACTATTCCCATAATCCCTTCGTCTCTATATCTCGATATGGCATAAGGAAAGAACCGTGTCATCCTTATTACAGCCAATATCACGTTCATCGAACTCCGATTTATACTGATTAAAAACAAACGACTGACAATCACCTCGTTTGAGCGCGGCCACGCATTTCTCAGTATCAAATCTTCGATGGGCCCTGAGATATTTATCTCCTGTTATATAGGAGGGACAAATCCCATCTTGTTCCATCCCTGTTACTTCACACACTTCATGATACGCCCAATCAATGCCTTTATAGTCACCTGTTACGGATAGCGTTTGACAAAGTCAAAGCAGACCAATTCATATGCAAGAAATCATGATGAACTCAGGTCTAAGGACTATACTCTATAGTCGTAATGAGAACCTCTTATGACACTTATATAACTATCCTGTAGAGTTCTCATTAGCGGGTCATGTCCAATCATATGTTCTCTAACATATATCTATGTGATTGAATTTAATACTCTTATTAATGACTCCATGAAACTTAGTCATCAGTCACCTCACACACCAGTCTCACGCGGTTATCAGTGTCCCACTTTAACAACCTTGACCAGGGACAAATATAATCTATGTCATTAATCACTTATAGGGTTTCATGATCAAGTCCTCAACTTGATGACCTATAAAATGCCATAAATTACTTTGGGACTATTATTCAATTATCCAATAATCAAATAATATATGAAACAATTTCATTATGACATAACCAAAGTATGTCCACCTGGATATCATAACATAACTAAATCCATTACAACTCCCACTAGAATCAAGATCACATCTTAATATATCTAATACCTACATCAGGAGGGTGAAACTCATGCTTAGGTCGTGGGAGAGGCTGCAGAGCTCTGCTTGGAACCCTTTTCAATAAACCGCAGGCTTCGGTGCTCTGCTTGGAACCCTTTCCAACAAACCGCACCGCCATACAGACACAAGACATAACCAGAATCCGACCGAAAATCGTCTTTGTCCGTCTAACCACTCTCAACAAAAACCATTACTTCCTCAGTTCACCAAGCTCCTATCCTTAGTATTCCTCAAATACTTGAGAATATTCTTGGTAACTGTACATGGATCATATTGGTATCTACTCGTCATGCTTAAAACACAAGCAATATCTGGACGAGTGCAGGTCATGGCACTCATGATAGATTCCACTGCATACGCCTGGGAATCCAACTCAAACGTTCTTGCTCAGCCAGTGTCTAGAGACACTGCATCTTGCTAAGATTAATGCCATGAGACATTGGTATGAGGCCCTTCTTGGAATCATGTATACTGAACCTGTCCAAGACCTTATCACCATAAGCATCTTGACACGATCCAATTAACCTACCCAATCTATCTCTATAGATTCTTATTCCAAGAATTCACGCGGCTTCTCCCATGCCTTTCATTGAAAAATAACTTCCGAGCCAAGTCTTTAAAGACTAAAGCAACGGAACGTCATTTCCGAGAAGAAGTATGTCATCTACATACATAACGAGAAATGCAACTACACTTCTACTAGTCTTCTTGTAAACACACGGTTGCTCTTCGTTCCTAATGAAGTCAAACCTTTTGATAGCTTTGTCAAAATGAAGATTTCAACTCCGTGATGCTTGCTTCAATCCATAAATGGATCGATGAAGCTTGCATTCTTTCCCAACATTACTAGGATCTGTGAAACCTCAGGTTGTGTCACGTACACATCCTCTTCCAGAATTCCATCAAGGAAAACTGTTTTCACATCCATCTGCCAAATCTCATCACCATGATAAATGGCAGTTGCTAGAATAATCCGAATGAATTTAAGCATAGCGACTGGGGAATAAGTCTCTTCATAGTCATACCATGAATTTGTTTAAAACCTTTAGCCACCAACTTAGCTTTGTACATCTGGATATATCCATCCACGTCAATCTTCTTCTTGAAGATCCATTTACACTCAATGGCTTTTACACCATCAAGTAAATCTACCAAGTACCATACCTGGTTTTCTAACATGGATCCCATTTCGGATCTAGCGGCTCCAAGCCACTTTTCGGAGTCTGGGCCCAACACTGCTTCTTCAAAATTCGCAGGCTCGTCATTGTCAATGATCAACAAATCATGACAATCGGTCACAAGAAATCCATATCTCTCGTGATCGTTACGAATCCTTTCGGATCTGCGAACTTCAGGCACCACAGGTGTAGGTTCTACAACTCTTTGCAGATCTAGCTACTGCCTTAACAGGTTGAGCAATTTCCTGTGACTCTCAAACTTCTTCAAGTTGTACTTCACTCCCACTGTTCTTCTTGAAAAGATAATCTCTCTCAAGAAAACATAGTTCTTAGCAACAAACACTTTGTTTTTAGAACAGTTGTAGAAGTAGTATGCCTTGGTTTCCTTAGGATAACCAACGAAGTAGCACTTATCGGATTTGGGTGCGAGCTTGTTAAACATTTTACATAAGCCTCACAATCCCAAATTTTCAGGAAAGACAAATTGGAACATTTCCAGTCCACATCTCATGTGGTGTCTTTGCAATTGATTTTGATGGAACCCTATCTAGTGTAAACTCAGACATTTCTAGAGTGTATCCCTAAAAGAGATAATGGAAGATCTTTGTGACTCATCATTGATCAAACCATATCCAATAAGGTCTGATTCCTCCTCGCAGAAACTCCATTCCATTGGGGCGTTCCAGGAGGAGTGAGCTGTGAAACAATTCCACACTCTCTCAGATGATCACTTAACTCTTGACTTAAGTATTCTCCTCCGCGATCTGATCGAAGAAGTATTCTCCTCCGCGATCTGATCGAAGAGCTCTAATACTTTTGTCAATTTGATTATGTACTTCATTCTGGAACTCCTTTAACTTTTCAAAGGATTCCAACTTGTGACTTATTAGATAAACATAGCCATGCCTACTGAAGTCATCAATAAAGTACTGATAATTTCCTCTAGCACTGGTGCCCATCGGGCCGCACACATCTGTATGTATAAGGCCCAATAATTCGTTGCCCTTTCATTTAGTTTGATAAAATGGGCCTTAGTCATTATGTCCAACACTAGGATTCACATTTCTCACATGATTCACAATCAAGTGAGTCCAGAAGCCCATCACTATGGAGCTTCAGAATCCGATGTGGCCCAAAATGACAATGCTAGAGAACCGATTGATGTTTATGTTATAGACAGGCATAGATTGGTTTAAGACATAAAACTCATTCTCTAATGGGGTGCTACCATAGAACATATCATTAAGATCAAAAGAGCAACATTTGTCTTTTATCAAAATAAAATCATTCAAAATCATACAAGAAAATGAAATGACATTTCTGCTCATAGCAGGTACATAATAGCAATTATTTAGTTTCTAAAACCAAGCCTGAAGGCGACTACAAATGGAAACTTCCTACAGCTAATGCAGCAACTCTTGCTTCATTCCTGTCGAGTATCTCCACTTGTCCCTTCTTCAACGTTCTATTGTTGCTTAGGCCCTACATATTTCAACAAATATGAGCACCACAACCGGTATCTAATACCCATAAGATAGAACTTGAAATAACATAAATACCTGAAGAAGAAGTCTCATACATCTTCATCATTTCCAAAGTATCTTCCATGTATTTCTTGCATTTTCTCCTCCAATGCCTTGGCTCCCCACAGTAGCTGCATGGATCATCATCAGATGGGCCAGACTTGGGTTTACTGGGAGACTTGGGCTTATTCCGATTCATAATCTAGACTGCCTTGCTCTCACCCTTGTCTTTACCAGGTTTCTCAAACCTTTTGCCCTTCTTGATGTTAAGCTCAGCTATCTTGAGCATGTCATGCAGCTCAGTCAACGTCTTCGTCAAGCCATTCTTGATGTAGTTCTTGATGAACTTATCATAGCTTGACGGCAGTGACTGCAATATGATGTCAGTAGTCAACTCTTGGCTAATGGGACAATCCAGTCTCCTCTGGTTATCAATATAACCCATCATCTTTATGACATGAGGACTCACTGGAGCATCCTTTGGTAGCTTGCACTCAACTAGAGATTTAACCGTCTGGTATCTCTCAGTTCGAGTCTGCTCCTGAAACATCGCTTTCAGGCTAGTGATCATCTCGATGGGCGACACCATGTTCTCACATTGCTTCTGCAAGTCAGAGTTCATGGTAGCCAACATCAGACAACGCACATCGACCACATCATAGTAATGCTTATTCCAAGCATCATATACTGCATGTGAAGCATTGGACCTTAGTTTCTCGGGGAGAACTTTCTCAAGGACGTAGTCCTTTCTCTCCTGCTTGAGAACGATTCTCAAGTTCCGATACCAATCAAGGAAGTTGGATCCATTTAACTTGTCCTTCTCAAGGACGGATCTCAACGAGAAAGAGTTCTGATTAGACATAACTGTAATAAGAAAAGGAAAAATTCAGTTATGATATTCAGGAAATGAGAAATCTTAACAATTAAGAAAACTCGCATTATATTCAAAACAATGTTTCCTCAAATGAATATAATGATCCAAGATCCATACTTTACCAAAACCCGAGCGAGCCACTGGCTGTCACTCAAATCTTAGCTATATAGGTAAGCAACACTTTGCTAATCATATCCAATATGACTCTTGGTTGTGGATAAGACATCTTATGTTTTATCCACCTGATGTTTATGGGCCCAGAACTTCTGATAGCCCATTCAAGTAAACCAATCTCTTCAGTCATGTAATAGTTGATGCCATGCACTGCAAGCCCATCAACTCAATTACCTACTGCCTTACTCATGTAACTGCGGACACTTTGCACTGCAAGCCTATCACGCAATGAAACGAGTCTTGACAGCTGACAAGATCGGGAAGACATCTTGAACACTTGATATTTAGTTGAGGAATTGAACTTTCAATCCTTAACACATATCACATATGCATTCAGGAACCCAATATCATTGAATCTGGTTCGGTTATTAGATTTTAGGTTCACTAACCCATAATCTTAGTAGGCTGTCGATCGACACTACCTTAGTGTCGATCGACACTTACCTCTCTGTTATAGTTCTTCGAAAACCGATCAATCCAATTGAACCGATTTCGATAACCGACAGAACCAATTCAATAACCGGTCAGTGTCGATCGACATAACATTTGTGTCGATCGACATTGATCAAATCAAATTCAATTTTCGATAACCGGTCAATCCAATTGAACTGGATCGATAACCGGTCAGTGTCGATTGACACAACATTTGTGTCGATCGACGCCAACCAAATCACAATAAACCACAATAAGCCGGTTTAATTGATTTCTAACCAAGTACGATAACCGATTCAATCCAATTGAACTGGTTATCCACTCACAAGGCAGAGACGACAATGTCGATCGACACAACCATTGTGTCGATCGACACCGTTAGGTTTTTCATGCCGTGAAGAACAATTTTGACAAAACAATTTTTGCAAAGCCGTGTCGATCGACACGAACGATTCTGGTGCCCGAGAAGAGCAATTTCAACAAAATAACAATTTTGATTCGACTGAAAATTGATCTAACAAGCATCCTATACATCATATGTATCAATCTGAATTCTCTAATTCAATAACGTTCTAGTGATTCAACGTTAAACCCTAAGGCTCTGATACCACTAAAGGAATTTGCACAGGTTTTACCGGTTTTAATCTCTATTAAACAACCTAGTGACAATTCCTTTGCCTAGGATCTAGGGTTTGTAAACAATGAATCTACAAGAACGGATCTCGAATATACCTGGAGATTATGCAGCGGAATTAGAACGGGGATTCGAGATCTTTAGCGCCTCAAGTGTTGCGCCTCTACTGATAGTCCACACGCACACAAACTGGAATCCGCAGGGATGCTAGTACCTGGAATCGGATCTCTTAGGGAACTTACGTTTTCAGAGGTGGCTATCAACTAAGGCGCCTCTCAATTTCGTGCCTCATATCATATATATAGGCACGTGAGAAAACCTAATTGTCCAGCAATTAAACCGATCCAAATTAAGTCATTAAACCGAAATCCCTATTTCGATTATTGGCCCGTGTCGATCGACACGACTCATTTGTGTCGATCGACACACTCTTTAAAACACGTTTCTTATGTGTATCAAATACACATCATTTGAATCATTACATTAATGATTATTCCCACATAAAGTTTATCCAGTTTGCTTAGGTGTGTGACCCTGTAGGATCATATAATACTAGCAATGAGTTCATAACTCATAGATCATTAGTGGCTTCTAGCAAAACGTCATGACCACCTAGTATCATATGAATGTCTAATCTCGACAACACAACTATGTCTAGAATGAATACAAGTGTGATTTCAGGACATTCCCAACAATTAACCATGATAAAAGGATCTATTGTGAAGCATAAAACCTTTAAAATATTTTTTCCAAAAATATTCGAAACTCAAATGGTAGCCTTTGAAATTAGATCAATTTGTTTGTTTTCACGTTAAGACATAAAAGTTGCATGAAGTGTGTTTTAAATAGAAAATAAACTTGTAAAGCTATTAGACATGATAAAGAGATCTCTCATGAAGTATAAAACTCAAATAATATTTTTTTTCATAAATTCTTGAAACTCAAAAGGGTTAGCCTACAAATTTAGATCAATTTATGTGTTTTTACGTTAAGACCTAAAAGTTGCATGAAGTGTGTTTTATATAGAAAATAAATTTGTGAGGCTATTAACCATGATAAAGAGATCTCTTATGAAGCATAAAACCTTTATAATATTTTTTTCAAAAATTTTCGAAATTCAAAGGGGTTAGCCTTCAGAATTAGATCAATTTGTGTGTTCTAACATTAAGACCTTATAGTTGCATGAAGTGTGTTTTAAATAGAAGATAAACTTGTGAGGCTATTAAAAATGATAATGGATCTCTTATGAGCATATGTTTTCCAAAAACTCTTGAAACTCAAAGGGTTAGCCGTCGAAATTAGATCAATTTGTGTGTGTTTTATGGTATGACCTAAAAGTTCAATGAAGTGTGTTTTAAATAGAAAATAAACTTGTGAGGCTATTAAACATGATAAATGGATATCTTATGAAGCATAATAACCTAAAAAATATTTATTCCAAAAATTTTCGAAACTCAAAAGGGGTTTAGCCTTCGAAATTTCAATTGGTGTGTTTTAACGTTAAGACCTAAAAGTTGCATGAAATGTGTTTTAAATTGAAAATAAACTTGTGAGTCTATTAACCATGATAAAGAGATCTATTATGAAGGATAACACCTTAAAAATATATTTTCCAAAAATATTCCAAACTCAAAGGGGTTATCCTACAAAATTAGATCAATTTATGTGTTTTTATGTTAAGACCTAAAAGTTGCATGAAATGTGTTTTAAATAAAAACAAATTGTGAGGCTATTAAACATGATAAATGGATCTCTTATGAAGCATAAAATCTAAATAATATTTTTTCCAAAAATTTCCGAAACTCAAAGGGGTTAGTCTACAAATTTTGATAAATTTGTATGTTTTTACGGTAAGACCTTAAATTTGAAAGAAATGTGTTTTAAATAGAAAATAAACTTGTGAAGATATTGAACATGATAAATGGATCTCTTATGAAGCATAATAACCTAAATATTTTTTTTTCTTTCCAAAACATCTCGAAACTCAAAGGCGTTAGCCTTCGAAATTAGATAAATTTGTGTATTTTTACGTTAAGACTTAAAATTTGCATGAAATGTGTTTTAAATAGGAAATAAACATGTGAGACTATTAACCATAATAAATGAATCTCTTATGAAGCATAAAACCCAAATAATATTTTTTTCAAATTTTTTTTGAAACTCAAAAGGGTTAGCCTTCGAAATTAGATCAATTTGTGTGTTTTTCGTTAAGACCTAAAAGTTACATGAAGTGTGTTTTAAATAAAAAATAAATTTGTGAGGCTATTAAACACGATAAATGGATCTCTTATGAACCATAATAACCTAAATAATATATTTTCCAAAAATTCTTGAAGCTCAAAAGGTTTAGCCTTTGAAATTATAATTTGTGTGTTTTTACGTTAAGACCTAAATGTTGCATGAAATGTTGCATGAAATGTGTTTTAGTGGAAAATAAACGTGTGAGGCTATTAAACCTGATAAATAGATCTCTTATGAAGCATTGGTAACAGGTTTTTTGCCTGGGTTAAGAACTCAATTCCTAAATTACTAATCCGATGTAGAAATAGATTTAGGTTCGTTCAGGGACTGGCAATACACTTTAGTTCATTTTAAACACAATTAAAGCTAAGTGATTCAAGTGGTTTTAAAGTGTCACGAAAATAAATAACAAAGCAAAGTAAAATTCGGTTGTAAACAAATATGATAAAGGCGTTAGACAAGGGAATTATCGCAGAGAATAGATCATCAAGAACCAAGCAATTATTCAGGATATCAATTTAAGTACCAATCTAGAACACAATCACGATTTTATGAGGATCCACTGTCGTGGCATCAACAACTTTATTAATAAATCTAGCACCCTAAACTGTCGTTTGAGACTAAACAAATTAACAAGCATTAACGATTAAGATTGATAAGTTCACGATTTGCCTTAACTTCAATTGTCGTTGGCTAAGGGTCAAATCGCCTATCTAAGTTATTTCAAGCAATCTACTACACTTTTGATGAGTAAATTTAACCTAATATCAAAGGCTAGGTGATCAAGCTAGTCTAGGCATGAAATTCAACATTAGATGAAGATATCAAATATGTAAGTATAATCATATCTATGCCGAGTTCATTGAATCTCTAAATCCCTTTGAAAAACCCTAATCTAACAAGGTAGATTACTCGCACATGATAGAACTAAAAACACAAAGAGAGATGAATGAATTCATTGTATAAATAAAAGAGTAAGGTTCAAGAGAAAACTCAATAACAAGCGATGAACAACTCTTGAAATCCAAAGCAAACGAAATCTCTCCAAGGTCTCGAATCCAAACGTGAAAGACAAGTAAAAATATAAAAAGTGGTTTTGCGTGTAAACTGTGTAAAAGAGGTGTGAAGGAGCGTGAAGTGTGTGTAGGGGCGTGAAGCGTGTGTAGGGGCGTGAAGCGTGTTTTCTCTTCAAAGGAATACTTCCTCTTTTTAAAGGAGAAAGAGGCGGCTAGGTAAATCCAAGGTGGATCTAGGGTAAATCTTCTAGGTGAATATTTCCATTAAGTGAATATTCCCTTTAATGAATCTTCTGGGAGCAGGTCAGTCAGATTGGGGAGCGGGTGCTCCTTTAGCTCCAGAATTGACTAAATTGATCAATCTAACCATAGCTCGATCAATCTGATGAACTCGGATCCATGTGGGACAGAAGAAGAAATATTGATCCACACAAATCTGGATTGATCCATCTAGATACATCTGACAGGTGCAGATTTCCATCTTTGGCTCCAAAATCTCCAAAAGATCGTGTTTTCCTTCTTTTTTCACCAAGCCTCCTAGCAAATTCCAATTCTCCATTCCAACCACTTTTAGACCTAAAATGACTCAATACAAAGGAGAAAGACTCGATAAAACCCTACAAAACAATGGTTAGAATACGCCAAAAATGGAGTATATCAATTCCCCCAGACTTAGATCTTTGTTTGTCCTCAAACAAACTCAAAAATAAGTAAAGGAAAAAGGTTTGAAAACATGGAAATTCTTTTATTCTCAGCGAACCGTACCTTTGGCTTTCGATCCGCAGACCACATAACTCAGATTACGAACGACAAAGCTTCGCCAAAACAACCTCAACACACTTCCCGACCAGGCCATTTCCCAAATAATTCGTTGTAAAACACAAACCAAACGTAATCAAAGTATACGTAAGGATCTCGCTAAAAACACTTTCTCAGGAAATACGACGCTAAAGGGTTTAAGGCCATTTAAGGGTGGAGTTAAAGGTGTTTAGAGTGTTTAAGGGTTACCGATGTTTCGTAGAGGATGCAGGATATCGCACAAAATTGCAAGAGAGAGCGGGTCTGTTTGATGTCCATATTCTCTAAATCACTCATTCCATCCTTGTTTGTTTTCCTTCTTCTTCCCGTGAACTGCTGTTCCCCTTGGGTATATTTGCTGGGTTTGAGAGACATATATTCTTACAGATTTCCGCTCTTCATCACCGAAATTTTTTTTTTTTTTTTTTTTTTTTTTTTTTTTTTTTTTTATACTGATGATGATGAAGAGGGTTTTTAATTACACAGATATGCCTCTCAAAAACGAAAATATTAGAAGTGATGTTCATACCCAAGTGGATCTTGATAAAGTTCCTTTCACTCCTTCGTCCACAAATCCTCATAAATAAGAGCAGGTGCTCTGTCCTTCAGAACGAGTGATCTAGAGGTTGTGTCGACCCTTCTCTCTCCGGCCCTTTTGCACATATGCTGCACATATGACAATGAAGTAACAAGACGGCAAGGGGTTTGAAAAGAGGTAAGGTTAAAGGAGGGTACTAGCTAAAAATGAGCTAGCTATTCAGAATCAGCAAGAGTGGTAAAAAGGAAAAAGAAGTCCTGAATATTAATCGTTTCCCTAATCTAGTGTCAATAGCGAGAGAATTTTGGTCAATCTGGAACCTGGAAGATGGTGCATTGAAGTGTTCCAGTTAATCCTTGTAATCCATGCTCTGAAGAAATGGTCACTAGAAAGAGAGTTAATTAGCACAAGTGGTTCAGAAATCGTCATAGAATAAAGTCCTAATTCCCAACTTAAAAATCTTGACTCAATAAAACATAGAAAAACAGACTCAAAAGGACATAAGAAAAGAAAACATCCAAAATAAACAACATTAGCAACAACTCCCCCCAGACTTACTTCACACCGTCTCGGTGTGAGAATAAGAAAAGAGAGAGTGAAAGAAAATAAATCAGAAGGAAAAGCATAAAATTGTTTTTGATTTTTTACCCTCGAGAGCAGGTGCTCTGTAAGTAGGAGCAGGTGCTCTGTTTCAGTCTGGGCAGAATGTGTGCTCGTGCACGGGACCGACCGGTCCGATCTGGGGATCGACCGGTCGCATTTCCAGAGGCTTCTCCCGATCTGTTGGACTCTGTGGATCGACCGGTCTGAGCAGGGGACCGACCGGTCTCATTTCCAGGGGCTGCTACCGATTTGTTTTTTTTTTTTTTTTTTTTTTTTAAACCTGAAAAATTCAAAGCTAAAAACCAAAATTAGTAGAAAAAGAAATCAAAAGTAAAAGAGTTAGAAAACATACCGATGGGTTGCCTCCCACCAAGCGCTTGGTTAAAGTCATTAGCTCGACTTGGTTAGCCATTTTAGGCTTTTGGTGCATCGCCTAAGGGGATGAATCCACCTTCGGCGTGGGTTGTCTCGCCAAGATACGGCTTAAGCCTCTGGCCATTGACCACGAATTCGGCTCCTTTAGCGTCCAGTAACACCACAGCTCCATAAGAACGGACCTCCTTGATGACAAAGGGTCTGGACCATCTGGATCTCAACTTTCCAGGAAAGAGCTTGAGACGAGAGTTAAAGAGAAGTACTTGATCGTTTGGTTGGAAGTTTCGGTTGAGGATTCTTTTGTCATGATAACGTTTGGTCCTCTCCTTGTAGATCTTAGAACTCTCATAGGACAGGTGCCTTATCTCATCTAGCGCGTGAAGTTGCATGGATCGTCTTTCAAACGCTGGTTTGATGTCATAATTCAATAACTTAACCGCCCATGCTGCTTTATACTCTAGTTCAACCGGAAGATGACAAGACTTCCCATATACCAAGTGAAAAGGAGTCGTTCCCAACGGAGTCTTGTACGCGGTTCGGTAAGCCCACAACGCATCATCCAACTTGGAAGATCAGTCTTTCCTAGACACTCCCACGGTCTTTTGCAAGATACTCTTGATTTCCCTGTTGGAAACTTCAACCTGTCCGCTAGTTTGTGGATGATATGGCGTTGCGACCTTGTGCGTTACACCATTCTTTTTCAACAGTCCTTCGAAGATCTTGTTGATGAAGTGAGAGCCTCCATCGCTTATGACCACACGCGGCACTCCAAACCTAGGGAATATGATAGACTTAAACATCTTCACCACAACGCGAGAATCATTTGTTGGGGACGCAATAGCCTCCACCCACTTGGAAACGTAATCAACTGCCATTAGGATATACTTGTTTCCGTAGGAGGATGGGAATGGTCCCATAAAGTCTATTCCCCATACGTCAAACACTTCAACTTCCAGAATAAAGTGTTGAGGCATCTCATTTCTTCTAGAGATGTTTCCTTGCCGTTGGCATGTATCACATCGTGATATGAAATCTTGCGCATCTCTGAACATAGTTGGCCACCAATACCCGGCATGAAGTACCTTAGAGACTGTCTTGAAGGTGGCGAAGTGACCAGCGTAATTAGAACTATGGCAATGAAAGAGAATTCCAGGAATCTCCTCATCCGGTACACACCTTCTAAAAATACCATCCGAGCAATGTTTGTAGAGAAAGGGCTCGTCCCAAAAATATCTTCGTATATCGCGGAGAAACCTCCTCTTCTTATCTCCTACAAAATCGACCGGTTCCTGATCAGCAGCTAAGTAGTTCGCTATCTCCCCAAACCAAGGAAAGCTCGGAACAACTTCTCTAGATATAGCCTCACAAAAGGCTCTTGTCCGGATTGACGGTTCTTGAAAACGGATTCCAACTGCATAAACATGTTCATCCGGAAGGGAATCATCAAGAGGTACCTTATCATCAACCCTCATGCGTGACAAGTGATCAGCAACTCTGTTCTCTGTCCCTTTCCTATCAACAATTTGAAGATCGAATTCTTGGAGTAATAGTATCCACCTCAAAAGTCTCGGCTTAGCATCCTTTTTGGTGAGCAAATATTTCAAAGCCGCATGGTCGGTTTGCACGGTCACCTTGGAACCAACAAGATAAGTCCTGAACTTTTCAAAAGCGAATACAACTGCTAGAAGTTCCTTCTCGGTAGTCGCGTATCGGCACTGAGCTTTGTCTAAGGTTCGGCTCGCATAGTATATCACGTGAAGCTTTTTATCTTTTCTCTGCCCCAAAACCGCTCCTACGGCGTAGTCGCTTGCGTCTGTCATCACTTCAAAAGGGAGATCCCAGTCCGGTGGTTGGACAATGGGTGCACTTACCAGAGCTCCCTTTATTGTGTGAAAGGCTTCAAGGCATGCTGCATCGAACTCGAACTTAGTCTCCTTACACAAAAGTTGCGTGAGTGGCCTTGCTATCTTCGAAAAGTCTTTGATAAAACGGCGATAAAATCCAGCATGACCTAAGAAACTCCTTATTCCCTTGACTGAATCCGGCGGTTGCAAACTCATCATAACCTCAACTTTTGCTCGGTCAACCTCTATACCCTTTTCAGAAATTCGATGACCTAGAACAATACCGTCTCGAACCATGAAATGACATTTTTCCCAGTTGAGCACTAGATGCTTTTCCTCGCATTGCTGCAACACCCTGCACAAATTCGACAAACACACGGAAAAAAGAGCTTCCATAGACGGAGAAATCGTCCATGAAAACTTCCATTATCTCCTCAATCAAATCGGTAAAAATTGACATCATGCACCTTTGAAAAGTTGCAGGGGCATTACATAACCCGAACGGCATGCGGCGATAAGCAAACGTGCCGTATGGACATGTGAATGTCGTTTTCTCCTGATCATCTGGGTGGATGGGAATCTGAAAAAAACCTGAATACCCATCTAAAAAGCAGTAGTATGGGTGGTTAGCTAATCTCTCAAGCATTTGGTCAATAAATGGCAGGGGAAAATGATCTTTTCGTGTGGCAGCATTTAACTTTCTATAATCAATACACATTCTATGGCCAGTAACTGTCCTAGTAGGTAACAATTCATTTTTCGCATTAGTGATCACAGTTATTCCGCCTTTCTTAGGTACTACGTGAACTGGGCTAACCCACTTACTATCCGAAATTGCATAAATTACACCTGCGTCTAGAAGTTTCATGATTTCCTTTTTAACTACGTCCTTCAGATTCGGGTTTAACCTTCTCTGATGCTCAATAGAATTCTTTGATTCATCTTCTAGGTGTATCCTATGCATGCAAAGTTCAGGTGAAATTCCAGGAATATCATCTAGTGAATACCCTAAAGCTTTTCTATACTTCCTTAGTTCGCACAAAAGCAAAGCGGTTTCCACATTATTCAACTCAGCATTAAAGATTACGGGGTAAGTAGAGTTAGGGCCTAGGAACGCGTACCTTAGCCCGGCAGGAAGGGTTTTGAGCTCGAGTTTTGGAGCTTTCAGCTCGCTCCAAGGGCTGTCAACAATTTTTCCAGGAGGTGGGGTCTCGTCTTCGGGAGCAGCTGCTCCTTCAGCATCGTCCGGTTTAAGATTCAAGAAACCGGTGGACTTTTCGTTCTGACCCGAATCCATTATCCTGGCTAACCCGACTGCATCCTCACTTAAATAACCATGTTCACTTTCGGCCTTGGTTAGCACCACTTCAAGCGGATCATCGGTTAGGAGTTCTTCCATGTCGTCTTCCGAGATCTCAAGGTCTCCTTCGACGGCAAAGGTTTGCCCATCAATGGTTGGCTGTTTGAGCAATCTATCCATCTCAAACTCCATGATAATGTCTCCCAGCTGGAGACCAATTATACCATTCCTCACATCGATAATCGCACCAGGTGTGCGCAGGAAAGGACGTCCCAAAATCAAGGGATCCTTCGGTTCTTCATCGAGTTCCAACACTACAAAATCAGCTGGGATCAACGTGTTGCCTATCCTGACATGTAAATCCTCTAGGATTCCCACGGGTAACTTCACCGACCTGTCAGCAAAAACCAAAGAAATACGAGTTGGTTTAAAGTTAGTATAACCAAGTTTCCTTGCAACCGAATAGGGCATGAGATTCACGCTGGAACCCAAGTCACACAAGGAACACTTGAAACACGTAGAACCAATCTGCACGGCCAACACAAATTTCCCGGGATCATCGAGCTTCTTAACCATCCGGTTTTGCAGAACGGCACTGCAATCCTTAGAGACCAATGTAGTACCTTGCTCTGATGAAACCTGACCAGTGATCAAACCTTTAACGTACTTCTTCATAGCCGGCATCATCTGTATAGCATCGGTTAGTGTGAGTTTAACCGTGAGTTGATCTAACATCTCCTTACACTTTGCCTCCTCTAAATCTTTCTGCGATTTCCTTGGGGGTACTGGGTAAGGGACTGGGGGTTTGTAAACACGAGACCGAACTTGGTCAACTAGCTCATTCGGTCTAAGTACAGGACGAGATGATCCAGCAACTGTTTCATCCTGTTTTTCAGTTGGAGCAGGTGCTCCCTGTTGGAGCGGGTGCTCCGTAGATTTTTCTGGGCAGTTTTTAGCTACTGCCTCCACAACCGGGGGTAAAGTTCTTCCACTGCGTAGCGTGACAGCAGCAACCTCTCTGGGGTTTGTGGTCGGCTTTCCTGGCAGCACTCCCTGTGGGCTTTTAGCGGCCTCCGCGGTTTGGGCTACTTGCGTGTCAAGCTTCTTAACATGGTTAGTCACGGCTTCAAGTCTACTGTTTAGGTCCGAGTACATGGAGTCTACCTTAGTGTTCAGTTCAGCAGCTGTCTTATTCTGGTTTTCCATCAACTGTTGCATCATACTCTTAAGTTCGTCTTGAGAAGTACCACCGGAGCTCGCAGGAGCTTGGAAGTTGTTGAACCTGGGCTTTTGACCTTGAAACGGAACGAATGTCTTGCCTTGAAAACCCTGAGGTATCGTCTTCTGGAAACCTTGATCCTGAAGTTTTTGGTTCTGATAACCGGTTTATTGCGGGTATACCTGATCCTGCGGATTCTCTACATTCGTACTCCTGTAAGAGAAATTCGGATGGTTTCTGTAGTTTGAGTTGAACCCTTGGCTTCGGACATACCCTTGCCCATTCACATAACTCACCTCCTCCGGATCAAATTCTCCTCCATCGGTCACATCCTCAGCTAGTGCTTCTCCATTCTCATCGGCAAAGTGAACCATCCTTTGGTTCCCTTTGAGCAGCAAGTTAACCTTAGCCGTTAGGTCATCGATCTTACGAGAATCTGTTCCATTAGATTTCGTAGTCCGATCATACTCCTGAGACTTGTTGCTTGAGCTTGCGGCTAGGTTCTCAATAAGCTTGTAAGCATTCTCCTTTGTCTTGGTCATAAAGTCCCCATTACTAGCAGCGTTCAACGTGTTCCGGTAATCCCAATCAACACCGTCGTAGAAAATTCCCAGCAAGTTCTCATCCGTAAATCCGTGATGTGGACACTCCCTTTTATACTCCTTAAATCTCTCCCATGCCTCATAGAAAGATTCTCCAGTTTGCTGTTGAAACGTGGAGATCTTGTTTCTCAATCCCGCGGTCTTAGCTTTGGTATAGAAGTGATCCAAGAACGCTGCCCTGCACTGTGGCCAAGTCGTGATAGATCCAGCAGGTAAAGACTTGAGCCATCGTGAAGCCTTATCCGCGAGCGAGAAGGGAAAAAGCTTGCACTTTAAGAAATCCGGATTCATCCCGTTGGAGCTTGTCGTGGAGCAGATTTCCTCGAAATTTTCTATGTGGTCCATCGGAATTTCAGCGGGCAGTCCGTGGAATAGATGTTGCTTGACCAGCGTGATCATCTGAGGTTTTATCTCATAGTCTTGCCTTAAGACACCAGGAGGAACGATTGCAGCTCGGTTCCTATAGAAGGCGTGAGGATTGTCCATATCCCCGATGGCACGTTCTTGCTGTTGGTTACGGTTTTGTTGCTGTTGCAGCTGAGCCATCTGATCTTGTAGCCTCTTCATCTCGGCCACCATGTCAATGTCTATTTGGTCACCCATGTTGACCTTATCAGATTTTGTCTTTCGGTTGGTTCGTTCTAGTCTTGCAAGTTCCGAGTTACTGAAGTACACGAGAGGTGATTGTCGACTTTTTTGGGTAGACTTAGCTTTCATGCACCCTGAAACACAAGCAAGAGAAGCAAAAAGAACGAATTAGTACTTAGTCTAGAAACGTATTTGTAAAACTAAAGGTATCGAAGTAGTCCCCGGCAACGGCGCCAATTTGGTAACAGGTTTTTTGCCTGGGTTAAGAACTCAATTCCTAAATTACTAATCCGATGTAGAAATAGATTTAGGTTCGTTCAGGGACTGGCAATACACTTTAGTTCCTTTTAAACACAATTAAAGCTAAGTGATTCAAGTGGTTTTAAAGTGTCACGAAAATAAATAACAAAGCAAAGTAAAATTCGGTTGTAAACAAATATGATAAAGGCGTTAGACAAGGGAATTATCGCAGAGAATAGATCATCAAGAACCAAGCAATTATTCAGGATATCAATTTAAGTACCAATCCAGAACACAATCACGATTTTATGAGGATCCACTGTCGTGGCATCAACAACTTTATTAATAAATCTAGCACCCTAAACTGTCGTTTGAGACTAAACAAATTAACAAGCATTAACGATTAAGATTGATAAGTTCACGATTTGCCTTAACTTCAACTGTCGTTGGCTAAGGGTCAAATCGCCCATCTAAGTTATTTCAAGCAATCTACTACACTTTTGATGAGTAAATTTAACCTAATATCAAAGGCTAGGTGATCAAGCTAGTCTAGGCATGAAATTCAACATTAGATGAAGATATCAAATATGTAAGTATAATCCTATCTATGCCGAGTTCATTGAATCTCTAAATCCCTTTGAAAAACCCTAATCTAACAAGGTAGATTACTCGCACATGATAGAACTAAAAACACAAAGAGAGATGAATGAATTCATTGTATAAATAAAAGAGTAAGGTTCAAGAGAAAACTCAATAACAAGCGATGAACAACTCTTGAAATCCAAAGCAAACGAAATCTCTCCAAGGTCTCGAATCCAAACGTGAAAGACAAGTAAAAATATGAAAAGTGGTTTTGCGTGTAAACTGTGTAAAAGAGGTGTGAAGGAGCGTGAAGTGTGTGTAGGGGCGTGAAGCGTGTGTAGGGGCGTGAAGCGTGTTTTCTCTTCAAAGGAATACTTCCTCTTTTTAAAGGAGAAAGAGGCGGCTAGGTAAATCCAAGGTGGATCTAGGGTAAATCTTCTAGGTGAATATTTCCATTAAGTGAATATTCCCTTTAATGAATCTTCTGGGAGCAGGTCAGTCAGATCGGGGAGCGGGTGCTCCTTTAGCTCCAGAATTGACTAAATTGATCAATCTAACCATAGCTCGATCAATCTGATGAACTCGGATCCATGTGGGACAGAAGAAGAAATATTGATCCACACAAATCTGGATTGATCCATCTAGATACATCTGACAGGTGCAGATTTCCATCTTTGGCTCCAAAATCTCCAAAAGATCGTGTTTTCCTTCTTTTTTCACCAAGCCTCCTAGCAAATTCCAATTCTCCATTCCAACCACTTTTAGACCTAAAATGACTCAATACAAAGGAGAAAGACTCGATAAAACCCTACAAAACAATGGTTAGAATACGCCAAAAATGGAGTATATCAAGCATAATACCCAAATAATGTTTTTTCAAAAAATTTCGAACCTCAAAAGGGTTAGCCTTCGAAATTAGATCAATTTGTGTGTTTTTACGTTAAGACCTAAAAGGGTTAGCCTTCGAAATTAGATCTATTTGTGTGTTTTTACGTTAAGACCTAAAAATTGCATGAAATGTCTTTTAAATTGAAAATAAAATTATGAGGCTATTAAACATAATAAATGGATCTTTTATGAAGCATAATAACTTCAACAATATTTTTTCCAAAAATTCTAAAAACTCAAAGGGTTAGCCTTCGAAATTAGATCAATTTGTGTATACTAACCCTCTACAGCTATTTAGACAATTACGGAAGTTCTCATAAAATAATCCAATAAAATATTTAACCAAATATTAAATTCAACCAAACAATTCAATTCCAGAAATAATAAAAATCTAGCAACCTAAACACCAGGTTCCACTAGACTAAACTAAACAATTTAAACAACTCTATCATCCTCTTCACCGGCTTTGATTCCGCGATCACACATTTCTATTACATGCAACCCATGGAAATAAGAGTTGCATGTACAATTCTAAAACTTAGAAAAGCTAATAATAATTAATGTGGTCATTTAAGAATAAGACAATTGTGAATGTGGAAATCATCCATTTAGCCGAAGACACTAAAATTTGATTACATATTGAGTAAACGAAAATTATCTATCTTTCTAAAGAAAACTATTTTTCTGAATTTGGTTTAAAAGTGCATGTTTTCATATAATTTCCAAAAACCATAGGTAAACATTATTTTATTTTAATCCTCAACAAATTAAGACTTATGCATTACAAATTCTCATAGCTCAACTCGTGCTTGATCTAGGGAGATAGCAAACATTGAGTTCAAGAACTAGCATCAATGTCATGAACATCGTTATGGACTAACGATAACTTCTTCTCCATTGGATCTTCCCAAAACTCACGCATGGGCTCACCAGAAGGATAGGTAATAAGCTCACGAATGGTCATGGGTTGTATAACGTTTGGATCGGCCCCAAATAGAAGATGTGCGAACGATTCTTGTGCCTTCTCTGTGTTATGACGTCCATCGAAGTAAAGATATGATCTTTGATACTCGCATAGCTTCGAGTGCACATTAGGTAAACCGCAACCATATGCATTATGCGTCCCAACACCGCAACATGATATATTTGTAAATGAGTACCCTGTTTAGTCACAACAAATATTATCAAATGCTAGTTCCAAGTTTAAACCTAAAAGGATATTAATCATAGTATTTTTTTTTTTTAATCGACAAATTATATAGATATACTTACGGTAATTCAGGTTACTTTGTGTCCTACGAAGAATAACGTTGTAAAAATCGAAAACAGTGAAGTGAAAACCCGGATTGGTTTTCGCCATTGCGTTCAACATTGGTCCGATTTTAGCGTTGTGCTGTTTGGCTAAATCGTTGAGTTTCTCGTAACAATCATTACCGGTAATGAACTCTTGTCTTACGATAGGTAAACAACCTAATGGTGGTAGCATTTGTATGACGAATTTACTAGCTCCCGATGAATACAACAACTACGGTTAACACATTGCAGTAACAAATCAGTAACTCGTATTAAAAAAAAAAATCGATTAATTTTTAGATCGAAAAAATTACTTACGCCAATATCATTCTTTAATCGGTTAGTAACAGAAATGACAAAAGCTTGTTGAGTAGAAACATCAGCATTAGGATTGTTCTTAGTGAAGTTGTAGTAATCTTCAGTTCCAATTTGTATCATGAAAACTGATTGCTGAATTAAATCTTCTTTCCAATTTGTTATCATGTGACTGAACTTCCTCACTTGTTGATTCAAAGTCAACTAACAAAAAATTTGTAATATCATTAATCATTTGTTACTCAAAGCAAAAACTCACAAATATGTATAAAGTGAACTTACAGATTCTTTGGGAGAGCCAAGAATAGAAGCAGAACCGACCGCGAAGCTGGCTCCTCGTGAGACGTCGGCGCTGGGTTTAAACGCCGGAGGTAAATCATTTGGAATCCCCATGAACTTTGCTGTGATGATAATTTATCTCTAGTAAATTATACAAATCTTTGTTCATAACTATAAACCAATAGTCATTCGATAAATTCAAATATTTTCTATCAATATTTTCTTTTGAAATTTGTAATTTATGAACATTTATTAGTACAATTTAAGTACTTAGAAGAATTAAAACAAAATTTAAATTGATGTTTATGGAACGGAAAAAGTACTATATTACATAGTTATATGAAAACAAATAGCTACAATTGTTTGTTTTTCAAACTACGCTTGTTTTTACCTTCTCTAAATAATACTAGTTGAGTGGAAAACATTATCTCGCTCAATATTTTTGGTATATAACGTGTTCCTCGTGTAATTACAGTATTTCAGAAATAAATATGATCAATGTCTAGATTACTTTCTGTTTCTTTCCTATCATTTTCATGTTCGAGTTGCTTGTTTAATATAACTCATTTTATAATCATTTATGTAAACTTTAGCAATAGCAACTATTTGGGGACAATAATTTTCAAATGAAGAATAGCTAAGTAAACAAATACACATCAATCCACAAATAATATTTTCTTCTCTATTTTATTATCTTCAGACTACATGAAATCAATTTAAAATAAAATGAAATTTTTGGAGAGAAAAAAAAACAGAGATGGAATAATTTAACTTACCGATGAAGTCCGGGACAATTTTACCATCGGAAAACTTGCCATTAGGGTCATCTCGAGATTTTCCATAAGGCCAAAAGTTTTGAGCAACCGTAGCTTTTGTGAGAAACTTTCTATTTCCGGCGTCTAAGTTGGAATCACCAAATGCGAACAAAGCCACCGCCGGAATATACTGCCCGGAGACGGTGGCAAGGTGACGAAAGAGAGTAAATACCAAGAATACCCCTAGTACACTCACCAAACTACACTTGCTTTTCATTTTGTTTTAGTCGGATAGAGAGAATGATGATAAGGTATAATAATAAGCTCCCGATACCTATTATTATTCACAGTTTCTCACGTTTTATATATATCTTTATCTATTGAAACTAATTTCATTTCTACCCAACGCTTTGCAAAAGACAACAACTTTTTTGTAAAGTTGTTCTTTGAAAAAGGTGATGCTTTGTATTTTGGAATGATTTCTTCCAAAACTCTTAAATGACAATTGACAAACCGTATGCAGATAAATATAATATTTTTCGTGATTTAAGAAGTTAGCATAGAAAACAATTCTCTCTTCTTTTTTAACAATACTCCCTTCGTTTCAATATATAAGCTGTTTTGGAATTTTTGTTTTGTTTCAAAATGTAAGATGTTTTGATAATACTAGGTACTTTTAACTTTATTAAATACTGTATGACCAATAGTATTTTGCAGTCTTTTTTATAATTGGTTAAACTGTTTTTAATATATATTTTAAATGCTATCTTTTAGAGTAAAAGTAGTTTCTTAATATTCGCAATTTTTGCTAAAACTTTTTATATTATGAAACGGAGGGAGTATTATATAACGCATTCTCTCAAATTTGCATGCCAAAACACCAAATTAGTTTTCTCAACACAGTAAGCTAAGGAATGCCATTCATATTATTCGTTATCTTTTGCCACGAGTTGAGCTATGATAATTTGTAATGCATTAGTCTTAATTTCTTTTTAAGCAGCAAAACTCTTTTTAACACATGATAAGTGAAAATATTTACTCACAATTTTGATAAATCAATCACTTTATTGAGATCTTAGAGATATATATACGACAGAAACCCAAATTTCGTGGGTCTAGCTGTGACAAGATAAACAACAAGTTGATTTTTCATATTGGTTAAATATCAGATTTTTTTTTTTTTTTTGGTCAAAAGTGAAATATCAGTTAGAATACATATATGTCATGTCATATAGAACAGTACCCAACATGTGAAATTATTGTGAATACGTGTTTGGTTAAAAGATGTTGGTGGAAAATTTGTTGGTTATTGAATATATCTGATAATGACAAGATGTTTCCATGATTCACATTATTTAATACAAGTTGTATTATACAACCACCAGCATGCATGCATGGATACATTTTTCCAGCACTAACTTTCCGTGGTAAAAAAAGAAAAAAAAAATGGTAGCCAAGTAAATGTACACAAAAAAATTAAAAATACTAATAACTAAATACCATAAGATTTGCAAAGCATTAACTAACTACGGACAAAACAAGAGTAGAAGCGACAAGATTTTATTTTTTCAGTGGCAAAATCATTTAATCAATTATATCCAGATTTCGATGGTCGAGGGAGCTGATCCATAAAAGTAGTTACCAATTTAAATGCAAATACAGTATAATGGTCTTGATAAAGAAGGTTCATTTTAGATTAAAAAATACTCCACTACAAAAGGATAAAACTACAAACTCAAAAAAAACAAACAAAAACAAAATAAACCATCCAAATTATTATGAATAATTGAAAGACTACGTGAATCAGTAAAAAACCCATGCAAATTTATCACCTATCAGTATGATAACAGAATTTATATTTGTTCCTCGCTATATTTTTATTAAAATTGTAAAAAAATTGTTTTATTTTGAATTCGATACATCAATTAAATTTAAATTTGTAGGATACTTGTATCGAAAACTATACTATAAAAAGCTATACTTAATTTTTTTTCTAGAAGTAATAATATCTTAGATGTAGTCACTGATAAGTTAAAAATGAAGTTACCATCAAATTTTTTTTTTAATACTCCATTACTTAATACTTAATAATAAACAAATAATTCCACCTCTAGTGTACTACTACTAAACTAACAGTAGAAAAGTCGTCACTGTAAAATTTATTTATTTAAAATGAGAACGTTACTCGCGTGGCTTCTTCTTTTATTAATTTATCTCCACCGTGACTTCTAAATAGCCACCGTGGAACAAAACTCAAAATCAAATCGGAGAAGACGACGACGAAAAGCTTTCTCTCTCTTTACGATCTATCAAATGGCGAATTCTAAATCTCACTTCTTCTTACTACCATTTCTTCTTCTTCTTCAATTCTCTACTCTCTCTTTAGCTCAGACGCTCTTCGCGTTCGGCGATGGTCTTTACGACGCCGGAAACAAACAGTTTCTCTCTTCGAATCGCGTCGACGCAAGTTTTCCTCCGTATGGAGTTACCGTAGGTCAAGCTACTGGACGGTGGTCCGATGGTCGGATTGTTCCTGATTATCTCGGTAAATCGAATTTGAAATTCGAAATCCATGATTTAGGGTTTATGATTTGAAATCTGAACATTTTGATTTTGATTTTGATTTTGAGTAGCTAATTTCATGGGTATACCTCAAATCCCTCCGATTCTTCAAGTCACGGCGGATTTCACTCACGGAGCTAATTTCGCCATCGCCGACTCCACCGTTCTCGGTTCTCTGCCGGAGACGGTCAGTTTTTTTTCCGATAAACCGCTGATTTTTAGAATTAGGGTTTGTAGCTAAGCCTAAATCTGGAATTGGGTTTGATTAAGAAATGATTTTGACTAGAAAAATGTGGAATTTTAAAGGAGAAATTTAGGCTTTTGGGGAATTTAGGTTAAGTTGAGCTATGAATGGTTTGTGTTACAGATGACTTTATCACAACAAGTGAGGAAATTTGTGGAAAGCAAGAACAAATGGATAAATCAAACAATTTCTGAAGCTATTTACTTGGTCTATATTGGCTCTGATGATTACTTGAACTATGCGAAGAACAATCCGAATCCTTCGGATGATCAGAAACAAGCTTTTGTGAATCAAGTCATTAATACTATAGAATCAGAAATCAAGGTAATAACATATACAGAAGTTGCTACATTATCTTAGCTTTGAGTTTTTTCGATTTGTGTTTTCATGTTATCGGATTTCAGGGAAGTTACTACATTATCTTAGCGTTGAGTTTTCGATTTGTGTTTTGATGTTATCGGATTTCAGGTGGTTTACGGTTCTGGAGGTAGGAAATTCGCGTTCCAGAACTTGGCTCCGTTAGGTTGCTTACCGTTTGTGAAGCAAGCGAACGGTAATGTTCAAGAATGCGTGAAATTGCCTTCGGAAATGGCGGAATTGCATAACAAGAAACTGTTGGAGCTCTTGGTTGGACTTCCACGACAACTCAACGGTTTCCAATACTCGTTTTACGACTTCTTTAGCTCGATCCAAAACAGAGTCATCAAACCTAAAACTTACAGTAAGTAATGGATCCATCATCACCGTAACCGTACTGCTCTTTTTTTACTAAAGTTTTGAGATTTATCCTTGTCTATGTAGCGTTTGAGACAGGAATCGCTGCTTGTTGCGGAACTGGTTCTGTTAATGGAACCGGTTGTACGACTAACAATGTATGCACTAAGCCTGAAGATTATCTCTTCTTCGACGGTAAGCATTTGACTCAAGAAGGAAACCTTCAAGTTAGCCACTTGATTTGGGGAGCAGATGCGAAAGTGATTGGACCGAGTAATCTCAGAGAGCTTCTATTCCTACCTAAGGACATTGCACTCACCTTAGCTGAAATAAACGAGGCTGTCGCCGCAATGAGACCGAAGCAGAGCAAAATCGAGAGTCTTTGTGATATTAAGAAGATGGAAATGGAGATGGAGAATCAGTGGGTTTATCAAGTTGGTCAAATTGGTTCCTTTCTGATATAAGAGTGTGGTTGCAATATGAATAAAAGCTGAGAGAGAGTTTAAGAGCTATTGTGTAACAACTAACAAGTAACTAGACAAGAAAATAAAACTAGACAAGAAAACTGAAACATCTTTTGTTTCTATTTAGTAGTAATAATAATTTAATAAAAGAGTTTTGAAGGAAAAATAAAAGCCCGTCAAAATGTATTTTTTCCAAGATAAATAAATTTTCAAGCTTATGACAAAAAAAAAAAAACTGCCAAGCTAAAGAAATGCAAGTTAAATGTACTCAACTCCCACAATATAATAACCTTTGGTCGAGTATAGATTTTCGATTGGCTTTTAAAACGTTTTTGGATTTTTTTTACGTAAACGCAACCATAAAAATGTTCGAAAACTACTGCGGTATAATTTACAAGTCTGTTTTTTTTTTAACATAAATCCATTCATTAGTATAAAGTTACCTTATAATGGAAAAAAGGCTCTTGTGGAATCTGTTTTGCTAAAGAGTGTGCATACACAATGACGTTTTCGGGATAAACTCGAAATCATTTGATGTCACTAATTATACCATAGCAAAAATTATTAATGTCACTAATTATACCATAGCAGTCATTTGAGTATACAACTTTGTACGGATGCCTCATCCGTATGACAAACTATCGCATCTGGTACTACGGATTGTAGCGAAACAACCGTATGCTTTGGATATGGAGGACTTCTCCTGAGTTGATAACCATTCTCTTTGCATTAATTAGCTAAAGCTTTTGACATTGCCTTTTTCTTTGCTCATTTTCCTTTATTCGTCTTCTTCCTATTTATATGTTGTTTTATTTATAGCAACATCATTCTCGAATATAGGCAAATATTTTTAGACGTAAAAAAAACAAATGCATGTTGTAATTTGACAAATGCATGCACATGGGGGACAATGAAAATTCTTTTGGGAGTACTATCAATGGGTTAGATTGGTGAAAATCTTTATAATCTTAATTTTAAAAAAAAAAAAAAAAAAAAAATCTTTATAATCTTTGTTTCACTTTTTAATTTGTACCGCTTTACATTGTACCAATCACGAAAACTTTATCAAAAGCTTTACCAACACTATAACACTAATCTTTACTTATACAGCTTTATCTCAAATCTTTATCTATACAGATTTGCACTATGCTATAAAGCTTACCGTTCCAGATTTTAAAAAAGTTAGGTTACCAATCGAACCCAATATCAGATCATCAGTGCATGGACCCGCAAAATGGTTTTACTTAGAGCATGTGCAATGGTAGAAACCCATGAGGGTCTCTTACCAATTTGTTTAATATATATTTTGCATCATTGTATTTTTAGAACTTCTTGAAGATATTGAAATTTTTTCCTCCTCCAATGATAAAGATCTAAGAGAGTCTCATAAAAAAAATTATGAACAAAGGCTTTTTATGCAGCAAAACACAAAGACATTGATTTTAGTTCAAACCCAAGAAACATCCCCTCTGAACAAAGGCTTTTTTATATGCAGCACATCCAATCTTCATAGAACATGAAGAATCTCAGTTCAATGCATTTTGTGACGACAATTTGAACGAAACAAAAACAACCACCCAATAGATTTAATCAAGCTATATGCTCCTCGAGACAGTTCAGTTTCTATCAGCCGTGTCCAACAAGCCTAGGGACAGTTCCACTACCGTATGCTAACCACATCTAAGACTATACCATGATTCCAAACTCCCTAATCCCATCTAACTCACAAGAACAAGAAGATTCCACATCTGGAAACCACACATCCAGATCCAGGTGATTTTGAAAAGAAGCATAATACTACACAAACCTCATAAAGGGGCTGACTATCCACGACTACCCATGGCACGTATTCATGAGGCGGCTGGAGTGCATTTGTTTCTGCAGAAAAATGAAAAAGATACATATTGAGCTTCGAAACAAGAACATGGTACATGAGATACATATATTTAACATGGATATCTATCCTTCTATGTTCTTTGATCAACCAGATAACCCCATTATTATCATGATTTCAGGATCTAATCTAAACATTCCAATGCTAAAAAAGTCCTACGGACATAGCGCTCGTAGTAAAGACCTACGGAGACTTTCGACGGATCCAAAGATGGAAGAGAAACTCCAGACAAATCCGATAATGATGCAAATCCAAAGAAGTTAGGAAAAAAAAAAAGGAAAATTAGGGTAGAGCAAATCACGATGAAAGCAAAAAAAGTATTAAAATTATAGCAGAGCAAAAACAAAAAAAATCTTCTATATAAAAGCCCTTGACAACTCAGCCCCACATTTTACTCTGAGAGTGCCACGTGGAACAACAAGGCTCGACATTTCGATATTTATTTGGGCTTCAGAAATAGTTGGGCCAAACAACTTCTAATCTCTCTTCCTCTTCCACAAGTTCGTCTCTTCCCCTCCTCCATTCAAGAACTTCGACAGCCGGTGGCCGTTTTCCCGATCTGCAATCGCTTTTAACTTCTGTGAACAACCTTCTAGAATTAATGGAGACCAATGCAATTCTACTTTTACAACTCTTCCGTTTTATCTTCTCCCTTTCTTCTCTCGCCAATTCAGTTTCTCGAACCACGAAATATAACTTCCGATTATCAGCTGCTTCTCTTCATCAAGTTCATGTTTAGGCTTTAGTTACATCTGGTTAAAGTGGTCCAGTTTTATCATTGCTTCAGTTGAGATGTCTCTACTCTTTTGGATGTTTTCCCCGACGACATTAGAGAACTAATGGAACTTTCTAAGAAGCAATCAAGTAAATCGAGATTGTTCATAGATGTTAACGACGAAGTGCTACGGGAAAAATTCCACTCAACATTTGACGGATTCGCGAACAGTCGTGTACCATATTCAGGAGCATTGAGATACTTAATCGTTGATAAATTAGGAATTGTGGATCCAAAGAGTTGCATGGGAAATCGAGTTTCTCGAAGACCAGATTGTGTATTATGATTGTGATTTGGAACCTGCAGGTTTAGTGATTAAACTCTAGCAGACGAAATATTGTGAACATTGTTATTATTGGGTTCTTTTCTTGAGGTTTGTTTTATAATTTTTGGAAGTAATAATTTTAAAAGTTTTGTTCTTCAGCGTAAACCAAAAACTTATATTTCGCTACCTTTTTGGTTTCATTCTCTTTTTTGAAACAATATTTTTGGTCTCAGCCTTCTATAATGACTTCATTGCAGAAGAGACATGCTAACAATATTTTTGGTTTCTTTCAATTTTAGGACAACTTTTCACTCTTGGATAAAGATGAAACTCAGTTTCTCGACAAAGTTGAAATGGTGAGCAATATTTCAGTGGTATATCATGAATGGACTGCATATAGCATGATGATCAATGTAAGATAAACCTTTATCTTTATAAGCTCTAGACAATTAGTTATGGAAGAAGAAACACCCCTTGCTGGCTTGGTGAATGAAGTTACATTTTCTGTCTCTTCTTGATTCCTTCGTTTGCACTTGTCTTTACAGTCAAAGAAGGAATATGAGTGTAAATTAGATGGAAATGCTCTGTCTCATCCTCTGTCTAGCTTGATCACCAACTCAAAAAAGGCACATGTGTAGAAGAATCAAATCCTCCAAAAAATCTTTCGTCTTTGTAGTCGCCATAAAAAATTATTCATTCGGATCTCCATCTCTTTTCACTCATCCAGTCTCCAGATTTTAGTCGCTGAGATTTATTTTTCTGCCAATTTTGCTTGTCTCCTTGCTTGCACAACTCCACTGGCGGTTTCAAGTACGTCCTCGCCCCTCTCATTTGCTTCTTTCTTCCTCCCAACTCTCACATATTTTATTCACACTTGTGTCCAAATGTCCCCTCCAGATATCACATCTTTAATGGCTTCTCCTTCTCACTTGTTAAGCAGATTAATCCGCCGATTAGGCAAACTTTGGTGGAAGGATGCAGTTTGGATACTCAGGTTCTCTTCACCACGTTGCATCTTTAGTGCTCGAAGCTTCTTTTCAAAACACTAAGCGTTATGTGTCTCTTTTTGCAGGAAAACGTGAGAACAAAACATCCGTAGCTACTCTGAAAATTAAAGTTATAGTGAAATCGACATGGATCCAGTAAAAAATTAGCTCTGAAATCCAAGCTCTCTGTTTTTCTTCATGTCCTAAACCTCTTTTCAACACTTTCCTTCTGCCAGATGATGTTTCAAATGTCAAGTGGTTTGGTGTTCAAAGTCACTTCTCTCATTGCTTAAGATGGAGTCATGGAGAGAATTTAACCTTGTTAAGATAGATAATGAGGTTGAGAATTCCAATAGATAATGAGGTTGAAAGTCTACTAATGATTGACCCCAGCGTACAAAGAGCCATTTGAAGTTTTGTTCTCTCTCTTCTAAAAATCTTAAGATTTCTTAATGGTTTTATCAGTGATTTGTTCAATTCATGTTCCCCCTAACTGCTTGCACAAACCCATATGAGTACGTTTATGCAAAGTCATAATGCATGAGGTGAAGAAGGTCTGCTTACATTATGCTAATCACTAAGGGTATAAGCACTGCTCTCATTTTTGGATTGTCCCTTACATTTCTATTGTAACACCAATTTTTTTTTTTTTTCCCTAACAATTCTACTGCGGAAATTAACATAAACAATTAAACCAATAATAAATATATCCTTTAAACCATTTAATTCAAATACCAGAATCCAGGAATGAAGAATAAATTATCTAGCAACCTAACCAACTGGTTCGCTAGACTAAACATTAAAACATAAACCCTATCATCCTCTTCTCTCGGTCTCGATTCCACGATCACACTTTTCCTTTACCTGCAACTCAAAGGGAAAAACAGAGTTGCGTGAGTATTATCATAAATACTCAGTGGAGCGGTCATCCCGCCAATAGGAAAAACATAAAAATACGAATATCAATTTATTACGTGATTTAAATTCAAATAAACCAATTTCCAGATTTAAAACATCATTTTCGTCTTACTTAAACATTTTCCAGATTAAATAAACTTTTACATATTAAATAAGCAATTCCGAATTAATTAACAAATTTTAAACCAAGAAAACCGAGTGTCGATCGACACACCCCCACAGTGTCGATCGACGCTCGATTTTAAAAAGCATCGATCTTTTTCACAGAGTGTCGATCGACACTGCCCTCAGGCGTCGATCGACACTCCGCGTGAAAACCCGGGACTGAACCTATCCTCTCACGATTCATCCCGTCACGCGACAGATCAAGCCAGCGATCACACACACGATAATCACACATACACAGAGACCAAAACCACGCAAATCAGCATCAAAACAACTATCAATAACTCACAATCCCTAATACTCGATTCCACGCTTATTCCTAACGATCACGCACTCACCTTTGAGTTTTGAAGCGGATTGACCACGGGAAGAATACGAAACGACTGACCACAACCACCAGTTCCCTGATTCCTCGCTGGAACCGCAAAGGAAACTCGTTGCGAACGATTCTCCAAACACGAACGGCGGAAAATTCCGAGAAACGAATGATCCGCGACAACAACCGATTAAACTCTCGAAAATCTCTCTTCTCTTAGGATTTCTCTGCGATTTTCTTCTCCCTCTGACGGCCACAACTCAACAATTACTTATAAGGGAGAAACCCTAGGTCCAAACCACTAAACCGAGCCAAATCCCAATTAAAAATTCTAACCCGATCGGCCTAAAACGAGTGGTGTCGATCGACATGGGTGTCGATCGACACCCTTACCGAAATTCTATTTTTCGGTTTGGGATGTTACAATTCTCCCCCACTAACAATGGATTCGTCCTCGAATCCCGACAAACCGTCTACCAAAGACTCCAAACCCGACCCAACCCGGTCAACTATCCGAGATCAAAACCCGATCTCCGAGGCTCTCGTTCATTCTCATGATTATACGCCCGTTTTCAGACATCTATTACTCTTAACTCATTCCACACCCCTCTCACTCGCAGGACGCATCCCTTGAGCTATTGGTGTCACACCACTCACACTCTCGGAACGCATCCCTCGAGCTATCGGTGTCCCGCACCCCTCTCACTCGCAGGACGCATTCTTTGAGCTATCGGTGCCCGCACCCCTCTCACTCGCAGGACGCATCCTTTGAGCTATCGGTGCCTCGTGCCCCTTCCACTCTCAGGACGCATCCTTTGAGCTCCGGGTACACAGGGAAAGCTGTACAATCCCTAGAGAGACCACATCCTCTCAAAACAAAATGAATGAGTTGCTCGGGACCGCAACCCCTAGAGTAATAAATTCTAAAACGCCTATAAGCATCTATCGACTAACTGCCTCTCGGGGTCAAACCCGATACTCCCCAACCCGGAATATCACCACACACACATATAAGAAAAACCATCTTATAAAAACAGATAAATAAGAACAACTCCATCTTATAAATCTCCAAAAGGTATAATCGTTAAAACACGACGAAAATACAACGATACAAAGCATCAATCATGCTAAACAGACTAAACAGGAACCACAAAGAGAAATAAAGCTCACGCCACGACCTGCTTGTCGAACCACTTTCTGAACTTTAACTTCATCTTTGCCTCGGGCTCCCAAGTATCCTCCTCAAAACCAGCGCAATCCCACAGAATCCGCAGCAAAGGAATCTTCTTCCGACGCAGCACCTTGACTCTCCTCTCGAGAATCTTCACAGGCATTGCCGGAACCGTCAAATCAGGCTGAAGATCCGCAGGAATCTCAGGCACTAGCTCCTCCGACTCATGCAGGCACTTCCTCAACATCGACACATGGAAAACCTTATGGAATGCCTTCATGATCGGTGGTAACTCAAGCCAATATGCCACCGGCCCAACTCGCTCCACTACCGGAAACGGACCCTTAAACCGTGGACTGAGCTTGTTCTCTGCTATGGCTCGGTTAGGACCCCTCAACATAGCCATCTTGAGATACACACGATCTCCCACTGCAAACTCAAGCTCTCGCCGCCTCTTATCCGCATAACTTCTCTGCCGATCTTGAGCTTCCTTCATGTTCAGTGTCACAACTTGGACCTTCTCTGTCGTCTCCTGAACATAAGTAGCTCCATGAATACTCCGCTCCCCCACTTGGGTCCAGCATAGGGGTGTCCTGCATGGCCTCCCATACAAAGCCTCGAAAGGAGTCATACCAATACTCGCCTGGAAACTGTTATTATAAGCAAACTCCACTAAGCTCAAATGATCAGCCCAGTGACCACCCCAATCCAATACACACATCCTCAGCAAATCCTCCATAGTCTGAATAGTCCTCTCTGACTGCCCATCAGTCTGCAGATGATAAGTTGTACTCATATGCACCTTAGTGCCCATCTCTGCCTGAAACGCTCTCCAGAACTCAGATGTAAACCTCGGATCTCGGTCTGACACAATGCTGGCTGGCACTCCATGTAACCTCACAATCTCCTGTATAAATTTCTTAGCCAAAACAGCCGTGCCGTCTGTCTTCTTGATGGCCAGAAAATGTGCCGACTTAGTCAACCGATCAATAATCACCTAGATAGCATCATGTGTCCGCGAACAGGTAATCCCACGACAAAATCCATCGTGATCCTATCCCACTTCTACTCCGGAATGGGTAAACTCTGCAAAAGACCACTAGGAACCTTATGCTCTGCTTTAACCAGCGAACACGTGTTACACTTAGAGACATACGCCGCCACATCTCTCTTCATTCCGACCTAGTGATAATACCGCTTAAGATCACGATACATCTTAGTCGCTCCCAGATGAATCGAGAACTTACTAGCATGAGCCTCCCGCAGAATCTCCTGCCTCAATTCCTCAACCTTGGGTACACAAACCCTACCGCAAACAAGAATCACCCCGCCAGAAGAGACCTGATACTCAGAACCGGCCGCGGTCGACGCAGCCAGTAAACCAGAATCACTCGCCTGAGCCGCAAGAATCCTACTCAACAGATCCGCCTGATCAACCGCCTCTAAACCCAAAGGCTCCTTTGATATGGCACATAACCGCAACGTGCTAATTTTGCTAACAAGCGACTCAATATCCTGCTCTCGCGCTGAATCTGCCCGACGACGACTCAAAGCATCCGCTACCTGGTTCGCCTTACCAGGATGATATACAATATCTAGCTCATAATCTGCTAACAACTCGACCCAGCGCCTCTGTCTCATATTCAGCAACGGCTGAGTGAAAATGTGCTGCAGATTCTTATGATCTGTGAAAATCTGAACCTTCCCACCATACAGATAGGATCCAAATCTTCAATGCAAATACCACTGCACCCAACTCAAGATCATGCGTAGGGTAATTACGCTCTGCGCCCCTCAGCTGCCTCGAGGCATACGCAATCACTCTACCCTCCTGCATCAACACACAACCAAGACCAATCCCAGAAGCATCCGTGTACACTACATAAGGCTTACCCGGCTCGAGCAACGCCAACAACGGTGTACTCATCAACATCTCCTTAAGCCTCGAAAAGCTATCCTCGCACTCTTGGGACCAAACAAACGGGACATCCTTCCCGGTCAACTTCGTCATCGACTGAGCCATACTCGCAAATCCTTTGATGAACCTCCGATAATATCCTGCCAAACCCTGAAAACTCTTGATCTCGGTAGCATTAGTCGGTCTAGGCCAATCACGAATAGACTCAATCTTTGTTGGATCCACCGAAACTCCCTCTGCAGAAACAATGTGACCAAGGAAACCCATCTTTCGCTGCCAAAAACTGCACTTGCTCAACTTAGCATAAAGCTTCTGCTCTCGAAGCTTCTCAAGAACCAACCGCAAATGGACCTCATGCTCCTCAAGACTCTTAGAGTAAACCAAGATATCGTCGATAAAGATAATCACGAAGACATCCAGGTACTCCCGAAACACGCCGTTCATCAACCGCATGAACACTGCTGGCGCATTCGTCAAACCAAACGGCATCACCACAAACTCGAAATGACCATACCGTATCCTGAAAGCAGTCTTCCGAACATCAACCTCGTCGATCGGAATCCGATGGTATCCTGAAGCCAAGTCAATCTTGGAGAACCAAGTAGCACCCCTCAACTGATCTAGCAACTCATCAATCCTCGGGAGAGGGTACTTGTTCTTCACAGTGACCCGGTTAAGTCCCTGGTAATCGATGCATAACCGAAAACTACCATCCTTCTTTTTCACAAACAACACCGGCGCTCCCCACGGTGAAGTACTCGGACGGATAAAACCCTTACTGGTCAAATCCTCTAACTGACTCTTCAGCTCAGCTAACTCAGCTGGAGCCATCCTGTAAGGTACCTTGGAAATAGGCTCTGTACCGGGCTCTAACTCAATCGTAAATGGATCGGACCGCGACGGCGGCAATCCCTGCAATGACTGAAAGACATCCTCAAACTCCTGGACAACCTGAATCTCGCTCACCGCAATCTTACCAACGGACTCTGGCATAGAAATCATTGCTAAATACACCTCGTATCCTCGCTCCAACATCTGCACTGCCTGAACCGCAGAAATCACTAGGCTCCCCGAAGTCGGTCTCACTCCCTGAAACGTCAACTTCTCTGGCCCACGCTCGAAGGACACTCTGCCTCGATAACAATCCAGATGGACTCTATAATGTGACAACCAATCCATACCTAGGATAACGTCATACAGGTCCACCGAACTGATCACCAAATTTGCTGGCATAGACTGCCCCACAATCCGAACATCAACTGCTCTAGCACGGCCCGAAGTAGCCAGGAAACCACCTCCAGCTACCTTGACCAACCCTGAACGCTCACCAGTGCTGCTACGGATGCCACTGCTCTTGGCATGCTCTGGGGTAATAAAGCAGTTCGATGCTCCAGAATCGAAAAGCACATGGGACTCAAAACCTCCCACTCACAAGGTCCCTACACAATTCATATGCGTTGAGAACCTTACTAGACTATCACTAGCAAAATAAAAGAACCAAACAACAATTCACAACTAACGAATTTACGAAGTCTGAGTCTAGAATTTTACCTATGATCGAAGTGCCGCTATGCTGCCCCTGACCCACCTCTCCTGGGGTATAGACTCCCGGTGCTGGCCCAATCTGACCAACCGGCTGCACTGCCGCCAACTGCGCCACTGGCTGAACTGGAGCAAGAGTCATCCGCTGCGGCTTAGGATACATCGGCCTGATATAACCCGGCTCCCAGCAATTTTAACAGACTCTCACATCTGCCTGCCGCGGCTGCTGCTGCTGCTGAACACCCTTCCCAGGGCAACTCGACAACTGATGCTCCAAACTGCCGCATCCATGACACGCTCCGCCTCTCAAACCCTGGCTGGGCCTGGAAGAGCCATCCTATTTTCGTTTCTGTCCCTGCGCAGGCTTGCCGCCTTTGCCGGGACCAGAACCGGAACCACTCCGCAACTGCTGCTGCCTTGGCTGAACAGAGGGAACAACTGACACTTGAACCACCGCGGCTGCCTGCCCTCTCAGATCCTCCTCGATCCCCGCAACAACCTCTACCAGCTTCGCCCTGGAGGCGTACTCAGTCACTCTGCACCTGGTCCGCAAATCTGGCTGCAGTCCCCTCACGAAACTCTGGACCTGCGTCCGCTGATCCACTATGCCGCCCACATATGCCAGCAAACGCCCAAACTCAGCGTCGTACTCACTCACGGTACGATCTCCCTGAACCAGATCCACAAATCTCGACGCGAGATGATCTAATGCCTCCTGAGGAAAATATTTGGCGTTGAACTCAACCACAAATTCTTCCCAGGTCCATACTGCACCAGGCCTCCTGGCCTTAATATCTCTCCACCAAGCGTGCGCATCACCACCTAGATAGTGGATCGCCTGCCCTACCCGATACTCCTCAGGGCAATGACTCGAACGGAAACTGCGCTTTACACGCATACGCCACTCATCGGCCTCCTCGGGACTGACACCACCCGAAAAGAAAGCCGTACTCATCTGCCGCATTTGACTCACCATCTCCAGGTAAGACGGACGCACCTCTCCAACCGCAACCCTCTGTTGCACCTCCGCCACAGGCGGAACCACTGGAGCCTGAATCGGAGCTGCCGCCGGAAAACGCCCCAGTATCTCCTTCAAGATATCCTCCATGCAATCCATACGCTCCTGAGCTGGAACAGCACCCGCACCCGGGCCCGCCCCTCTACCAGCCATCCCGGCACCTCTCCCGGCACCCACAACACTCATGCTCGCACTGGTCTCGCTCACAGAACCCGTATGATGCGTAGGAGTCCCTGACGCATGCGTAGCACTCGAAGACGACTCAACCACTGGTCCATGACCACGACGACCTCTGCCACGACCTCTTCCACGACCTCTAGCTCCGACGTCCATCTCTCTGCAACACTCACAGAACAGGACTATAAGCTACAAGAAGTCACAAGCAAACACAAAACTTACCGTGGAATCATTTTGAAAGGCCGAAGAGGATGATACTAAGACTCTATTAAATTGACTAAGCACAAAAAATCAATTTAAACACATAGTCTCAGACATCCAAATTCAATTGTCCTAAAACCGTCTAGGCTCTGATACCAAAATGTAACACCAATTTTTTTTTTTTTTTTTTACTAACAATTCTACTGCGGAAATTAACATAAACAATTAAACCAATAATAAATATATCCTTTAAACCATTTAATTCAAATACCAGAATCCAGGAATGAAGAATAAATTATCTAGCAACCTAAAACATAAACCCTATCATCCTCTTCTCTCGGCCTCGATTCCACGATCACACTTTTCCTTTACCTGCAACTCAAAGGGAAAAACAGAGTTGCGTGAGTATTATCATAAATACTCAGTGGAGCGGTCATCCCGCCAATAGGAAAAACATAAAAATACGAATATCAATTTATTACGTGATTTAAATTCAAATAAACCAATTTCCAGATTTAAAACATCATTTTCGTCTTACTTAAACATTTTCCAGATTAAATACACTTTTACATATTAAATAAGCAATTCCGAATTAATTAACAAATTTTAAACCAAGAAAACCGAGTGTCGATCGACACACCCCCACGGTGTCGATCGACGCTCGATTTTAAAAAGCATCGATCTTTTTCACAGAGTGTCGATCGACATTGCCCTCAGGCGTCGATCGACACTCCGCGTGAAAACCCGGGACTGAACCTATCCTCTCACGGTTCATCCCGTCACGCGACAGATCAAGCCAACGATCACACACACGATAATCACACATACACAGAGACCAAAACCACGCAAATCAGCATCAAAACGACTATCAATAACTCACAATCCCTAATACTCGATTCCACGCTTATTCCTAACGATCACGCACTCACCTTTGAGTTTTGAAGCGGATTGACCACGGGAAGAATACGAAACGACTGACCACAACCACCAGTTCCCTAATTCCTCGCTGGAACCGCAAAGGAAACTCGCTGCGAACGATTCTCCAAACACGAACGGCGGAAAATTCCGAGAAACGAATGATCCGCGACAACAACCGATTAAACTCTCGAAAATCTCTCTTCTCTTAGGATTTCTCTGCGATTTTCTTCTCCCTCTGACGGCCACAACTCAACAATTACTTATAAGGGAGAAACCCTAGGTCCAAACCACTAAACCGAGCCAAATCCCAATTAAAAATTCTAACCCGATCGGCCTAAAACGAGTGGTGTCGATCGACATGGGTGTCGATCGACACCCTTACCGAAATTCTATTTTTCGGTTTGGGATGTTACATCTATTTTGCTGCAAAAGTTAGATATACTAGAAAGGAAGAAAAACAATTTGGTTCATATCATGGTTCATGCTGGTAGGAAATAGGACTTAAACCACATACGGATTCACCGAGTAAGATCATCAGAAGAGGTCCCGTATGTTGAGAAAAAAAGAAAAAGAGGACGATTAAGGGACTTAACCATGAGTAGGTGGAGTTTCGTCAAAAGTAAGTTTATAAAGGAAGGAATTGTTTTACCGAGCCCTTGTTTGCATTAGGGGGGCATCAGTTGGGTATTCGAGAAGTTCGCATTTGAAGTTGATCATAAAACATATGTTCTTAGTGTTATGTTATATTGTATTGACATTCATCACTCCATCATAGTATGAGAGCATGTTATGTTCAAGTTTTCATCATGCCATACAATTACTAATTATATATGTTGTCATCATGTTTGCTTTTATCCTTTCAAACCAACCATACTAATTTGGGACATGAAAAGGATACGAACTTCCACATTAAAGAATCAACCAAAATACAATGCAAAAGAACGACAATAACTACGTATTTGTCTTTAATTTCAAGAACCAGTCCATTTCACCACATTCCTGAAAGAAACAAAATCACTTTGGGTAATCACTTTGTATACTGCTATATAAAAAAGAGAGAGAGAAAGTCTATGTACATATGTCTAAACTTTTGATTAGGAAGTTGAAAAAAATACTTGATGGACCAAAAATCAAAAATAAACTTTCTATATACCAAAAATGCTATAAAAACTAAAAATTTCAGTTCATAATAGTTAAAAATGTCACTCTCGCAAACAACATTTTCAATTTTTCTCACCAACATATTATATAAGTTCTTAGGTGGGAAAATAGATAATAAAAACTTTGTCAAAACTTTGGTAAAAACTAAATGTAATTGCTTACAAAAATAAAAAATTATCAAATATATGCGGGTACCCAACTATTAGGAATTAAATTATGACATACGTTGATGATGTTCATGATCTTTGCCTTCATGTTAGAGTGGTCTCTTCAAAAAATTTAATTTCGTATTATGATAATAAAGATAATGTAAAACGTAAATATAAAACAAACATGTGGGTGGATTATGGTTTCAAACATGTGTGCAAAATTTAGCCCTCCTATCGTAGTTCATGTTCATATTTGTTTTAAGGAATTATGGCAACTCTGTTTCCATTGTTCAATGTTTTTTGTTTGTGCTAAAAAATGTTCAATGTTATACAAGGGCGGGGCCACCTAAGATATAATTGCGCAAAGGAAATAGGGTTACAATTACAAACAGTTCACTTCATTTTTTTGGTAACTTTCAATGATTTCGTTTTGCTATTGATGATGCGAATATGGGTCAAAGTTGTCCAGGCTTCGAAGGTTTCTAAGCAGGATCTGACAAGTGAACATTTCTTGTCATCTGCTTGGATTTTCTTATATCTAAATTTGTGTTCTCCCGGTTTATCTAAGTTTAGTTTAACCGCTGGTTTTGAAATCTTGCTATCGTAATATTCTAAAGTAAAAGTAAGATATGAACATTAATCAAGAAACATTTAAACTTTGTGTTTTCTTTAGATTTGTCTTCAATATTTGGAATTTATCGGGCTGGCTTAATTCTTAGCTCGTCTTTCTTCCATTGAAGAAATATCTCATATCCAAGCCAGGGCCGGCCCTGGGCCAAGCCCGTTGAAACAATGGTCTATGGCCCAAATTTTTTTTCTGTTTTTTCTATTACAAATTGACCCCCGATTTTATTTGATTTTGCAGAAAAGCCCCAAATTTTGAAATGTATCTTAAAAACCCCATATTTTTTTGTTTTGCTTTAGGCCCCCACAAGTCTAGGACCGGCCCTGATCCAAGCCAAAATTCTTAGCAAGGTCGCGGTATATGTTATTCGTTTGCTTTCGTCGCATGATTCATGTAAAGAAGGCAAAGATAACCACCCTTAGAGAACACCATTTTTGAGGATTTTGTTGATTCACTATAGGGAGACACTGTGGTGGCGGTGTAAACGCAAACGATTCAGTTACATCTCTTGATGTGAAAGGGTACCTTTGTTTAATCCTTTCAAAGGCATTACAACTTCATAAGTAGAAAAGCAACTACACGAGCATCTAGAGGTGTATATTAATGGAGGCTACCTTTATCCTCTGAGTTGATGCCAAAGCTTTTGATTTCATTTCATTTGTTCTAATGGTAGTAACAAAGAGTAAAAAGGCAAAATTCCATTCTAACATTATGAATTTCGTTTAACATGATTTTTTCTTACAATGTCATTATAGATGCAAAAAGTCCCTTTTTGGTATGTTTGGGTGTGGGTGTGGTTTGGTTGCTCTGATAACCGTCATTCACCATAATATTGGTTACATTGCAGTTTATTGGCAACCACACAATAGAGCTATTGCTCGAAGAATTCAGAACATGAGATGGAGAGCTAATGGTTGTCTTTCGTTTCCTGTTTTTAGCAAAGGCACTGGGTGAATATTGCAACAAAACTTTACTTGCACTTTCACATATATAAGGGATATCAAAAGCAGATGAATTAGTTTCGAACCGGTGCGGAAAGGTTACGAGGTATAAGAGAACAATGTTAAAAAGTGCTTTATCATCAAGGGTAATATAGATGTGACACCCTGTTTTCAGGGCATATGTGGTATATGCGAGAGAGACTTAAAATAATTGATTTAGCTACTTATATCACCAAAGTGTATTTATTTTTTCGGTCACAGGTCTTGAGAGAACTCCAGAAATAAGCGTACTTGAACTGGAGTAGTTTCAGGATGGGTGATCTACTGAAGTGACATTTCCAGTACCATGTGAGTGAAGTCAAAATACGAAGAAAGATCGCGGGGTGATTTGAAGGGTTAGTAAACAAGACTTCCAAGATTCCCGGACTAACGCACCGACCGTCAGACATAGTGAACCCACGGGCCTGAGAGTGGACAAGGACCTATAAGAGGGGCGGTCGGGGCATTCCAATAGATCTATATCACATCCTTGTCAAAATAAAAGGCTTAAGGATATGTTCTTCCCCAAAGCAACCTCCGGCAGAACTTCTTTCAAGTCACGAGTAGATAGATAATTTTATTAAAACCAAATTAACGTAAAACTTCATATCTATCACCATTTGAAATGTTTTATCCTCATCTTTACTATCAATCATATTAAGTCACCACTCAAACCTTCAAAAAAATTAAAAAGTTTTATAATATGGATTTCGTTTTATATAATGACATACTAACTTAAAAAATAAAATAAAATAAAATATCATGAAGAATGGTTGTTTAAGAAAAAAAGTTGATAAAAAACCTACGCGTAGGTAATAATAATAAATTCACGATGGGAGGAAGATCGGAGAGAGAGGAGATATTTTTCTCTTTTGAATTGTTTTCATTAATTTTTTCTTTGATAACCACTTACCATCCGCCACGTGGTTTCAGAAACGTTTATGAAGTATCTGGATTCAAATATTGGTCGACATCTTCGAATAGGGACAGATTTTCTCGTACTATATATCTCACATGGAACAATACCAAATATATATACATATATATGTATATATTTATACCGTATATACATATATAACAAAAATATATATGTTCAGTAATTTTTCTTTTAGTTATTACAATAAAACTGAAATCTAGTATGAATCAATTTGATATGGTTTAGTTTCTGATTTTAATCAAAATGATTTTAACTTTTATTTCTTTTTAAATGTAGCTTCTATGGGTAGGTATATCATTCAGGTCATGTAATTTGCACCTTTAAAAACTATTCTTAATTGTTTTCTTTCATAATTTTAAATTTTTAGTTAAACTTTTAAGATGACTTAGCTACTTCTCTACTACCACTCATAATACATGAACACATATCATTCCGGAAAGTATTCTTGAAAGTTTTCAAGTAACAAAGAATATGCACAAATAATGTATGTTTTCTTATAGTTTGATTGTAAAAAAAACTCCATAAAGTCATATTTGATAAAATTAACGTAAAACCGCAAATTACTTTGTAGATAACTTCAATAGTCTAAAATTAGACACACATGTAAACATATCTTTATTCCAATGACAACATATCTCACAAACACACAAACATAACTTGATGTAATTAAGAAAATACCCACCTGCAAGTGGTAGTTTACTTAGGGTTTCACAAACCTCCTTATTGGATCACATTTACTAACATCACACACACATCCATAATAGAAGTAAAGATCTTTGGTTACGCGGAATTGACTGCATAAAAGTAGAGATCATCAACTCTTTCGTTGGCCGGATTCTTACCTCCATGCATGAGAAGGCCTTTCTTTCCATAGACCGTGGCAGTCGTGGAGGCGGTCCAACCACGTGGTCCTGGTTCATCTCCTCCTCCAAACTTCTCCCAAACTAATGTCTCTGTGTCCAATACAAAACCCTCATTGGACAATGTCCCGGGGCCATAATGGGCATTTGGGTCTGGCTTCGTCTCACCTCCAAATATTAATATATGTTTACCTAGTACCGCACTCGCGAAAACGCTTCTTGCGGAAGGTTTTTCTCCGGTAGTCTCTACTTCAGTCCATTTTCCAGAAGCCGGGTCATAGAATTGCACATGATTAGACTCGTAATCATTCATCCCTCCGGCTTGAGTCGAAGTCGCAAACCCGTAAACCACCCATAGCCTCCCTTGAACCACATGGAACCCGGCTCCTCCTCTTTTCTCAAACTCTTCTCCAGGATCAGGTAGCTGAGACCATTTCCCATCAGCAATGTTAAACGCCTCGATCGTCCTAAACCGCACCGGGGTTGTCATCTTTCCTCCTTTGCTCACTCCACCGAATACATACACATTGTTTTCATCAGAAGCCATCGAATGGAAAGTACGAGCCTCGGGTCCTCCTTCTTCATCAAGTTTGGTCAAGAACTTCCACTCGTTTTTAACCGTGTCGTACGAGTAAAAGTCTTCGAAGTCCTTGTTTTCATTGCGGCCTCCAAAGATATAGAGCTTAGTTCCCACGGCCACCATGCGGACGCCTAAGCATTTGATCTTAGGGATGTCTCCTTTCGTTTGAGCGATTGACCAAGTGTGAGTGTTGAAGTCGAAAACGTAAAGATCTTTGTCTATGGTTTTGTTTGGTTCATACTCGCCACCAAAAGCGTAGAGCTTGTCTCCGACCACGGCTATGCCATGTGAGCTTCTCTTTCCTGGTCCTTCTCCTCCTTTTTGCTCAATCTATAAAAGAAAAGCATAATAAAAATGATGAAAATGATGTTTATTTTGCTTCTTTACCATAAAAACATGATTAGCTAGTATATTCTTCTACTTTTTTCTTACGTCATGATTAGTATCTTGATTTAACGATACTTATAATATGGAACTTAAGTATATTCATATTAATTGAGGTTAAAATATTCAACGTAAGGTCATCAACTTGTTATTCAATTTTGTTTTAATTAATTTGCAATTACCTTGATCCACTCGCCTTGTAAACTCGGAGCCATAGATGCAATATTGAATCTTTCTCGCCAATATGAATTACGAAAGACTTGTTTTGTTTTGTTTTGTTTTGTGTTCTCTTAGCTTCTTTCATGGTGTTCTATATATAGGCCGAGACACTACAACAAATAAAGTAGTTAGAGTCACTCATTTTTTAAAATGATGTACATATTAAAATCAGTTTTTAAAAAATTGATATAAAATTTTGTATTATTTTTAATAAGTGACATTTGTAATAAAATTATTATTGCTAGTATTTATGTCACATCTCATAACAGATACTAACCATATTATTTTTGTATTACTTGTTATTGTTCTTTATATCAATTTATACCATATTAAACAATCGAATTATGGTGGAAATATATCGAGAATAATGGTTAGTCGTTTATAAATAAGTATAACCTATAGTGTATTTTAAAAAAAAATGGATCGGACATACGGATAATTGATAGAACAACTTCAAGTATTTTAAATCATAACCCGAATTTCTTTTTTCTTTTTTTTTGTCGGTAACATTTTATATTTCATTAAAACAGATGTTACAAATCTAGGCGTACACTTTTCATAAGAGATAAAGCAGTAAACACGTGTAAAGTTAAAAAGTTTTTACGGAAAAGAGGCAACAATAGAGATCTAAACAAATAATTGATCATTGGAATTGGAATCATCTTATCATTACAAATCTAGAACATCATCTTCACCCGAATTTTTTTTATTTTTCTTCGCACCCTCCCGAAAGTGAAATAAATCTAATAAATACTATGACAAAACTAACTGGGTCATTTTTTAACAACAAACTACAAATCCAACTACAAACTAAAATCTACCAAAACTACAAATGTTAACAAATGTTATTATGGATTTGTCATTTCTAAACTAGAATACAAATGTTAAGAAATTTAAAATGTCAGATAAAAAATGATACTTCTAAACTATAATATATATTTTGGTTTGTTATCATTTACTCAACTTGTCTTTTTTATTCCCATTTTATTTAACTTATCTTCCATTTTCTTCTAAGCTATAGTTTAAAAACACACATTTAACAATTCAAGACAATTATATTATTTTGTTTTACTCACTTTATGGTTGTTGTTGCAGACTTGAAGCTGTCCTGGTTAGTCCTGGGCACGAAACAAATATCCGGAAAAAATCCAGTATCCGTGATTCGCTCCGTCCAACACGGACATTTGATTTTTCGATCCGATCCGATCTGTTAGTTTTTGGATATCCATAAATTCGGATATTTGAATTTTTTCTTAATATCCACGAATATTCGATCCGATCCTTTATAAGTCGAATATCCGAAAAATTTCACGAATATCCGCGATCCGCGATTCGATTCGTTAAAAATACTTTAGAAACTCAAAAATCAAAAAGAAAAAATAAATACATAGACTAAGTTAAATACATAGACTAAGTTATACACACGTATATGAGTCGGAACAGGTAATCTCTTGACATTAATGGCGGTGCTTGGTGGAGACTCGGCGTGATAATGTCAGAGTTGTTCTGGTGAAGACGACCATTGTTTAGCCTTCAGCCACATGTGCCCACATGTTGCTTAATGCTTAATTGTTATCTTCTTTGAAATGAGGCTTTATTGGTTGTAATAAGCTCTCGGTTTTTCATCATGTATTGGGCCTTAGGCCTTCTTCTATGAAATGAAGTTGTCGTTAAAAATAAAAATGTACATGTATCTGTATCTATGGACATATTATATATATATATATATATAATACAGATCGGATCGGATAATTACCTTTTGTAAAATATGATTTGTGATTTGCTTTGTTTTTTACGGATCGTCCAATTTAATATTTGCTTCGCTTCGAAACTTTACAGATATTTGATTTTTTCGGTTCAGATAGAAATGAATCGCGGATCGAATCGGATTTAACGATTTTTTGCCCAGCCCTAGTCCTGGTACCTAGTGGTCCTATTGAAATCAATTGCTAACAGCCAAGAATTGTGACCATGACATGTTAATGTTTATGGTTTATTCATAAACCGACATCCAAAAAATTATGTGGATGTTAGCAATGCCGTGCCATGACTTCCGATGGCTTGAAGCAGATAAGAAAATAGAGCCCTTACGATCAAAAAGATTTACTGTAATTTCAAACAATTTAAGTCTAGAAATTCGTAGTTGCTTCATTTCTTTGAGAAATATTTTTTAGGAACTTCTAGTTTAATAAAACAAAAAAATGGATAAAAAATATATTAAAATGGAAAGAAAACCGCATGTACAAAGAGGGAATCGAACTCAGATGGCCATTATTTTACTCTTTGAAACTACTATATATAACTGATATTTATAAATTTGGGGCCGTAAACTTTTATATATTACTTGGAACCTAAGGCAAATTCCTTATTGACAAAGCCATACGAATGGGCCTGGCAGTATCGTGCCAAGAACTCTGAGGACTCGAGGTGGATTAGAAAATGTGCCCTTTATGATAAAAAAATTTACTGTAATTAATTAATTTCACACACACACGCCTTTGAGAGTGATAGCTTTTAATACGCGGAATTGACTGCATAGAAGTAGAGATCGCTTGTTATTGTTCTTTATATCAATTTATACCATATTAAACAATCGAATTATGGTGGAACTATATCGAGAATAATGGTTCGTCGTGTATAAATAAGTATAACGTAGAGTGTATTTAAAAAAAAATGATCGGATATACAGATAATTGATAGGATTAACTTCAAGTATTTTAAATCATAACCCGAAAGTTTGTTTTTTTCTTCGCACCCTCCCGAAAGTTTTTAACTCAACTATTGTGGGTAATCATGCAATTGGTGTGTATCAGAAGTATCGAAAAGGAAAATAAATAAAAATATTACTCCAGTATAGCTTTCGGAAAAACAAGATTAAGATGTTGAAGATAAAATATGGGATTTGGTAAAACTAATTAAATATTTTATATTTAAAAAAAATGAAGGAATAAAAACGCTCTAAACAAACAACATATGACCGCTAGGGGACGGCCCAGTATTATAGCCACATGCATCCTGGTCCAGTGTTAGGAGTGGTCCAGTGTTAGGAGTAGATAACTACCAAGGAAACAAGAATATGAAACACGTGTGTTACTAGAGAAATTCTTGGTTTAAGATGATGTGTGGATAGTATTTACAAAGAAATAAAAATATCTTCTGGTTTTGGTAGACAATTTTAAATGATTTCACTATTTAGTTGTTATTAAACAGATGATTTATATAAATATTTTTATTTAGAAAATTTAATTTTGTCATAGTATTTATTAGATAAATTAGACGTTTAAAACCAAACTAGAAAATTACCCGCGTTATACGCGGGATAAAATAATTATCAAATAAAATTTATAATTTTAGTTAAAAAATCATTATAGTGAATTATTATACATAATCTAAGACCCATTTAATATATTTGAAAGTTGCGATTACTTTATATATAAATGTGTTTCCACCGTAAAATAATTAAACTAACAATTTCATTTACCTGTGTAAAGGTGTATTTATGAAAAATTAAAAAATCTACTTGTCAAACAAAAAAACACTTGTAAAAGTATATATGAAAAATTGTTTTACATACTCATATATTTTTAAAAGATAAAAAATTGTTCATTTCTATTTTAAAGAAAAAAAGTTTGTGGTGTATGTGTTAAATTTTTATTCACATTTATTTCTATAATTTAAATCTATGATTTTCGAAATATTTTAATTTGGCAAGTTTGATTTCCAAATATTTTAATTTTGGCAAGCTTAGGAAGATTCAAATGTGTTTGGCAATTAGACTTATAGTAATCAAAATTAATATTTTTGGAAATAAATGTGTTTGGTAATAAATATAAGATAATTAAATAAATAAAGAAAAATAGAGAGAATAAAATTTGTGGTTATGACACCTAAGCAAAATGCTCCTCAAATAATATATAGGATGGTAATAGTCTAGAAATGAACACTGAACACTCTTCGAACTTAAATTCAATTTTTCTATGAACCATTTCACATATATTTGATCAGTCAAAATAGTGTTATGTTTAAATTCATTAGAAATCAAAAGATTACCTATCAGTCATATGTGAAAGAGGAAATTCTTGGAAAGCAAGAACAAATGGACAAATCAAACAATTTCTGAAGCTATTTACTTGATCTATATAGGCTCTAATGATCAGAAACAAGCTTTTGTGAATCAAGTCATTAATACTATAGAATCAGAAATCAAGGTAATAACTTATACAAAGTTACTACATTATCTTAGCTTTGAGTTTTTCGATTTGTGTTTTCATGTTATCGGATTTCAGGGAGATTACTACATTATCGAGCTTTTGAGTTTTTCGATATGTGTGTTTAATGTTATCGGATTTCAAGTGATTCCATGACAACTCAACGGTTTCCAATACTCGTTTTACGACTTCTTTAGCTCGATCCAAAACAGAGTCATCAAATGTAAAACTTACAGTTAAGTCATTTACATTAGATACATCATCACCGTAACCTTACTGATTTTTTTTTACTAAAGTTTTGAGATTTATCCTTGTCTATGTAGCGTTTGAGACAGGAATCGTTGCTTGTTGCGGAACTGGTTCTGTTAATGGAACCGGTTGTACGACTAAAAATGTATGCACTAAGCCTGAAGATTATCTCTTCTTCGACAATGATTGATAAGCACAATAATACCAACGCTCACCAAAAATCAACACGTTCGATAAGGACCCCAAACATCACAATGAATAATACCAACGTCCAGGAAGGCTACTTTACGCGTGGTACGGTACCTTAAAGGTTGTCCTGGTGAAGGAATATTGTTGCTTTCGGACAGTAATTTCCAACTTTTGGTGTATTGTGATGCGGATTTCGGGTCATGTCCGCTTACTCGTCGATCACTTAGCGCTTATGACGTTATTCTTGGAGGGTCTCCGGTATCATGGAAGACAAAGAAGCAAGACATTGTATCTCACTCTTCCGCTGAAGGAGAGTATAGAGCAATGGCGGCTGCTACACGCGAAATCAAATGGATTGTTCCATTGTTGAAAGATCTCGGCGTTCCTGTTTCTACACTGGTTCCATTCTTTTGTGATAGTCAAGCAGCTATTCACATTGCGGCGAATCCAGTCTTCCATGAACGTATTAAACACATTGAACGAGACTGTCATAGTGTTCGAGATGTTGTTCGCGATGGTCTTATTTTCACTCAACACGTTCGTACGAAAGACCAAATCGCAAACATACTTACCAAAGCTCTTGGAAAACCGCAGTTCAATATTTTGTTGTCCAAGTTGGGTGCTTGTGATCTACACATTCCAACTAGAGGGAGAGTGTTAGGAAGCTCGTTGAGCTTTGTATATTGAGCCGTACATATATTAGCTTGGTCATCAAGTTAGTCTAGGGTTTTCATATTCTTGTATATATATATATAAATGTATTGCCGTTCGATATCAATCAACAAAACATATTCTATTACTTTACAATTTGACTCAAGAAGGGAACCTTCAGGTTAGCCATTTGATTTGGGGAGCAGACGCAAAAGTGATTGGACCGAGTAATCTCAGAGAGCTTCTATTCCTTTCTAAGGACATTGCACTCACCTTAGCTGAAATAAACGAAGCTATCGCCGCAATGAGACCGAAGCAGAGCAAATTCGAGAGTGTTTGTGATATTAAGAAGATGGAAATGGAGATGGAGAATCAGTGGGTTTATCAAGTTGGTCAAATTGGTTTCTTTCTGATATAAGAGTGTGGTTACAATATGAATAAAATCTAGAGAGTTTAAGAGCTATTGACTAACAAGTAACTAGACAAGAAAACTGAAACATCTTTTGTTTCTGTGTTAGTAGTAATAATTTTATAAAAGACCCCGTCAAAATGTATTTTTTTGCAAGATAAATGAATTGTCAAACTTATGCCAAAAGAAAAAAAAAACTGCCAAGCTAAAGAAATGTAAGTTAAATGTACTCAACTCCCACAATATAACCTTTGGTCGCGTATAGATTTTTGATTGGCTTTTAAATAGTTTTTAGATTTTTTTAGCGTAAACGCAACCATAAAAATGTTCAAAAATAATATTTACTGCGGTATATTGCACAAGTCTTTTTTTTTTAACATCAATTCATTCATTAGGATAAAGTTACCTTATAATTGAAAAAGGCTCTTGAGGAATCTGTTTTGCTAGAGTACGCAAACACATTGACCTTTTTCGGGATAAACTCAAAGTCTATAACTAAAAAAAAAGCAAAAAAGAAGATTATTGTGTTCGACTTTGCAAAGGGCGATATTTTATTATAGAGGAAAAGGATCTCTCCAGAAAACAAAAAGAACGTTACAAGCTAAAAAAAAAACATTTTGATTCCAATTTTGATACCGTTAATTCTAAGCTTGTCATGACCCTTGTAAAACAAGATTGATCCCAGAAGATTGATTTATAGAGACTTAGAAATCCTCATAACTGCGGCTAGCCGATGAACTAGAGACACTTTCTGACGTTTGAGGCACCCAAAAGTCACGCATCGGTTCACCTACTATATTTAATGCTCCTTACATAATAATGCCAATAATATACTAGTCTATGCTTAATACTAATAGTTACACTAAATAATGCCAAAGTGTATTATGGTCTCGTTATAGCTTGGGAGTGTATCTGATATATCATAGTTTTTACCGGTTTTCAACCATGATATAAGTCCATGTTTTATAGTTTTTCTGGTGTTTTCGAGTGTTTTGGTGTTAATCTTAGGTACAAAGGCATTTTGGACTCAATTGGTGTTTACTGGAACATTTTGGAGCATAAAAGAACGAGTAGTCAAAGTGGCAACTTCGGATTGAAGATTTTAGAGCTGTGTCGAGCGACAGAGAGAAGTGTGTCGCTCGACACCAACATTTTACAAGCGTCGAGCGACAGGATTATGTGTGTCGCTCGACATGACATCGGACCAGCCCAGATTTCAAGTTTCAGATGATTTTCTTTTTGCGTCAGAAAGCCCAGATGTTTGCAATTGGGCCCATGACGGTTTTGTAACCTTATAAATATGTATTTTCAGCCATTGTTTAGGCTTATGCTTTCTTTTATTAAATTACTTAGAATTTCTCTGAATAAAATCATGTTTTCTTCTTTGATCATGTCTGAGTAGTTCTCTTGTTAGGTTTAGGATTTTCAAAAGTGCTTGACGAATTGTTAGATCTGATCTGATTATTAGGATAAAATCATTAGAATGTTCTTCATCTTAACTTGTTCTTACTGCTGATTTTAGCCTCGCGAACTGAAATCTGGTCTAGGTTAATTAATAGAAACGACAGTTTTATTGATTGCTTGAACTAGTTTTTGATGAGCAAAATACCTATTCGCAAAGGGATTTGGTTTAGGGTTTTGTGAACAATTGAACCTGGATTTATTGCTTGTCTGGATTTATAGGATTCGCAACGACAGTTAGTTTTTTAGGATTTAGACATAGAAAATATTCGCAGCGACAGCTGGTTTGTTTTACTTTCGTGTTCATGTTCAGGAACTGCTCTTTATAATCCTAATAACTGATTTACTTGCAATTCTGATTCACTGTAGAATTCCATGCGCCTAGGTTTCCTCTTAATTGATTTAAAACCGTTTCAATTGCTTTAATTTACTGCTTTCATATTATTTCACCTAGCATAATCTGAATTAATTAATCTATTGTGTATTTCTAGACTCCATGTGGATTCGATCCCAAAGTACTATTCTGATCTCTTAATTTGAGAGAGTTTAGCTCTAGGGTAAATTTGAGCCTATCAGTATCATGGTCTCGTTATAGTTTGGGAAGAGGTTATACCAAAACTGGAGGTGAAGGTGGATTCGGAAGTGGTGGTGGGATTTTTGAAGACATGGATCGATGATTCTCATATGTTGTTTTCCTGGTGCATTTGTGTCATGGCTTTATATCGAAGACCTGAATAGTTCGTATTTCACATGTGTATAGAGAGGCTAACCGTTTGACTGATGGGTTAGTAGACTTTGCGTTTTCTTTATCGTTAGGATTTCATAGCTTTCACTCTTCGTTAGATGGTGTTGATGCGATTTTACTAAATGATGCTAATGGGACTGCGTCCAAAAAACATTCGAGCGTAGTCATTTTTACAATTATCCTAAATAAATGATGGGATGCATTTGTCTCCCATCCCAACCAATAAAAAAAAGTAATTAAGAACTAAAGTGGACCTACAGATTCAACTGGAGTTCCAAGAAGAGTAGCATCGGCGACGGCGAAACTGATGCAGCGCAGATGCAGATACAAGATTCGAGGACGAATCTTTTCTTGGCCGGTGAGACATGATGCAGCGAGATATTTGGAATATTTCCAAATATCATAATTATCTATTTAATTAGTAATATTTCTGTTTTAATGTTTATCTTCTAGAATATTCTAAAGAATATTAGGGTTTTATGCTTTCTTATAAATAGCCTATTATGGCCTTCTTTTGTATTCAGTTTATGATTTGATTAATAGAAAGCTTTGCTTTTGAGGGAGATTATTCTCTATCCCTTGTTCTTGATTCGATTAAGTTCATCAGACAAGAAGCAGGTCCCAAGAGAGGATTCATTGAATCCCTTGGTTGAGCTGGCAGGTCCCAAGCGAGGATTCCGTTGAATCCCTTGGGTGAGCTGTTTATCGTTACTTCCGCTCCATCAGTTGGTATCAGAGCTGCGTCTCTTTGATTTCTCAATCGAAAAACGATTATGGTGATCATGGTGAGTGATAGTAACATCTATCCTTTCGAGGACGAAAGTCCTTTTGTCGAGAGAGAAGAGATCCATGAGATCTACAAAGAGATTCATGGTGATAGATGAAGTCATGATTGTTGATTTCGTTTTTCAAGAAGATGATGTTGACAATCTGTCCCGTGCAAAATCCGTTTGTGCAGAGTTCGTGCAAAAATCCGTTCGTGCAGAATTCGTGCGAAAATCAGATTGCGCAAAGTTCGAGCAGTTGCAGATCTGCGAAGATTTCAAAAAGTTACAAATTTATACAGATTCGGTTCGTGCAAAATTCGTGCAAAACCCGGTTTGGGCAACATTCGTGCAAAATCCGGTTTGGGCAAAACTGTCAAAACCAATGTGGAAAAACCGGTTGAAGATTCGAGGGCGAATCTTTCTTGGCCGGCGAGAGCTGATGCAGCGCAGATGCAGATACAAGATTCGAGGACGAATCTTTTCTTGGCCGGTGAGACATGATGCAGCGAGATATTTGAAATATTTCCAAATATCATAATTATCTATTTAATTAGTAATATTTCTGTTTTAATGTTTATCTTCTAGAATATTCTAAAGAATATTAGGGTTTTATGCTTTCTTATAAATAGCCTATTATGGCCTTCTTTTGTATTCAGTTTATTATTTGATTAATAGAAAGCTTTGCTTTTGAGGGAGATTATTCTCTATCCCTTGTTCTTGATTCATCAGACAAGAAGCAGGTCCCAAGAGAGGATTCATTGAATCCTTTGGTTGAGCTGGCAGGTCCCAAGCGAGGATTCCGTTGAATCCCTTGGTTGAGCTGTTTATCGTTACTTCCGCTCCATCAGAAACTAGCTCCACCTGAGACATTCACGTTCGGTTTAAGCACCGGCACGATCGCGTTCACGATTCACAAGGATTTTGCTGCATATTGTTTACTTTATACATTATAGTTATTCATTTATACATCAAATTAATCCTTCATTGCTAAACATCTTTAAATCTTTTGACAAAATTTTATACAAGGAAAAGTATATATCTATGTGTGCATTAACTTTGTAAAAAGACGCATATTGAAAATATTTTTTAACGCTATTTTGTCATGACAACCTTCTCGATTAGTTTTTTTTAAGTCGTTTTAGTTTTTTACTGTTAAAGTAACGTTTAGTAAAAAAACATTATTACACTTATTTAGGTCAACAATAATACTATATACTACGAAATGTCAATAGTGAATCGAGAATATAATAGTAGAATATTTAATAAATCACCGTGAAAAATGTTGAAACGATATTAAACTTTTAAATGACAAATTAACATTTTAAAAGTAAAAATATCAGTTTATTTCAAGTTTCGGAGATTTTTTTTTTTTTTAACGCTGGTTTGAATTCAAAGGAAAGATTGTTTGTTACATGGGTTTTAATTCCAAACAAAGGAAAAAGAATTGAGCTTAAAGCCAGAACCAATAGCCCTTAGAAAACGAAAAAACATATTCTAAGACCATTCACAATGCAGACACAATAGTGTCTAAATGAAGTGTCAAAAAAATAGAAAAAATACTAAACTTTGGAAAATTTGTTCTTAAACCATGGTTAAGTGTCTAATATTGGATCTCTTTTCAGAGATAGGAACAGACACGTAGCGCTCAGTGAGTGGTTGGAAAAAATAATAATAATAAAATAAGTTGTTTTCATAAAAAAAAAATTAACTGTTTAATTTGAGAAAAAATCATTTGGTAAAAATATAGTAAAAATGGTCATATTTTGTTTTTTCATCTATCTTTCAAATTTTGTAAAACTTTTTTATGTTTTAAATGTTTTTATCTTTCAAATTGTTTTAACTTTTCTATGTTTTTGATGTTTTAAATGTTCAATATAATGTTTTATATAAAAATTAATTTTTTTTTATTAATTTAGGATCCATTTTTAAGTGTTTCCATTGGAGGGTTTTGCTCTTAAATGTCTAAAACCATTAAAATTAATTAAATTTAATTCAGAAAAAAAAATTTAGATATCTTACCAGGGGTTTCCATTGTGAATGCTCTAAACTCCAAGAATTTGAGAAGTGTGAGCTGAGCAGAGCCAAAGAGCTCCTACCTCATACTGAATGATGTGGTCAAGCCAACGAGGGCCTTCTCGAGCAATGTATGATTGATGACGATCCTCCGTGATCACACTCTCTGCCACAGCTTGCGCAATCCGATTACTAGATTCAGGAGACTCAATGAAACTCCAGAATTCAAAGAACTGGAGCATATGGAAAATATTATCGATTAAACCGCGATACATTGGGAAGATGAGGGGATTTGTCAATGCTACGCGTGCTTGGGAAAAGTGCATCTCGAACATCACACGATTAAATTTGAGATCAACCATTGATTTAATCGCCTATAAGAAGCTCCATAGTTCTGTTTCTAGGGAAGACGACATATAAGCGCAAGACCTCCTACTATGAAACAGAGCATTACCTTTATAGTATATGGTCTAAGATTCGAACTAAAGGCAAAAGAAAAGAAATCATACCGAGAAAGTCCGGTGTGATGAAGCCGTCGGAGAATTTGCCGTTAGGTTTGTCCCGGGATTTTCCGTACGGCCAAAAACCTTGAGTGACGTTCGTTTCGGTGAGAAGTTGTTTATTTCCGACGTCTAAGTTGGAGTCACCGAACGTGAACAAAGCCACCCCCGGGACATTCTGGCCCGAGACGGCGACCAGGTTTCGGAAAAGTCTCAATACCAAAAATACCCCAAGAACACTCACTAACTACACTTGCTAGCCATTGTTTGAGAAAAATGTGAAGAATATTGTCCCACATCGGAAGTGGGAATAAATCTGAACTAATATATAAGGGACTTGGGCCTCTCCACTCATTGCCAATTGGTTTTGAGTTGGATGCCTAGGAAACTTAACATGGTATCAGAGCCTGAACACACACTCCCCCACCCGAACCGAAATCAATCCGGTCCAAAAGAGGCCCGATTGATTTTACCCGAAATTAATCCGAGACATGGATATTGTCGAGATTAATGGCTAGACGGACCATTATCTCGAGGGGGGTGTGAAGAATATTGTCCCACATCGGAAGTGGGAATAAATCTGAACTAATATATAAGAGATTTGGGCCTCTCCACTCATTGCCAATTGGTTTTGAGTTGGATGCCTAGAAAACTTAACAAAAAAGAGAGAGAGAAGACTTGATTTTGGTGTCTATTGCAAATTGTATAGTTTTGCTAACTTTCGTGCTACTGTATATTGCCAATTACGATGAAAATTATTTTTTAAACTGTAACGTGTGTCGCGCGAGGTTTATTTTTTTTTTATAGATACAAAACAAGTATGCCCCGTTTAATTGATCTATGAATGGTTTGTGTTACAGATGACTTTGTCACAACAAGTGAGGAAATTCTTGGAAAGCAAGAATAAATGGACAAATCAAACAATTTTGCTTCTGCCTTCGCCTGAAGTCCGATGAAGTCTTATCTTGTTTGTGAACCTAGAGATTTCCAGTGGCTGGGGAAAATTTGGTTAGCCGCTTTGGGGGTTAGCTCCCCCTTCTCCTTCTTCCATCTGGTTCCTCATCTCTTTGTCTCTTTCGATTTTAGATTTGTCTCAGGGAAGTGTGTTTTGGTTAGTGCTCTCTGGTTCTCCTTGACAAGTAGGCTCGTTGATTTTTCCATTCTCCTAGAGGTCTTATCTCAAGCAGAAGCTAGTTCCTGGGGAGATTGGTCTTTGTGGGGGTCTCGGGTGTGAAGACTTGTCTTAGTGGATCCATTGAGTTTCTGCCGAAGCCTTTTGGTGGTGTTTTGTGGGTACAAGTTCAGCCAATTCTCTTGTGCCCTGTCTTTGTTGTTGATGTGTGGTTGAAGCTGCTTTGCTTGGTGTATGGGCTGGTTTTATTGATATGTGTTCCAGAGGACTAGTAGGACTGATGGGATTTTAGCGCAGTTATTAGTTCTGTACTAGCCGACCTCGTGGTGCTTGAATTTGAGCTTGGTAGGGTGAGCTAGCGTTAGCTTCTGCTGTTGGTCTCCGAGGTTTCTCTTTTGTTAAGCTCATGGAATAGTGTTGTAATTCGCTTTCACATGACGCAAGGGGAGTTTGTGATTGAACGTTTATGCTATAAACCGTTGACGACGATTTGCGAGCCTCGTCGAAAGTCTTCTTGCAATGCTACTTCGGTAATTAGGTTTGTGTGCTGTGCTCCAGTTGCTTATACTCCTTCCACTGATTTGGTAAGAACAAGATCATCGCGATCACTTTGTCAAGCTCCATTAACCTCCGAGTTTTTGTCAAGATGACGGACTGAAATGTCTTTATGCTTATGTTTCCATATTCGCTGAAGGTTCACCGCAACCACGAGATTGCGGTTGTAGTTTCACTGATTCGGTTGCTTCCATGTTTTTTCTTTTTTTCCATGGGACCAAAATATGTAAGGTTATACAATTGTATGACTCAAAACTTTTCTTATGAATAATATTCACATTTTATCAAAAAAAAAAAAAAATCAAACAATTTCTGAAGCTATTTACTTGATCTATATTAGCTCTGATGATTACTTGAACTATGTGACGAACAATCCGAATCCTTCGGATGATCAGAAACAAGCTTTTGTGAAGCATACTATAGAATCAGAAATCAAGGTAATAAGTAACATATACAGAAGTTGCTACATTATCTTAGCTTTGAGTTTTTTCGATTTGTGTTTTCATGTTATCGGATTTCATGAAAGCTGCTACATTATCTTAGCGTTGAGTTTTCGATTTGTATTTTGATGTCATCGGATTTCAGGTGGTTTACGGTTCTGGAGGTAGGAAATTCGCGTTCCAGAACTTGGCTCCGTTAGGTTGCTTACCGTTTGTGAAGCAAGCGAACGGTAATGTTCAAGAATGCGTGAAATTGCCTTCGGAAATGGCGGAATTGCATAACAAGAAACTGTTGGAGCTCTTGGTTGGACTTCCACGACAACTCAACGGTTTTCAATACTCGTTTTACGACTTCTTTAGCTCGATCCAAAACAGAGTCATCAAGCCTAAAACTTACAGTAAGTAATGGATCCATCATCATCACCATAACCTTACCGATCTTTTTGGACTAAAGTTTCGACATTTATCTTTGACTATGTAGCGTTTGAGACAGGAATCGCAGCTTGTACGACTAACAATGTATGCACTAAGCCATGTGATAACAATGTATGTACAAATTTGTTGATAACTTCAACCCTCTATATTAAAGACACACATATAAACACATATTTATTCCAATGACAAGAAATCTGAATGGCTGTTTTCTTAGGTTTCACTAACTTCCTTATTAGATCACATATGGATAAGCAACACACACACACACACACAAGGCTCTGAGAGTGATAGCATTTATTACGCGGAATTGACTGCATAGAAATAGAGATCATCAACTCGTTCGTTGGCCGGATTCTTACCTCCATGCATGAGAAGGCCTTTCTTTCCATAGACCGTGGCAGTCGTGGAGGCGGTCCAACCACGTGGTCCCGGTTCATCTCCTCCTCCAAACTTCTCCCAAACTAATGTCTCTGTGTCCAATACAAAACCCTCATTGGACAATGTCCCGGGGCCAAGATGGGCCTTTGGGTCTGGCTTCGTTTCACCTCCAAATATTAATATATGTTTACCTAGTACCGCACTCGCGAAAACGCTTCTTGCGGAAGGTTTTTCTCCGGTAGTCTCTACTTCAGTCCATTTTCCAGAAGCCGGGTCATAGAATTGCACATGATTAGACTCGTAATCATTCATCCCTCCGACTTGAGTCGAAGTCGCAAACCCGTAAACCACCCATAGCCTCCCTTGAACCACATGGAACCCGGCTCCTCCTCTTTTCTCAAACTCTTCTCCAGGATCAGGTAGCTGAGACCATTTCCCATCAGCAATGTTAAACGCCTCTATCGTCCTAAACCGCACCGGGGTTGTCATCACTCCTCCTTTGCTCACTCCACCGAATGCATACACATTGTTTTCATCAGATGCCATCGAATGGTAAGTACGAGCCTCAGGTCCTCCTTCTTCATCAAGTTTGGTCAAGAACTTCCACTCGTTTTTAACCGTGTCGTACGAGTAAAAGTCTTCGAAGTCCTTGTTTTCAATGCGGCCTCCAAAGATATAGAGCTTAGTTCCCACGGCCACCATGCGGACGCCTAAGCATTTGATCTTAGGGATGTCTCCTTTCGCTTGAGCGATTGACCAAGTGTGAGTGTTGAAGTCGAAAACGTAAAGATCTTTGTCTATGGATTTGTTTGGTATTAACTCGCCACCAAAAGCGTAGAGCTTGTCTCCGACCACGGCTATACCATGTGAGCTTCTCTTTCCTGGTCCTTCTCCTCCTTTTTGCTCAATCTATAAAACAAAAGGATAAAGATGATGAAAATGATGCAAGTATTTGTTTATTTTACCTATTTACTATAAACTCCCTTTTTTTGTTACACCATGATTAGTATCTTGATTTAACGTTAGACCTTTAATATGATACTTATTATTCATATTGATAAATAAGATATTCAACGTTAATTCATCAACTTCAAAAATTTTAGTTAATTAAATTACAACAATTACCTTGATCCATTCGCCTTGCAAAGTCGGAGCCATAGCTGCAATATAAACTACAAAAGGCTTGTTTTGTTTTGTGTCCTCTTAGCTTCTTTACATGGTGTTCTATATATATGCCAAGAACTATACGTACGTGTCAAAATATTTTCAATTTGGAGGTATGTTAAAATTAAGGGTGGGCAAACAGAGAAATTGAGAACTACAACTTTTGGGAATCTTTTTTTTTTTTTTTTTTTTGAAAATAAAAAAAGACATTTATAACTTTTGGGAATCTTGTCGAAACGAAATATGAATTATCTCATAATACGATTAAGAAGAATGCATGCAACATTCATAAAATCATACTATTAAATATAACGATTAGTTGTTTCAATTTGAGATAAATTTACTCTTTTAGTTTAGACGAGTCTCATAACACCACATATAAGTTGGCCCGGTCCTAGACGCATTTGGATCTAATTTACAATGGTTTTGATATTCAACAAATTCGCTTCTTTTCCTGAGCAGTAAGGCACACCGTAAAGGAAGAATCAGACCGAAGGATGAGTGGTCAGATAAACATGTAACTGAACCAACAAGAAGTAGGACATAAAACCCAAATTTTTGTATTAAAAATTCGGATTAGGTATGAATCATTCTTAAGCACAATGACCTAGTATTTAAATACAATTGAACTGATCTTCGGTCAGAAGGTTAATATTATATATTTACTTCGTGCATTTGATATGTAAACAATGTACATAAGAAAGACAGTGATAAAGTACAATTGTGCAACACACATTGTCTAATTACGATATATACATGGACCATCAACAGTTTGCAATGAACAACTAATCGTGAATGTGTTGAAGAGCGTCAAGTGAACAATGGAAGGTTAACAAAACTGGTAATCCAAACCAAGAAAATCGGGTTTGGCAGTGTGATGATTATCGATATATGACTTAAAAGTGTTTTAATCAGCTCGACCAAAACTGGCATACCGATCCGTGTTCGAATGTCAATTAAATGATTAGAAGAACCATTATCTTGAGGTAAATGTATTAAGAATAATATTTTACATAGACCTATCAAAAAAACAATCTTTCTATCAACAATTTTTATGTTTATCTACAACAATTTCGGTCTATCAAACTCTAAAAGAGAACAAAATTGAACACAAAATTACATTTTGGACCGCTTGCCAACGACACAGCTTTTGTTTGAGACCGAAAAACAAAATGCATATTACACGTTTTGCCAAGTCACCATAACCACATGCATCCCGATCCAGTGCGTGGCAGGAGGTTGTCTTGTCAATCTTAAACCATGGGCTCTGAAACATCTGTCACGGTAACACGAATATGAAATACATGTGTTATTAGAGCAAATTTGTTTTAAGGTTGGACACAAATACAATATTTGTTTTTAACAAATATATAAATACCGGTATTAAAAAAGGAGAAAATATTTTTGGTTAGTTGCTCGGCTATTTTAAATTATTTATTATATGTTTCATTGTTATTGAACGGATACTTTATATAAATACTAATTTGTTCAATACATTACAAAGTCATGGGATAAATTAGAAGTTTGCGTACAAGATAACATGTTACAAATGTTCAAAAATCAAAATGACGGATTAGTGAACTTACCTATTGAAAATATACTTATTGTTTTGTTATTAATTTACTCGCGTTGTATTACTATTTTTTATTATTGCCATTTTATCTAATTTGTCTTTAAAAATTGTGACTACAACTGAGTAAATGTATCCTCTTGTTGCAAGACCAGTAACTTTGATATTTGGACCCAAATAATTTGGTGCAAGATATACTTCTTGTTAACGCTAAAACTTCGTACTAAACACTCGGGATTACAACTTAAACTACCGACTTTTACATACTAAACCCAAACAATAAGAACCGAAGCAAGATCAACATTATTTCAAGTTTTTCAAGCATGAGATTCGAATAACAAGTTACAAACTACAACAAGTCTTGCTTCCAAACTACTCAAGAAACCGCGATTTGAACGGTTTTAGGCTTCGGCGGCTGCGGTGGAAGCTTCTTCACGGTGACTGTTAAAACCCCTTCTTGATACTTAGCCGCAACAGCCGCCACATCAGCATCTTCCGGTAACCGGAATTTTTTAACAAGATTTTGTGGAAGCCTCCTCTCAAGTCTAATGTACTTGCTTCCTTCTTCATTTTCATCCTCTCTCTTCCTCTTCCCATTGCTCTTTATCATCAATATCCTCTCTTCCTCCACAGTAACCTATATTCATCACCAAACAACAACCCCAATTCATAAAAACCCTAATTTCAACATTAAAACCAAATTTTCTCCATTTACAAACCATCACCAACCAAAAAAACCCAAATCATAAAAACCTAATTTACCAAACCAATCAACAATTTCCAAATTATAAAAACACTCATTTCACAAGTTACTTATCATCATCACTAACCAAAAAATACCCAAACCAACATTTTACCAGTAACCGAAAATCCCCAAATGAGAAAAAAACCCTAATTCCAACAATTACCAACAAATCTCCAAGTCAAAAAAAAAAAAAATCTAAACTTTGAGAAACTCAAACATACCTGAATATCAGATTTGGAGATTCCGGGAATGTCGAGATAAAAAATGTATTCTTTAGGAGATTCCAGAACGTCGATTGGAATATTGTTATTTCCTCCACGAGTCTCGTTACCGGCGCCGGAGCCAGTAACCGGAAAAATCAACTTCTCAATCTCCGGTAAGCCAAACAAGTGGTTAATCGCAACAGTGGTCATTTCTCCGATCAAGAAACTAATAACTGGAACAAAAACAACAAAAACCCAATTAGAAATTTCACGAATTTCGATAAAGTTTCCAGATTTCCGGGAAAATACAAACCCAGATTTTCCCGAGAAAATCGATAAGAGAAACAGAGGAAATTTCGAGAGTTTACCTGGCAAAATTAAGAAATTCTTTTTCTGGGTTGAATCTTTTCTCTTCTTTCGAATTATTTGTTTTGATTACGTTTGAATTATGCGGGTGATGATTCTCAGCTCCGTAGTTATATAAACTGAGAGACACTAGTAAGCTGGAAAGTTCCAGAGAAAATTTCTCGAAGCTACTAGTAATCTGGAGCGTACACGTGTCCATGACGATAGATTCTACGCTGTATCAGAAGCTTCCACGTCATTTTTCTATCTTTATTGGGTCTATGAAGCCCATTGGACCTCATTTTTCAGCATTTAGCTTCTTTTTTTTTGTCATCTAGCTTTTTTATTATATTCACTTAAATTATAAAAACAACAAACTCAAAGCATTTGTTTGTTCACTCAATCTTAGTATGTTTGTTAAATTTGTTCAAAATCACGATGTTGATAGTTAATTTATAGAGGTTCGTTTGCAACTCTCTAAAAAATTAGGACCGATTTTATCTAGAAAATAATTCATTTTTCTAATGAAAATGTGCAAAACATAATTTTCTAGGCTTCATAAATATTCAAAGCCGAAATCATATTATTAGTCGCTAGAAATTACGGAACAATCAACAATCAAGCGTATCATTATCACTAATTGCTGTTATGAACCAGTAAGTAGTAACCATTGCAATACAAAAAAAAAACGAACTTAAGTAAATTTTTGACATTTGAAATCAGTAGTGTGTTATGTGTACATATATATATTCCTAACGAATAACTAATTTGATACATTCATAACAAAAACGAGCAAAACCCATAAATCTGAATATTTTTTTTTTAAAAAAATTCAATTTTACCATAAAATACCAAATCAAATATTCACAATTCGCTTAGTTTTATTCTTTCTTGTTGTTTTAGTTGTTTTTCCGTAGTTTGAGGTTTTGTCTCTCCCGGAATATTTAAGTTTTATTCGTGAGTCTTTTGTCTCCGGCTTGGTTTCCAATTGTTCACCAACTTTGTATCCAGATTTGGTCCAGTGTTGTATCCAGTTTTCGAACCGACTTTGTATCCCTGACGGTCTAATAAAATCTTTAAATGACAAAAAAAAAAAAAATTTATTCACAATTCTGAATTCTCTAAATAATTGCCATTTTCGTTATTAAAGGAAAAAGTAATGGGTAATATCGTCAATTCAAAACAATCGGGGTCAATAACGGAAGATTAAACCAATCCGGTGACCTTATCCCCTTCGCCGGTCAGATCTAAACAAAATTCTCAGATCCAAAAAAAAAAAAAAACTTTCTCCGATCTCAAAAATTCTCTCCAATGGAAGAAGACGACGAGACTCAATCTCTACAATCTCCGGTTGATTCCTTTTCACCACCACCACCACAACCACAAACTCCTTCTTCTCCTCCACCGTCGAATTTACCTACAAATTCCGTTACGGTCGCTTCCGTAGCACCGAAACCTAAATCGAACGCTTTAGCTTTAGTCGTTCATCGGAACGGTCGAACCAACGGTGGTGGCGGAGGAAGCAGCGGCGGTGGTGGCGGAAGAGACGATTGTTGGAGCGAAGAAGCTACAAATGTATTAATCGAAGCTTGGGGAGATCGATTTTCAGAACCAGGTAAAGGAACTTTGAAACAACAACAATGGAAAGAAGTAGCTGAGATTGTGAACAATAGTGGTCAATGCAAGTATTCAAAAACTGATATACAGTGTAAGAATAGGATTGATACTGTTAAGAAGAAGTATAAGCAAGAGAAAGCTAAGATTGCTTCTGGTGATGGACCTAGTAAATGGGTTTTCTTCAAAAAGCTTGAGAGTTTGATTGGGAGTAACATTACAATGAAATCTTCTGAAAAAGCTCCAATGAGTGGTGGTGTTCTTGTGAATAGGAATATGTATAAACGTCAAGCTAAAGGAGGAGGAGGAACACCGATTCTTCAACAACGAAGCTCGGATTCGATGCGTTGGCATTTTCGGAAACGAAGTGCTTCGGAAACCGAGTCTGAGTCTGAGCCTGAGGATTCAGCTGAGAGTTTGCCACCGTTGCAGCCGGTTCAACCGCTTTCGTTTCAGTTTCCGAAACGGTTTAAGGTTGATAAGAGTAGTGGTGGTGGGAGTGGAGGAGTTGGGGAAGTGGCGAAGGCGATTTTCGGGTTTACGGAAGCTTATGAGAAGGCGGAAACCGCAAAGGTTAAGTTAATGGTTGAATTGGAGAAGGAAAGGATGAAGTTTGCTAAAGAGATGGAATTGCAGAGAATGCAGTTTTTGAAAACACAAATGGAGATAACTAAGAACAATCAAGAAGTTGAAGAGAGGAACAAGAGAGGAGAAGGAAGGGTCGTTGATGATGATGATGATGATGACGATAATGATGATGATGATCGCAATGTCAAGAATAATGGCGATGTAAGTAGCTAACAAAATTGAAACAACAACAAAAAAAAATGGTTTCTTGTGATTTGCTATGATATAAGTTATTAGGATTTTGATGTTGTCTCTTGTTGTTGTGGGATGTGTAAATGCAGAAGTTATGACATGACTATGACTATGATCATCATCATGTTGTTGTTGTTTCTTATCTTAATCTCAAACATGGATAAATTAAAAAATTCTCGAATGTTTTCAAATGATCACTAGTATTTTGTAGTCTATTGATTTGTTTTCAAATGTTTTGAAACTTCTTTATTCTTGTGATTAGAAAAAGATAGCATAATCCTAAATTCAATAGTTTTGTGATTCTAAGTTAAGACACAACTTAACAAAATATTGGTTAGCTATTTTGGTTAGTCAGCATCATTATCCTTAAATTAAAAACTCCTTAATTAAGCTAAAAGCTAATAATTAACCACACTAAAAATATTCAATGCTTCTCTTTCTTTATCCATTAATCTCCTTTCTCTACCTCTATAAAACCAATTTCATTGTAGAAGAAGAAAAATAATAGAGACAATAACTTTTTTTTAAAACACAAAATATTTTTTGAAAATATATAATATATTGTTATATATTTTTTTGTTTTTTGATCGGATGGGGTTCCTACACAAGTTGTGGGATGAAACGGTGGCCGGACCCACGCCGGAAAATGGTCTCGGAAAATTGAGAAAACAAGATTCATTATCCACCGTCCGATCTCCTCCTCTCTCCACCGATCAAGTCACTAGAAGCATAATTGTTACCAAGGGGAATAACAATGTTCGTGGTCTACGTAAATTGAAGATGGATCCGGGTCGTGTTCCGGATTCTCCTACCGGGTCATGTAGCAACCCGGGAACGCCTTTAACCCGTATTACATTTCTCATCCTTCCTCTAAAAACTTCAATTAATCACATTAGTGAAATCATAATTGCATTAAAATATCCATAGTTGAATTCTACATTTTTGGATAACACAATTGTATATATAGTCTTTTGAACATAATATTTAATTTAACGCGCGTATTTCTTACATATATTATTCATATCATACGCTAAAAAATTGAATTCGATTTTATCACCAAATTTTACCCTATTTTCTACTTACCATTTGACTATCTAGCAAACTAATCCTATAATACACGATCGTTAAATAAGTTTAGTTTTTTTTTTTATATATATACTGATTTGACGCATTTTTTTAATATCATAAATCATGTGTTTAATCCGGTAAGACATTATTTTATTCGACATCGCCCTGTTTATTTAAATATCGATTACGAATTATCACCACATTTATTTACCATTTTCGACTTTCGATTTAGCAATTATGCAAATTGATCCTAATATTATAATCTTTGTTATTACAAGTAAACCCTCACATTTTGGTTTAAATCACAATTTTATGCAGCTGGTACACCATGTGATAATTTGGGACCATTCACCGCCGATAAAATCCCTTCCTCCGGTGAATCTGATGCCTCAAGTTTCACAACTTATGAATGGTTATTACTTTATCTCTATCATTTGATTTCCTAATCAATTATCTTATGTATATTAACTGCTCCCTAACTGCATTATAATCCATTTAAACATAACTATAGCTTCCTTTTGTTTTGATGCAGGATTTTGCTAAATGCACTGGACCGTTGAACACGAACGAGAAAGAGAGAGTGAAATCTACGGGGGTTTTGTGTAAATATAAATCAACCTTATGCATGTAATTATGTAAATATTTACTGTTATGGTCTTTGTTAAATTATGTCTCTATAACCAAATTATGTTTTTATAACTATTTTCTTTTGAGAATTATACTTCTATAAATATTACCAATTGGTTTTACCTTTTAAGTAACAAGCACATAACTCAATGTGGCTTTTCTAACATATATGTAACAAACAAACTACTTATCAGTACATAACCACAATATTCCTACTCTAACAACATCAACATTTGCACCCAAACCAAATCTCTCTTATTTGATGTTAATTTTATTACTTGGCTTCGAATCAAAGTAAGACCCATAGGTTACACAAACTGAGCATACAAGCTTTAAGTAAAGGAGACACATACAGAACAAAGGTCTAGAAAAGTGATAAAATTAAGAAAGAAAGAAGTGAAAATAAGTAGCATCACACCGAGCTGCGAGTTTATTACTGATAGTACATGAGCTGCTGATGTGCCGCAGCTACATTCTGAAAACCGCCATCGTACATACCCGCACTTGCTCCAGCTACATTGACTCCAAGACCTGCTTGTCTTAGAGAATGTTGAGCCTGAGGATGATGCATTTTAGCTAGGTTCATATGTCTCTCGTACGCTAAGAGGTCCATCGCAGACATACCCTGGACTGGGACCGGGACTGGTGGAGGAAGCGGATTTGAAGCTGTCCCTGATGGAGTCGGTTTGTTTCCCCATGAACACTGCATCAAAAAAAAAAAAAACCGGTTAGGTAAAAAACCGGCTAAAACCGTAAATCATAACCGAAATTTAGTACCTTTATCGGTCTACTAAAGAGGAAAGGCTGAGAATTTCCCAATTGAATAGCGAGAGCGGCTTCTTCGTGAGTGTTATATCTCACGAAACCAAACCCTTTGTCTCGCTGGACACGGACTTCTTCGATAACTCCAGCGCCGAGTTGATGGAACATACGGTGTAAGTCAAGCTGACTTACCTCTGGAGCGAGGTTTCCTACGTAGACAGTTGTGTATTGAGGATTGTTTTCAGGAGCATCTTCGTTTGTGATCTCTCTACCGTCCTCTGCACAAATATTAAATCAGACGTTACAACATTACGAAAATATAACAGAATTTTTTTGTGTGGGAATCAAAAGAAGAACCTGAAGAGGCGTTGTTTGTAAGTTCCACGACGCTTTTTCCATCAGAGCTAAGCTTATCCTCGCCAAAAGCAGCGCCTTTTGTCGCCCAGTTGCATCTGATTTGTCTGCTACTTAACCATTTACCTGAGACAAGGTAAAAGCAAAACAGTTACGACACAAGTATCGAAAAAAGGGAATTTTTAAAGCTCTATAAGATTATTCTTACCGTTCATTTCATTAATGGCGGTTTGAGCATCCTGCAAATGACATTTGAACATTTTCAAAATCAAAAATAATAAATTACGAACAAGGCTAAAACGGTCACTCGTGATTTAAAAGAATACAAAACCTGCTGGTTGCGGAAGGAAACAAACCCGAAGCCTCTTGAGCGTCCCGTCTTCTGGTCCCACATCACTCTTGCATCCCTACAACAAAGAATAACAGATATTTGATCTCAGATTATGATGAAATGTCTGGAAACCAACTAGTCACTTAAAGCAGTAGCTGACCAAGCACAAGAACTTACGAGCAGCTGTTAAATGCAGAAAAACTATCAAACAATGCTGCATCAGTGACCTCAGGACTGAGATCTCCAACAAAAATGTTGAAATGACCTGCAATTAGCGACACAGTCTCTCGTAAGAACAAGCTAACAAAATTACGATTTACGATAATTAATTCAGTCCCTAATGATCAGAACTTACTTGATGTATCTTCTCTTTGACCAGTAGCATACGCCCAATTAACTTTGATAGGTTGTCCAAATCTGTTAAAACTCAAATATTTAGAATCTACGAGAAACGTATGAATGATACTAAACAAGACGAACATTAACTATCAATGTCAAATGCTTACAAATGCCTTCCGTTCAGGGACATTATAGCCATAGCAGCCGATCTTCGATCAAAATAGTGAACAAATCCATAAGACGACTGTAAAATGTAAAAACATGAACATTTTAACTCAATGAAATTAATATAACTAAGAAAAAAGGCGAGTTTTCAGAAAACTCTACCTTATCTTTTCTGATGAGTTTACAGCTTTCAATAGGACCAGTACTAACAAAAATCTCTTGAAGAAGAATTTCAGTAACCTGTGTATGAATGTTACCAACATACCTACAATATCAAAGAACCGATTTAACACGTCGAAAACTCTAATCACCTCAAAACTCTAAAATGTTTGGAATTATTCAATTAAGAAACACTCACACACTACGACAAGTACTTGGATCAAAACCAGGAGGAAGATTTCCACTTGGTAATGGCTCCATCTACAACACAAATGCAAAATCATAATCAAACATTGTAGAGTTAATTACAGAACAAAATACCCAAAAATCACTACTTTTCCTAATTACAAAACAAACATAGCAGAGGTAATTACAGAACAAACTACCAAAGAACACTACTTTCCTAATCATAAACAAACATTGTAGAGGTAATTACAGAACAAACTACTAAAGATCACTACTTTCCTAATCATAAACAAACATTGTAGAGGTGATTACAGAACAAACTACCAAAGATCACTATGTTTCTAATTGAAACACGAAACCCTAATCCCAAAATAAAAAAAAAGACAAAAACTTTACATAAAAAGACGAGCTTAAGAACACAGAGATTAAGTACCAATAACTCAAAATTTCATAACCAAGCCCTAGTTTTTTTTTTCGAATTAGAAACAAACCCAAAACCAAACCAAATTCGGACAATTAGAGACAAACCTGAGGAGGAGGAGGAGGCATAACAGCAGGATGATAAAGAGAGTGATGATGTTGTTGCATCATAGCTTGTTGAATCATAACTTGTTGTTGCTGCTGCTTAAGCCTTGGATTCTGCATTTTTTTTTTCTCTCTCTCTCGCTTTGATAGATAAAATATCTGTTTGTTTTCCCGAGAAAATAAAACTTAGGGTTCTCTTCTCTCAAAATCAAAGTAGAGAAGAAGAAGAAACAAAAAAAAAAAGGAAAAAAAAAATAAGAGAGGAAAGAGGAAACAAAAATTGCACGCTCTGTGTAAGGCCGTACGAAACAAGTGACCAATACATAGGAACAGAAGTTAAAGACGATTTCTCTTTAAGACATAGTCATTTTTTGCTAATCTCACCGACTTGTCATATTAGTTTCCGTGAACGACCAATCATTGATTTTTCTTATTTAACGGCCCAGTTTATAGGCCCAAATTGGCTTACGAGCTGAATATCATTACGGCCCGGCCCAGTCTAAACACCAACTTACCAAAATAACTGAAATTAATTCATCTAATTTTAATTAGTGTTTAGTTTTTGGACACTTTTTTTTCTAAAGTACACTTTAAAGGTTAAAACCCACACTATTTCTTGACCCAAAAAAAAACCCACACTATTTTTCTTTAAATAACCTAAATTGAGAAAGTTATTTAATAGAGAAATTTTCTAAAATACCACCAAAAAAAGTTTTTTTTTCCAAAATTACCACCAATTTTCAAAAGTTCCAATAAACACCACCAAAAGTTCCAAAAATACCATTAATTTTCAAAAGTTCCAAAAATACCACAACCTCAAAAATTGATTTTCAAGTGATTAGAATTTAAATTTTTGGGTTTGGGTTAACTATTGTATAATTAGGGTATAGTTTTAGGGGGTAGGGTTTAGGGTTTTAGTTTTGAATATTTAAAGTTAGTTTTAATTTTGTGGTATTTTTAGAACTTTTGGAAAAAGTGATATTTTTGGAACTTTTGAAAATTAGTGGTATTTTTAGAACAAAAAAAAAATTTTGGTGGTATTTTTTGAGAATTGCCTATTTAATATTAAGAGTAACATAGGTCATTGGTAATTGTTGTGTTAATCCGGTAATGAATTTTAATTAAAAACTCCATGAGTGATTACTTAAAATAATCCATTGTTCGTTTACTCCAGGAGTATTATTAAATGTTCTATACTCTTACATAATCCATTGTTCGTTTATCCTTTTATGTTTGTTCTCTATTATGTCGGCAGGTTACTTTAACGTCACTATAAAGAACCAATCTACTAATTTAGATTCTTATCTCAATAAGATTAATACATTAATCATATTTATCCAAAGACAAAGTTAGTGACAGTAATGATATCACTTTTTTTTTTTTAAAACTCCATTATTAAAGAGAATAAAAACTCGCCGGGAGGTTAACGTCGCCGGCGATAATTCCGATGTTATTATTATTAAACAAACCAAAAAAAAAAAAAAAACACAACCCACGAGCTTCCCGTTGAATAACTCTTTTGACTCTTTTCCCAAAATCCAAAACTTTTGCCTAATTTTTCTTCATTAAAATAATCTCAAATCTTGGATTTTTCTTTTTCATTTTCATTTTCATTTCAATCTTCTTCAAAGTTTCAGTTTTTCTTTCTGGGTTTGATTCAATTTTCGATTTTGAATCATGGAAACACCGGAGAATCATACCGGCGACGATGATAATTCCGACGTGTCACCGTTAGAGACGGCGGAGAAGTTAATACACCGGTGGGATTCGGATTCAGAGAAGAATCTGATTTTCCAAAGCGATCGTGAAGAAGTGAATCAATACTTAAAAGCCATCGATGAAATCACAAAACACATCTCGACTACTTCAATCTCCGACAGTAGTAGTAACTCAACGACGACGATACAAATCGCCATGGCTAGACTTGAAGATGAGTTTCGTAACATTCTTCTTTCACAACAAACTTCAAATTTCCAATCTGATTCACTTCTCTTAGATTCATCATCTTCTTCATTCGCTTCTTCTTCGCTTGAAGAAGACAGTGTTGGTGGTGTTCATGGTAATGAAGAAGATGAACAAGATCTGGTTTTACCAATCGGGTCGATCGGGTCGGGTTCGGGTTCGGATTCGGGTTCGAGTCGATTATCGAATAGTAGAAGAAGAAGTAGTTCGAAATCGACTACGAGTATACGAGAGATCGATTTGATTTCATTAGAAGCTGTTTCTGATTTGAAGTCGATTGCTTTAAGAATGATCGTAGCTGGATTTAGTCGTGAATGTGTTCAAGTATACGGAAATGTACGAAAATCCGCCATTGAAGCCATTTTTAAGCAATTAGGGATTGTGAAATTAGGGATTGGTGATGTACAAAGACTAGATTGGGAAGTTATCGAAGTGAAAATCCGTAAATGGATCCGTGCGGCTAAAGTTTGCGTTAGGGTCGTTTTCGCTAGCGAAAAACGGCTTTACGAGCAGATATTTGGCGAAGAAGACGTAGAAAACGGTTTCATGGAGATTGTGAAATGTTCTGTTTTGGAACTTTTTACATTTCCTGAAGCTATAAGTATAAGTAGAAGATCACCTGAGAAACTATTCAAGATTCTTGATTTACACGACGCGTTAACGGATTTGTTACCGGATATGGAAGAGATCTTTGACGAAACGGTTCTCGTTCAAGCGACGGAGATACAATCGAGGTTAGGTGACGCGGTTAGAGGTATCTTAGTCGAGTTTGAGAATGCGGTTTTTCGTGAGCCTTCGGTTGTACCTGTACCTGGAGGTACTATACATCCATTAACAAGGTATGTGATGAATTACCTAAACTTGATATCTGATTATAAAGAAACTTTGGTTGATCTCATTATGACGAAACCGTGTCCTGGTTTGAAATGTACTAATGATCCGAATAAACCCGATATGGATCTCACCGAGCTACAAGGAATGTCTCCGTTAGCTTTACATTTGATTTGGACTATGGTTATGTTACGGTTTAATCTAGAGGAGAAGTCATTGCATTACAAAGACGAAGCTTTATCGCATATTTTCATTATGAACAATATTCATTACATTGTTCAAAAGGTTAAAAGCTCGCCCGAGTTAAGAGAGATTATCGGTGATTTGTATTTGAGAGTGCTTACGGGTATATTCAGACAAGCTGCGACGAAATATCAGAGAGCTACTTGGGTTAGAGTGTTGAGTAGTTTGAGAGATGAAGGATTACATGTGAGTGGTAGCTTTTCTTCGGGTGTATCGAAAAGTGCGTTAAAAGAGAGGTTTAAAGCTTTTAATACAATGTTTGAAGAGGTTCATAGGATTCAATCGACTTGGTCGGTTCCCGATATTCAGCTTAGAGAAGAACTTAGGATAGCTTTATCGGAACATTTGATCCCGGCTTATAGATCGTTTATCGGAAGGTTTAGGGGACATATAGAAAGCGGAAGACATCCCGAGAACTACTTGAAATACTCTGTTGACGATCTTGAAACCGCGGTGTTGGATTTCTTTGAAGGATATACTACAGCTCCACATTTGAGAAGACGGTCTCAGTGAAAAGACGAAGAAGATTGGAAAAAAAAAAACCGAAAATCTTTCTTTTTTGTTCCGGTGTGTGTCTGTCTACATTAGAATTAGCCATAATATCATTCTTTGAATTCTTTAGTTTTTCATGTGGCAGTGTTTCATATTGTTTCTCTAGTTTCTGGTGAATGATCTTGTTCACTTGTTGTAAGCATATTTGTTGTGTGGTGTGTGTGTGTGTGTTGTTTGTTTGTTTGTTAGGTTTCAATACTCCATTTGTTGATAACATGTTTGATTTTGTGTTTGTAACTTTTGTGTATGATTTTCTTCTTAACCATGCATTTTGATTTCTTCTTTGAGCTAATAATCACTATTCTTCTTTGAGAATTCAAAAATTCTTTGTACAAATCAAGAATTACTGGAATTTTTACAATAGTAAAAAATAATACTTTTAGATAATTTTAAAATAATAGAATGGTGTTTTAAATAATTTTAAAATTTGTAGCCATGCTTAAATACAAGAGTTAAAAGACACATCTATATATATATATATATGACGGAACGAGTTTTTTTTTGAAAGATCGCAACCGTTGAAAAATGCATAAAAAAAATTATACTTTTGAAAAGACCATAAAGCGGATTTTTAACTAAAAGCCACATCCTAAGAATGACTATAAAACGATTATCCTATTCCCAACTCTAAACGAGATAATCTTAATGAAAAAACGCAACTTTTGAAAATAACTAATAAATGACATTTTAGCGAAAAATCACTAACCCTAAAACGGTTGTCATATTCGCAACTATTGACGAGACATACATAATGAAAAGACGCAACTTTTAAAAGCAACTACGAAACAGTTTTTCGACGACAAATCGCAACTCAAATGAAAAGATACAAACCCTTAGAAACAACCACTATATATAAACCGAAAAACTAACAACAAATTTTTTTATTCATTTGGGTTTGCTATTACTATTATTATTATTTTTTTTGTAAGAATTTGGGTTTGCTATTATAGATATATAGAGTCCAATTTTAACATAAAACGAAGCCCATTAGTCCAACGTATAAGGATTGAGCTACATGTCCGAATCTTAACCCTAAAATGTTTTTATTATCTTCTCCAAAACTCCAGTTTCTCCAAATCTCCTATGAGAGCATCATCATCGCCAGTCTCTTCAATTTCTGTATCTAATTAGTATAATAATAGTATATTATTATTATTTTAAAACTAACTAATAAATATAATTAAATAATAAGACTGAACCAAATACATGAAAACATGTGGCACAATAAGTTTATATACGGTTTCTAGAATATGTTCATGAAGAGACTCATATGTCTCTCTCTCCTTCTTTTCTAATTTTTTTGCATTTGTTTAATTTCTGCATACGGCGGAACAGACTTCCGTTAAAAATGCTCTGAGTATCGAGGAAGAACGCAGAAGAACATTATTCGCCCGTAAGATATCTCTATCTCTTGGTAGAAAATTCTGGATTCTGAATCTCACCGATCGGGTCAATCTATTCATTTTGGTAATTGTTTATGTTTTGTGAAATCTGATAAATCTATGCATCACAGGTACAGGGACATATGTCTTATGGGACATGGTGGATTTCCCCGTCGACGAGGACAAGATTAATTCGTTTTATCGTAATCTGAAATCATCTCTCGGTGATCAGGGTTACTACGGTCAAATCTTTATGAAAGGTTATGGTGAAAAAGAAAACCCTCCTGCATTGGAGGTGTATTTCACCTTCCGACAAAATCGTAGTCGACTAGGTGAATTCTTTAAACACTAGTACTACTTTTCTATGTTTTACTACTTACTTATATGTAATCTAAATCTCTCTCAGGCAGTAGATTTGCGAGACATAATAGAATATTAGTCGACATGATTGAATTAACCCGTAGGCATCCTCAGGCAAATCTCATGTTGATCATGAAAGGCATGGAAGAAAAAGACATTGAGTTTGTCAACATTATTAAAAAGGTCGATAAAATAAATTACAACCTTCTCTTAATAACGGGTGATAGAGATGAAGACATACTCGCATACTCGGGTGTACTGTATCGTTTCACCGTATGGCGGTGGACAAGGGTATTAGAAGGAGGATGGCCTACACTACGCCCTATCACTCGCGAAGAGGATGATGATTGGGATTCTAGTGATGATGAAGAGGAGGATGATGATTGTGATTCTAGTGATGACGAACGTCAAAAAATAATTGATGCGGTTTCAGTTTAAGTCGAGGATGGCCCACTACAAGAAAACACTGTAATTTCCGACGGAATTTTTTTTCTGTCGGAAAACCGTCGGTTCTTTCTGACGGATTTCAGACGGAATGCCGACCAAAACGATTCCGTCGGAAACCCATCAGTTATTTCCGACGGATTTCAGACGGAATGTCATTCCAGTCGGCATTCCGTCTGAAATCCGTCGGAAAGAACCGACGAACACTAGCTGTCGGTATATTCCGACGGCATTCCAACGGAATTCGGACGGTTATCGATGTCGGCAGAGTTTGAATGGTTGATATATCGTCTGCGGTGGCCGATGTGATTGGTGGGGTGTTATGTCGGATGTATTGACGGATTTCCGACAGAAATCCCCTCTACATAAGTTTGCACATTTCTTCCGACGTTCATTATACCAACATCTGAAAACCAAACTAAAAAAAATTGAGAGATGAGTTCTTCATATTTTCGGTCATGGATGGACGCGCCAATGATGGAAGAGGGGCCGGACTTATTAACGACTGAATACGCTCAAGGTATTTGCGAGTTCATGCAGTTACCTAGAAATCAAGAGGCGGCCAACAAAGGTCAGGATATCAAATGTCCTTCTTCTAATTGCTGTAATAGAATTAGTGGTTCGGTTAGTAAAGTTTGGAATCACTTATATATATATGGATTTAGGCCGGGATATAAGGTTTAGTTTTTACATGGAGAAACCAATTATGAATATGGTAGTAGTAGTAGTAATGCACCTTATTTTCCGGATAGCGTAGGAGAACGTACACCGGAAGTAGATGTTGTGGTAAGTACGGTTGCGATGGTTAACGATGCGTTTAGAGAGAATTTGCAGTCGGGTGGGTATCATGAGGGTGATAGGGTTGAAGAACCTAATTTAGAATCCCGAAAGTTTTTCGAAATGTTAGACGCATCAAAGCAACCACTATACAGCGGTTGTAGGGATGGTCATTCACCGCTATCTGCTGCTAGTAGGATGATGAACCTGAAGACTGATTACAATTTGTCCGAAGAATGCGTTGATGCATTCGCCGAGTTCGTGAAAGATATTTTGCCAGAAGATAATCTGTCCCCCAGATCATACTACGAGATCCAAAAACTTGTTGCCGGTCTTGGTTTGCCCTACGAGGTTATAGATGTGTGCATCGACAACTGTATGATATATTGGAGAGAAGACAAGAACCGAAATAAATGTAAATTTTGCCACAAACCACGGTTCCAGGACACAAGTTGGAGGGCGAAGATTCCATTTAAACGGATGTGGTATTTACCCTTAACGGAGAGGTTGAAGAGGCTGTACGAATCAGACCGCGCTGCTAGGGTTATGAGATGGCATGCAGAGCATAGTCAAGATGGAGATATCACGCATCCTTCAGACGCGGAAGCACTTCCAATCCGTATATCCAGATTTTGCATATGAACGACGGAATGTATACCTCGGCTTATCCACCGATGGTTTCAACCCATTTGGAAAACATGGAAGAAAATATTCATTGTGGCCGGTCATCGTAACACCTTACAATTTGCCTCCTTCTATGTGCATGCGGCAAGAGTTCCTGTTTCTCTCAATTCTAGTTCCCGGGCCTGATCATCCAAGACGGTCACTCGATATATTCCTCCAACCATTGATCTATGAGTTGCAGATGTTATAGCAGCATGGTGTCGAGGTATTTGACATTTCAATCAAGCAGAATTTCAATATGCGAGCGGTTCTTATGTGGACCATAAGCGATTTTCCGGCATACGGTATGTTGTCTGGATGGACAACGCATGGAAGATTGGCATGTCCTTATTGCCAAGACAATATTTCAGCATTCCAATTGCAGCACGGAAGGAAGACTTCATGGTTTGATTGCCATAGGTGTTTTTTACCATCAACCCATCCATATCGTTGGTCTAGAAGACATTTCAAGAAGAATGTACAAGTGTTACATGGTCCACCTCCTGAGATAGATAGTCGCAGCATATTAGAACAGTTACGAGATTTTGGTGCAGAGCGAACTCCTGAATGTGGGGGTAATGGCCATTACCCTGTCGACGGTTGTGGACAATATCACAATTGGCACAAGAAGAGTATTTTTTGGGATTTGCCTTACTCGAAAGACCATCTACTGCGCCATAATGTAGATGTCATGCATGTTGAAAAGAATTTATTTGACAACATCATGAACACCATCTTAAACGTTCCAGGGAAGACAAAAGACAACATGAAGTCTAAGTTAGACTTGCCATTGGTTTGTTCAAGGGAATCTCTTCATGTTTCTAACGATAGATTACCGATGCCTGCGTACCGGTTAGACGCAGGCCAGAAAGAAGTATTTTTTGAATGGTTCAAAAAATTTGTAAAATTTCCAGACGGTTACGCATCTAATCTACGTAATTGCGTGGATTCGACGGAAGGGAAGTTTATAGGATTGAAGAGTCATGATTGTCATGTCGTGATGCAGCGTCTTCTTCCATTTGTATTTGCATATCTTCTTCCACAACCAATCCACCAAGCAATTGGAGGTATATTTTGTACTCCCATTAGTTTCTTACTACCATAATATTACTATATATGTACTAGCTAACTTGTTTAATTTTTGTTCATAGGAGTTGGTACATTCTTCCGAGATTTATGTTCAAGAACGCTTACCGTCCACGGGATACGTAACTTGGAGGACAATATCCCGGCTCTCCTTTGTAATCTTGAGAAAATATTTCCACCGTCCTTTTTTGACGTTATGGAACATCTAACTATTCACCTCTCACGAGAAGCAGCCTTAGGAGGCCCTGTTCCATACCGATGGATGTATCCGTTCGAGCGTTATATGTTCCACCTGAAGAAAAAGGTAAAAAATTTGAGCAGGGTTGAGGGATCTATTGTTCAACAAAGCCTAAACGAAGAAGTCTCACACTTTGCCGAAACTTACTTTCCATCGGAAGCTCGTACTAAGGCGAGATGTCCTGCCAGACATGATGATGGAGGTGAGAAAGTTGTCTATGTCGTGGTTGTACCTGAGTTGTTTGCCCAAGTTGGTCGACCAATTGGAAAAGGAAAGAAACGCAGACTATCACAACAAGAGGTCACACATTTGCATACGTATATCCTCAGAAACTGTGACGACATTTTGAAGTACGAAAGGTATATAAGTTTTTATGGCAAATTTATGGAAATATATATATGCCTTCATCAACTAACAACTGTTATGTTACAGGATCTACATGTCTCTCGCCCGTGAATACCATTCTGATAAGACAGATGCCGAACTAGCTGTCTTGAAAGATGAAGAATTTCCGGGGTGGTTGACATGTTATGTAAGTTTAAGATAATTACTTACTCTTACTTTTCCATGTTTTCACGTTCATATGTTACTTATATCTTACTTATATCATTTTGTAGGTGTCTGACTGTATAGCACGTGGTGAAGATATCCCGACATGGTTAGTTGAGTTTGTTCATGGGTTACTCAGCACCGCGACTTCATATCGCGGGTTTTGTACTAGGGGATATTCGTTCAGGATCCGTGAGGAAGGACGTAAAAGGTCAACTTCAGACTGTGGTATTTCGGCGCAATCCGGTGATACGATGTACTATGGGATTTTAAAAGAATTCTTGGAAATCCACTATCCAGGAATGTTGGATTTGCGGTGCATTGTGTTTATGTGCGATTGGTATGACCCATCCAATGGTCGAGGGGTTCGAGTTGACCCTCTTGGTGTTATTTCGATTAATTCAAGCCGGAAACTACAGTATTACGATCCATTTATCCATGCGTCTCAAGGAGACCAGGTATCAATACAGTAATATGTTTACCTTCTTACTCATTGTTAAGGTTTCTTGTTTATGTATATTATTAATAACCACTAATTATTATTAGGTCTGCTACATTCCATATCCTCGAGTTGTCTACCGTACAGATCCATGGATCACAAGAGTATTTTGGGACATAAAAAAAATTAGCCTCGGATGTTGTTTTTGCGTCTTCATTAGGAGAGCTAGAAGACATATTTTTTTGGTTATGGAGAGCTGTAGAAGATATACACTCCATAAGGTCTATTTATAGTTGTACTTGATTGTATAAACCGTCCGTATGCCGTCGGATTGCAGGTTGTTTCTGATGTCGGCAATGTTTGATTGGTCAGTTGTACCGACGGATTTCCGACGGATATATGTCGTCAGAATTATTTAACGGATTTCCGACAGCTTGCAGACGGTTTCCGATGTTGGCAAAGTTTGATTGGTCAGCTGTACCGACGTATTTCTGACGGAGCTATGTCGTCACAATTATGTAATGGCTTTCCGACGGATTGTAGACGGTTTCCGATGTCGGCAAAGTTTGAGTGGCCAATAAATCGTCTGCAGTGGCGGAAGAGATTGGTGGGGTCTTATGTCGGAGTGTTTAGACGGTTTTTCGACGGAAATCCGTTCTACATAAGTTTGCACATTTTTTCATTGCATTCATAACAAAATTATAACCATCAAGTCATAACACAGAAAAATTCAATTGCGTAATGGCAAACAAGATCTGTGGAATTACTATATGCAAAACCGATCCCCCGGTCATAACCCTCTAGCCACAACTCTTGTTCCTTCAAGCCCTCCTTACGATAACTTAAATGTTACTAATGCTGAACTGACTATTTCACTCCATCCAACTCAACAATACCAGAAACAAATGCCCGTAATACCGGGACCTGGCCAAGTTGTACGGCGAGGCCTGTTTCGAAAGAGGTCTCATGATGCAAAGGTGATGCGAGGTGAAAGTTCTCAGCCACGCCCAACACAAGATTTTATTCGTGAGGTCATGAATGAGGCACCACAGGAGGACCAGGATTTTAGTAGTCCTCGGTGGACTTCTACTATCGATTACATAATCCGTGAAGGTATATATATATATATATATATAATTACCGGTTTTACTTTTACAATAATGATTGTAGCTGACAAATACTAAATCTACCATTCATTTTCATGTAGGTTCTTCTAACAAAAGAAGCACACCATTCTGGACCCAGGTTGCAGAAATTAAATCCCCGCATTCACAATTTTTTAAAGTAAAAAAGGTTTACGTTTTGCGATATATTTTATTAACATTTAGACATACAATTTACCTGACAAGTATATTCTATATATTTTATTATCAGATTGTGACTATGCTCTCTAGTTTAACCCCCAATGACCAAGGAGATTTGCTTGTAACCTTAAAAGATCCTTCAGGAAAAATTGAGGGAACCATGCACCATAACATCTTCAAGAAGGACGAGTACAGACTCACCACTGGTGTAGGTGCGGTGGTAATCCTGAAGAATGTTACCGTTTGTCGTTTTGATAGAAACCAAAAGTACCTGAACATCACAGAGCGGAACATTGTTAAGGTAGATACACCATATATACATTTATAAATATTTATGAGAATGCTTAACTAAATTCGTTTTTGAAACAGATAATCGGTGCTAATTCGATTATTGCTGAATACCAACCAATGGAAGGATCTACCATCGAGGCGGAAGATGGATGAACTACTGGGTATGTGTATGAAACAGTTCCAGACTCTGATGAAGACTAAACATCCAACTCGTCCACAAATAAGAATAATTTAATGATAACAACTTTATGTTGCTTTTATGTTCAATAATGATCCAGTGTCTATTTTACGATCGTATAATGTTTTCATGTGTTATATTTCCTTTTAATGATTATGAAATATTGGTGTTATATATGTGAAATACCTTTCAAAATATTTATTTACATAAATTGTACGGCGAGGCCTGTTTCGAAAGAGGTCTCATGATGCAAAGGTGATGCGAGGTGAAAGTTCTCAGCCACGCCCAACACAAGATTTTATTCGTGAGGTCATGAATGAGGCACCACAGGAGGACCAGGATTTTAGTAGTCCTCGGTGGACTTCTACTATCGATTACATAATCCGTGAAGGTATATATATATATATATATATAATTACCGGTTTTACTTTTACAATAATGATTGTAGCTGACAAATACTAAATCTACCATTCATTTTCATGTAGGTTCTTCTAACAAAAGAAGCACACCATTCTGGACCCAGGTTGCAGAAATTAAATCCCCGCATTCACAATTTTTTAAAGTAAAAAAGGTTTACGTTTTGCGATATATTTTATTAACATTTAGACATACAATTTACCTGACAAGTATATTCTATATATTTTATTATCAGATTGTGACTATGCTCTCTAGTTTAACCCCCAATGACCAAGGAGATTTGCTTGTAACCTTAAAAGATCCTTCAGGAAAAATTGAGGGAACCATGCACCATAACATCTTCAAGAAGGACGAGTACAGACTCACCACTGGTGTAGGTGCGGTGGTAATCCTGAAGAATGTTACCGTTTGTCGTTTTGATAGAAACCAAAAGTACCTGAACATCACAGAGCGGAACATTGTTAAGGTAGATACACCATATATACATTTATAAATATTTATGAGAATGCTTAACTAAATTCGTTTTTGAAACAGATAATCGGTGCTAATTCGATTATTGCTGAATACCAACCAATGGAAGGATCTACCATCGAGGCGGAAGATGGATGAACTACTGGGTATGTGTATGAAACAGTTCCAGACTCTGATGAAGACTAAACATCCAACTCGTCCACAAATAAGAATAATTTAATGATAACAACTTTATGTTGCTTTTATGTTCAATAATGATCCAGTGTCTATTTTACGATCGTATAATGTTTTCATGTGTTATATTTCCTTTTAATGATTATGAAATATTGGTGTTATATATGTGAAATACCTTTCAAAATATTTATTTACATAAATTGATACGCAAATCATTACAAAACAAAAGTAACTAAAATTATGAAATATTGGTGTTACATCAATTTATATATTTAATTATATAAAATATATGATAATGTTATTTTTTAATCATTGTCATATACAAATCTTATAATTCCTTTCCAAAAACCTTATAATCAACTTTAAAACCTTATCATATATTTAAAAAAAAAAAAAAAATCAAACACCGTCGGAACTTTAAGACGGAATTCCGACGGTGTTTGATTTTTTTTATTTTATTTTAAAGTATATGATAAAGTTTTAAAGTTGATTATAAGGTTTTTGGAAAGGAAGTATAAGATTTGTATAAAATATATGATAATGTTTAAAAAATAACATCACCAATTCGAAAAATCAGCCGTATTTATTCGGGGATTCAAAATTATAAGATTTTTTTACCAAATTTATTAAGTAAACAATTAATTCGGCGTACAAACTAATGTCTAAATAAATAAAATGCAATTGAACAAACTAAAGTCTTATCAAATAAAATATATTTTCAAGTATACCAACACTTGCAACTTAATACACGAAAGTGTTACTAAAAGAAAAAAAAATTGTAAGTAAACCAACATTCTGAAATAAATAAATCTCAACAGCTCAAACCATTTTCGGATGATTTGTACCATACAAAAAAATTAGTCACATAGAAAAAACTAAATGGAACGGGAATATAGGATCGGGAATGGAACGGAAAGGGAATTATGACCCCCCCTAAGTAATACAATTTAAATTCTGTCGGAATACCGTCTGACATTAGGACGGAATTCCGACGGAAATGCGACGGAAAACCTAATGCGACTTACCGCCAAACAACCTCGTGTTCGTCGTCAAAGCGGGAATTCCGTCGGCATTTCCGTCGAAATTTTTAATAACCGTCGGAAAACCGTCAGACTGCCGTCGGGCACTGTTATAAATCCACAGTCTTCGTCTTTCCCGCAGACAGATTTGCAAATCCCAAAATTTTCTCCAAAAATCCAGTCTTCTCGCGGCCGATCTATCACCGATCAACCGCCGATTTGCCCCAAATCTATCTCAGTCAATCCCCAAATCATTCACCACTTCTCTCACAATCACAATGTAAGTTTTACAAAAACAATTTGGGTTTGTGAATCCGTTGGAATTAGCGTTTGTAGATTCGTTAAATCGTTAATTAGGGTTTGTCAATATTGCTTATGATAATTTTAGTGAATTTGTAATTATCAAATTTAGGATTTAAATTAGTAATTAACATATTAGGGTTCATGATGATTTTTGTCGAAATTTATGGATTTTTATAGAACGAAAATTATATAAATATTTCTAATTTTAAGAATTTGATTTGATTATGTTGTTGTTATTTTTAGGGATTTTTTAAAATTTAATCTATGATTAATATGTAAAATTGTACAAAAAAACCCAAATTACTTAAATTCCATAAAACCCAAAGCCCCAATATCCTTTAAATCCTTCAAAATTAAAATTTTTTTAACATTATTTAAACAATTTAAACCTATAAAATTTTAAACCTATTTAAAATTAATAAAATTTAAAACTTTAAATCCTTTAAATTTACTATTTTATAAATTTTAAAGTTTATAACGTTAACAATTTAAACTTTTAAATCCTTCAAATTTATAATTTTTTAACGTTAATAAAATTTGCCAAATTAATGTTCAGAATTTTAAACAATTTTTTAAAAATTAAACCTTTAAATCCTTCATATTTACAAATTTTTTAACAATTTTTTTAAATTTGTTATATTAATTTTAATAAAAATTGTTTACCAATTCAAACTTTAAACAAATTTAAACCTTTAAAACATTTAAAGCCTTCAAATTTAGAAATGTTTTACAAGTTTAAAAAATTTGGAAAATTAATGTTAATAAAAAATTTTAACAATTAAAAAATAATAAAATTTAAAACTTTAAATCCTGTACATCAAACAAAACTTAAATCCATGAACTTCGGTTTCTGAATATACAATATAAAAAAAAACCCAGATTACTTAAATTTAAAAATTGCAAATCACAAAACCACGTAATCCCAATTGAATTAAATTCATTTACTACAAAACTCTTCAATCCCCAATATCCTTAAATCCCATCATCCTAAATTTCCAATTAACTAAATCCCAAAATTTCAAAATCACAAATTCCTATACATTCCAAATTCCATAAATCCCGAAATCTCTAAATCTTAGAATTATTGAAATCGTAGGAATTATGGGCAGTTTCATAACTCTAGAGGAGGTGCGAGTTCCAGTAGGGGAGGTCGGACTACGAGTGAGACGGTTATCCCCGAGGATAGTCCCGACTTAGAGACCCAATACATGTCTCAACCCCCGCCTACAGCCCACTCAGCTCCCACCTCGATGACCATCGAGCAGTTTGTGGCGCAACCCGGACGTGATAGGTTGACGCATCTACATCCAGACCCGGCACCTAACACGACCTGGTAAGTCTTATTTAAACATGTAGTGGATTTAATAATTTTAGATAAATATTTAACTAAATGTTTTAATAGGTTCCAATACTCGGGAAACGGTATTACGGGTTCTATCAACGAAATGATGAATTCCATGCTCACTAAACCGTATCCCACATACACCGACATGCCATTGGAGGACCGGGACACTTGGTTCCGACAATTTGCGGTATGATTTTATTTTATTTTTTTCAAATGTATTTTCTATATGACTCACATTTTAATTACTAATGCGGGAATGTGGTGTTTTTTGCAGCAAGATTTTACGTGGGACCCACCGCTCACATCGATGGTCCGAAAGGAATTCGACACAAAGGCTGCGAGGAAATTCTCGTGGAAGATCAACGAGTGGAAAGACTCGTGGTATAAATACGGGAAGGTGCCTAAAGTTTTTAAATATAAACAAGAGATGTGGGCAAGACTACTTCGACATTGGGAACTAGTCTTGCCCACATCTCTTGTTTTCTTGTACTGGCCTATTTATCACTAGCAGCAAAGAGGATGAAGAGTATGGAGAGGATGATTCTGATACTAGTCAGAAGATATTTGGTGATGTCTATTCTAAAATGTTACTTTGAATTTGGTTTATGTTTCTTCTCTTCCAACTTTGTTCATTTGCAGTTGGATTACTCTTATATTTCCCTTGTGTAACTTTTCTTGTATTGCTATTATTTTACTTGTGTAACTTTTTATGCCTTGGGTTGTTGGACATGAACAAGTGGTAATTTTACACCCATAAGGCTTGATGTTAATTTATTGCATTCTTAATGAAGAGTCTACAAGTTTTTTCATAACAAGAGAACAAATGAACATTACAACATATATTTAGACCACTGCAACAAATTTTATAACTAAATTGATTACTAACCCGATAATGAGTTGGGTATGTGATATGGGGCAGAATCGAGAGCACGAGAGATCCGACGGCTGAAAAGAAACTAGTTTATCCGACAAGATCTAAATAAACCTTTGATAAGAGTCGTCTCCCCCATCCGCAGATCTAACCCTAAATTGATTTTTTTCTTTTTCTTTTTTTCTCCAATTCTCCAGTTTTCGGCAACATGGAAACAATGGTCTACACTAGAGGCATGAATAAGGAGGAAATTCGTGTAAATTTCGCTAGTAAGATATTTCTGTCTCTTGCTCGAAATTATATATTTATGTTTGGAGTATAGATTTCATCTGAATCGTATTTATCTAACCAAATCGTAATTGTTAGATGCTGAAACAGGCGTCTACTGGGACGTGGAGGATTTCCCAGCCACCGATATTGTTTCGTTTAATCAGAAAATCAGATTAGCTCTGGCTAGTGCTGGTTATCATGGCAAAGTGTCAATCATGGCTTATGGTGGTAAAGAGCGACAAGATGAATCCTATAGGATTGCCGGAATCACCTTTGTGACAAGAAGTTAAAAACCTTTCCTTTACTTTTTACTCTTTTAATTTTTTTTTTTTAATTACTCTTATAACCTATTTTTAGTTAATTTAGATGTTTGTAATCTTTGATTTCTTGCATTTACAGGCTCTAAACGTCGTAGAATGCATAAGATGTTAGTGGACATGCATTTTTGGTCTGCGGAAAATCTTACTAGTGCACTAACAAACGTGATGGTAATCGCAAAAAACATCATGCCGGATGACGATATTTACGATTCTGGTTTCGAGTTTTATCTTGCAATGATGAATATAAGATGCTACAATGTTCTCTTAGCAGTGCCTGATGACTTCCAACTAGAAAAGATGCCATATCAGGTGAACTACACAGTATGGCGTTGGAGTGACCTATGTTGTGGAAGGAATCCTCTAGACCATAGCCTAGTATTTCGACCATATCCACCACCACCACCGGAACGACCACTATATCTCAATGAGTGAGTGAGATCGTTCTCACCACCATACTGTCTAGTCATGAGTGAGATCGTGTCTCTGTGTGGAAAATAATGTTTTATCATCATCATCATCAAAAGAGCCTTCCTTGGTTTGTCCTATGTGACATAACGTTTCTATTTCTTCTCTTCAACTCTTTTGTGTATTGGTTTCATCTTAGATTATGGTAATGTATCCGTCAAGTTTGTTTAGTAAAATTCTAGATGGTAAAAGAAAAAGATTGTTGAAAGAAGCAAATATAGTTTTTTTGTACAATTTTACCTTTTGTTTTGGCCAAAAGATACAAGTTTGCTTGTTACTATCAAATTATAGCGTAAGCCTTCGTTTGCTTCTATTCCCAACACACATAACTTTAGTTTTCAAACAAATAATGAAAAACCATCTGTTGAACAAAACAAAACAAATAAATTGAAAACCATAAACTATGATAATGGTAATATTCGACGAACCTTCTTTAGTGATTATCTTCTCCAAGGCAAGCGATTTTTATGTATGTTGGGACAAATCATAAATTTTACTGATTCAAATCCGAGGTTACTTGCACGCATTAACTTATCATACACATTTTTTTTTTTTTTTTTTTGTCATGATCATACACATGTTTATTACCCATTTGTTCATCTTCGTAATTTTTTTCTATTTTGGAAATTCAGGAACATTAAAAATCATAACATTCACGTTCGGATCACACACAAAGAAAAACGGTTGTAATTCGAATTGTTGTTGGAAATAAAATTGGGCCATTTAAATTCGTTTATGTATTCAAATTGTTTTCAGTTTAATAGTACTTTACAGTTATTTTACTTTTTTTATAACGACAGTGGTACTACTATACATTTGAGTTTCAAAAACACATAGAAACCAATCAATAAAAATAATTGGATTCGATTGTTGGTATAAGAAGTTCGGATAAAAATGCCAGCTATAAACTTACGTTTTACCATTTAAAACATTGGTTTAGTGTAGCTAATCAAAAATACAAATATTGCTTAGCTGGTGCTGACTGTCTTAAACTGAAATGGCAGTGATTAATTGGTTTAAACTTATGCTGACGTGGAAAATTAACGAACAAATCAAATATTTTTCTTATTTTCTTTCCTTTCTTTAACCGATTTAACGTTTTATTATCATGTGAAGAATATATTCAAGAATCTTTCAAAAACTCTTCCTTTAAATACCGACGATTTTATTTGATCTCTCTCTATCTCTATCTCTCAAAAAACACCTGCAAATCAAAAGTTGAATCCAAAACCAAAAAAGGCAAAACCTCTCTGCCACAGTTCCCAATGACTACTAACCACTGGTTCCCTTCGGGAGCTTCCGTCTTGAATCCACAATCAACTCCTCCGGTTGATCTTCACCTCCCTCCACCCCTTGAGCCTCCTGACCCTTCTCTTCTTGACTTTTCCCCTCTTGTTCCCCCTCCCTCTTCATCTCCTTTGGTTTCCTCTACTATCTCTTCTGAGAATGTTACCTCTACTACTGATGTCATTATGACTCAGGCTATTTCTCCTTCAATCCATGATGTTATTATGACACAGGCTGTTCTTGGCTCTAGTACTATTCCAGAAGTTACTGTTCAAAACCCTAGATCTACAATTACTGTAGAACCAAAATACTCAGTGGTGTTACCTAAAGCCACTTCTCCTCTTCTTACCAATCCTGCTTCATCATCTGTTTCTCAGATGGGTCCAGACCTTACTCCAAGTAACACTATTCCTATCAATGGTTCTGTTAGTAATGATCCTTCTAACCCTTCTTTAAGAGACCTTAACCTCTCTAAGACCCCTGCCCCTATCAACCTCACTGCTTCTACACCTTCTATTCCTCAGAAGAGTGTTCCCTTATCCCTGGCCGAACATATAAAAAGATCTGAAGATAAGACTCTCCATAAGATTAATGATGTTGAAATTCTGGAATCGAGTTCAGGCAGACCAAGAGTAAAAATTCCTGACTCTGTTTTTAAGAAAGGGGCAGATCTCCACAAAGAGTTTATAGTGGGGTACTTTTGTGGTAGAGCCCCGGCTTATGGTCCCATACAAAGCGTCTTGAACCATATCTGGGGTAAAGGCCAGAAGTTGGAAATTCATCTCAACTCTACTGCTCGTTCGATGCTAGTTCGTATTCGAAATGATTTCATCCGTATGAAGGTTCTAGAAAAGAAGGTTTGGTATGTTGGTGACTCGACGTTCCATGTGGCTCAATGGGGTACTACTGAAAGTAATGTTGCTGATGGTTCTAATGGTTCTGCTATAGAAAAACTCCCCATAATTCCTCTATGGGCTCATCTTAAAGGAATTCCTTTTGATTTGATCCATGATGAAGGTCTTAGTCATGTGGCTGAGCTTATATGTTATCCAAAGGAGATAGATTACTTTACCAAAAATCTCACTAGAGTCAATGAAGCTCACATAAAGGTTGAAGTTGATGTATCAAAGCCTCTACCTTCAGTGCTTGAACTGGAAAGGGAAGACGGTCGGGTTGACCTTGTTGAAGTTGAGTACCCATGGGTTCCTCCAACCTGTGCTAACTGTCAGGAGATTGGCCATATTCTCAGAAACTATCATAAACTCACCAGGAAATGGGTTCCAAAAACAAGTGATATACCTCAACCTTCTTCAGAAAAGAATAATATCCCAGGAGATAAGTCAACTACTGTCACCTCAGACCCTCAACCATCAAACACCATAGACAACTCTACTTCTAAACCAATGGACTTTGTTGCTGTAGTGGCTGCTCCTTCTGATTCTATTACAAAGATCTCTCCCACCTCATAGGTTGATATAGCCCCTTCTACTCCCTTAGCTGTCATTGGAAATGCTACTCTTCCTGCCACTCCCCCAAACCCTACCATTATTACACAAATGCCTGACCCTTCTTCCCCTGAATCCCCTGAGGGGTCTGCCATACCTTACATTGTTGGTTTGCCTGTCCCTATCTCTAGTAGACCACCCATTAAATCCTTCTCCTCAAAACCACCAATATATACTACCCCTGCTAAAAAGAAAAAACCACCAGCCACCATAAAGAACCCCATCTCCATTACCCCTTCATCCACCTCTGCCTCCTCCTCTCCAAATGTTCCTCCCTTATCTAACCATTTGCCTTTACAACCATCCTCCAACAAACTGCCCCTACTCTTATCCCATAATCCTGATTTCTCTATAGTCCCTTTGGGTAGCTCTCTCTCTAAATGAGCTACTTCTCCTAACCCTTAATGTGTATAAAACTTTTCTTTTGGAATGTCCGTGGTCTAAATGACTCGGATAGGCATAAGCCCTTTTGTGATTGGTTATATCTAAACCAACCAACTTTTGGTAGTATTCTAGAAACCCATATCAAAGAACCTAACTTGAACCATGTGATGTCTAAAGCTTATCCTGGATGGAACTTTGTCTCAAATCATTCAATGGATGATGATGGGAGAATCATTTTAATTTGGAAGGCCCCAGCAAATGTTATTATTCTTCATCAGTCTAGGCAATCTATTACTTGTCAAATCCAGAATGCTCAAGACCAACCATTCTACTACACAGCAATCTATGCCTCTAATGAGCCTAATGAAAGACTATCTCTTTGGGTAGACCTGATCTCTGTCGCTGAGCTGCATTCTCTTACCACTTTTCCTTGGGTCCTAGGTGGTGAGTATAACCAAATCTTACACTATGCAGAGCACTCTCTTCCATCTGTCAACTCTTTGGATACCAGTATGATTAACTTCAGAGACTGTCTTCTCCAGCTTCGTATCTTTGACGTGAACTTCCAGGGACCTCTATACACTGGGTCTAATCATCAGCCTCTCTCCCCCATTGCTAAAAAATTGGACAGATGTTTAGTCAACTCCCAATGGATCTCTTGTTACCCTCATAGCAGTGCTACCTTTCTAGACCCTTCTTTTTCTGACCATACCCCTTATCTTCTAGATTTCGGCTCTGTTCTGCCTTCCTCTGGTTCTAAGCCATTCAAGTTCTTTAACTTCCTTACTAAACATCCTAGCTTTTACCCAACTGTTGAGGATATGTGGATTCAAGCCGGAAGCTTTGCTTCAAATCTGACAAACCTTTGTTAGAAATTGAAGTCACTGAAGGGAGCTCTCAAAACAATAAACAAAGAAAATTTTTCAGATATCCAAATGAGAGTGAGAGAGACTAACAGTTTGTTACTTAGTGTGCAGGTTATGGCGCTTCAAAATCCTTCATCAACTTTATTCCTTCAAGAAAGGGACCTACACATTAAATGGAACTTCCTCAGAACAATTGAAGAAGCTTTCTTCAGACAGAAGTCAAGAATAAACTGGTTAAAGGAAGGAGATTTCAACACAACCTACTTTCAGAGAGTAGGTCAAGTTAGAGCAAACTGGAACTCCATAAGATCATTCATCCTCTCTTCAGGAGTTTTGATTATTGTCCCAGAGGAGATGAGCTCCCATGCTATTGCTCATTTCAAATCCATCTTGGCTCCGGATTTTATTCAACCCCTATTCATGGGTCCATCGTGGATTCAAGGCCTCACAACTTTCACCTGTTCTAATTCTCAACAATCAGCTATGACTTCTCTTCCTACTACTGCAGAGATAACTTCGGTGCTACTAAAACTTAATCCTAATAAAGCTACAGGACCGGATGGGTTTACCTCGGGGTTTTTCAAAGCAGCTTGGCCGATTCTTGGCTAAGAAGTAACTACTGCTATATCCCAATTCTTCATATCAGGCTTCCTCCCTTCAACCACGAATGCCACAATCCTCTGTCTTGTTCCTAAGTTCATTGGCGCCTCTGCCATCAGTGACTACCGGCCCATCTCATGTTGCACCACTCTATACAAGACCATCTCAAAGTTGTTAGTGATGAGACTGAAACCAATTCTTCCAAACTTAATTCTTCCAAATCAGACTGCTTTTATCAAAGGAAGATTACTCTTGGAGAATACAGTGCTAGCATCAGAAATTGTGAATGATTATCATAAGGATAAAGGCCCTAAGCGTATTATCATCAAAGTTGACATAGCTAAAGCATTTGATACTCTTCGGTGGGATTTCTTAATCAACTGTCTATATGGGCTAGGCATTCCTTTACAATATGTTAGGTGGATCCAAGCGTGTGTATGTACTCCTAATTATACTGTTGGCTATAATGGAAGGGTTCATGGTTATTTCAGAGGCAAAAGAGGATTATGCCAAGGAGATCCTCTATCTCCATATCTATTTGTCATTGCTCTAAACTGCTTATCACTAATGCTAAACAAGGCAGCGGAGGAAAGCCAATTCCAGTACCACTATAACTGTGGAAAAACTAAGTTGACTCACCTGTGTTTTGCAGATGACCTCCTCATCTTCATAGATGGCTCTCTAAGTTCTGTGCAGGCTGTCTTATAAGTGTTGAGAGAGTTTGAGACAATGTCTGGTTTGGCGGTTAGTATACAAAAGACCTGCTTCTTCTCTTCAAGTCTCTCAGAATCAGAGAATGATATAATCAGCTTCTCTATGGGTATGACAATGGGTTCCTTTCCAATGAAGTACCTTGGGCTTCCCCTATGTACAAAAAAGCTATCATTAGCTAACTGTGGCCCCCTTATTCAACAAGTTAAGGAGAAAATCACTACCTGGAGTGCAAGGTCTCTCTCTTTTGCAGGCAGGTTGCTTATTATTAATACTGTGGTTGTAGGGATCACAAATTTCTGGAGTTCAACCTTCCTGCTTCCTAAGAAATGTATTACAACAATAAATTACGCATGTAATGCTTATCTGTGGAAGGGTTCCTTGGAAGGACACTACTCAGCTAGAGTGGCTTGGGATACAATAACTAATCCGAAAGAAGAAGGAGGCTTAGGAATAAAAGACTTACTGATTTGGAACAAGGCTTGCTCTCTAAGACTAATCTGGCTTCTCTTCTTTAAAGCTGGTTCAGTTTGGGTTGAATGGTATAAAGAGGTGGTTCTTCAAGGTTGTCTAAATAATTTCTGGACTATGAAAACAAGTAATAAGAACTCGTGGTTAGCAAACAGGATTCTGAAGATGAGAGATATTGCTTATAGTTGGATCAAGATTCGGATTGGAAATGGAAAGAATTGTAGATTTTGGACGGACAATTGGTCACCTTTTGGAAACATTCAATTGTTTCTCTTGCAGAGCTCTACCCCATCCTCCAGAATGGGAATGCCAATGGTTGTCACTCTCCATGATCTATGCTCTCCTCATGGCTGGAACCTCCCTCCTGCAAGGTCAGATAATCAAGTATTGTTACATGCTCACATGACTACTATAACTCTCTGTACTGAAGAAGACTTCTATGAATGGGAACTTGATGGAGTTGTGTCAAACAAATACTCAACGGGACAGGTTTACAATATTATCAAAGATCATCTACCAATTGTTCCATGGAATAAGACTGTGTGGAATCCCAGAGGTATTCCTAAGCATAACTTTCTTACCTGGTTATTTGTTCTTAATCGTTGCCCAACCCGAGATAGATTAATTGGCTGGGGACTTAGATCGGATCTGAACTGCCTGTTATGCAACGCCGCAATTGAGAGTAGGGATCACCTATACTTTCAGTGTAGTTTCTCTTGGCGAATTTGGGAGTCTATTAGTCGTCGATGTGATATAATACCCTGGCGGTCCTGGGATAATACTTTTGAGGAGATAATGGTTTTGATTGCTTGGCAGTGTACGATTTATTTGATTTAGGCTGAAAGAAACAATCGTCTCCATAGAAACAACTTCAAGTCTGTTGATTCCATCATCGCCGCCGTGGATGGAATTGTTCGCAACCGAGCTTCTAGTCTTCGAGAATCCAACCCCAAACTTGCCTCTGCGATATTACAACTCTGGTTCTCTACGAATTCTACTTGATCGAACAAGACACTAGCTGAAGAAGCTTCATCATCACTTTGGTTCTCTGCACCGGTTGACTTTTCCATCGCCTGGTTACATTACTTCGTTCACCTTAGGTTCTCTTTGTGGGCTTATGTATTTTTAATTAATGGTTTATAACTGGGCTTGACCCAAAAACTAGACTAGGCATGTAACTTTATTTCTTTTTCTGCAATTTCAATTGAAAAAGGTTTAGCAAAAAAAAAGAAAATACCAAACCAACAAATATATATCGCTCAAATAAAATATTTTTCTTGCTCTATTTGAATTTCTTTTCCATAAATTTTCTCACTTTTTAATTCATATTCTTTATAAATTGATTCTTTTCTCAAAGCTCTTTTACGTACATTTACATACATATCTATTACCAGAGTGCAAAAGGTTAGTGTTTATGTGTGAACTCTGTTTTAGTTTGGTCTCTGTTTTTCCAAAAACGTTAAATTTGATGTTTTATTTTTTAATTACAGAGACATGTCTGCGGATTTCACGGCGGCGAAGTCGTCGGAGACGGAATTCACGAGATGCGAATGTTGCGATATGACGGAGGAATACACGGCGGAGTATATACAGAGTATTCGAAATCTCTACGCCGGAAAATTTATCTGTGGGCTTTGTTCCGAGGCGGTGAAGTACGAGATTTTCCGGCGACGAATCGGAGTCGAAGAAGCTTTAGCGATTCACATGAGGTTTCACGGCGAGTTTGTTGTTTCTTCTTCGTCTCCGACGGTTGATTTCATATCGGCGATGGGAGAGATGTTTAGGAGAAGATTTGTGATTAATGTGCTGAGAGTGACGTCAGCAGCGCCGGAGCTAGTTCCGGCGAGTATTACGAAGGTGGACGGTGGGAGGATTTGTGCTGTGGCGGTAATTGGTGGTTGTTTGCCTGCTTTGAGAGGTGTGTAGATCGGAATATTCGATTTTCCGGTGAAGAGAAAGCGTGCGTCGTCAGTGTGAACGCAACAATTGTATATTTTAGTGAAAAATCGAAATGAGGGAAAAACTCAGCGGTAAATATTTAGTAAATGTAAAAAAAAAAAATCGGTAAAGAAATGTAAATTAACTGTTTATATGAAAATGTCAAATGTTGAAATGAGTGTTTGATTAATGGAAGTTTTGGTGTGTATTTGAAGGTTCTATTTTTTATTTTGTCAAACTTTATTTTATAAATTAATCTAGAAATAGAGAAAATAGATATCAGGGAATGATTTTGATTTGTTGGTGGTTAGATGCAAGGTGATTGATTTGACATATATAGCAGATTTCAAAAAATGCCATAAGCGTGAAAAACTACGACCTGACCAAAAGATATCTTGACCTTAAATGAACGAATGGAGCAAATTCACTCAACTTTCTCTAACGAGACCAAACAGAGTTGGAATTTAAAACTACCAAGACATGTACCAGATACATTTTCACACTTGATGGGGTATTCAATAACATACAGAGACAAGTAAGAAACTTGAAACTCACGTTAACGAGATCATTATCCAAATTATACCAAACTCCATTGATTTTTCCTCAAAGTTAGATCATACGTAGCAAACATGATCATAAGTTTTAAAAATCCGATTTGTGTTGTGGAGCTGTAAAACAAATTAAAGAGCAGATTGATTTTATTTTATGCCCCCAAAGGTGCAAAAGCATTTTTCTCAACCTGAATTGAATATTTTGATTGAAACAGGAGAGCGGCAACGGTAGGAGCTTCTTCACCTTTAGAGATTCAAACAACACTTCCACACCCATCGAAGTGGGAGTAGAGAAAGCTACAGAAAAAGAAAGAAAGAAAACATGCACACTCCCTGCGCAGGCATTACCCTGTTCAGGTTCAAAGGGACTTTCTCAGCCTGGTCCCGGATAGCCCGCTCTTTCTTTTTAGCGGGCTAACCCTGGTTTCAAGCACCCCTGGTGCTTTTTCACGTCAAAATCACACTCAGAAGTAATTAAAAACATCAACTTAGCTTGTTCTTTATTACTGACTCCAACTCGACAGGAACATACAGTAACATAGTTCTAACGATTATTAAAAGACATAGAGAGACTACATAGCTTACCGACAGTTTGTACGCCTTTATCATGTAAACACGCACCAAGACTTGAGTAAGCGATGTCTTGTTTCATCCCTGAGAAACCATATGTACTAAGCTTATTCACCTGAATACTTGTAAAATAGCAAGCAGTAACTAATATGTTTGTTAAGTGAGAAATGACTGACCTTTTTTTTATTTGAGAGCAGACTTGACATAGCTCTCTGGCAAATAGATTTCTCCGCCCACTTCACCGTGCTGTTCGCCGCTAATGGTTTTCTTTGCAATGTTGAACTCTTCACTCATAGCATCCATTCCTTGTCTGATGGCTTCTTCAGCACTGCCGTAACCATTCTCCTCAGCGTACTTACGGATGTCTTCTGTTATCTTCATAGAGCAGAATTTTGGTCCACACATGGAGCAAAAGTGGGCAACCTTGGCTCCATCGGCTGGAAGAGTTTCATCATGGAAAGACATAGCAGTCATTGGGTCCAACGACAGAGCAAACTGGTCCATCCATCTGAACTCAAACCGGGATTTGCTCAGCGCATCATCCCATGCCTGGGCATGTGGATGCTGTTTAGCTAGATCAGCTGCATGAGCAGCGATCTTGTATGCTATAACCCCGGCCTTCACATCGTCCCTGTTTGGTAGCCCGAGGTGTTCTTTCGGTGTTACATAGCAAAGAAGAGCTGTGCCCAAGGCTCCAATATTGGCAGCACCAATGGCAGAGGTGATGTGATCATATCCAGGGGCGATATCAGTAGTCAAAGGACCAAGAGTGTAGAACGGTGCCTCGTTACACCATTCCAACTGCTTCTGCATATTCTCTGGAATCTTGTGCATTGGGACATGTCCTGGTCCTTCATTCATCACCTGAATAACAGTCAAACCAGTATTGAGAATATGTATGCAAAATACAAACTGGATAAATGAATATAAGTTTAAGTAGTTGTAGTAGTGTATACCTGCACATCTTTTTCCCATGCTCGGCGAGTTAATTCACCTTGAGTAAGGAGCTCTGCGAACTGAGCAGTGTCATTAGCATCATATATCGAGCCCGGTCTCAGACCATCCCCAATGGAAAGAGCCACATCATACTGGTTACAGATGTCTAGAATGTCATCCCAGTGCTCGTAAGCAAAGTTCTCCTTGTGGTATGCTAAGCACCATTTAGCATGAATGGATCCTCCACGCGAAACAATCCCGGTCATACGCTTGGCAGTTAAGGGAATGTAACGCAGCAAAACTCCAGCATGGATCGTGAAATAGTCTACACCTTGCTCAGCTTGTTCAATCAGAGTCTCTTTGAAGACTTCCCAGCTAAGATTCTCAGCAATGCCATCCACTTTCTCAAGTGCTTGATAAATGGGAACGGTTCCAACAGGTACAGCTGAATTCCTTAAGATCCACTCGCGTGTCTCGTGGATGTGACGACCAGTTGAGAGATCCATGATTGTGTCAGCTCCCCACATTGTTGCCCATTGAACCTTGTAGACTTCCTCTTCAATAGAGCTCGCAACAGCAGAGTTTCCGATATTCGCATTGACCTTGACCAAGAACTTTCTCCCAACAATCATCGGTTCCAGCTCTAGATGATTCTTGTTAGAAGGGATAATCGCCCGTCCTCGTGCAACTTCTGATCTTACAAACTCAGGGTCTAGTTTCTCCCTCGTAGCACAGTATAGTATTTCCTCAGTTATGATTCCTTGCTTAGCATAGTACATTTGAGTGTATCTCGGTGTTCCTAATTTCTCCCGACGATCAATCCACTCCTTCCTTAGCTTAGCAAGCCCTGTTTGGAATGTTTCATTTGTTATTATTAATAGTCACATAGAAATCCAAAAGAGAGGTTGAATGCGTAAAACACATACCATTGTGTGGGTTAACATTCTGAGGACCACTAGTGTCGTAATTATCAAAAGCGGGCTCACCACCGGACAAATGAACACGTCTAAAGGGAACTTTAAGCACATGACCAGATTCTTCATGAACAACTTCCCTAGGAAACAATCAAAACCAAATCAGTGAATTCACAAGAAGAAAAGAAAAACTATTGGAAATGTAAAATGAGTGTAGGAATTTACTTGTGTTCTTTAGTGCTTTTAGGAAAACATTCTTCAAAAGATGGGATTGGCTGAAAATCAGGAGAAGAAGGATCAATAGTGTGCTTTCTCTGCTTAGCTCTCTCTGAATTACTCGTCGTTGACGGTGGATCAAATGTCAAAGTGGCTCGTGTGGTTGTTGTTGTTTCCTTCTTGAATCGAGCTTGTACAACCACATCGAATCTAGGTAACAAGGATGAGTTTGGAAGTTTCCGCCACGCAGATTGATTCTTGTTGTTGCATACCACCGACATCAACGTACTGTGTACTGACGCCATAGCCTGAGAGACATACGAAGAATATGAATCAATCACACTGTTTCCTATACGAACAAAGAGCCGATTATTGCAACTACCGCACAATCTAAGGAAAAAAGAACAACCAAATCTCACATGCACATCATCTCAAGAACAAATCGGAATTTCGCAAGAGAAAACGACAAATACGAATCAATCACTGTTTCCGATACGATCAATTAATGGATTAACAACAACAATAAAATTTCATACGCGTAATCTCAAGAACAAATCGGAATTTTACCCGAGAAAACGACGAATACGAATCAATCACACTGTTTCCGATACGATCAGTGGATTAACAACAACAACCAAATCTCATGCACATAATCTCAAGAACAAATCGGGATTTTGCCGGAGGGAATCACGACGAATACGAATCAATCACTGTTTCCGATACGATCGAGGAATTAACAAAAAAAACGAAAAATGAAGAGACGATTACTGAACTACCACACAATCTAAGGGGAAAAAACAACCACATATCAAGAACAAATCGGAATTTCGCCGGAAAAAAATCAACAAAACTCGATCAAAAAACTGTTGGAGGTTACATGCACATTCGTAAAACGAACATGGAAGAAGAATCGTACCTGGAAGAGGAAGATTCTGGATCTGATCTCGTAGAGGAACGAAGAAGATGGCTGAGTCGTATGAACTCGGTGGGGCACACTGAGTCACTCGGAGTGTGATGATGGACGAAAGAAAGAAACGGTTTGGGGTCCTTAAAGCAAACGCTTGCTGACGTGTCCCCCTTCCCTGATATTTTTAGTAGTCCTAAGATAAGATACGTGAGGAGGAAGATATTGAAATATTGAATATATAAGAATATCTTCTTGTATTATTTGATATCTTTCTGATATGAAAATTACATGAATTGTTTTTTTGGCAACATGAAAATTACATGAATATCTTCTTGTATTATTTGGTTGGTATCTTCTTGTATTAGTACAATTTCATAATCTTATAATACTGTAAATAAGAGAATCATAAAAAATAATTGTAAGGAGAGTAATGAAAGAGATCTTGATAGATGATAGTAAATCTTGATAGATGATAGTAAATTTTACATTTTCACTTTGGTGATTTCTAGTTTAAAAAACACGTAAACTAAAGTTTTGTTGTTTTTAACCCCTCCAATATAAATTCATGAAAACATAACTCAAAAGGAATCAAATGTCTATTGTGAAATGTTGGCAAATATATGACAATTGAAAAACCATACAAAATTGATTTTTGAAAGCAACATTGATATTTTGTTCAATCATAGTCTCACTGAAGACTTCCCAGCTACGATTTTCTGCAATTCTATCGACTTTTTCAAGTGCCTGAAAAATGGGCACGGTACCAACAGGAAAAGCTGAATTCCGTAATATCCACTTGTGTGCTGGTCGAGAGATCCATGATTGTGTCAGCTCCCCACATTGTTGCCCACTCAACCTTGTTGACTTCATCTTCAATAGAGCTTGCAAGATCAGAGTTTTTGATATTCGCATTGACCTTGACCAAGAACTTTCTCCCACAATCATTAATTACAACTCCAAATGCTTTTTGTTGGAAGGGAAAAAGGCCCGCCCGCGTGCAACTTTTGATCTTACAAATTCAGAGTCTAGTTTCTCCCTCGTAGCACAGTATAACATTTCCTCAGTTATGAGCCCTTGCTTAGCATAGTACATTTGAGTGTATCTTGGTGTTCCTACCTTCTCCTTTAGCTTAGCAAGCCCTGTTTGGAAAATGTTTCGATTTTTTATTTAATAGTCACATAGAAATCCAAAAAGAGAGGTTAATGTGTAAAAAACACATACCAATATGTGCGTTAACATTCTGAGGACCACTAGTGTCGTAATTATCAAAAGGCACTACAAGAAAACAGGTCGTTAGTCACTCCGGGAAGAGTCACAAAAGAGTCACAAATGAGCCATTTGCGACTAATTTGCGACTCCAAAACCGGAGTCACAATAGTCGAGTCGCTAATTTTTCGAGTCTCTAATTAGCGACTCGTCTGTGACGATAATAATTAGTCGCTAATATGCGACTCGTATGTGTCTAAAGGGTGGAGTTGCTAATTAGCGACTAATTTGCGACGAATATTGGTGGTAACAAATTAGCTACTCGTTAGCGACTCGTGTTGTTGCGACTAAGGTGTGACTTATTTTGGAGTCATTAAAATGTCACTAATTAGCCACTGATTTGCGACTCTTATGTTTGATTTGGTACTGTTTTGTAATCCTTTTTCACTCTTTGTTCAGTCACTATTTTGCTACTAATTTGTGTTGTTTGTTTTGTTTTGAAATGCCCAAAGAGAAATTAAAAAGAAAAACTGAATATTAAAATTGTTCAACACAAAAGATACATTGCATATAAGATCCATCTAATATTCTACTCTTTGAAACAAACCATAACATGTACAAGATGCATAGTTGAAATTAGGAATAAGACTAAAAGCTACAAGTGAAAAGAAATCGAGAGATACTTGTACAGAATTTGGATAGGGGAGAGGCCACGTCGTCCTCATCATCTATCCCAACTTCATCTACATAGAAACGAAAACAAAAGTGAGTAAACAACTAAACATAATCAGCAAAACCAATTTAACTTTTTTAGAACTGTAAATCGAGAGCGTGAATCAAAACCATATCAATCTCATGAAATCTATATGCTTCCTATCCTCAGCCCAATAATACCCTTGTCTTCTTCAAGTCTCTTCCTTTTTCACCTAAAATTCACAATTTTAAACAGATAAACTGTCAAGGAACAAATTAAATCAAGAATAACATGTTAAGAATCCACAAGAGATTGAAAAAATCAAATAATACCTAATCCCTTGAGGCATCCAAATTGCTCGAACAAAATCTCTTCTCTTTCGGATGTATTGATCCCACTACCATCAAGGTAGTTTCTTTCCATGTGGTGGCTTCTTCTCTATATCATCTGATACAGAAGCACCATCTAAAAAAGATTTTTGCACTAAACATGCTGCAGCGAACAAAGCAAGAAGTAAATCAATAAAAGTTTCTATAAAATAAGTTGGAACCTTTTAAGAATTACTGCCAGTGCAGTCCCTAACAATGTACAATAGACAAGCTTGGGCAAGCATTTTACATGATGAAACTTTAGCAAAGGCGAGAAAGTATAAACAGAGACAAAAACATTGCAATCCCTCTGTCTCTAGCAAACAACGCAAATATGAATCAATTTTCTCTATATATTAGTCAAATGTTCATGAATCCAAGTGAATAAAGAAGAAGAGAAGTGAACATACTATGTTGTAGCCCTTCACCAGCAGATCGCCACATCTATTTCTCCTCAGTTCATTAAATGTAGAAGCTAAAACCGATTCAAGAGCCCATTTGAAGAACTGAGAGAGAGGCGATGGATCAAGAGGAGGACCATCGATCTAGGAGGCAGAGAATGACATAGAATCAAAAGACTTGGAACTGCTGAACCAGATCCAATCAATTTGCAGCCACTCGGTACTAGCCTTTTAAGTATATAGAACAAAAAGGAATGATGAATCAGAGACACCATTTACATACAGATTAAAGCTACCTTAAGACTAAAACAATAAGCATGAATCAGAGACTACTTAAATGTATTCCAGAACATCAAAATTCATTAGATGGATATTGAATTTGGCTTTAAAATAATCAACATTTGCTTCTAATCTTCCTAATCTCAGAACCCTTTAGCTTAATATCCAGGAACGAATCTCAAATCAATGGTTGCCAAAAGATGAATCAAGAAAGATTGAGTTTTTCTCACTTGGGTCGTCGATAATGAGAAGGAGATGTTGAAGCATGAGAGATGAGTTTCTGGGAAATACTTTCTGTTTCTGTTTCGAACTCAGCGTTGAGTTCTTCACCTTCATCACATTCGGCTTCTTCACCTTTGGCTTCTTCCTCCTCTGCGTTTTGAACCTCTTCACGAATTGATCGGATTGAGTGAAAGAGAGATTAGGGTTTTAGGTTTTCAGTGAAAGATTTGAGTGATTGAGAGAAAGAGAGATGAAAGAGAGATTAGGGTTTTCAATTATGGTTTCAGAGGTGAGAATCGAGTGGGTTTTGAAAGAGAGATAGATATGAATTTCTTGGCCAACGAATCGAAGGAGAAAGAGATAGAATCGAACCCAGGTTTCGCGTCGCCCATAAACAGTGAAGAAGAAGATACGGAAAATGGAACCCAAAAAAACGAAGAAGGAAGGAGATGAAGAATGGTCAAAGATTCAACGAAGAAGAAATCATCCCAGTTTTGCTCTGAATCGACTCTCGCTTCAGAGGAGGGGAAAGAAGACAGATTGTTTTGCTCGGCCAAAAAAGTATAGGTCAAAAATTATAATGTTTTTGTTAAGAAAAAAAAAATTTAATAATGTTTTTGTTAAGTTAATGGACGGACAAGATTATACCGAAAAAGTTAACGGACGGACAAGATTATCAAGGACCAGATCAAAGATTGCCACGTCAGCGATCCTAGTGATCCTCTCTAATTGGCTCTCATCTTCTAATTGGAACACATTACGTACAGCGTCGCAGAGTAGTGACTAAGTAGTCACTAATTTGTGACTAATGTGCGACTAATTTGTGACTCAATTACAATCCTATACCCTAAACCCTAAAAATTTGGATCAACCACAAAAACCATATTCCTTTCCAATCAATTTCCAATGTATTTCTTCATTATTTGTTTGGTTTTATTCATTTAAACACTAGTAATCAAAAATGTAGAATAATTTTCAAAAAAATGAAATGGAAGAGTTTAGTTATATAGGTTTTGATGTTGATAAGAAACCATTTGTGATGCAAAATATTTAGGAAATTCTTTTCTTGTTTTTTTACTTCTACTGTGTATTTACTACATACTTATTACTTGAATAAGATGTAAATACAAAACTAACTTATATAGATTTACATTATGGTGTTTAATTTCCCAAAAACATACATGTAGTGGGTAATGAGTCGCAACAAAGTGGCTAATTTGTGACTCCGTTGTGACTCTGTTGCAAAACCCTAAAACGTTGCAGAGTAGTGGCTAATTAACGACTCTTTTGCGACTCATATACAAGTGGCTAATTTGTGACTCCGTTGTGTGTCACTAAGGAGTCACTAATTTGTGACTCTGGTGTCAGTCGCTACGGAGTCGTAAATTTGTGACTCTTATGCGACTCCACCAAAACATACCAATCATTGTCGCAAAGTAGTCGCAAATTTGTGACTGGTTAACGACTATGAGATGGAGTCGCAAATGAGCGACTAATTTGTGACTCCGTCAAAAAGAGTCACGCTTTAGTCACAAAAGAGTCACAAATGAGTTGCAAATCTTTGTGACTAACTTGTCACTCGGTAATTCGAGTGGCTAACGACCTGTTTTCTTGTAGTAAGGTGGCTTACCGCCAGACAAATGAACACGTCTAAATGGAACTTTAAGTACATGACCAGATACTTCATGAACAACCTCCCTGAAAACAATAAAAACCAAAACTAGTGAATATCACAACTCTTGCAACAAAGAAAAGAATAAACTATAGGAATTACTTGTGTTCTTTAGTGTTCTTAGGAAAACATTCTTCAAAAGATGGGATTGGCTGAAAATCAGGAGAAGAAGGATCAATAGTGTGCTTTCTCTTCTTATCTCTCTCTGAATTAGTCGTCGTTGACGGTGGATCAAACGTCAAAGTGGCTCGTGTGCTAATCATTTGGTAGAAGACCAGAGGATATTCATAATTCTCATAATCATGCCAAACCTTGTTCAATTAAGAAGACATTGATCATTAACATTATCATTAATTACCTCTGTAGCTTTCTAGTTATTAAATCTTGATCGTTTCTTGGTTTTTGCTAGAGTTTTCGACAAAGAAGGTAATAAAAGTGACTGTGCAAATTTTGCACAAACTCTATTATTCAAATTTATCCACGTCAATTATGGTAATCATCTAACTTCTTGACTCTATGTTTATTTGCTTTTCTAAATTGTTAAGCTTGAACGTTTTTCTGAAACATTATCAAAACAACAAAGTGACGAACTGATTGTAAAATCTATCGAACAATAGAAATAACACTATTCATTTCCCACAAACATTAATATTTCCTGAGACAACGATTTCTATGAATGTTTTCAAAATATCAACATTTTAGATTGGAGCATCATTCCCGTGTTAAATAAAAAAATCGGCTTCAAACGTTTGAGCTACTCCAATCTCAAAGTATATTGATCAATATGATTGCGAGCATATATGAACAATCTTCTATGAAATTTTTCATATATGATAAGTTAATTCTCTTATTTGAATATACTTATATAATAACATATTTGTTTATGCTAATTCACTTATGTTTTTTCCTATGTTTTGCTTATATTTTGCATATGTTTTGCTTGTATTTTTCAAATGATAACTTATATGAATAAGTTAATTCATTTCTCTCAATATAACTAATTACAACTGCAAGTCGTGCGAGAAGAGCATATCAGAGAATGATCCTAAATAAAAAAACTTACTCACCATTTAGGTTTCTAATTTTTTGTTCTAAATTACAATTTATGTTAATGACGATATTAGTTTTAGAAAACAATTGATTAACATGTTTGTTTTAAAAAGACCCACAAACATTGAAAAAGAGCTTTAGACACATAATCATTACACAAAAGCTTATAAGTATTGTTTTTAAAGTAACATAAGATAATAAGTTTCGTAAAAAGTAACTAAAAATAACTTTAAAATTTTTGGGACCCTAATCAATGGCTTCACTTGCTTGTGTTATGAGCCGGACATGAACATACTAAACAATCGATGTCTCCGTTTTAATCTTACAAAATTATTGTAACAAACAAAGAGATAGAAATTCCTACATAAACTCTTAACTCCAATTTGGTTCGAATAGAACTATTGAAAGAAAAGAATGAAGAAGTTGTAAAACTGTCAAAGTAAACTAACTAATGAATATAATTAGGTATATATTTTAGTGGAGTTATTTTTATTTTAAGATTGTTTATTATAAAATTTATTGGGTTTAGCATTGGATTCATATATTTGAATTATATTTAAATGAATATTTAATAGGGATCAATATTTGTTTTGGATTAGAGTTAATTTAAAATATTTAGTATAAACTACATTATGTTTTCAAAATTTGTGTGGGTCAAGAGACCCCCTCCCAATGCTCTACCTCCGCCACTGATTGGCAGCACCAATGGCAGAGATGATGTGATCATATCCAAGGGCGATATCAGTAGTCAACGGACCAAGAGTGTAGAACGGTGCCTAGTTACACCATTCCAACTGCTTCTGCATATATATACTCTGGAATCTTGTGCGGTAGGACATGTCCTGGTCCTTCATTCATCACTTGAATAACAGTCAACTAGTATTGAAAATATGTATGCAAATACAAACTGGATGAATATAAATTTAAGTAGTTGTATTGTACTATACATGTACATCTTTTTCCCATGCTCGACGAGTTAATTCACCTTGAGTAAGGAACTCTGCAAACTAAGCAGTGTTGTTAGCATCATAAATCGAGCCAGGTCTAAGACCATCCCCAATTGAAAGAGCCACATCATACTGATTCCATATGTCTACAATGTCATCCCAGTGCTCGTAAGCAAAGATCTCCTTGTGGTAAGCTAAGCACCATTTACCATGAATAGATCCTCCACGCGAAACAATCCCAGTCATACGCTTGGAAGTTAAGGGAATGTAACACACCAAAACTCCATCATGGATTGTGAAATAGTCTACACCTTGCTCAGCTTGTTCAATCAGAGTCTCTTTGAAGACTTCCCAGCTAAGATTCTCAGCAATTCCATCCACTTTCTCAAGTGCTTGATAAATGGGAACGGTACCGACAGGAACTGAATTCCGTAAGATCCACTCACGTGTCTTGTGGATGTGACGACCAGTTGAGAGACCCATGATTGTATCAGCTCCCCACATTGTTGCCCACTGAACCTTGTAGACTTCCTCTTCAATAGAGCTTGCAACAGCAGAGTTTCCGATATTCGCATTGACCTTGACCAAAAACTTTCTCCCAACAATCATCGGTTCCAGCTCTAAATTCTTCTTGTTGGAAGGGATAATCGCCCACCCTCGTGCAAACTCAGGGTCTAATTTCTCCCTCGTAGCACAGTATATAATTTCCTCAGTTATGATCCCTTGCTTAGCATAGCACATTTGAGTGTATCTTGGTGTTCCTAACTTCTCCCGACGATCAATCCACTCCTTCCTTAGCTTAGCAAGCCCTGTTTGGAATGTTTCATTTGTTCTTACCAGTCACATAGAAAATCCAAAAGAGAGGTGAATGCGTAAAACACATACCAATGTGTGCGTTAACATTTTGAGGACTAGTGTCGTAATTATCAAAAGCCGGCTCACCGCCAAACAAATGAACACGTCTAAATGAAACTTTAAGCACATGACCAGATTCTTTATGAACAACCTCCCTGAAAACAACCAAAACCAAAACCAGTGAATATCCCAACTCTTGCAACGAAGAAAAGAATATAAACAATAGGAATTACTTGTGTTCTTTAGTGCTCTTAGGAAAACATTCTTCAAAATATGGGATTGGCTGAAAATCAGGAGAAAAAGGATCAATAGTGTGCTTTCTTTGCTTAGCTCTCTTTGAATTAGTGGTCGTCGACTGTGGATCAAACGTCAAAGTGGCTCGTGTGCTTGTTGTTGTTTCCTTCCTGAATCGAGCTTGTACAACCACATCAAATCAAGGTAACAAGGATGAGCTCGTGTGACCATGCAAATTTTGAACAAAATCTATTCCTCAAATTTATCCACGCCAATAGTGGTAATCATCTAACTTCTTGACTCTATGTTTATTTGCTTTTCTAAATTGTTGAGTTTGTACGTTTTTCATGAAACATCAATATCAAAACAACCAAGTGACGAACTAATTGTGAAATCTATCGAACTAAAGGAATGACACTATTCATTCCCCACAAACATTAAGTTGATCTTTTGAGACATCGATTTCTATGAACGTTTTCCAAATATCAATATTTTAGATTGGAGCATCATTTTCGTGTTACATTAAAAAAAATCGGCTTAAAAAAAATTAAGCAAAATTGTGAACGTATAAATATTGTTGGCTTCGCCATTCTCATGATGATACTTTTGTTTTTATTGTATGGCTCTCAGAAACAAGAAAAAAAACAGCCAAAGAATCATATAAATTTACAAATTATAGACCATTTGATAATTTCTAAAATTGTCCACCTTATAGAAGAATGATTTTGCTTTTTCTCGGTAAATTAGTTGGTTAGATTTTGCCTGCATGCTTATTTGATCGCGAGCATATGTGATTAATATTCTATACAAATTTTTACTTTAGAGCATTCATGTTTGCAAATAACTATACCTTATTGACCATTTACCGTCTAAAATGTAAAGATTATTGGAATGAAAAACGAGAACAGCTTCAACCGAATTACACGCATTATTAGTACGACTAATCGTTATCTTAAGAGTCACGACTAAACTTTAGTTTAATAATCAAGTTTAACTTTATTTTATTATTACTAATATTAAAGATGGTAATTATCTTTCGAGTCCATACAACAAACATCGAACCAAATACAACATTAAACCGGTTACGGTAAACCTCTGAAATTATTAACCGAAGTTTATTCCTTGTGCTAGAGGTAACTCATTCCCATAGTTGATTGTACTGTCAAAAAAAACAAACCGTTCAATAACCAAAAACTTAAACCGGAAATTTTGCTAAAAATGAGAAAGAACTCTAGATTGGTTTTCTTACCAAGTGGAACGACGCATATACTGTTTCCATGAGTCACTTCCGGCTTCACGACCACCACCAGTCGCCTTTTCGCCACCAAAAGCTCCTCCGATCTCAGCTCCATTCGTCGGTATGTTCACATTCACAATCCCACAATCACTTCCCATTGGTCTAGTAGTAAAAAACACCACAGTGAAAATTTCAGTAAGCTAAACTGGATAAAATAAGAGACACTCGGTTTTTTTGGTAGCCCTTACCCAATCCATTTGAAGATGTTTTCGGGTTTACGTGTGAATATTGAGCTGCTTAGACCTTGAGGAACCGAGTTGTTTATCGCAACAGCTTCTTCAAACGACTGTCCAGAAGAAAATCGTTATAAAAAAAACTTGTATTCCGAGGAAAATTTAATGTTTTTTCGAGATATTTTTACCTTAAACTTTAGAACGTATAGAACCGGAGCAAATAGCTCTTCTTTAACAACACTAGCATCCGCTGATATCTCGATTATCGTAGGCTCCACAAAGTTACCTTCACCTTCGATTGCTTTACCTCCTGTTAGTATTTTACCACCCTGCAAATGCAAACTCTTTTAACGTTTCTTGAATACGCAAGAAAAGCATAGAAAAAGTAAGGTACTTACTTGAGATTTGATAACTTCGATTCCTTTCTCAAAGTTCTTCTTCGATACAGGAGTATGTAACGGTCCTAACAATGTCCCTTTTTCAAGAGGATTACCGATTTTGACTTGTTTGTACGAAGTAAGTAGTTGCTCGAGTACTTTATCATAAACACTCTCATGCAAAAGCTTCAAAGACAATAAAAGCATTAAGCAAAAGGAATAGTATAATCATCGAAAAGCGCTACTACGATGAGATTAGATTTTGTTACCAGCCTACGACAAGTTGTGCAACGTTGACCAGCAGTTCCAACCGCAGCAAACAGAACAGAACGAGCAGCTAGCTGTATGTCAGCGTCATCCATGACTACGATTGCATTGTTTCCACTCAATTCAAGCAATGTTTTGCCGGATCGAGCACTCACAGTTTGTTGTACCATTAAGCCGACCTATGCATAATTGAGATATTCAAACTACGAGTACGCTTTATGAGGTGACAGATTATAGTAGACGAAAGTACCTTAGAGCTTCCTGTGAAGGATACTAAGGGAATGCGCGTGTCTTTGGCTATTGCTTCACCGATTTCAGCACCACCACACATGGCAGTAAAAATGGCACCGGGTAAATTGTTCTTCTCTAAAACTTCAGCTACTAGCTTCGTCATTGCGATAGTTATTAAAGGTGTAGTTGGAGCACCTTTCCTGTAGAACAACATGTATTCATTATACCAATTAGACCCAAAGGAACGGTAATAAACGTCACTGTAATTCTCATTGTCAAGACTAATATAATTTCCCTAACTGTTACAGCTACAACATTGATGATTAGTAAAAAAAATCGACGTATATAGCAATTTTAGCTTCTTCAAGTACAGAATTGCTAGGTAATCCTCAAAAGCTAGGATTAGGTTCAAGGTTGTTACGTACCAGACTACACAGTTTCCACAGACAAGTGCAATACAAGCATTCCAACCTGCGGTACCAGAACATTGTCCGTAAATTTATGGAAATGAAACGGATGAAATTTACAGTCTTATATCATTCCTCTGTTTCATCAATATTTGAATTTGGACACAAGACTTACCAAGAACAGCACATGGAAAGTTAAACGCTGTGATAACACCAACAATGCCAAGAGGATTCCACATCTGCATTACAATATCCAAAAACAGAATGTTAATCATGTCCTAAGAAAAGTATTCTACACAACTCCAACGAAAGAAACTCGCAATTCACCTCTAACATCATGTGATTTGGTCCTGCAACAAAGAAATGATAGGAGTTTTACAGACAAATCATTAGGAGAAATTTGAATAAGATATAACTTATTCAGGAGATTATTTGTTATATAAGCTTTATAGACTATTGTTACTAGAAGCCCGAGCTCACGTTCTGAAGGTATGACCGATCCATTGAGTTGCCGGCTTAAACCAACAGCAAAATCACACATGTCAATCACTTCCTGCAAAAGTTGCACACAATATGTTTATTTAAACTATATGAAACTTATAAGCATATGTTATGTTTATATATCGATGACAAGAAGCTAAGTTATGCAGAGTAAAGATACCTGAACTTCTCCGATACCTTCGGCGAGGATCTTTCCCATTTCAAGCGAAAGAAGACGGCCAAGATAGTCAAGTTTCGATCTAAGTGCATCTCCAATTTGTCTCACAATATCACCTCTCTTTGGAGCAGGAACCTGGTCAGAGTTATTTCTTTAGTTACTAGGTGCAATCTGTCTAATAGTAAAAGCAAATTCACTAAGTAACTTACATGCATCCATGTCTTTGCTGCTTCTTCGCAAGCTTTCAAACCAATCTCGTAATCTTCCAAAGAAGCTTCAACAACTTTACCTATTGGCTGCATCAATAGATACACATATTCAATATGCAATACAAAGAAACTACTTCAAAATCATCAGAGAGTTTAGAAACAATATCAAACCAAACTCTCAATCTACAAAAAAAAAAAAAAAAAAAAAAAAAACAATAATCCAGCTTAGAAACTATTTCATCAACGAGAAGAAGAACCATTAGCTCCAATTTTGATTCTAATACACAAAACTTTCAGACAAATGTTCAAAATCATGTCAGAAGAACACAGAAAAAATAACCTGATTGTTTGCTGGATTTAAAGTAGAAACAACAGGTCCATTTCCTTGCCATTTGCCTCCAACATAACATCCCAAATTGTGAGAACCCAATCCAATCTCACTCAGAAACTCATACGAACCCATCTCTGCAAAATGATCAAACCCCAAGTACATGAATCAAATCAACACATATCGAAACATTAATCAGAGTAGAATCAACAATCAAAAACTCAAATTGACAAGAGAAAAATCACCTAGTTATTGGATCGAATCAAAGATTGGATTATTCGATAGTAGTTTCGATCACGAGATCTTTAAAAGGAGTGAGATGCGAGTGAGACGTGTACGACTTCAATACTATAACAGCGATTAGGTTGAAGAAGACGAAAATTTTCCTGACACGTGTTCCGGGTCAAATACAAAAAAAAAAAACCCAAATAAGATCCGAATCAAGCAATTGGGTCGCCCTCCTTAAGAAAGAAACAGCTCTCTGCCCAAATCACAAGATGTTGGGAGGTGAATTGCAGGTTTGTTTCGTTGGAATTGTGTAATTTACTTTTGTGAGGGAATGATCAACATTATTATGCTTGGATATTGTAACGCAGATGTGGTTTAACTTGGCATTGTTGTTGTATTATCATGGCGTTTAACTTTTCATACAAATACAAATGATACAAAATAAGCTGATAAAGACATTCGTAAATCGAAATCCCGTTCGATCGTTACAACCGCCGTTCTAAGCAGCCCAAGGTCTAAATCCCATTGCGGAACTAAATCCTGAAAGTGACGAATATAAGATACAACGCGACCAAACCAACACCCATCACTTTGTTCGGTCTCATATCGTTGCGCGGGAGCATCACGAGTCACCATGTCAATCCGAATATGAAACCCGAGGGTGTAAAACAAGCTATTGACTTCCGAGATCCTCGTTCGATGCTAATCACCCATCGAAGTTTCCCCAAGCGAGTAGAGTTAAACCGAGTATTGACAGGTTGATTCCATAGATTCCTCCAAATGTAACCAAAAGAGCAACGAGTGAGTTCGTTTGCAATCATGTAGAACCATACAATGCTCATGACAAGTCCACTGAGTACCCACGGGATTAAGAATCTACGAGGCGGGTCATCTGGTTCTGTGTTTTAATACGCGGAAAAACCCAAGAGTCGATCCAACGGCAATACCGATAACGCGAGCTTGAAAACTTGCATCATCTTGACTAATCCAAAGAAACGAACAAAGGACAGAAGCCAACACCAACAGCGTACGGCTTTGACCAGCTATCTTCCTCGATCAACGAGATTGTTAATCGTCTAGTAACCGTTAACGGAGTTTCCAACAAAGACGTCACTTTTGGACATAACGAACTCTCAGACTTCTGCAACGTCTTCAGTCCATCCCCACGGAGGTCTTTCTTCATCAGCTTTTGCGAAATGGTTCGAGTAGATAGCAACATTCGTAGCCCACACCACTGCGGTAGAGAATCATGCAACCGAGGTGGACCTTCTTCCTTGGTGTCAAGCTCCAACAACGGACTATACATATGAGAACACACTTCCGTGCATCGGGAGCAACGGTGTAATCGAATCAAGAGCTTTAACCTTCTTGAATGTCACCTCAAAATCTCATTCGCAGCCACGAGAGAAGCGTAAAGCACATGAATCGAAACAAACGCAATCGCAACACCCACAGTAACTTCCCCGACCATCAAAATCACCAACAAAGCGACCAACGTGAAAACGAAGAAACTCAAGTCCCTAACGAAACATTTCTTATCCGCTAAAACAAATCGAAACAATCCCAACAACGACACAAGTCACAAACACCGCCCAAGACGCTATTAAGACCAACTTCGCCTTTATCGGAACCAACGAAAGCAGCTATATTCGCAAAGCACATCAGGCGCACCGTTACCGAGTGGAAGCAAAGTAACACCAGCAACAGTAATATCTTAGAAAGCTTCTCTAATGAACAACAAAAGTAATCAGCTGCAGTATTACCCAAACAAAGCAATAAGCCAGACACCTAACACAATATAACCCAAGATCTTGATTTTTCAACATGAACAATGAAAGAAGTTGAGGTAATCAAAGAACCCATCTGGAGAACAAACCGGATTCAATTTCAAAAACTGACCTTCATCAGCATAACCTCTATGTTCATGTAAACCAGAACACAAATTGATATTACCAGAAGTATCAATTTCCCTCATATGTCAGACGAATTACAGTGAAATTCCGACTACTATCAACGAAAGACAGATTCTTTACTAAAGGGTTTTTGAAGAAGAAGAAGAAGATGATGATCAAAGCACAAATTCCATTGAAAATACCTCTAAATTTGGCATTTCTCGAGCTTCAGAGAAAATTCAGAGCTCTCATTCTCAAAAACACCCAAACTTGGACTCTCTATCAACAAAATTTATCCGCCATAAGTCCAATTCTGCGAGATTGAGAACAAGATCTGTGATCAAATTCGCGTTTTCTCTACGGGAATCAAAAAGGAAATTGAGATCGTTTCGATTTTTCTCTGAAATCAAGTTCGATTTCTTCTTTGGAGTCTTTACTTGTCGATTGTTTCTAGAGACATGGATTCTCGTTGTTTCATCGAGTCCATAAATTCTTGCAGAATCTGTTTGTTCTTGATCGCTAACCGGATTCGTTCTGGATCATCCTTCTTTCCAAAATGCAACCACAATCCTTCTTTCATCTCTTGAAACCATATTAATGCTTCACCTTCTATGAATGCTTGTGCCATATTCTGTTTCTCCTCATCATTGAAATCCTCCCGAACAAAGAAATCCTCCATCCAATCGATCCATGGCCTCAAATCCTCTGCAACTCCCGTGAAAACTGGAATCGTAAGATTCTCAACCTGATTCGCGGTTCTTCTACCAATTTCTTCGCTTCTCCTTTTTGCAGAAACTCCATCAACAAGGCGAAGTGAGAATCCGAATCTTTTCTTCGAAGTGAGAATCCGAATCTTTCACCATTGTTCGATCCAATTACGCTCACGACGCACCAATTTGATAAGAACCTAATACCAATAGTACTGTTTAATCAAGATTTACAAGAACTCAAAACCCTAACAATGGAGATTTGTTCAAGAGATCTCCATAACTCTCCTCTAACAAACTCACAGTTTGTTCACGATACTTCACACAATAGAAGCATAAGCAACAATTACACAGATTCCTCTTATTTATACTATAAGCAAACTCTCTTGATGAGTGAGAGTCTTCACTTCCACATCACCATCCTATCAGACAGATTCTTTACTAAAGGGTTCTAGAAGAAGAGGATGATCAAAGCACAAATTCCATTGAAAAATACCTCTAAATTTGGCATTTCTCGAGCTTAGAGAAAATTCAGAGCTCTCATTCTCAAAAACCCAAACTTGGACTCTATAAATACAATTACGCGAGATTAACTGTGATCAAATTCGCGTTTTCTCTACGGCAATCAAAAAGGAAAGCGAGATCGTTTCGATTTTTCTCTGATGAAGTTCGATTTCTGTGACAAGAAGATCTTAACCGTTAATAAGCCTCGTCCTCTTTAAAGAAAAACACAGCTCTCCTCGACCCTTTTCTCAACAAAAATCCGCAGATCAGATTAAACCCTAAATCGTGCATTTCTTCGCCGAATCTCTCCCAATTCCCTTCATAATGAATGTCAGACTCTATCATGACGAGGACAAGAAGAGACTTCCAGGAAATTTGACATCAGCTCAGTATGAGACAGGGATTAACAATATTCTTCGTCATGAAATTGATCCGGAGTTGAGACTTGTTTCTGCAACAGCATACGGGTCGTTTCCAAATTACGACAGAGATCTTCTTCGTTCCACTTTCCGAAGGACTAACGATGTGAATTTTTCCTTCAATTACCTTCCGACTAGAGAGCATCAGTGTAGTGGATGTTACGTTGACGGTAATGAATTTTATTTTGATTCTGTTTCAGTTTTCTTTTTGTTCCCATCTGGTTTATATTATACTAGTAACATAGACTTGAGATAAAAGAATGGATCCATCATGATGTTGCTCGTGATATTCAGCTAAACCAGCGTAGCATTATTGTGATTTGCACGTCCGATGAAGATTTCATCGACATAATCCAGGAGTTGAAACTTCTCGGATTCATCGTCATCTTGTTTCATAATGCAGATGCAGAACTTCGTCTTAAACAGTCCGCTCATATCACGTCAACAACATGGTTTCCCTAATTCTTATGCTCGCGTTTATGTTTTGTAACAAGATGGGTTTGCACTTGACATGAACAAGTGCCTTAGTTGTTGTATTTCCAAGCTTTATTATATATTTGTAAGGACACGTTTCTTGTCTTCAACTCTTGTTTGTTTTGTGATCTGGTGGCTTTGTGTTTTCATCTAGTTTGTGGAAAAGTAGTTTTAATGAAATACAAGTGTTTTTTGTAACAAGAGCGCAGATGAATATCAACAATTTCCAACCAAAATTCGATCAGCTTCTCTTTTTGAACTTAACTTTGGAGCAAAAACTCAGTCTTATTATGTACCAACTGTTTTGTGGTACAACAAATCTTATCAAACCGAACTCAGAAGAGAAGCAAAAGACCATTAGCTTATGAAAGGCCGGTTTGCAGAACCTCACCCGTTGAATTTGGGATGAGAAATGTAATCTCTGAGCTTTCCAGGAACAATTGAATTTTCATCCATGGTTAGCTTTTTCCTGGTTATAATTTAAATATCAGCATTCCGGTTCTCTCGCTAAACAAAGCAAAGCACATTTGGATAAGCAACTTACTTCAACATCTTGCAGTAGATACGATACAAAGCTCTTATGCCTTCTTTTTTTTTAAGCGCTGTGCTCTAGTTTCTCAATCGCACAAGTAATCATAGCTTCGTCGAACGAATCTTTCTCGTGGTGCTGGTCAGGATGAAGATGCTTCAAACAGAGATTTTCAAGCTCAACTTTTCCCAATCGGTTAGCCAAAGGCGCAAATATCTCCAGCGTCTCTTTAGCTGCGTAACCGGTGGCAAAGCGATCAGCTAACTTTATAAGAACAGCTCTCGCGTCCGCCATTGCAAGAAACATACAGACGATCTGCTTCAACGGTTTTACACGCTGTATTGTTTTCCCGAGCAACTTTACTCAATTGGCTAAGCTTAGACACCTAAATTCAATAGCAAAACCCAATCAGAATCTGTAAGTCTCAAAACCATTAACAAGAAGACGCATTCGTGGTATTGTTTCTTTACTTTTGCTCCTTCAACAAGATCAGTAACTCCGGATCCGAAAGTTCGATCGATATAATCGTAGCTCATAAACAAATCGTCTAAAAGTATCATGTAGAATCCCAGCTCCAACAACGGTCGAGTTAGCTTCAGTGTTAGCTAACAACATTGCAGTCTCAACACAACGTTGCAAGTGAGGATCTGATTCAAACACGACACGCAAAACACATCAATCACTAAAAACCAAAACCAAAATCGAAAATTTATTGAGAAATTTGTGACATTTCATCATTATATCTATGAGCTTTCTCAGCTTTGTAAAACGCTTTAATCGCCGGTTTTATGTTTCAACTGAGCTCTTCTAAGCAAATCTCTAGCATAACGTAATCTTCTTGCCTCACACGATCGTAATCAACACAAGATCCTTAAGCTTTCCTTACAAAACCATTCAACAACAATCTGCCAGATGATCCCTATACGAAGAGAAGATCCGCCATTTCCATTGAAACTCCCATCTAAGATCCAATTTCTCATCGGAGGACTATTAACAGACGAAATCAGACCGTGAAGAACAGAGAAGAATGTTTCCTCAAAATCTCATTCGCTGCCATGAGAGAAGCGTACAGGATATAAATCGAAACAAACGCAATCAATCGCAACACCCACGGTAACTTCCCCGACAATCAAAATCACCAACAAAGCCAACAACGTGAAAACGAAGAAGCTCAAGTCTGTGATTAAACATTTCTTATTGATCTTAACATCTTTATCCGCGACACAAATCGAAACAATCCCAACAACAACGCAAGTCACAAACACCGCACCGCCTAAAACGCTATTAAGACCAACGAAAGCAGCTATACTAGCAAACACATCAGGCGCACCGTTACCGAGCGGAAGCAAAGTAAAACCAGCAACAGTTGGAGGTAACTTCAAAAGCTTAGAAAGCTTTTCCAATGAACAACAAAAGTAATCAGCTGCAGTATTAATGATCAAAGCACAAATTCCATTGAAAAATCCCTCCCTCTAAATTTGGCATTTCTCGAGCTATAGGGAAAATTCAGAGCTCTCATTCTCAAAAAACCCAAACTTGGACTCTCTATCAACAAAATTTACCCGCCATAAGTCCAATTATGCGACAATAAAGCTCAGTAGCCCACCTAAACCTAGGGTTTCAACGACAGTGAGGGTTTTTTATTTGAAATCCTAGGATTCTGATTTACGAATGTAATCACCGCGATTAAGAAAAAGATCTGTGATCAAATTCGCGTTTTTTCTACGGGAATCAAAAAAGGAAAGTGCGATCTTGGAAATCGCCTGTATCGGATTCTTGACCTGCTTAAAGTCGGATCTTATTCGGGGTTTTTTTTTGTATTTGACCGGAAACGGAAAAAGGAGACACGTGTCAAGCTTTTATTCGTGCGAGTGCAGCGAAAAATATATAAATAAGACAAAATGCTTTAAGGATTGATACAGCAGCTCAGCTATCGCGTCTTCTTCAACCTAATCGTTGGAGTTGTGTAATTTACTTTTGTGAGGGAATGATCAACATTATTATGCTTGGATATTGTAACGCAGATGTGGAATCCCCTTGCCATTGTTGTTGTTATCATGGCCTTTAACTTTCCATGTGCAGTCCATGGTAAGTTTTGAGTCCAATTTTTAATCTTGATGAGCGTGCTTCACAAAACAGAGGACCGATATAAATTTATGCACAACGTTGCGATATTATTGCAGGTTGGAATGCTTGTATTGCACTGGTCTGCGGAAACTGTGTAGTCTTGTAAGTAACAACCTTAAACCTAATCCGAGCTTTGAGTACACGCATTGAGCGTACTCGTTATCTGAATGTTTCGATATTGATGCGTAGGTAGTTTACAACAAGCTGTGAGTGCGAGATCGGCCAAAACGCTACTTGAATTGAGTGGAAACAATGCAATCATAGTCATGGACTACGCTGATATACAGCTAGCTGCTCGTTGTGTTCTATTTGCTGCGGCTAGAACCGCTGGTCAACGTTGCACAACTTGCCATTGGCTGGTACAATAATCTAAATCTCATCATAGTGGTTTTGATGCTTCTTCTGTTTGTTTTTCCGAAACGCTTTATATCTTCTTCTTATTGTCTTTATAGCTTTTGCAAGAGAGTACTCGAGCAACTACTTACTTCGTACAAACAAGTCAAAATCGGTGATGCTCTTGAGAAAGGGACATTGTGAGAACCGCTACACACTCCTGTACCAAAGAAGAACTTTGAGAAAGGAATCGAAGTCATCAAATCCCAATTAAGTACCTCACTTTTTCTATGATTTGCTTGCGTAATCAAGAACCGTTAAATGAGTTCAAACCTGTTTGTTTTTTTGCATTTGCAGGGCGGTAAAGCAATCGAAGTTGAAGGAACCTTTGTGGATCCTACGATAATCGAGATATCCGCAGATGCTAAGTGTTGTAAGAGAAGAGCTATTTGCTCCGGTTTCTATGTGTTCTAAAGTTTTAAGGTAAAAATCGATATGTTTCTTCTCTCTTTTTCCCCCATAATGTCCGGTTTAAGTTTTTGGTTATTGAATCAGTTTGTTTGTTTTAACAGTTGAATCAGCTATGGAAATGAGTTACCTCTAGCACAGGAAATCAACTTCGGTTAATAATTTCAGAGATCTACCGTCACCGGTTTACTGTAGTATTTGGTTCGATTATTGTTGTATGGGCTGGACTTGAAAGATAATAACGATCTTGATAGAAACTAATAATTGTGATTAAATAAGTTAAACGTCACTACTTGATTTGTTAATTTAAAGTTTAGTCATGGAGTAAATAATGCGTGTAATTTTATTATCGGTTTGAAGGCGGTTTACTCGCTCTCCTCCCTCCTTATCTTAGAATCTTATTAAGGGTTGAGATCTTCTTGTCCCAGAAACATACTTTCCTTTTTAGCCGTCAGATTTCTCTCCCTTTGCTAAATCTCCAGTCTGCCCCTTACTTTACTTTCTCTGTTCCGAAAATGTGGTGTGCGATAAGGGGTAGAAGGGAGACTTAGCAAAGGAAGAGAGATTTCTCTTCTTTGTTTTGTATATCAGGTGGCTTTGTAGACCACAACTTTTCATCTCAAAAACTAGTTTTATTGAATACAAGTGTTTTTGTAACAAGAGAGCAGATGAACACAGTTACAATTGAATCTCATCAATTTCCATCCCAAATTCGATCAGCTTCTCTTTTCGAACTTGGAGCAAAACCTCAATCTTGTTATGTATCAAGTAGTAGAATGTATCATAATTAAATATTAATCACAAGAGTCAGTTTTCATATACACTGTTTTATGGTGCAACAAATCTTATGAAGCATCTTCTATATATATATACATGAACAAGAACAAACTTTATCTGTTTTGACTAACTGTAGCTGCAAACAACATGAGAATGCTTAAATGTGTGGAAATCAAATTTCCAGAATCTCCCTTCTTAATTCATTTTTCTTTCCACACTGTACCATTGAATTCTTTAAAATTCATTGAATGCATTTTATTAAAATATTTATTTCTTCTTAAAATTCTTCGAAAATGATCAATGGTCCCTCCATTCCGAATAAAAGGGTGTTCTTTATCAGAAAATAATATTAAGGGTGTTGCTAACTAAAAACCAAATAGTTGTGGGACCTCCTATTAGATATTTTGAATAACAATACAAAATGTTATTCGGAGCTTCCTCTGATTCACTTCACTCTCTCTTTTCTTGTGATCCTCACACTTGCAATCCTTTCTTCAAAATAAAATCATAAATTTTCCCAAACAAAAAAAACAATTAATTACGTTTCTCGAATAATATCTTTATACTTGTATTTTAGTATATACTTTTCCCTTCTTCCCCAGATTCTCCATATTATCATCTTCTTCTACTTATAACCTCTCGAGTGTCTCTTCATCTCTGCCCAGATTCCGGTCACGAAATTTGGTACTTCCTCAATAATTTCTTCCCTTGTTCCTCGCTTGATCGTATATTCGATTTTTGTGAAGCAATTTCTGATACTATCGCTGATTCAGGGAGTTAAGCGATGGCAAACGCCAACGGAGAAGCTTCGAGTGGTTTTCCGGCCAAAATCTCGGCGAAGGCGAACCCGGAGGCGAACGATGCTACGGAAATCGCAGGGAATATCGTGTACCACTCCAAATACAGTCCACATTTCTCCCCTTTCAAGTTCGGGCCTGAACAAGCTCTTTACGCTACTGCAGAAAGCCTTCGTGATCGTCTCATTCAGGTAATCACTCATTTCTTGACTCTTCCCTAAATGAGTGATTGTGTGTTTATGTGTTAGATAAAATAGGCTTGTGTCAATTGTTTTGCAGCTATGGAATGAGACTTATCTTCATTTTAACAAAGTTGATCCGAAGCAAACATACTACTTGTCAATGGAGTATCTCCAAGGTCGTGCTTTGACTAATGCCGTTGGAAATTTGGATCTTCAAGGTCCATATGCTGATGCACTACGTAAGCTCGGTTATGAGCTTGAGGAGATAGCCGAGCAGGTACTTTTGAGTTGACACTAATGAATTCTTTTTGATTAATCTGTCCATTGGAGATGTTTTGAGCTGTTTAAGTTGTGAAATTGTAGGAGAAAGATGCAGCTTTGGGAAATGGTGGTTTGGGGAGACTTGCCTCGTGCCACGTTAAATTTGCCAGCTTGGGGTTATGGGTTGAGGTATAGACATGGGCTGTTTAAGCAACTAATCACAAAGAAAGGCCAAGAAGAGGTTCCAGAGGACTGGCTTGAGGTGATTATTATCAGTGTGATGGTTTCAGTAGATCCTTTTCTGAGATTTGAACTCATCCGCTTTTAATGGGAGCTTGCAGAAGTTTAGCCCGTGGGAAATTGTTAGGCATGATGTAGTATTCCCTGTCAGATTTTTCGGCAGTGTGGAGATAAATCCGGATGGATCGTAAGTATTACTGCTGGAACTTACATGACTAAACATACGCCTGTACTTGAAATTTTGCTATGTGTTTGACAGACTTTTCATTGAGTTTGATATAAATCATTTCGATGGATCGATTGTATCGATTGTATAAAGAATATCCAATTTGAGTTTTATGCTTCTAATGAATCATCAAGTGAGCTTGTTGGCGGTTTACAAGTTATCCATGTACTTAGCAAGCATTCAGAGTCTGACCTGGAGCTTCTGAACAAATTAGTCATATCACAATATTCCTCCTAGTTTAAGATTCGCGTTCTTGACCAGACTGAGATTTGCAAGGGCGTTCTCGTCTTTGAGTTTTATGCTTCTAATGAAAAAGACGATTGATTCTGTTATTTGTAATACTTCTAAGCGGTCTCTGGCTTTTGCTGAAGCCTTGTTATCACTTGTTACAGTCCTGGTTTCATCATCGTCTGGATGTTCAGCTATGCGAGAAGCTGTTCTTATTCCAACCCTAGTGCCTCTCATCAAAGATACAGATCCCCAGCACTGTCATTTGGTCAGTACCGCTGTGCATATATTAGAAGCCTTCATGGATTACGGCAATCCAGCTGCTGCTTTGTTCAGAGATTTGGGTGGCTTAGATGATACTATCTTTCGGTTGAAACTGGAAGTCTCTCATACTGAAGATGTGAAAGAAAAAATTTGCAGTTCAGATAGTAATGGGACGGAATCACATGCTCTTGGTGGTTCTTTGAATCAGCGTGATACTGAAGAGCTTCCCTATTCTGAAGCATTAATTTCATATCACAGGGCTTCGAAAGTGGTAAGTGTTCGTAAACCATGTAATTAAACTTTTGATCATTTGGATTCATATTGCATTTGCGTGTTCATGTACTTTCTAGATTACTCTTGTTGCTGACTCAATCTGCGCAAACGAATAGTGTCACTGAAATTCTTGGGTCTATGCTTATCGATATGATCTTCACGTGTTTATTGGTTCCTTTGATTGTTTACATTGGGCCTTTGAGTTCTTAAAGCCATGTTTTGGAGGCGTTGTTTTCAGTGGAGTGTTGTATATTATATTTCTCTACATTGTTATTTTGTATGCTTACTGTTGAGATAGTTGCCTGAATTAATCCTCACACACTTGTTTATTCATGACTGCAGCAGCATCTATCTCTCCTGCTTGCATCTACTGATGCAGATGACGTTGAAGCCTGCCTGCAGACGCTGGCTGCCTTTTTGCTGAATATTGGATCTGGGATGGAGGCCACCACTTCTATGTCAACGGATGTGTCTACTGATACCGCTCCCGTTCCTATGGAAATCGATGCGGATGAGAAGAGTTTGGCGGTTTCAGATGAGGCGGAACCATCTTCTGATACATGTCCGGCAAACATTGAGCTATTTCTTCCAGACTGTGTGTGTAATGTTGCTCATCTCTTTGAAACAGTTCTTCAGAATGCGGATGTATGCTCCCTTTTTGTTGAAAAGAAAGGAATTGATGCTGTTTTGCAGCTAATCTCTTCACCTCTTATTCCTCTATCAACTTCTTTTGGTCAAATATTTTCTGTCGCTTTTAAGAACCTCTCCCCTCAGCATTCGGCTGGTCAAGCCAGGATAGTGTGCTCCTTTTTAAGAGAGCATTTGAAGAACACAAATGACCTTTTGGCTTCTATTGAAGGCACTCAGCTTTTTAAATTAGATACTGCTGTCCAGACGAAGATTCTGAGATCTCTTACCTGCCTAGAGGGCATATTGTCCCTCTCCAGCTTCCTGTTGAAAGAAACAGCTTCAGTTATCTCGGAGTTGAGTGCTGCTGATGCTGAGGTACTAAAAGAACTTGGTCTAACATACAAGGAAACAATTTGGCAGATGGCTTTGTGTAGTGATACCAAGGAAGATGAAAAGAAGAGCCTGAATCCAGGACCTGATAATTCAGTTCTAGCATCATCTAGTACTGTTGAAAGAGAGAGTGATGAGAATTCAGTCATTGCTTCAGCATATCAATATACAAACCCTGTATCCATTAGAAGCAGTAGCTCCCAGTCTATTTGGGGTGGGAGGACTTGTCAAGACCTGCAGTCATTTAGTTTTGATTCTGAGTTTCCACATGATCTACCAGAGACGTCATCTTCCCATGAGCTGAAAAAGGAAAGTATTGAAGTTCTCATTGTGGAAATTTTAAACAAGCTGAATTGTACACTGCGTTCTTTCTTCACAGCCCTTGTGGAAGGATTCACCTCTGCCAATCCCCGCAGAACTGATGGAGTATCATTGAGTTCAGCATCTAAGACGCTCAGTACTGCTCTAGCCAAAGTATTTCTTGATGCTCTCAACTTCCAGGGGTATGGTGCTACTGCTGGGTATGATATCTATTTTTCAGTGAAGTGCCAGTACCTTGTTAAAGTGGTAGATGACATCACTTCCCTGACATTTGATACCCAAAGGAGGGTCTATTTTACTTCTATGGTGAATAGCTTTTATGTGCATGGAACATTTAAGGAACTTCTCATTACATTTGAAGCGACAAGCCAGTTGCTTTGGATGCCGTTCTCTATTCCTGCATCTGGTACTGAGAATGGGAAGCCAGGTGAAAGGAATATATGGTCTCACAGTACGTGGCTGGTAGATACCCTGCAAAACTATTGCCGAGCATTGTACTATTTTGTTAACTCTACATTTCTTATATATCCAGCCTCCACTTCTCAAACACAGCTTCTTGTGCAGCCAGGGTCAGCTGGTCTGTCGATCGGACTTTTTCCACCTGAGACTTTTGTGCCCAATCTGCAGTCTGAGGTTCTGGATGTCCTACTACCTATATGGAATCACCCCATGTTTCCTGATTGCAATCCTAGTTTTGTGGCTTCAGTTACCTCGCTTGTTACACATATATACTCTGGTGTTCTGGATGTTAGGCAAAATCAAAGCGGTGTTACCCGGGGTACAAACCAAAGAGCCTTTCCTCTACAGCCTGACGAAGCCACTGTTAGTATGATTGTTGAAATGGGATTTTCAAGGTCAAGGGCGGAAGACGCGTTACGAAGAGTTGGAACAAACAGTGTTGAAATGGCCATGGAGTATTTGTGTACTCATCCAGAGGATCCTGGGCAGGAAGATGATGAGCTGGCTCAAGCACTTGCTTTATCTCTTGGAAATTCATCTGAAACGCCAAAACCTGACGATACAGAAAAGCATGTAGATGTTCCGCAGGAAGGAGCAGAGCCAAAAGAGCCACCTGTTGCCGAAGTAATCGCTGCATCAGTGAAGTTATCTCAAACTGATGATTCTATGGCTTTCTCGTTGATGGATTTGTTTGTGACACTCTGTAGCCGAAATAAAGGGGAAGATCAGCCAAAAATCGTGTCGTATCTTATTCAGCAATTGAAGCTTGTACAACTAGAATTCTCCAAGGATAATGGTGCTTTGACTATGGTACCACACATTTTGGTATTAGTTCTCTCAGAGGATGATAACACACGAGGGATTGCTGAACATGATGGTATTGTGACCCTGGCAATTGATATCTTGACGAATTTCAAGCTTAAGTGTGATTCTGATAATGAGATTCTGGCTCCGAAATGCATCAGCGCCCTGCTTCTTATCCTGAGAATGATGCTGCAGGCACATGCAAGAATCTCTTCTGAAAATGTGGAAGGAAATGTTGGTGGATCTTTGGAGCTGAGCGATTCTCCGCAAAACTCAACAGTGGGTGAGGCTAAGGCAGGGGTTGCAGCCAATCTCAGCCAAAAAAGCCGACGCAAGGCAAATGCAAGGGCGAGAAAGGAGTCAGATAGGAAATTTGATGAACTTTCAGATTTTAGAAAACTAATAGATCGACCTCCATCTCCCTTTGTTCCGTTGAGGATGTCAATGGAAGACCGCCGGTATGGAATCTACGCTTTGTTCGACTTTGAGAATTGTGTGGAAGACTTCCCATTGGGGTTTGATATGAAGAATTTCAGATACAACCTGGAAAAGGCTATTCGTTTGAGGAGCGGGAACAATGCATATAGAATTCTACACATTTACGGAGCACGTAGTTTCCATGTTTTCCCAAAGCTGAAGAATTTTGGGAATCTTACTAGAAGAGCTGAGTACACTTTACGAGAGTTGCCGAGCAAACACGCACAGTGTGATTGCGGTGTACAGATTACCAGCGGTCCCAGAGTCACGTACGGAAGAACTTCCGACCGAGCTTGTGATAAGCTCTCACAAGAGATGAGCGCTTATCCAACTCGGGTCGGTCATACTCCGGGACTACCATGCAACGTGCTGGTTATTTCTCGCGATCGAGAACTTGGAAGTGCGATGAGAAAACTGATGAGGAGAAGAGTTACGGTAATGTTGGTGTATTCCGGGAAACCTGAGATACCATATCTTGCAGAGTCCGCGCAGTGTTGGATGAGCTTGAAAAGAGATGTTCTACATAATTAGATTTCACATTTGTCTGTGAATTATAATAAGATTAGAGTTTGGATTTGTTTGAGATTTCCACATTTGTCTGTTATTCGTCTTTCAGATGAAATACTTTCTATTAAGTTGGATTTGTTTGAGGATTGAGTTTGGGTTTTGGCGTCTAAGGTTGATCAAATTTCAAGTTCCAAATCGAACAAGTCAGGTTTCAATTTTGAATTTGAATCAAAACCCTCAGAGAGCTCAAGCTTCTTATATTGGTAGTATCAACAACAATAGCTCGCTTTACGCTTGTCCACCTGAGTACTGCATGTTACACAGTACACCAGATCAATTCACATATTTCCTCCGACCTCGATCTAACCTCAAGATCATCTTCAACATCGTCTCCGACAACAATTGGAGGTACCTCTTTACTTTTCTCCGGCGGATCTGTCACTCATCGTCTTCTTCTACCTCATCGCACCAAACCATCACATACGAATTATCTTCAATACGCCATGATCATTTTGTTATTCCCCGAGCAATTTCTCTTCCTGGTACCTGTAACGAGACCATCAAAGCCCTGTCTCTGTTCTTCACGGTCTGATTTCGTCTGTTAATAGTCCTCCGATGAGAAATTGGATCTTAGATGGGAGTTTCAATGGAAATGGCGGATCTTCTCTTCGTATAGGGATCATCTGGCAGATTGTTGTTGAATGGTTTTGTAAGGAAAGCTTAAGGATCTTGTGTTGATTACGATCGTGTGAGGCAAGAAGATTACGTTATGCTAGAGATTTGCTTAGAAGAGCTCAGTTGAAACATAAAACCGGCGATTAAAGCGTTTTACAAAGCTGAGAAAGCTCATAGATATAATGATGAAATGTCACAAATTTCTCAATAAATTTTCGATTTTGGTTTTGGTTTTTAGTGATTGATGTGTTTTGCGTGTCGTGTTTGAATCAGATCCTCACTTGCAACGTTGTGTTGAGACTGCAATGTTGTTAGCTAACACTGAAGCTAACTCGACCGTTGTTGGAGCTGGGATTCTACATGATACTTTTAGACGATTTGTTTATGAGCTACGATTATATCGATCGAACTTTCGGATCCGGAGTTACTGATCTTGTTGAAGGAGCAAAAGTAAAGAAACAATACCACGAATGCGTCTTCTTGTTAATGGTTTTGAGACTTACAGATTCTGATTGGGTTTTGCTATTGAATTTAGGTGTCTAAGCTTAGCCAATTGAGTAAAGTTGCTCGGGAAAACAATACAGCGTGTAAAACCGTTGAAGCAGATCGTCTGTATGTTTCTTGCAATGGCGGACGCGAGAGCTGTTCTTATAAAGTTAGCTGATCGCTTTGCCACCGGTTACGCAGCTAAAGAGACGCTGGAGATATTTGCGCCTTTGGCTAACCGATTGGGAAAAGTTGAGCTTGAAAATCTCTGTTTGAAGCATCTTCATCCTGACCAGCACCACGAGAAAGATTCGTTCGACGAAGCTATGATTACTTGTGCGATTGAGAAACTAGAGCACAGCGCTTAAAAAAAAAGAAGGCATAAGAGCTTTGTATCGTATCTACTGCAAGATGTTGAAGTAAGTTGCTTATCCAAATGTGCTTTGCTTTGTTTAGCGAGAGAACCGGAATGCTGATATTTAAATTATAACCAGGAAAAAGCTAACCATGGATGAAAATTCAATTGTTCCTGGAAAGCTCAGAGATTACATTTCTCATCCCAAATTCAACGGGTGAGGTTCTGCAAACCGGCCTTTCATAAGCTAATGGTCTTTTGCTTCTCTTCTGAGTTCGGTTTGATAAGATTTGTTGTACCACAAAACAGTTGGTACATAATAAGACTGAGTTTTTGCTCCAAAGTTAAGTTCAAAAAGAGAAGCTGATCGAATTTTGGTTGGAAATTGTTGATATTCATCTGCGCTCTTGTTACAAAAAACACTTGTATTTCATTAAAACTACTTTTCCACAAACTAGATGAAAACACAAAGCCACCAGATCACAAAACAAACAAGAGTTGAAGACAAGAAAGGACCAACACAAAGCTGCTTGCGTAGTTGAAATCATGTTGGGTTGTATTGCATTAGGGCTTAGTGTTTCTGTTTTGGTCAATTGTTGCTAACTTATAATAATGTCCATTTGTGCTTAGTGTTTTGGTACCCGTAGTGAACCTTGGAATCACCATAATGTGTTTGTTTCTCAATGTGGGAATAAAGTTTTCTAAGCATTTCAAGAAATAACGTTAAAGATGAAAACAATACACAATACACAATACACTTAACCGTTGACGACTCATTCTCGGGCCTCAATGGAAAGGCTTCTATTGCTTCGGATCTCGCATTTGTGCTCTTGCGGTGGCTTTGCTTCTTCAACATGACCTGTGTTTGGATTTGGGAAGAACATTAAACATCGTCATCACTTCGTTACTCCATTAGCGTATAATGCTTATGTCGAGTTAGACGGACTGAAAACCGCAACTTATCCGTGACCCAATTTTCAGAATTGGCTCATGAATGATTAGGATTCTTCTTGTTTTTTAATTCTTTCTTGGCAAGGATTTTCCTATCTGTTTTACCCTTTGTAATATTTTACAAACCTTCTCATTTTAATGAAATTAACATACTTATCAAAAAAAAAAAAATACACAAAAGAGTTGGAGAGAAAGTTTCAAAAAAAAAAAGTGAAGAGAGAAACATTATTAATGTCACATAGACAAACCAAAGGCTCTTTAAAGGCTCTTGATGATAAAAACATTATTTTTAACACAGAGAACAACCATACCCCACTATCTCTTGCGGCGGTTCCGTGGTGGTGGTGGTGGTCTATATACTAAGCTATGGTCTAGAGGACTTCCACCAGCACGTAGGTTATTCCAACGCCATACTGTGTAGTTGTTGCACTTGATTGGCAACTCTTGTAGTTTGTAGTCATCAGGCACTGCTAAGAGAACATTGTAGCATATTGTGCATGCAAGGCAGAAATGTATTCCTCGAAAGTATCGTCGTCACACCACATGAGCATGTATTTCGAGATTAGCATCAGGTTTCTTGGTGCATAAGCACGATTTTTCCCTGCCCAAAAATACATATCCGCTAACATCCTATGCATTCTAGCACGTGAAGAGCCTGTAAATTCAAGAAAATCAAAGATTACATACATAAGTAATTAAAAAAGAGAGTAAAAATTAAAGTAAAGCTTAACCTCTTGGCACAAAGGTGATTCCGACATTCTTATAGTATTCATCTTCTGGTTCTTTCTCACCATAAGCCGTGATTGACACATCACCGTGATAACCGGCATTAACAAGAGCTAATCTGATGTTATGATTAAACGAAACAATATCTGTGACTGGGAAATCCTCCACGTCCCAGTAGACGCGTATTTCAGCATCTAAGAAGGCAAAAAACAATTACGATTCAGATGAAAATCTAATCTAAATATATGTGTGATTTGGAGCAAGAGATAGATATCTTACCAGCGAATTTTTCACGTATATCTTCTATATCCATGCTTAACACGCAGATTTCCATGTTGTCGACACGGAAGATGGAGAAAACTAGGGAGAGATTTGGAGAAGAACGATTTAGGTAGCCCTTACCCAATCCATTTGAAGATGTTTTCGGGTTTACGTGTGAATATTAAGCTGCTTAGACCTTGAGGAACCGAGTTGTTTATCGCAACAGCTTCTTCAAACGACTGTCCAGAAGAAAATCGTTTTTTTTAAAACTTGTGTTCCGAAGAAAATTTGATGTTTTTTTGGAGAAATGTTTACCTTAAACAATACAGCGTGTAAAACCGTTGAAGCAGATCGTCTGTATGTTTCTTGCAATGGCGGACGCGAGAGCTTTATAAAGTTAGCTGATCGCTTTGCCACCGGTTACGCAGCTAAAGAGACGCTGGAGATATTTGCGCCTTTGGCTAACCGATTGGGAAAAGTTGAGCTTGAAAATCTCTGTTTGAAGCATCTTCATCCTGACCAGCACCACGAGAAAGATTCGTTCGACGAAGCTATGATTACTTGTGCGATTGAGAAACTAGAGCACAGCGCTTAAAAAAAAGAAGGCATAAGAGCTTTGTATCGTATCTACTGCAAGATGTTGAAGTAAGTTGTTTATCCAAATGTGCTTTGCTTTGTTTAGCAAGAGAACCGGAATGCTGATATTTAAATTATAACCAGGAAAAAGCTAACCATGGATGAAATTCAATTGTTCCTGGAAAGCTCAGAGATTACTGTGAATCTAATTGCCTTTGGTTCAAAATCAGACCAAACCGAATCAATCTCTAAACCAGGTCAGTTAACAGTTGGGCTGATTATGGGCTTACACAGGTTATACAAGAAGAGACAAGCTGGGCTAAGTGTGCACAATGGCCCAAGAGGAGAAGAAGATCGAGATAACATCAAAAGCAAAGAGAATATCTTGGAGCTGAAGTTTAGGAGTACACAATCTCTTGTGTTTATCTTCTACACTTACGATCTTCTTATATAAGCTTGTATATGTATATCTTCTTGTTTAACGCTTCTTTTCTAGAGAGAGACCTGTGTAAGAGAGATAGAGAGATTGAGAGATTGATTAGTGCTTGTAAACCTTTTTCGATCTAGTGAAGTTGAGAGGCAAGAGTTCTTCTCTCCAGACGTACCGAAAGGGAACTGGGTTACCAATTTACTTGTGTTCTTGTTATTATTTCTGTTTTAGCTCTAACAATCAAACCGATATCCCTCACACGTGGTATCAGAGCTTCGGCTAGAGCTAAGAGGAACAGGACAAGCAAGTTCTCTCAAGAGACAGGAAGATCAAAGACGCAGAGTTCATACAGAAAGATATTAAGGAAAGGTATCGATACTTATCTTCTGTTTGCTGGAATTCTGTATTGGTAGTTGGATAGATCTCTCGAGTAGGCTGTTTTATCTTCTAGATCCTTGTAGCTGAATCTGGTTACCTGCGTATAAGATAAGGAGATAAAGTAGTTAGACATGGAACCTACTTCAGGCAGATTTGAAGTAGAAAAATTTGACGGCAAAGGAGACTTTGGCCTATGGAAATTCAAGGTGTTGTGTCAGCTGGAAATTCTAGGATTGTCTTCTGTCTTGGAAGATAAAGCTGAATCATCTGCAGTTAATACCGAGGTGGAAAATGATGGCAAGACTGCTACAGATCCGAAAGCTGCAGTAGACACAAAGGGTAAGGCTGTAGTAGACCCGAAGAAGAATGAAAAGGAGAAACGGGTCAAAAATCTGATCTGTATGAGCCTTGGTGATCTAATTTTAAGAAAGGTTATGAAGGAACCTACTGCTTTAGGGATTTGGAAAGCTCTTGAAAGAGACTATCAAACAAAAGCTTTGCCAAATAGGATATATTTAAAGCAAAGATTTGTTGGTTTCAAAATGGAGGAGCATAAGAGTATTGAGGAGAACCTAAATGAATTTCTCAAGTTGATTGCTGATCTTGAGAGTCTCAATATCAATGTTTCTGATGAAGACCAAGCAATTCAGATCCTCACCAGTCTACCACCAAAGTATGAAGCTCTTGTCCATACTCTCAAGTATGGAAGTGGAAAGGAAACACTTACTGTGAGTGAAGTTGTCACTTCTGCCTACGCTAAGGAAGTTGAACTCAAGGAAGCTGGATTATTGAGTAAACAGAGATCAAATTCAGAAGGCTTATTCGTTGGTGCTAGAGGAAGACCTGAAAAAAGAGGAACTAGAAATCAGTGGAAAGCGAGATCAAAAAGCAGAGGCAGATCACAAGTTAAAGTAAAGAATAAGGGTTGTTTCATATGTGGTAAGGAAGGCCACTGGAAACGAGAGTGTCCCGACAGAGGTTACAAGAAGTCAGAGAGCTCAACAAATGTGGTTACCGAGGTCAAGGAGCCTCTGATTCTTGCTGTCAACGATACTCCAAGGGTAAAGGATGGAGTAGCTCTCATGGCCAGCTCTTATGGTTTAAAAGATGACTGGATTTTGGATTCAGGATGTACCTTTCACATGACTCCTAACAAGGACGTGTTGTTCGAATTGGAAGAATTCGAAGGAGGTAAAGTGTTGATGGGAAACAACACTCAGTGTGATGTTAAAGGCATGGGAAAAACTAGAATCATAAATCCAGATGGTTCTACTGTGATTCTCACAGAAGTAAGGTACATTCCAACAATGGGTCGTAATCTGATTTCTTATGGGTGTTTGGACAGAGCTGGGTGTCGTTATGAAGGAGAAGATGGTAGAGTACATTTTTTTAAAGGTAAACAGATGGTGTTTGCGGGAAATTACAGAGATGGGTTGTACTACTTAGAAGGAACAATTACTAAAGATGAGGCTTTAGTAGCTAAGGCAGCTGCAAATATGACTAACGTTTGGCACTCAAGGTTAGGACACATGAGTGTTAAGTGTATGGATGTACTGGTGAAAGAGGGATATCTAGGCAAGGAAGTTAAGGAGCTTAAGTTTTGTGAGAACTGTGTGTTAGGGAAAGCACACAAGCTGAGTTTTCAAAGGTCTAAGCTAACGACTAAGGAGGTTCTTGAGTACATTCATTCTGATTTATGGGGTTCTCCATCAGTCACAAAAAGTCTAGCGGACTGCCAATATTTCATAACGTTCATCGACGATTTCTCAAGGAAGGTATGGATCTATTTTCTAAAAACTAAGAATGAAGCGTTTGAGAAATTCAGAGAATGGAAAGTTAGTGTTGAGAATCAAACAGAGAAGAAAATCAAGTGTTTGAGGACAGATAACGGGCTGGAATTTTGTAACAAACAGTTTGATTTATTATGCCAGACATCGGGTATTAAGAGGCACCGAACCTGCACTTATACTCCACAACAAATTGGAGTATCAGAGAGGATGAACCGGACGATCATGGACAAGGTGAGATGCATGCTGTCCGAGAGTGGTTTAGAGGAGAAGTTATGGGCTGAAGCTGCCTCAACCGCAATTTACTTGATAAATAGATCTCCAAATTCATCTATTGGATTCAAGTTACCAGAAGAAATTTGGAGTAAGTCTAAACCAGATTTGGGACATCTACGAAGCTTTGGATGTTCTGCATATGTTCATGTTTCTCAAGGAAAAATCAGTCCTAGAGCGGTTAAAGGTATTTTTATCGGTTATCCTCAGGGAACAAGAGGTTACAGAATCTGGATCGAAGATGGAAGGATTATCATCAGTAGAGATGTTATCTTCAATGAATCAGAGATGTATAAGGATACATTAAAATCTACAGAAGATGGAAATTCAGATCAGAATGAAAAAGGAAGGTTAATAAAGCCGAAGAACAAGAGAGTTTCATTCGATCTAAATCTGATTCAAGGACCATCAAACAGTGCTAAAAACGCAGAAAATTCAGTTCAAGGTGGAGCAGTTTCAGAACCTATATCCGACCAAGTTGGAGAAAATTTAGAGTTAGATACAGAAGCTGACTCGGGACGTAACATAGGAGATGAAGAAGTTAGTACTCTTGATGACTACTTTCTGGCCAGAGACAGAAACAAGAGACAAGTTAAGTTTCCTTCCAAGTATGATGACTTTGATGTTACAGCTTTTGCATTAACATGTGCTGTAGACATTATCATGGATGAACCAAAGTCTTATTCAGAAGCTAGAAGAAGTAAGGATTGGAAGAAATGGGACTTAGCTACTGGAGATGAAATGGATTCATTACGCAAGAATGAGACATGGGATTTAGTGAAAAGGCCAGAGAAGCAGAGGGTTATAGGCTGCAAATGGGTCTTTAAATGGAAATTTGGAATTCCCGGAGTTGAGGAACCGAGGTACAAGGCGAGGCTAGTAGCGCAAGGTTTCTCTCAAGTTGAAGGAGTTGATTACAATGAGGTATTTTCCCCTGTAGTCAAACATGTCTCGATCAGACTTATACTTTCACTAGTGGTTGACCAAGACTATGAGTTGGAGCAGTTAGATGTAAAAACAGCGTTCTTAAACGGTTCCTTGGACGAGGAAATTTACATGGCTCAACCTGAAGGTTTTGTAGTGAAAGGAAAAGAAGATATGGTGTTTAAGTTGAAGAAGTCTTTGTATGGACTAAAACAGTCTCCAAGACAATGGAACAAGAGATTCGATAGTTTTATGAAGGATCAAGGATTTAGAAGAAGCTCGTTTGATCCGTGTGTCTACATTTCAGGATCTGATCCACAAGAATCGGTTTATCTTTTGATCTACGTGGATGATATGCTAGTGGCTTCAAAGAATTTAGCTAGAATTCAGAAGTTAAAGAAAGGTTTGATGCAGGAATTTGAAATAAAAGACCTAGGTCCTGCAACTAGGATTCTTGGAATGGATATTACAAGAGACAGAGAAAAGGGTATTCTAAAGCTATCTCAAGAAAAGTACATTGAGCAGGTACTTAGAACGTTCAACATGAGTGAATCTAAACCGGTTAATACACCTTTGGGTCCACAGTTCAAGCTTAGAAGTCTGAATGAAGAAGAACAAAGGACAGAAACGAATTTGATGAGTGAGGTGCCTTATGCTAATGCGGTAGGGTCTCTCATGTATGCCATGGTCGGTTCCAGACCCGACTTGGCTCATGCAGTTGGTGTGGTTAGTAGATTCATGGGAAACCCAGGAAGACAACATTGGGAAGCTGTCAAGTGGATAATAAGATACCTAAGAGGAACTACAAATTTATGTCTTACATTCACTAAGGGTTCAAGTTTCAAGGTTGAAGGGTTTTCAGATGCTGATTTTGCCGCTGATCTTGACAGAAGAAGATCAGTGACAGGTTATGTGTTTCAAGTTGGAGGAAATACGGTTAGTTGGAGATCAGGACTTCAACACATAGTGGCTTTATCTACTACGAAATCAGAATATATGGCTTTGACAGAAGCTTTCAAAGAAGCACTATGGTTGAAAAGAATGGTTACAGATTTGGGTTTTAATCAAGATGATGTTAAGGTGTTTTCAGATTCTCAAAGTGCTATTCACTTAGCTCAGAATGGAGGATTTCATGAGAGAACTAAACACATCGATCACAGATTATATTTCATTAGAGACGTAATTGAAGGCGGTGATGTTACTCTACACAAGGTTCATACATCTAAAAACCCAGCGGATTTCCTAACTAAGAGCCTACCAGGTAACAAGTTCCGGGATTGCCTGGAGCATCTTAAAGTTGTCTAAAATTGATAGAATCTTGCTGCGAGTTCTTGTTGGTGTTTTCAGAACCTCGTAGTCACAGTAAAAGGAGAAGGAAAGCGTCAGATCATAAGGTATGTTGATCATAAAGGAAGCAGAATTAGTTCATGGAAAGTTTGGAATTTTCATGTTACCTTTGAGTGTGTTAGTGCAGCGGAAACAAACTGGGATTCTGCAAGTTTGGTTGGACAGGTTATGACACAGAGGCAAAGGACAGAACACAAGGATTTAGTGTTTAAAAGGTATCAGAATCAGTTGATAAACAAAGGCAGTTTGTTTATTTACCTTGTTAAGTGTTTGGACAGTGGATACGTGCTCTTGATTCTGTGAGCATGACTGTACTAAGATCAACATCAAGACAAGAGTAAAGACACATGGACAAGTGTTTAATAAAGGCAGAGAATTAAAAGGAGAAGATGAGAGTTCTTTGGTTTTAAGACTATACCTTTTCCTATGGTGGTCTTGTGTGAAGACAACCATGGATTCTCGGCAAAAGGAAAGAGAAGAACAAGATGGGTTAGTGGTTTTGTTCTGGTTTCTCTAAAATCAGCAGGAAGCTAACAAAGTAGTTTTGGTAAAGGAAGAGCAACTATTAGGAGCTGGATAATTTACCTAAGGATTCAGAGATTCGCTAGTAGTTTGAGGTTGAAATTGATTCTTCAAAGAGCATGCAAAGAAAAGAAGAATTGATGTTTTACCAAGAAAAACTAAAGACAAAGATCAGAGAAAGGAACGCAATGGAAATCGTTGTTGCAAAACCCGATGGTACCTGGTTACTCTACTCGACGAAGCCGTCAGTTTGATATATAGATAAGCGTGTTTGTTGAATCTGGAGTTGATGTGAAGAAGAAAGCTTGACTCTTTGATAAATCTGGATAAGAGAAGAAAGCTTAAGCTTTACACAAGAAGAATTGGGAATTTCGGACATAGAAGATGAAGCTGAGATTTTCACAAACAAAGAGATGAAGCTAAGAATCTTACCGAAATTTCTCAAGAGATGATGGTCGTGTATCGACATGAGAGAGGAACATGATTCTTCGGTGAACTGAAAATGAAGAGTCACAAATGATAACTTCACAGCGATTAGAGAGAGCTTCGGGTAAAGAAGATGAAGCTGAAGCTATGGCGTCTAAGCTAAGAATCTTACCGGAGCAGCTCAGGTGACGGTGGTCGGAAAATCGATGCCGGAGAAGACAGAAGACGGAGGTGTCGAAGGCTGTCAGAATCGCAAGAGATCGAAAGAAAGAGGAAAAGCAAAAGGTTTTGTGGTTAGGGATTTTGACCAAAAGTCAAAGGTGGAGAATGTGAATCTAATTGCCTTTGGTTCAAAATCAGACCAAACCGAATCAATCTCTAAACCAGGTCAGTTAACAGTTGGGCTGATTATGGGCTTACACAGGTTATACAAGAAGAGACAAGCTGGGCTAAGTGTGCACAATGGCCCAAGAGGAGAAGAAGATCGAGATAACATCAAAAGCAAAGAGAATATCTTGGAGCTGAAGTTTAGGAGTACACAATCTCTTGTGTTTATCTTCTACACTTACGATCTTCTTATATAAGCTTGTATATGTATATCTTCTTGTTTAACGCTTCTTTTCTAGAGAGAGACCTGTGTAAGAGAGATAGAGAGATTGATTAGTGCTTGTAAACCTTTTTCGATCTAGTGAAGTTGAGAGGCAAGAGTTCCTCTCCCCAGACGTACCGAAAGGGAACTGGGTTACCAATTTGCTTGTGTTCTTGTTATTATTTCTGTTTTAACTCTAACGATCAAACCGATATCCCTCACAATTACTACATTTCTCATCCCAATTCAACGGGTGAGGATCTGCAAACCGGCCTTTCATAAGCTAATGGTCTTTTGCTTCTCTTCTGAGTTCGGTTTTTGAGACCAATCTTTGCATACCGTAGTGAAGGGAGATGGAACGATTCCGCTCCAAGTTTAAAATACGTACCAAAAGAGATGCATTTGCAAGCTGACTCAAGCTGTACCGGACAAGTTCTTTCACCGAATACAGAGAAGAGATTCAACGGATGTATGATCGAGGACCCGCCTTCTCTCGTCGTCCTTAGCTACTGGTGTAATGGTTGGCCGGGAAAGCTTACAGTTTCTTGGTCAAAACAGGTAAAGGTTGTTCATGTTCATGTGTATATATAGAAGATGCTTGATAAGATTTGTTGTACCACAAAACAGTTGGTACATAATAAGACTGAGTTTTTGCTCCAAGTTAAGTTCAAAAAGAGAAGCTGATCGAATTTTGGTTGGAAATTGTTGATATTCATCTGCGCTCTTGTTACAAAAAACACTTGTATTTCATTAAAACTACTTTTCCACAAACTAGATGAAAACACAAAGCCACCAGATCACAAAACAAACAAGAGTTGAAGACAAGAAAGGACCAACACAAAGCTGCTTGCAATAAGGATTATACTAGTCCTTAACAAATCACATAAAACTTGAAATAAGGATTTCTAAGCATTTCAAGAAAGGACCAACAGAGAAGCGGGAAAGGGATAACGTTTGAACACAAGATGAAAACAATACACAAAAGAGTTGGACAGAGAAACATTATTGCCACACAGACAAACCAAAGGCCCTTTTGATGATGATGATGATATAATGTTTCACAAAGCACAAAAGCTACTAAATGCATTGACGTTTAGGTGACCTTCCCTTGACATTGTCATTGTCATCATCCTCGCCCTCACCCTTGTCCTCGTCTTCAACGCCGTCTTCATCCTCGTCTTCATCGCTGTCTTCATCCTCGTCTTCACTACTAATAGGACATCCTCCACTTTTTAGGCTAGACCAAGTCCATACATCGGTGAAACAAGATAGTACATCTGATGGATACGCGGACTTGTCTTCCTCTTCATCACCAACTACTAAGAGCAGATCACAATCATCACAATTTTTCACCTCTTTTATAGCGCTGACAAACTCAATGTCTTCCTTCTCTGCCATGCCTTTTAAAATCAACATGTAATTTGCTTTATCTGGAGTTTCCACATGTGAAGCACCTTTAACCAAGTCAAGTACTATGTTATTATGTCTATCAAATCTACTCCTTAGTAGTGTCATAAAGATGCTGGAATGTAGAGCCTCCCACTCTGGTTGAGTAGAACGTTCTCTATGACCAAACGCTCTGATAGAAATGTCACCGTAATAACCTTGGTTATAGAGAGATGTTTTGACATTATCGTAAAACGAATCAATATTATCTCCTTCGATCGGGAAATCCACAAAGTCCCACAAGACGTATGTCCTTTTCCCTGGAGAGATGATGCATAATAGATTTGTTATTACGAAATTATTACAATGATGATCAGATCGATGAGATTCAGAATCTAATTAAGAGCAAGAGATAGATATCTTACAGCTTCTTCTGGGTTGTTGGCTCATGATACTCATGGTTGGAGAAGAAAAGAAAACACGATTTAGGGTTTTTGTTGAAGAGTTTTTTTCTTTTTCTTTTTCTTAACGAGGACGACGACGACGACGACGCTTATTAACGATTGATGAGATCTTCTTTCCACAAAAACTAGTTTCTTTTTTTCAGCCGTCGGATCTCTCTTCCTTTCCTGTAAATATCCATTCTACCCCTTATCGCACACCCAGTTTTCGGAATAGAGAAAGTAAAGTAAGGGGCAGACTGGAGATTTACCAATACATTCACAAAACAATCGACAATCAAAAACTCCCAAAATAAAATCCAACGATCTCAATTTCCTTTTTTTTTTTTTTTTTTTTTTCCGCTAGATAACACAAAAAAAAATTATAATTAACCATCTAACCAATTGTCATAAATCTAATGGTCAAGATCTTGCCACCTAGGGCCAAATTTGTTAGATTGTTAATTATAATTTTTTTTGGTATTATTTAGCAAATTAACCCCTTTTTTTTAACATTTTTTTTTTTTTTTTGGTCGACACATCTACTTTTTATTTAAAACTTTGAAAATATATTACATCGGACATGGTAGGTCATGTTGTATACAACTTGAAACATAATCATAAATACAACAAGAAAAAAATTGTGATTGACCTATGTGAGCTAATTTATCAGCTATTACATTTTGTTGTCTCTTAATATGAACAAAGTAGATACCTGCAAAAAGATTAAGCCAATGATCAATGTCATGAAGCAAATTCTCCATTGCTATATCCTTATGGTGGTGGTTGAGTAATTCCACAAGCTGTTTTAAATCACTTTCGAAAATTATCCGATGATAACCTCGAGACCATGCTATTTGCATAGCATGAAGGAGACTAAAACCTTCGGCTTCAACTACCGAACTAGCCTTTGGGAGGAACGAGGAAGTAGCACATATGAATTCCTGGTTAGCATTTCGTATGATCCAACCGAAACCCGTTTGTGACGCTGATGAATGATGTGTAGCATCATGGTTGCATTTAAGCCAACCTTGTGGTGGGGGAGTCCAAGATGCATGTGAGGATGATGAGTGTTGGTGGAGTGACTGGAGATGTATTAGCCGAATGCCATTCTTTCGCTTCTATTTCAGCTCAACGAAATATATTTATTTGATCCCAACGTTTGTTGTTAAAGATATAGTCATTACGAGCTTTCCATAAACTCCATGTTAGCCAGAATGGTGTGGAAACATCGACCGAATTGGAAGAATTGTGGGGTATGGAGAATAAGAGTTTAAAATTCTCATATATGGTTTCCGATGGTGGTGAAAAATAGAATGGGTTCGAAGGAAAATATGACCATGTACTTGAGGCATTAGGGCAAGTGAAGAGGATGTGATTAGGAGTTTCATTATCTTGAGCGCAGCATCGGCAAATTGGATCGATTGGAATACCTCGGGAGGATAGTACATACGCATTGCCTAATGCCTGAGATAAAGCTCTCCAAATAAACAATTTAAGTTTTGGTGCTAAATGTGAAGCCCAAACCTTTGACTTTACCTCTACGTCATCACCAATGGGAGCTAGTGTTTGTTCTTCTCGAGATTGTGATGCAAGCCAATATCCCGACTTAACAGTATAATCCTCTGTCTTAGTATAATGCCATACTTGTCGATCGACCTTTGGGTGCCATGGTATATATATCCGTTGGATGAGTTCTTGATCAGAGATGCTTACTTGGCGTAATAGATTCATCAATCCTTTCGGGGGGTGTGATGGAATCCAATGATCTCTAAAGGCATGAATATTACCGTCGCCAATATGCCATCGCATGCCTTTGGATAGCAGATTTTGACCATGCAAAATTGAAGTCCACCCATATGATGGTTTTGATCCTGATGTTGCTTGAAAAAAGTCCTCATGTGGTAAATAACGGCTCTTAAGAAGTTTATACAACAATGAATTAGGGGATGTATGCAAGCGCCAAGCTTGTTTTCCAAGCAATGCTTGGTTAAAATCCGTTAAATCCCTAAAGCCAAGGCCTCTTTGTTTTTTAGACAAAGCCATACGGTGCCAACTATCCATGCCGTTTTTCTCTTCCTTTCTTTGGATCCCCACCATAAATTTGAGAGGATGCCATTGATTTCATCACAAATTGTTTTTGGAATTTTAAAACAATTCATAGAATAAACCGGCATAGCTAGAGCTATAGATTTGAGTAAAAATTTTTTACCCGCAGCTGATAAGAATTTATTGTTCCAACCACTCGTTCTGGCCTTGACTTTCTCAATGATATATTGAAATATTTATGTTTTTTTTGCGGCTAAATTGATCCGGTAAGCCAAAATATTTACCGCATCCTCCTAATGATGTTATCTTCAAATTATGTTGGACGATGGCGATATTATGTTGGAACACTTTTGATCCACAGGAAATAGAAGATTTCTCAAAGTTAACTAGCTGACCGGAATGTCTTCCATATTGATCTAAAATCGAGGCCAACATTTTACTATCCTTAGCATTTGCTTTGCAGAAAAATAATGAATCATCTGCGAAGAATAGATGTGTGATTCTGGGGCCTCCAACACTAATCGATAGTCCTTGAATTTTGTTTTGTTGTTGTGCAATATCCACCTTTTGGGATAAGATCTTGGTACAAAGAAGAAAAAGATAAGGAGATAGTGGATCACCACGATTTGGTTGAACGAATCCATGGGGTTAGCCATTCACAAGTACCGAATAAGTTACTGAACAAACACAAGACATAATCTAATCTACCCATTTTGTGCGAATTCTTTTTCTTAGTCTCGTGTAATCACTACAAGAAAACACTGATTTAGCGTCGGAACATTTCGACGCTAATTCGACGCTAAATCGTCTTAGCGTCGAATTAGCGTCGAAATGTTATTCGACGCATAATCGTCGACGCTAATCCATTTTCGACGCTATTTCGACGCTATTTTAGCGTCGAAATGGTTTTCGACGCTAATTTAGCGTCGGAAATTCAACGCTAATTCGACACAATATTTCGACGCTAATTCGACGCTAATTTAGCATCGAATTAGCGTCGACCAACTTCACATTCGATGCTAATTCGACGCTAATTTTAATTTTTTTTTAAAAAAAAATTTCACAACTTAGCGTCGAATTAGCGTCGACCAACTTCAAAAATCGACGCTAATTCGACGCTAAATTGTGATTTTTTTAAAAAAAAAAATATTAAAATCAGTTTTATAAATTTTATATATAATCCGAAAATTAATATTTTAAATTCATATTTATTTTACTTTCCATAAAAAACTTGTAAAATAATTTCATAAAATATTAATTCATAAATTTCATAAATTCGTTTTTATTTTTCATAAATTTATAAATTTTATATATAACTTATCAATACTTGTAAATTCATTTTTTATTTTAAATAATTTTATATTTTACATAAATAATTTGATAAAAATAGAAATTCGTTTTATTTTACTTTACATAAATAAGTTGTAAAATAATTTAATAAAATATAAATTCTTTTTATTTTACTTTACATAAATAAGTTGTAAAATAATTTAATAAAATATAAATTCATAAATTCGTTTTATTTTACTTTACATAAATAAGTTGTAAAATAATTTAATAAAATATAAATTCATAAATAAGTTGTAAAGTAATTTGATATTTTCCATAAATTTAACATGTAAAATAATTTGATAGCCCACTTTATAAATAAATAAACTACTAAATACCATCTCAAATCTAAAATCCTTTTCCTACAATTCCATTTCCTACAAATTCAACCCTAGATTCCATTCTTAACAATCTCTAACACTTATTTATAAACATAAATGATAATACACATAACAAATATTTTTTTTTTTTTGTAAAAGCACATAACAAATATATAAACATGCATAAAAGATAATACACATAAGAAATGCAAAAAAAAAAAAAAAATACACTTACCATGTTAAGCTATTATGGGAGAGAGAGTGAAAATGTGTGAGAGAGTGAAATTTGTTCACTGGGGAAGAAGAAGCGTGATGGGTTTATATAGAAACGCTTGTCGATGCTAATTCGACGCTAATTCGACGCAAAACTTTAAATATTTTTGGTTTTCCCACCACAAGATTGTGTTGGCGCGTGTTGGCGGTAAACCGAAAATTTTCAATTTAGCGTCGAATTAGCATCGAATTGTATAGATTCGATGCTAATTCGACGCTAAATTGAAAATTTTCGGTTTACCGCCAACCGTTTAACCAAATTGATGTGATTTTTTTTGGTTTACCTCCAACACTGAAACCAAATTAATTCAATATAGCGTCGGTCTTGCGTCGAATTACAAAAAATCCGATGCATTTTTTTTCTTTACCCTAAACCCCAACATCAAATATTTTTGGTTTAGCATCGAATTAGCGTCGAAAATATGCAATTCGATGCTAATTCGATGCAATATAGCGTCGAATTAGCATTGAATTGTATAGTTTCGATGCTAATTCGACGCTAAATCAAAAATATTTTATGTTTGGGGTTTAGGGTAAAGAAACCACAAATGATATGAAAACAATATTAACCATGTCAATCTTTCTTATAACCGAATGATTTTAAAATTTGAAATTTTTTGTTCATACATACTTGTACATAAGGTTAATGATATTATATGTAAAACTATATAGGTTTTTTGAAATCTTTATTCATATATCATCATTAACCTATGTTCATACATACTTGTTATCTTTATTGTATCTTAATTGCGATTGTATAAGTATGTATTCAAAGTTTAAAACAAATGTCATGAATAAAGATTTCAAAAATCCTATATAGTTTTACATATATCATCATTAACCTTATGTACAACTATGTATGAACAGGCTTGCCGAAGGAAATTCGACGCTAAATCGACGCTAAATTAGCGTCTATTTAGCGTCAAATTTTTTTTTAAAGTTTTTTTTTAAAAACCGACACAAAAGCGATGCAATTTCGACGCTATATTTGCGTCGGCTAATTCGACGCTAAAGTTGCGTCGATTTAGCGTCGAATCAGGCTTCCGAAGGAAATTCGACACTAAATCGACGCTAATTAGCGTCGATTTAGCGTCAAATTATTTCGTTGCTAATTAGCGTCGATTTAGCGTCGAAATTTTCCACCGACGCAAAAACGACGCAATTTCGACGCTATATTTGCGTCGGCTAAAATTCGACGCTAAAATTCGACGCTAAAACTGTGTTTTCTTGTAGTGAATTTACTCGGTGATTTATTCCCATCTATTATTCATTTTTCTACAAGTTTGATTTCTCCGAACTAATCATTTTACTAAAATAAAATTACTTAACTAAGACTCATTTCCAACCAGGTATTATTTCATGTGGGATACAAGTTATTGGTTTGTTCTTCGTACCTGAGTCTTCAAGACAGTCATATATACATAAATTAAACTTATGGTACTTAATGAATAAATAATAATTTGAACACTTATATATTTCATAAATAATTATTAATTTGAACATGAGTATGTACGCAAAAAAGGGTCGTGATAAAGAAGTTGAAGGTTAATTCTCAGTATTTTGGCTATGAAACCGGTTGTGAATAAAGATGATTTCTAGATATGGAAGCCGACCAAAAGTGGAAACTATTCGGTTAAGTCGAGATATTCTCAAGCCTTTGATGGTAATAAAGGAGATTTAATCAGGAACGCTCAGATGCTGCCTTCCACTAATGAGCTCATAAACAAGGTTTGGAATATTTGCTCTTCTCCTAAGATAATTTTTTTTTTGTGGAAAGCTCTGAGCCACGCTGTACCGGTGGTAGATTTGTTGATTAAGAGGGGAATAAAGACTGATTCTAGACGTCAAATCTGTGGTGCTGAAGGTGAATCCATAAATCATGTTCTTTTTGCTTGTTCCTTTGCTAGACAAGTGTGGGCATTGTCTGCCTTTCCAGCTCCTGAGCATGGGTTTGACTTGGAGGCTAATTTTCCAAATTTCTCTTATATGTGCAAAGCTTCCAAAAATAGAGATATCCAGGTTAATATTAGGAGAATGTTTCCCTGGTTAATATGGTACATTTAGAAAAATACGAATGGATTTTGTATTGAAGGAAAAGCTTTCTCTGCTTTGGAAGTAGTGAATAAAGCTTTCGAAGAAGCTTGTCAATGGTTTGAGGCTCAAGTGATACATGATGACAACTCGGGTATAGTGGAGGAGAATGAAGTGTTTAGGAAAAGGAACAATTGGATCAATTGGCGTCCTCCCCCAAAGCCTTGGATCAAATGTAATATTGGATCTTCATGGTCCAAAAGAAATAATATTGCAGGAGGTGCATGGGTTCGAAGGAAGATATGACCATGTACTTGAGGCATTAGGGCAAGTGAAGAGGATGTGATTAGGAGTTTCATTATCTTGAGCGCAACATCGGCAAATTGGATCGATTGGAATACCTCGGGAGGATAGTACATACGCATTGCCTAATGCCTGAGATAAAGCTCTCCAAATAAACAATTTAAGTTTTGGTGCTAAATGTGAAGCCTAAACCTTTGACTTTACCTCTACGTCATCACCAATGGGAGCTAGTGTTTGTTTTTCTCGAGATTGTGATGCAAGCCAATATCCCGACTTAACAGTATAATCCTCGGTCTTAGTATAATGCCATACTTGTCGATCGACCTTCGGGTGCCATGGTATATATATCCGTTGGATGAGTTCTTGATCAGACATGCTTACTTGGCGTAATAGATTCATATTTCATTGTTTGTGAGACCATAAATCCTTGACCAACAAATTTTTATCCATATGTACAAAAATCAATCCTTTCGGGGGGTGTGATGGAATCCAATGATCTCTAAAGGCATGAATATTACCGTCGCCAATATGCCATCGCATGCCTTTGGATAGCAGATTTCGACCATGCAAAATTGAAGTCCACCCATATGATGGTTTTGATCCTGATGTTGCTTGAAAAAAGTCCCCATGTGGTAAATAACGGCTCTTAAGAAGTTTATACAACAATGAATTAGGGGATGTATGCAAGTGCCAAGCTTATTTTCCAAGCAATACTTGGTTAAAATCCGTTAAATCCCTAAAGCCAAGGCCTCTTTGTTTTTTAGACAAAGCTATACGGTGCCAACTATCCATGCCGTTTTTCTCTTCCTTTCTTTGGATCCCCACCAGAAATTTGAGAGGATGCCACTGATTTCATCACAAATTGTTTTTGGAATTTTAAAACAATTCATAGAATTAACCTGTTGAAATTCGCACAGGATTTACCGGTTTAATCTCTATTAAACAACCTAACGATCAATTCCTTTGCCTAGGATCTAGGGTTTGTAAACAATGAATCTAATAGAACAAATCTCGAATATACCTGGAGATTAGCAGCGGAAGATGAACAGGTAATTGAGATCAGTAAGCTCCCCAAGTGTTGAGCCTCTACTGATAGTCCACACGCACACAAACTAGAACCCGCAGGGCTGCTAGTGCCTGGAATTGAATCTCTTAGGGAATCCCTGCGTTTCAGAGGCGACTATGGACTAAAAAAATCTCCTTCTCCAGGTTGTGCCTCATATCATATATATAGGCCCTGGAAAAAACCTAATTAATCCCTGAACCGATTCAGAATTAATTAAGTCATTAAACCGAAATCAATATTCAGGTTTAATAGCCCGTGTCGATCGACACACAATAGTTGTGTCGATCAACACATCCTTTAAAACACAATTCTTATGTGTATCCAATACACATCATTTGATCATTACATTAATGATCATTCCCACATAAAGTAAATCCAGTTTGCTTAGGTGTGTGACCCTGTAGGATCATATAATACTAGTAATGAGTTCATAACTCATAGTTCATTACCGATCTCTAGCCAAACGTCATGACCACCTAGTATCATATGAATGTCTGATCTCGACAGTACAACTATCACTAGAGTGAATATAAGTGTGATTTCAGGACATTCCCAACAATCTCCCACTTGTATTGGAATCAACTATTCCCAAAAGCCCTTTGTCTCTATATCTCGATTATGGTATAAGGCAAGAACCGTGTCATCCTTATTCAACCAAAATCATGTTCATCGAACTCCGATTTATACTGAACAAAAACAAATGACTGACAATCACCTCGTTTGAGCGTGGCCACGCATTTCTCAGTATCAAATCTTCGATGGGCCCTGAGATATTTATCTCCTGTTATATAGGAGGGACAAATCCCATCTTGTTCCATCCCTGTTCCTTCACACGCTTCATGATACGCCCAATCAATGCCTTTATAGTCACCTGTTACGGATAACGTTTGACAAAGTTAAAGCGGACCAATTCATATGCAAGAAATCATGATGAACTCAGGTCTAAGGACTATACTCTATAGTCGTAATGAGAACCTCTTATGACACTTATATAACTATCCTGTAGAGTTCTCATTAGCGGGTCATGTCCGATCATATGTTCTCTAACATATATCTATGTGATTGACTTTAATACTCTTATTAATGACTCCATGAAACTTAGTCATCAGTCACCTCACATACCAGTCTCACGAGGTTGTCAGTGTCCCACTTTAACAACCTTGACCAGGGACAAATATAATCTATGTCATTTATCATTTATAGGGTTTCATGATCAAGTCCTCAACTTGATGACCTATAAGAATGCCATAAATTACTTTGGGACTATTATTCAATTATCCAATAATCAAATAATACATGAAACAATTTCATTATGACATACCCAAAATATGTCTACATGAACATCATAACATAACTAAATCCTTTAACTCCCACTAGAATCAAGATCACATCTTAATATATCCAATACCTACAGCAGGAGGGTGAACTCATGCTTGGGTCGTGGGAGAGGCTGCGGTGCTCTGCTTGGAACCCTTTCCAACAAACTGCACCGCCATATATACACAAGACATAACCAGATTCCTACCGGAAATCGTCTTTTTCCGTCTAACCACTCTCAACAAAACCATTACTTCCTCAGTTCACCAAGCTCCTATCCTTAGTATTCTTCAAATACTTGAGAATATTCTTGGTAACTGTCCAGTGACTTTCACATGGATCATATTGGTATCTTCTCGTCATGCTTAAAACACAAGCAATATCTGGACGAGTGCAGGTCATGGCATTCATGATAGATTCCTCTGCATACACCTGGGAATCCTACTCAAACGTTCTTGCTCAGCCAGTGTCAAGAGACATTGCATCTTGCAAGATTAATGCCATGAGACATTGGTATGAGGCCTTTCTTGGAATCATGCATATTGAACCTGTCCAAGACCTTATCACCATAAGCATCTTGACACGATCCAATAAGCCTACCCAATCTATCTCTATAGATTCTTATTCCAAGAATGCACGCGGCTACTCCCATGTCTTTCATTAAAAAACAACTTCTGAGCCAAGTCTCTAAAGACTGAAGCAACGGAACGTCATTTCCGAGAAGAAATATGTCATCTACATACACAACGAGAAATGCAACTACACTCCCACTAGCCTTCTTGTAAACATACGGTTCCTCTTCATTCCTGATGAAGTCAAACCTTTTGACAGCTTCATCAAAACGAAGGTTTCAACTCCGTGATGCTCGCTTCAATCCATAAATGGATCGATGAAGCTTGCATTCCTTTCCCAGCATTATTAGGATCTGTGAAACCTCAGGTTGTGTCACGTACACATCCTCTTCCAGAATTCCATCAAGAAAAACTGTTTTCACATCCATCTGCTAAATCTCATCACCATGATAAATGGCAGTTACTAGGATAATCCGAATGGATTTAAGCATAGTGACAGGGGAATAGGTCTCTTCATAGTCATACCATGAATTTGCTTGAGACCTTTAGCCACCAACTTAGCTTTGAATATCTGGATATTCCCATTTCGGATCCAGCGGCTCCAAGCCACTTTTCGGAGTCTGGGCCCAACATTACTTCTTCTAAATTCGCAGGCTCGTCATTGTCAATGATCAACAATTCATGACAATCGGTCACAAGAAATCCATATCTCTCGTGATCGTTACGAATCCTTTCGGATCTGCGAACTTCAGGCTCCACAGGTGTAGGTTCTACAACTCTTTGCAGATCCAGCTACTGCTCTTCCTTAACAGGTTGAGTAGTCTCCTGTGATTCTCGAACATCTTCGAGTTGTACTTCACTCCCACTGTTCTTCTTGGAAAGACAATCTCTCTCAAGAAAACATAATTCTTAGTAACAAACATTTTATTCTCAGAACGGCTGTAGAAGTAGTAAGCCTTGGTTTCCTAAGGAAAACCTACGAAGTAGCACTTATCGGATTTAGGTGCGAGCTTGTTAAACATTTTACACAAGCCTCACAACCCCAAATTTTAGTAAAGACAAACTTGGAACATTTCCAATCCACATCTCATGTGGTGTCTTTGCAATTGATTTTGTTGGAACCCTATTAAGTGTAAACTCAGACATTTCTAGAGCGTATTCCTAAAAGAATTATGGAAGATCTGTGTGACTCATCATTGATTGAATCTTATCCAATAAGGTCTGATTCCACCTCTTGGAAAACCCATTCCAAAGGGGCGTTCCAGGAGGAGTGAGCTGTGAAACAATTCCACACTCTCTCAGATGATCACTTAACTTTTGACTTGAGTATTCTCCTCTGCGATCTAATCAAAGAGCTCTAATACTTTTGTCCATTTAATTCGGTACTTCATTATGGAACTCCTTGAACCTTTCAAAGGATTCCGACTTGTGTCTAATTATATGGACATATCCATACTTACTGAATTCATCAGTAGAGGTAATGAGGTACTGAAAGTTTCCTTTAGCACTTGTGCTCATCGGGCCGCACACATCTGTATGTATAAAGCCCAATAAGTCATTGGCCCTTTCCTTTGTTTTGATAAAGGGCCCATTGTCATTTTGCCCAGTAAGCAGGATTCACATTTCTCACATGATTCATAATCAAATGAGCCTAAAATCCCATCACTATGGAACTTTTAAATCTACTGAAGCCCAAAACGACAATGCTAGAGAAAATTGGATTCTTAGTCATTTTACTCGAACAGTTTGGTATTTATGTTATATACAGGCATAAATTGTTTTAAGACATAAAACCCATTCTCTAATAGGGTGCTACCATAGAATATATCATTAAGATCAAAAGAGCAACATTTGTCTTTTATCAAAATAAAATCATTCAAAATCACTCAAGAAAATGAAATGACATTTCTGCTCATAGCAGGTACATAATAGCAATTATTTAGTTTCTAAAACCATGCCAGAAGGCGACTACAAATGGAAACTTCCTACAACTAATGCAACAACTCTTGCTTCATTCCTGTCGAGTATCTCCACTTATCCCTTCTTCAACGTTCTACTGTTGCTCAGGCCCTGCATATTTCAATAAATATGAGCACCACAACCGGTATCTAATACCCATAAGATAGAACTTGAAATAACATAAATACCTGAAGAAGTCTTATACATCTCCATTATTTCCATAGAATCTTCCATGTATTTCTTGCATTTTCTCCTCCAATGCCTTGGCTCCCCACAGTAGCTGCAAGTATCATCATCAGATGGGCCAGACTTGGGTTTGGTGAGAAACTCAGGCTTATCCTGATTCACAATCTGGACGGCCTTTATCTCACCCTTGTCTTTACCAGGTTTCACAAACCTTTTGCCCTTCTTGATATTGATCTCAGCTGCCTTGAGCATGTCATGCAGTTCAGTCAACGTCTTCGTCAAGACATTCTTGATGTAGTACTTGATGAACTTGTCATAGCTCAACGGCAGTGACTTCAGAATGATGTCAGTAGCCAACTTTTGGCTAATAGGACAATCCAGTCTCCTCAGGTTATCAATATAACCTATCATCTTCATGACATGAGGACTTACTGGAACATCCTTTGGTAGCTTGCACTCAAATAGAGATTTAACCGTCTGGTATCTCTCATTTCGAGTCTGCTCCTGAAATATAGCTTTCAGGCTAGTGACTATCTCGATAGGCGATTCCATGTTCTCAAATTGCCTCTGCAAATCCGAGTTCATGGTATCCCTCATCAGACGACGCACATCGACCACATCATAATAATGCTTATTCCAAGAATCATATACTGCATGTGAAGCATTGGACCTTAGTTTGTCGGGGAGAGCTTTCTCAAGGACATAGTCCTTTCTCTCTTGCTTGAGAACGATTCTCAAGTTCCGATACCAATCAAGGAAGTTGGATCCATTTAACTTGTCCTTCTCAAGGACGGATCTCAACGAGAAGGAGTTCTGATTAGACATAACTGTAATAAGAAAAGGAAAAATTCAGTTATGATATTCAGAAAATGAGAAATCTTAACAATTAAGAAAACTCGCATTATATTCAAAACAATGTTTCCTCAAATGAATATAATGATCCAAGATCTATATTTCACCAAAACTCGAGCGAGCCACTGGCTGTCACTCAAATCTTAGCTATATAGGTAAGCAACACTTTGCTAATCATATCCAATATGACTCTTGGTTGTGGATAAGACATCTTATGTTTTATCCACCTGATGTCTCTGGGCCCAGAACTTCTGATAGCCCATTCAAGCAAACCAACCTCTTCAGTCATGTAATAGTTGATGTCATGCACTGCAAGCCCATCAACACAATTACTTACTGCCTTACTCATGTAACTGCGGACACCTTGCACTGCAAGCCCATCACGCAATGAAACAAGTCTTGACAGCTGACAAGATCGGAAAGACATCCAGAACACTTGATATTAAGTTGAGGAATTGAACTTTCAATCCTTAATACATATCATATATGCATTCAGGAACCTAATCTTATTAAATCTGGTTCGGTTATTAGATTTTAGGTTCACTAACCATAATCTTAGTAGGCTGTCGATCGACACTTACCTCTCTGTCACTGTTCTTCAAAAACCGATCAATCCAATTGAACCGATTTCGATAACCAACAGAACCAATTCAATAACCGGTCAGTGTCGATCGACATAGACTAAACCAAATTCAATTTTCGATAACCGATCAATCCAATTGAACCGGATCGATAACCAGTCAATCTAATTGAACCGGGTCGATAACCGGTCGGTGTCGATCGACGCAACATTTGTGTCGATCGATGCCAACCAAACCACAACAAACCGAAATTTGCCGGTTTAATCGATCTTTAAACCAAGCGTGATAACCGATTCAATCCAATTGAACCGGTTCATCAATCGCAAGGTCGTGTCGATCGACACAACCATTTGTGTCGATCGACACTTGGGTTTCTGGAACTTTGATCTTACGATCGAAAACCCTAAAACTTTAGCAAAGTCGTGTCGATCGACACAACCATTGTGTCGATCGACACGATCAGCTCTGATCAATTTTAACAAACGATTTTGATAGAAAACTGATCTATCAAACTGAATTCTCTAATTCAATTACGTTCTAGCAGATTACATGTTAAACCCTAAGGCTCTGATACCACTGTTGAAATTCGCACAGGATTTACCGGTTTAATCTCTATTAAACAACCTAACGATCAATTCCTTTGCCTAGGATCTAGGGTTTGTAAACAATGAATCTAATAGAACAAATCTCGAATATACCTGGAGATTAGCAGCGGAAGATGAACAGGTAATTGAGATCAGTAAGCTCCCCAAGTGTTGAGCCTCTACTGATAGTCCACACGCACACAAACTAGAACCCGCAGGGGTGCTAGTGCCTGGAATCGGATCTCTTAGGGAATCCCTGCGTTTCAGAGGCGGCTATGGACTAAAAAAATCTCCTTCTCCAGGTCGTGCCTCATATCATATATATAGGCCTTGGAGAAAACCTAATTAATCCCTGAACCGATTCAGAATTAATTAAGTCATTAAACCGAAATCAATATTCAGGTTTAATAGCCCGTGTCGATCGACACACAATAGTTGTGTCGATCGACACATCCTTTAAAACACAATTCTTATGTGTATCCAATACACATCATTTGATCATTACATTAATGATCATTCCCACATAAAGTAAATCCAGGTTGCTTAGGTGTGTGACCCTGTAGGATCATATAATACTAGTAATGAGTTTATAACTCATAGATCATTAGCGGTCTCTAGCCAAACGTCATGACCACCTAGTATCATATGAATGTCTGATCTCGACAGTACAACTATCACTAGAGTGAATACAAGTGTGATTTCAGGACATTCCCAACATAACCGGCATAGCTAGAGCTATAGATTTGAGTAAAAAAATTTTACCCGCAGCTGATAAGAATTTATTGTTCCAACCACTCGTTCTTGCCTTGACTTTCTCAGTGATATATTGAAACATTTTTGTTTTTTTGAGGCTAAATTGTTCCGGTAAGCCGAAGTATTTACCGCATCCTCCTAATGATGTTATCTTCAAATTATGTTGGACGATGGCGATATTGTGTTGGAACACTTTTGATCCACAGGAAATAGAAGATTTCTCAAAGTTAACTAGCAGACCGGAGTGTCTTCCATATTGATCCAAAATCGAGGCCAACATTTTACTATCCTTAGCATTTGCTTTGCAGAAAAATAATGAATCGTCAGCGAAGAATAGATGTGTGATTCTGGGGCCTCCAACACTAATCGATAGTCCTTGAATTTTGTTTTGTTGTTGTGCAATATCCACTTTTTGGGATAAGATCTCGGCACAAAAAAGAAAAAGATAAGAAGATAGTGGATCGCCTTGTCGTATACCACGATTTGGTTGAACGAATCCATGGGGTGAGCCATTCACAAGTACCGAATAAGTTACTGAACAAATACAAGACATAATCCAATCTACCTATTTTGTGCGTATTCTTTTTCTTAGTCTCGTGTAATTTACTCGGTGATTTATTCCCATCTATTATTCATTTTTCTACAAGTTTGCTTTCTCCGAACTAATCATTTTACTAAAATAAAATTATTTAACTAAGACTCATTTCCAACCAGGTATTATTCCATGTGGGATACAAGTTATTGGCTTGTTCTTCGTACCTGAGGCTCCAAGATAGTCGTATATGTATACATAAATTAAACTTATGGTACTTAATGAATAAATAATAATCTGAACATGACTTATATATTTCATAAATAATTATTATTTTGAACATGAGTATATAGGCAAAAAAGGGTCGTGATAAAGAAGTTGAAGGTTGTCTTCAAAGGTTAAGAGGAAAAGGATATGATATTGTACGTGAATCTCGCGAAATCAAGGTAATCATACATATAAATCATTCCAAAAAAATAGATGTTTGACATAATTTTAGAAACACTTATAGGTCATTTTAAAACTTTGTAGACATCTGTTGATCTTTCGCAGCACAATTCAAATATCGGCATTGGTAGTCTTTTCAAAAAGAGATATGCTCATCAACTCACGGTAAGACTAATCTGTTTCTATTCATTCAAAAAAAAATATATTTGAAATTTGATTTGGATATTAAAAAAAATCAATAACAAGTGATATTTAAAAAAATATGATTTGGTAAATTATTTTTAGATCGGCATAGGTTTAATGCTTCTACAACAGTCATGTGGAAGTGCAGGAATAGGCTCTTACGGAAGCGCTCTGTTTAAACTTGGCGGTAAAGATATAACCTATTCTGTTCGTAACTATCATTACTATGTAATTAAAATGGTAAAAATCTAGTTAGCAAAATAATATTAAATCACACTTTTTCTTTTGTAAGATTTCCTGCTCGGATTGGGATGACGGTGTTGTGTCTTATCGTCGTACGTATAATTATTAAATCGTCTTTTCTCTTTTAAATTGCACTTTGACACCTAAATATACCATTTTATAATTTACCATTCTTTCAATTATTGCGTCATTAATTGTATTCTTACATAGTAACCAACTAACCATAAAATATCCGATCTGATCAACGATCATGCATAGGTACCAAAATCTTTGATGGGTTTAATCCTCGTGGATCGATGGGGAAGACGACCACTTCTTATGGTTAGAATCTTTTGTTTAGTCTACCTTTGTTTTTTAATTGGTCGTAAGTTGTGCTAGTAGATTTTTAGCGGTTTTATATAACAAAGATTTAATGTAATGGATTTGCACTTCAGCACTTGGGTAACTTTTGGAGTTAAAGATGTCCCCGAGTTTCAAAACATTACTCCAATTTTCACTTTTATCGGAATATTGGTAAGTTCGTTTTTAGTACTCACAAAACACTATAAGAAAACAACGAGAATCCTACGGAAATATCCGTCGGAAGTCTGTCGGAAAACGCATATTCCGACAGATTTCCGACGGATTTGTCTGTCGTTTCTATCTTGTCGGAAATGGTAATTCTGTCGGAAATCCGTCAAAAATTTCTGACAGATTTCCGACGGCTTTATTTCCGACGGCTTTATTTCCGACGGAATTCCGACATCCTGCCGGAGTCCGGCAACACGTCGGAATTCCGTCGGAAATGTCACTGTCGGAAATCTGTCGGTTTTGTTTCCGACTGATTTCCGACGAGTTCCAATTACATGTAAACCGACGACTTTCCGACAGACTTCCGATGTATTTATTTCCGATAGATTTCCGACGGTTTTATTTCCGACAGCTTTCCGACGGATCCATTTCCGACAGATTTCCGACGTATTCGTAGAAATTATTAAAAATTATAATAAATTAAATAATAATTAATTTAATATAAATTTAAAATTTGAATTATTTAAATTAAAATAAAATAAAAAGTAGAAATTAAAATAAAATTAAAAGTAGAAATAAAAAGTAATATTGTTTTACAAAAACGTTGAAAATAAAAATCTAAATGGTGGGCCCCCGCGGAAAATCCGGGTTGCGGCCCAAGTACTCCATCATCCGTTGCATCATCTCCCTATCCTTGTCCCGCTCGGCTCTCTCCTTCTCCCGCTCGGCTTCTAGGGCGGCTTGTGCATCTCGTATCTGTTGGACCGTCGTCTTCAAACCTTCAATTTCGACGTCCTTTTCATGCATCTTGGCTCTCAGGTCGGAATTCTCGCTGGAGTAACAAGAAGACCCCGATGATCCTGCATCGTCGGGAAGACCATAAAGCCGCCCTTTGCTCTGCGGAGCAACCTGCGGAACAAATTAAATTGTAAATGAAAAAGACATGAAAACTATTTTAAATTTTACATACCTTTAAGACGAATTCGTTGATGATGTCGTCCGGGGCTTGGGTGAGGGGAGGGGTTCCTTCCACGGATGGCTGAGACAGAATGTACTCCTCTTCCATTCTTTGGACGCTCTCCTGAATCTCCCGAGCTACCTGATCCTGGACGACACCATTCTTGTCGGTGTGTTGCTAGCAGAAGTTCCAAGTTGTTGGGATCCCGACCCAACTTCTTAGCCTGCAGTTGTTAGATATTTATTTGATAATATAAATGTATAAAACAAAAAAAAAAATTAAAAATCAAGACGTACATAAAAAACTTACCATATCCCTAGCCTTTGTCTTCTTGCTGGTAGCTCCAAGGTTGTGGGTGGAAGGTTCCTTGCCGTTGCGCTGGCTGTTCCGGTTGCTAGAGTGATATGTAGAGCTCTCCTTGGTAGCCTCTAGTTGCCAATAGGCGATGAACCCGTTCCACAAGTCCGGCTTCTCAACCATCTCCTTTGGCACCTCACCGTGTAGCCACTTATCCTTCCACTCGAACACCTTCTTCGAGTAGTGCAGTGCTGCATAAGAGTCGAATTCCCGCCTGACCAGAGCGGTCATGTGTGGGTCCCACCTAAATTCTTGCTGAAAAAAGAAAAATTAAATTTAAATAATAATAATTTAAATGAAAGTAAAAATTGTGAAAACAGATGACTTACCGCAAATTGGCGAAACCACATTTCTTGATCCTCCAGTGGCATGGTGGTGTACGTCGCATAAGGACGGCTGAGCAAAGAGTTTTCCATCTTGTTGAGGGACTTCGAAATCCCGCTGCGAGAATCACCAAACCTACGGGAAAAAATGTAACATTAGTCGAAATTAAATTAAATTTGTTAAAAAAAAAAACAGAAATGGAACAAAAAACTTACCATCTGTCTCTACCGAGCTGGTCTGGATGGAGTCTAGTCAACCTCTCTCGTCCAGGAAGACCCATGAAGTCCTCGACGCTAATCTGCGACGGTGTTGTGGTGGCTGCTAGTGTCACCGGCGTCTCTAGAGGTGTAGACGACGGTGCAGGTGTAGACGTCGAAGTCGAACGAGATCTACTCACACGACGACGACGTGGTTGGTTGCTGCCAAATGCAGCAGCGAAACCACCGTAATCCCTAGATTTATATGATAATATATTTTAAATATATGAAAAATCTATAATTATAAAAATATAATGGTTTAAAAAAAACATTGCTTTAAATTTCCAAAATTCTAAAATTTAAATTTCCAAAATTGTAAAATTTAAAATTTTGTGGTGGAATTTAAAATTTAAATTTCCAAAATTCTAAAATTTAAAATTTAAAGTTTTATAAGGTTTTGAAATAGTGTTATAAGGTTTTGTAAAGTTTTATAAGGTTTTTAAATAGTTTTATAAGGTTTTGTAAACAATCTTATAAACCTTTTAAAAACTTTCCTAAATCTAATTGTTTAATTTTTTTTAAAATATAGATATAAATTCAAAAATTAAGTCATTATCTTCAAAAGTTATGGAAAAAATAATCTTAGTAATCTTGTTTTTTTTTTTTAAATTGCTAATTTTAAATTCTTAAAAATCCTTAAATTTTTTTTATAAATTTGTATTAATCCTTAAAAATGCTAACAATTATTTTATAAATCCTTAATAAATGCTAACTTTATCATGCTAACCTTAAAAGGCGACACGTGTTACCCTTACATCTGTCGGAAATCTGTCGGAAATATATCTATTTTTCCGACAGATTTCCGACAGATTTAGGGTTTTGAGGTCAAATTCCTGAATTTCGAGAAGACAAAGTCTCGGCATACAATTCTGACAACTAAAGTGAAAGATAATTGAGTAAATAACCTTCTCGATGTTATACATAACATGTTTTGCGCTTTTGTCATGTTTCAACCAAAAGCGTTTCATACAGTTACATATACAAAACAATAGATGTTTACGGAAAATACTAAATGTTTAGAATTTGAAAGTAACAATGACCATTATCAAGTATTTTATCTTCCAAATATTGCTCCAACCATGCTATTAACTTGTAACTACGAAAACGGATCATAAACAAGCTTAAAACCCCAAATCTGTCGGAAATCTGTCGGAAAAATATTCATTTTTGCGACAGATTTCCGACAGATTTTGAGATTTCAGGTAAAAATATGTACAAAATGCAAACAATTTTTCCAAAATAAGCATTTTGTTTTAAAATGTTAACAATGCTAAATATTGTTTAAAAATTACCAATTTTTTCCAAAATGCTAATTCATTAATTTCCAAAAAAAACATTTCTTAAATTTAATAAACATTTCTTAAATTTCTTCAATTCCTTAACCCTAAGAATTTTTTATAAGAATTATATAAATATCAGTTTCTGTCGGAAATCTGTCAGAAATATATATTTATTTCTGACATATTTCCGACGTATGCTTTAAAAGAATATATACACAGATGAATTTTTTATAAGAATTATATAAATATCAGATTTCCGACGGAATATCATTTAAAAAAAAAAAAATAGGAAAATGTAAATTATCTGAAATTCTTGTTTATGTTAACAAATACAAACATATCAAAATCCTAAATCTGAGTCTGAGTCCGATCCTTCCGAAGGAATTTTGTCTTCGTCTTCATCAAATTCTCCAACTTCTTCTTCTGATTATGAATGTACTATATTATCACCAAATTCAGTGAAATCAACAAAAAGGTCCACCTCTGAAGAATGACCAACTGGAGCCATCGGAGTAATTCTAGTTGGTTGCATAGCATCTTGCTCAGAAACTCCACATAGTCTCCCTCTTGGATTAATTGGAGTCACTGTAATCCAAGGATCTCGTCAATGTGTTACCCTAGGGTAAGAAATGTAGCATACCTGAAACAAACATATTTAGTTTAGGCAATTACAATATCATTATTTATCTATAACGCACGTATTATAAAATTTTAAAATCAAACCTGGTCTGCCTGTGATGCTAGGATGAATGGGTCATACTTTTGCAGTCTCCTAGAAGAATTTACTGAAGTGACGCCAAATTGGCTCACCTGAACACCTTCTGGATATGCCGGATCATACCACTCACACAAGAAAACAATGCACCTCATGCCCAACATTCCTGGATAGCGCACTTGCAATATTTCTTTGAGAATCCCGTAGTAGACTACATCACCACTTGTAGCTGAAACACCGTAATCTTCAGTTGGCCTCGACCTTTCTTCATGAATCCTAAATGCAAATCCCCTAGTGCAATACCGAACGTATGAAGTTGCTTCGAAGCTTGGGCCAGAAACTATCTCTTGTAACCATGTCGGAAACCTTTCTCCATTCTTCATTCCTTCAGAAACCTGAGATAATAATTTAGACAAATTAATAAACAAACATTTTATTCAGTCCCATAATTAATTCACTAATTTTAAGATATATAAGCGTTTTTTAAAAACTTACGTAATATTGCAGCCAATTTGGAAACTCGGTTTCCTTAGATTCTCCAAGTTCGTCTTCTGTCATATCCGGATAATAGCGACGTATTGATGCAATATAAATCCTGAAAGCAAACAACAATATATAACATATGAAACCTATATATTACTTAGGTATATAAAAAAAAGAAGTATTTAAAAAAGTTCTGTTTTTACCTTTCGTACTCCGCCATCTCCTCACAATTCGTGAGGATATACATATGTAAGTGACTCCATTCATCTTGTGATAGGAAGCGTCTCTTCCCTCTCCCAATCACTCGGCCAACTTGCGAAAACAACTCAGGGACCAGCGCGGCATACGTGACTCTCTCACCTCTATCATCATGACGAGCAGGACGTCTACTCTTCGTACGAACTCCCCGCGGAAAGTAATATTCCGCAAGGTGTGATGATTCTTCATTGATACTCTGTGCGACAATAGAACCTTCAACTCGAGCCAAATTTTTGACCTTCTTCTTTAGATGGAACATGTACCGCTCGAAAGGATACATCCAACAAAATTGAACGGGACCACCTAGTTCGGCTTCGCGGGGGAGGTGTAGGGGAAGATGTTCCATAACATCAAAAAAAGACGGCGGAAAGATCTTCTCAAGATTGCAAAGGACCACTGGTATATTGGCATCTAAATTGCGGATCCCCTCAACTGTAAGTGTCTTCGTGCATAAATCCCTAAAGAAAGCACCAACTGCTGCAATAGCTTCGTGGACAGTTTGAGGAAGGAGATGGGTAAAAGCAAATGGAAGAAGCCTCTGCATCAGTACATGACAATCATGACTCTTCAGTCCCATAAACTTTAGGTATCGCGAGTCTATGCAGTTACCCAGATTAGCTGCATATCCATCAGGGAATTTAACTTCGTCTTTAATCCACCGGAAAAATTCTCTTATCTTTTGTATTTGCAATCGGTACGGAGGAAAAGGATATGTACCATCGGGAAGACGATCAAGATAATCACGGTAGCAAATCTTTGAAACATCCATCCTAGACTTCACATTGTCTTTTGTCTTTCCCGGGATGTTTAACACCGTATTCATGATGTTGTCAAAGAAGTTCTTTTCAATATGCATCACATCGAGGTTGTGCCTTAATAAATGATCCTTCCAATACGGCAAATCCCAAAATATACTCTTCTTGTGCCAGTTGTGAGCTTCCCCTACACCACAAAGCGGTTCATGCCCATTACCCCCCACAATCAGGAGTCCTCTCAGCACCAAAATCTCTCAACTGCTCCAATATAGTACGACCGTCTATCTCATCAATTGGAGCATCAACCACTTGTGTATTTTTCTTAAATAATCTTTTAGACCGACGATAGGGATGGCCGTCCGGTAGAAACCTTCTGTGGCAATCAAACCAACATGGCTTTCTTCCATTCCTCAATTGGAAAGCGTCAGTGTTGTCTTGGCAAAACGGGCACGATAATCTTCCATGAGTAGTCCATACAGATATCATACCGTAAGCTGGGAAATCGCTAATAGTCCACATAAGGACCGCACGCATCAGAAAATTCTGCTTCCGTGAAACATCAAACGCTTCGACACCGTGACTCCATAGCATTTGTAACTCATAAATCAATGGCTGGAGGAATACATCAAGTGATCTCTTCGGATGCTCAGGGCCGGGAATAAGAACGGAGAGGAATAAAAACTCTCGACGCATGCACATACCAGGGGGCAAATTGTACGGTGTTACGATTACGGGCCACAAAGAATACTGCCTTCCATGCTTCCCAAATGGGTTGAAACCATCCGTACTTAACCCGAGGTACACATTTCTTGACTCGTATGCAAAATCCGGATACAACATTTGAAAATGTTTCCACGCTTTTGCATCTGAAGGATGTGTAATCTCTCCATCTTGACAATGCTCTGCATGCCATCTCATTTGTTTTGCCGTTCGCGCAGATTGATATAACCTCTTTAACCTCGCTGTCAATGGTAAGTACCACATACGTTTATATGGAATTGGAACTCTCCCACCAGTTTCCTGATACCGTGGTTTACGACAAAATTTACATCTTCTCCGGTCTTCGTCTTCTCTCCAATATAGCATACAGTTGTCGATGCATACATCTATCACCTGATACGGCATACCAAGACCAGCTACAAGTTTCTGTATCTCGTAGTATGATGCAGGTGCCTGATTATCTTCAGGCAAAATATCTTTCACAAAATCTGCTATCGCATCAACACAGTCTTCCGCCAAATTGAAGCCCGTCTTAATGGTCATCAGTCTACTAGCAGTTGATAAAGGTGAATGTCCGTCTCGACACCCATCATATAAGGGCTGCTTCCCTGCGTTTAACATATCAAAAAATCTTAATGATTCTTCATTTGGTTCTTCTACTCTATCCTCCCCTATTACGATCGATGGCAAATTCTCTCTAAACGCATCATGAACCATCTCAGCAGTACCTACACCAAAATCTACTTCCGTTCTATGTTCGCCTAAGCTATCCGTTCTATGTTCACCTAAGTTATCCGTTCTATGTTCGCCTAAGCTATCCGCAACATATGGTGCACTGCTACTACTAGCACCATCATTATTAGTTTCTCCATGAAAAAACCAAATTTTGTATCCCGGCATAAAACCATTGGTATACAAGTGATGCCAAACTTGTTCTACATTAACATTACGCGAATTGCAACAATTTAAACATGGACATTTTATCACCTTTCGATTCCCGACAACCGCCATGAACTCGCATATACCTCGTGCATAACTTGCATTTAATGTCTTCGACTCCGGATCATACATCTCTTCATCCATCCACGATCTATAATATCTAGAAGATGACATCTCACTCTCTTGACGATTTTTTCTAAGAAATGTTTGGTTGGAAGTTGTTGTTGTTGTGAGTGAATGAAGATGTGTGGAATCATATATATAAATATGCTGACCGTCAGAAATCTGTCGGAAAAGCGTCGAAAATCAAACGGATATAATAACGGCTATATAACGGCTATTTTTCCGACAGATTTCCGACAGCTAGTTATGTGTCTGTCGGAAATCCGTCGGAAAATATTAACGGTGCATAATTTCCGACGGATTTCCGACAGCTAACCGGAATCACCGCCGGTGTCAGCACCGGCTAGTTACACGGTCCAATAATCCGACCGATTTCCGACAGTCTTCTTGTCCGTCGGAAATAATTCCGACAGATTTCCGACGGAATTGAAAAATTTCAGTTCCGTCGGAAATCGGTCGGATTACCGTCGGAAAATTTCCGACGGAATTCTTTCCGTCGGAAATTCCGTCGGATTTGCGGCTGTTTTCTTGTAGTGAAAAGTCAAGTAACGTGTGACATGCAAGATCAAAATGTGACAAGATCTAACAATTTATAATCCAAACAGACATTCACGATGATGTTTACAGTTGGAATGGGAGCATTGCCATGGATTATAATGTCTGAGGTAAACATATGATCAAATTAACATGTGCTTTACTTCGTTCTTCGTTCTTCGTTTTAAATTATATATTCATCTTATCAAAACTATCATCTTGCTAAACATTAATTTTAATTATATGTTAATTATTTTCTTGGCAGATATTTCCAATGGATATAAAGGTATTAGCTGGGAGTTTAGTGACTTTAGCCAATTGGTTCGCTGGTTGGATTGCAAACTATTGTTTCAACTTTATGTTAGTATGGAGCCCTACCGGTACGTAACCTTAAACTACATATACTTTTAAACAAACGAAACTAGTTTTATTATATCCGGCCTAGTATGTGGAGCAACCACAGAGAACATTATTTTCAACACAGAGAACAACCATATCCCACTATCTCTTGCGGCGGTTCCGTGGTGGTGGTGGTCGTCTATATACTAAGCTATGGTCTAGAGGACTTCCACCAGCACGTAGGTTATTCCAACGCCATACTGTGACTGGGAAATCCTCCACGTCCCAGTAGACGCCTATTTCAGCATCTAAGAAGGCAAAAAACAATTACGATTCAGATGAAAATCTAATCTAAATATATGTGTGATTTCGAGCAAGAGATAGATATCTTACCAGCGAATTTTTTACGTATATCTTCTATATCCATGCTTAACACGCAGATTTCCATGTTGTCGACACGGAAGATGGAGAAAACTAGGGAGAGATTTGGAGAAGAACGATTTAGGTAGCCCTTACCCAATCCATTTGAAGATGTTTTCGGGTTTACGTGTGAATATTAAGCTGCTTAGACCTTGAGGAACCGAGTTGTTTATCGCAACAGCTTCTTCAAACGACTGTCCAGAAGAAAATCGTTTTTTTAAAAACTTGTATTCCGAAGAAAATTTGATGTTTTTTTGGAGAAATGTTTACCTTAAACTTTAGAACGTATAGAACCGGAGCAAATAGCTCTTCTTTAACAACACTAGCATCCGCTGATATCTCGATTATGGTAGGCTCCACAAAGTTACCTTCACCTTCAGCCGTCGGATCTCTCTTCCTTTGCTAATCTCCATTCTAGAGAAAGTAAAAGTAAAGGGTAAATTTTGTTTACATGAACATAGCTGCTTTCGTTGGTCTTAATAGCGTTTTAAGCGGTGCGGTGTTTGTGACTTGCAGTATCCACATCTGTTTTGGTCAATTGTTGCTAACTTGTAATAATGTCCATTTGTGCTAAGTGTTTTGGTTCCCGTAGTGAACCTTGGAATCATCATAATATGTTTGTTTCTCAAAGTAGAGATAGGGTTGCTAAACATTTCAAGAATATTTTTCAATTTTAAAAAAAAAAAAAAAAACATTTCAAGAAATAACGTTTGAACACAAGATGAAAACAATACACAAAAGAGTTGAAGAGAAACATTATTGTCACATAGACAAACCAAAGGCTCTTTTAATGAGATAAACATTATTTTCCACACAGAGAACTACAATCATCTCCTGCGGCGGTTCCCTGGTGGTGGTCTATATACTAAGCTAGTGCCACCTCAGTGGGGAAGGCATGGGGTGCGACACCCCTAGGCTCCATCCCGTGTCTTAACAATTAAGGGGCAAAATTTTTTTTATAAAATAGCAAAAAAATTAAAATTAAAATTGAAAAGGATCTAAAATTTTTTTTTAATGTATATAATTTTTTTCATAACACAATTTTATAAAAGAAATTAGTAAAAAAAAAAAAGATTTGTAAAAAATATCATCAAAAATATATTTTAGAGGTCCAAAATTTTTTTGCCTTGGCGCCCATAAAAATATTGAGCCCTCCAGCACATAGGTCACTCCAACGCCATACCGTGAATTTCAACTCATATGGCATCCTTTCTAGTTGGTAATCATCAGGCACTGCTAAAAGAACATTGTACTATCTCAAATATAAACGTCCAAGAAAATGGTTGACCTCAATTCTAACAATATCGTCATCCGGCATGACATTTTTTGCGACGACCATCACGTTTGTTAGAGCATGAGCACGATTGTGACATGCCCACAAAAGAATGTCCATTAGTATCCTATGCATTCTACCACGTTTAGAGCCGGTAAAATCAAATATTACATACATAAGTTATAAAAAAAAAAATAGTAAAAACAAAAAAGTAAAGGAAAGATTTGTAACCTCTTGGCACAAAGGTGATTCCGGTATTCTTATAGTAATCATCTTCTGGTTCTTTCTCACCATAAGCCGTAATTGACACTTTACCATAATAACCCTCATTAGCAAGGAGCTAATCTTATATTTTGATTAAACGAATCAATATCAGTGACAGGAAAATCCCCACGTCCCAATAGACGCCTGTTTCAGCATCTAATAACAATTACGATTTGGCTAGATCGTATTGATACGACTCAGATGGAATCTAATCCACAATTTTATAATTTCGAGTAAGAGATAGAGATATCTTACTAGAAATTTTTTCACGTAACTCCTTATTCATGGCGAAGGGGCTGACTCTGATCATTGTGTCGAACTAGGGAGAGATTTGGAGAAGAAAAGAAAACACACGATTTAGGGTTCTTGAAGAAAGGGTCGAGGACTCGAGAGTATATATTTATTTTTAATAGGAGGCTAGGACGACTCTTATTAAGGGTTGAGATCTTCTTGTCACATAAACTAGATTTTTTTTTTCAGCCGTCAGATCTCTCTTCCTTTTCTAAATCTTCATTCTCGTGTGTTCTTAAAATATAAAATTATTAAAATTTGAGTAAAAGGAAGAAAGAGAGTGTTTTTGTGGGGTATTTTGAAATATAAAATTAATAAAGAGAGTAGATAGTGAGTGTGGTTAAATATAAAATTAATAAAAGTTAAGAAAAGGAAGAGAGAGTGGTCTAAAATATGATATTTTGAAGAGTGTTAAGAAAAGGAAGAGAGAGTGTTTAAATATAAAATTAATAAAAGTTGAGTAAAATGATAAAAGAGAAGGTATAAAGTTGAGTAAAAGGAAGAGAGAATGTGTGTTTTAATAATTTTATATTATAAGAATAGCGTCTTTAGACACTTCAAAGTGTCCATTGTACATGCTCTTAGAGCATCCTTATTGGTAACATGATGGTGTCTAAATGTGGTATTTTTATAATATAAAATTATTAAAATGGTTGTAAAATGAAGAAAGCGAATGTTTTTGTGGGGTATATTAAAATATAAAATTAATAAATTTGAGTAAAGAGAGTAGAGAGTGTTTAAAAGGAAGAAAGAATGTTTAAAATTACTCCCTCCGTTTCATAATAGAAGATGTTTTAGCAAAAATCACGCATATTAAGAAACTACTTTTACTCTAAAAAGTAGAATTGAAAATATATATTAAAAAAAATTTAACCAATTATAAAAAAAACTGCAAAATATTATTGGTCACACACAATTCAAAAAAGTTAAAAGTACCTAGTATTGTCAAAATAGCTTATATTATGAAACAAAACAAAAACCCCAAAAGAGCTTACATATTGAAACGGAGGGAGTAGATTTTTTGGAGAGTGTTTTTAAAAGGAAGAGAGAGTGTTTAAATATAAAATTAATAAAAATTGAGTAAAATGATGAAAGAGAAGGTATAAAGTTGAGTAAAAGGAAGAGAGAGTGTGTTTTAATAATTTTATATGGTCTTAAGACACGATGGTGTGTGTAATAAGGATGCCCTTACCGCACAACTAATTATCGGATGCTGATTAACTAGTGTTTTAGCGCCATTCGATTCGACATGCACAACTGCACACATTAGTCAAACGAGGAACATAATGAAAATCATGTCTACGGCACGTCGGAGGTAAAAGTGAATTATTTTTGTTGTATGGCGATATTAGTATAATTGTTGAAAGTTGGCAATCCGTAGTTTATTTCTTTCGATAAATGTGTTCTGAATCGAAGAATATTTATAGATCTTATTCGGAAGTTGGTCAATGAAAGAGAATTTGTGTTTGGTAATTTCACCGAATGGGTGATAGCTTAAAATAAAGATCACATCGTATCGATTGCGAATATGTAGAAGAAAGGTAAATGGAGTTTATATTTTTTTTAAACAAGTCTTTAAGAAAAGAAAAAAAAGCATGGTTAAAAGTCATTTTCCTTTGTTTTTATAAATTTTGATTGTGAATTTGGTAATAATAATTTATTTTCATATATGTTGAGTAATCTTCAATTTTATTTAAATAAAAAGGTAGATGTTAAAAGGAAAAACATACTTTTTTATCGAAAACTACAATATAATGTTTGACAAAATAAAAATTATAAGCTACTTCGCAATACAAAAGTATTTACAACTAAAAAAAATAGGAAACGTTTAACTAAAAGCAACCACTATAACATCAAAGATAATCTCGAGATTGAGATAACAAATTCACAACTTGTCATCTAATTAAGTTTTTGGTTAGGTGAGAAATTTGATCTGACTTGTAATCTTTACTCAATTTGTATTTCAAAGTCTCAATACTATGATACATACTATAGTTATTGCTAATTTTTATCTATGTAGAATTTGGTTCGTAAAAAAAATTTCGTGTACATTTGTATATGTCACTCACTCAAAGCATTTACCTTTTTTGTTTGGCTTCACTTTCACTCAAATAAATTATGGTTTCCGACACGTGTCTCATGCTTTCCATTTCCGGGTCAAAATCAAAACCCGAATAGAATCCGAATCATAGCAGGTCAAGAACCCGACTCACGCGACGAATTGTCGCAATTTCCACGATCTTTCCTTTGATTCCCGAAGAGAAAAACGCGAATTGGATCAAAATTCGTGTTCTTAATCGATCAAAATTCGTGTTCTTAATATCGGTGAGTGTCTAAAAGTTGAAACCTTTGATTGCATCTTAAGTCTGATCGGAAATCAGAATCCTTGGGTTTCATAAAAATCCTCACTTTCGTTGAAACCCTAGGTTTAGGTGGCTTACTTAGCCTATTATCGCATGATTTAGAGCATAAAGTTTGAATTTTGGAGAATGAGAGCTCTGATTTTCAATGGAATTTGTGCTTTGATCTTCTTCTCCTTCTTCTTCTTTGATCAGAGCGATTTACTCAAGAACCCTTTAGTAAAGAATCTGTCTTTCGTTGATAGTAATGGTAATTTCACTGTAATTCGTCGACATTTGAGTGAAATCGGCAAAAATGGTACTTCTCATACTAACAGCTTATGCTCTGGGTTACATGAACATAGAGGTTATGTTGATGAATGTGAGTTTTTGAAATCGAATCCGGTTTGTTCTCCGGATGGGTTCTTTGATTACCTCAACTTCTTTTATTGCTCATGTAGAGATTTCAAGATCTTGGGTTATATTGTGTTAGGGATTTGGCTTGTTGCTCTGTTTTATCTACTGGGTAATACTGCAGCTGATTACTTTTGTTGTTCGTTAGAGAAGCTTTCTAAGCTTTTGAAGTTACCTCCAACTGTTGCTGGTGTTACTTTGCTTCCGCTTGGTAACGGTGCGCCTGATGTGTTTGCGAGTATAGCTGCTTTCGTTGGTTCGGATAAAGGCGAAGTAGGTCTTAATAGCGTTTTAGGCGGTGCTGTGTTTGTGACTTGCGTTGTTGTTGGGATTGTTTCGATTTGTGTTGCGGATAAAGATGTTAAGATCGATAAGAAATGTTTTATCAGAGACTTGAGTTTCTTCGTTTTCACGTTGTTGGCTTTGTTGGTGATTTTGATGGTCGGGGAAGTTACCGTGGGTGTTGCGATTGCGTTTGTTTCGATTTATGTCCTTTACGCTTCTCTCGTGACTGCGAATGAGATATTGAGGAAACATTCGAGGAGGTTAAAGCTTGATTCGATTACACCGTTGCTCCCGATGCAAGGAAGTGTGTTCTCCTCGTCGTCAAGTGTTGACGATGGTATTCCTATGTATAGTCCGTTGTTAGAACTCGACACCGAGGAAGGTCCACCTCGGTTACACGATTCGTTACCGCAATGGATGTGGGCTACAAATGTGGCCATCTATTCGAACCATTTCGCGAAAGCTGATGAAGAAAGACCTCCATGGGGTTGGACCGAAGACGGTGGAGAAGTCGAGAGTTCGTTATGTTCTAAAGTTACATCTTTGTTGGAAACTCCTTTAAATGTTCCTAGACGGTTAACAATCCCGTTGATCGAAGAAGATAGCTGGTCAAAGCCGTATGCTGTAGCTAGCGTCTCGTTGGCTCCTGTTCTTTTGTCCTTTCTTTGGAGCAGTCAAGATGATGTAAGTCTTCAAGCTCGTGTTGTAGCTTACGTTATCGGTATTGCGGTTGGGTCTACGCTTGGGTTTTTCGCGTATAAAAACACGGAACTGGATCACCCGCCTCGAAGATTCTTAATCCCGTGGGTACTCGGTGGATTTGTCATGAGCATTGTATGGTTCTACATGATTGCAAACGAACTCGTTGCTCTTTTGGTTACATTTGGCGGAATCTATGGAATCAACCCGTCAATACTCGGTTTAACTGTACTCGCGTGGGGAAACTCGATGGGTGATTTAGTATCAAACATTGCGTTGTCGATGAACGGCGGAGATGGTGTACAAATCGCGTTATCAGGTTGTTACGCAGGTCCAATGTTCAATACACTTATTGGTTTAGGTATGTCAATGCTACTTGGTGCTTGGTCGAAAGAGACTTACATGATCCCGGAAGACAAAAGCTTATTTTACACGCTAGGGTTCCTCGTATTCGGATTGATATGGTCACTCGTGATGCTCCCGCGCAACGATATGAAACCGAACAAAGTGATGGGTGTTGGTTTGATCGCGTTGTATCTTATATTCGTCACTTTCAGGCTTAGTTCCGCCATGGGATTTATACCTTGGGCTGCTTAAAACTGCGATTGTACCGATTGGATTACGATTTACGAATATATTTGTCTGATTAAACCATATTAGCTTATTGTATGTTAATGTATACATGTTCTAGGTAGAGATAGTCACTGGTTCTGAAGAAAATTTGTGTATGTATACTGATAATGAATCTGAGCCATTGGATCAAAGGTCGTTGTGGTAGATCTGGACCGTTTATTGGATATAAAGATTTACGATTATTTAAAGTGTTAATATATTTTTATATACATTATCTTGAAAACTATATATTATTATGAAATAATGCATGGACAAAAGCTAAGCCGACGGATATTAGTGATATCTCTAAAGTCTCAAAAACAAAAAGACATACAAACAAATACTAAGGAAGCTTCTTCAATGATGATAACAATGATGTTGATTTCGGAAGTAGTTTCTTCTTCATCTTGCTGATTTAGAATTTGGTCTCCAATGATGATAACAAAATTGGCTTTTGTGATCAAGGTGCAAGTAGGATACATAGAAGATGGTAAAGGATGTAAATGATATATTGATGTGAATTTAGATGTGATTTGGTTGACTAAAGGAAACGACTTGTATACTTGTTCATTGATATTGATATTAGATATGAATTAAGATGTGACAAAAGGAAAAGATGGTGAAGATAATAATCTGAACTAGGTAAAACAAACTTGTATCCTTGTTCGTGCAAGAATGACATTAAACTGCAAATCATTTTTGAGTTTTATCTTCATACGCCAATACCCAATGCCTCTTTGACCAAGAGAACCCACGACTTCACATCAAATTTGATATTCACTAGACAACAAGACAAAGGCCTAAAATAGATGCACAAGGGAATTACTAACAAATCCAACACAGCAAATGATCATAAGACAAAACAGAACTGAGTTCAAGACAAGGAACAATAACTAAATTCAAAAGGCTACTTGCACAACCATCATCAATCACGTTTAAGCTAAGAGAATCCACAACTTAACATCAAACTTGATATCCACTAGACAACAAGACAAAAGCCTAAAATAGTTACACAAGACGAACAGAAAAGAGTTTAAGACAGGAAACATTAACCAAATTCAAACTAACATTTTAAGAGGCAAAAGGCACAGAGGCTATTTGGAGAACCATCATTAATCATCTTCTGACGTTTAAGCGAGCTTCCCTTGATACTAGTACCAGATCAAGCACTGAAGAATTCGTCCTTGAAACTCATAACGCAATAGGGAGAGGTAGCAGATTTCCTCAAATACTTTGAGGTATAACCTTTTGTAAAAGCTAGGAACACAGTCACACCTCTGTCTTTTAGAGTTCTCATACCGATCATCCGTGATTACAAGAATGTTGCACGTTAATTCGCGGCAATAACCAACAAGAGTTGGGTATGAGCTCATTTTTTGTGATATCAAATCACATGCTCTATCATTCGCTCTTGAATAAACTACTTTCGTTGCTTTGTCTTCGTCAGCAACTTTTGGGACCACGCTGTATGTAGCATCTTGGTTGCCGGTGACACATTATGATTTTCTCCCCGTAAAGTCATCGATATCGTAACCTTCTTGATCACAAAAGTCATCCACATTTCTCACTTTCTTTCTGCCGAAAGCTGTGAAGGAACCACGTTCGTACACTCCCAAAATCAAGCATTTGTCCTCATACTTTCTCCTAAGCATGGCTTGAAGCTTAGTGTAGAAGTTCATCATATTGAATTTAAGAGAGAAGTCATAAATCGCATTCTCGAAATCCAACAACACGTAAAAACCCTAGTCTCGTTCAAGAGAAGAGAGACTTATATGGAAGGAACAAATCGTGTATGTGGAACTATCAGCTCGAAAAGAGAAAGTTTGCTCAAACGTTCTCGCTCCGCCTCTTGACGAATATACCATGTCCCACTAAGTTTTACATCAACAGCTTCCTTTTCCTCAGCCGCTTCTTTTGCAGTTCTCTGTCTTTCTCGCTGGTGTGCTTTCAGTCTTTCAAAAGTGTCATTTTGGATGTCTTATGCATATTTGTTAAAAAATGTCATTTTCGTACATTTTCCAATAACGTAAAAATAGTCATCTAAATAAATAAAAAACACATTAAACTCCCTTAACCGTTTATAATTCCAAATAGTTAGTAAAAAAATAAAAAAAAAACATCAATTGAATCCAATTATTATTTTTATTGATTGGTTTTTATATGTTTTTGAAACTCCAATGTATATTTAATGGAAACTGAAGCGAAAAACAATTTGAATGGGCACTTTTATTTTCAAACCGAACAATTCGAGCTACGAATTGGATATAAAGATTTACGATTATCTTTGTCTGGTTTATTGGATATAAAGATTTACGATTATCTTTGTCTGGTTTGGTATTGAGATGTGTAAAGATATATTCAATCATATATTTTTCTTGCACCCAAATAAACTCTCTTTTGCTTTGAGTAAACACAAATGCTCCACTACTTTCCTGTGAACAAGTTATAAACTTTCATAATGTGTGGAATCCGAATCTAAATGCCAAGTTATAAACTTTCTCGAGAACACACACACACATAAACATAAATGTTCACAAAAAAAAGGTAAATTGAACCTGAGACTTGTTCGCTTTGGAACTTGAAATTTGATCATCACTGCAAACATTGGTGGAGGCATAATTTTTTTCCGTTGGGGCCGTAAATATTAAGATGATAGTGTAAAATTAAATAAATACACAGTGGAAACTCAAACATCATAATCGCAAGACGTAATAGATGCTGGAACTTTGTTATTTTAGGTTCAATTAATGGGGCCATAAATTGATATTTAGTTATTATTTGGGCTTGGATTTAAGGGTTCATTTTCATATATTTTTTTGTCGAATGGGGTCATATATAGTTTATTTTTGGATTAGAAATCCATTTCATGAATTATGCAATTGGTGAAATAAAAATATGGGGGCAAATGAACAGGTGGGGGCATTCACATATTAGGTTTTGATAATTTACACTAATTGAAAAAATTTCATTGGGTTTATTGGCAAAATACTTGTTAGTTTATTTTAGATAGACTAGCTAGTTGGGACATTCTATATATCTACTCTCAATCCAAACACAAAATCTAGTTCTGAAGGTACGACGTTGTCCGCTCAAACCCACAGCAAGATCTCAACCCTTAATAAGATGGGAAAATTATAACTTAAAATCTAGCCATTTCCCTAATTTCATTGGACTAGATTAAGCCACATAAACTTAATTTGGTTAGATTACTAATTATTAATTTTTTGTTGATTATTGTTGCAAATCACCCTAATAAGATTCGTCCTCTTAAAAAAAAAAAAAAAAAAACTCTCGACCCTTTCTTCAAGAACCCTAAATAAATCGTGTGTTTTCTTTTTTTTCTCCAAATCTCTCCCCAGTTTGACACAATGATCAGCGTCAGCCCCTTCGACATGAATAAGGAGGAATTACGTGAAAATTTGGCTAGTAAGATATCGAAATTATAAAATTTGGATTAGGTTTCATATGAACCGTATAAATCTAACCAAATCGTAATTGTTAGATGCTGAAACAGGCGTCTATTGGGACGTGGAGGATTTTCCAGTCACCGATATTGATTCGTTTTATCAAAATATCAGATTAGCTCTTGCTAATGAGGGTTATTATGGTGAAGTGTCAATTACGGCTTATGGTGAGAAAGAGCCAGAAGATGATTACTATAAGAATGTCGGAATCACCTTTGTGCCAAAAGGTTGAAAAGCTTTCTTTTACTTTCACTCTTTGTTTTTAATTACTTATGTATGTAATATTTGAATTTACACAGGCTCTAACCGTGGTAGAAAGCATAGGATATTAATGGACATTCTTTTGTGGGCGTCGCACAATCGTGCTCATGCTCTAACAAATGTGATGGTACTCGCGAAAAACATCATGCCTGATGACGATATTTTCAGATTTCAGATCAACCATTATCTTGGACGTTTATATATGAGATGGTACAATGTTCTCCTAGTAGTGCCTGATGATTACCAACTAGAAAGGATGCCATATGGGTTGAAACACACGGTATGGCGTTGGAGTGACCTATGTACTAGAGGATATCCTCTAGAGGATAGCCTTGTATATCCACCATATCCACCACCATCACCGGATAGGGTTGATCCACGAACAGCATATCTCAATGCTGAGTGAGCCTCTTTTGCTATGTCCAATTCGACAATAACGTTTCTATTTCTTCTCTTCAACACTTTTGTGTATTCATTAGTGTTTCATCTTAAACTCTTGTCAGTTTTATTTCTTTCCCGATTCTCTGTTCTCGTTCATAAGCATTCTTGAAATGCTTAAAATTTCATTGGAGGATAAAGAAAATAAAGCTTTTCAATCAAAAACAGACATGATCGCCAACCAAAACACAAATTAAGCATATAGAAGCTGTCAGAAAACCTAAACAAGTGTTTTTTGACCTAATTGTTTTGTTATTTGATTACCAAACCGATAATGAGTTGGGTGTGTGAGAATGGAGATTTGGCAGATCCGACGGGTGAAAAAAAAAAACTAGTTTCTTCTCGAGCCCTAAGGGTATGTGTATTGGAGACATTTTGGGGTGTTCTTATAATATAAAATTATTAAAATGGTTATAAAAGGAAGGAAGAAAGAGAGTGTTTTTGTGGGGTATATTGAAATATAAAATTAATAAAATTTAAGTAAAAAGAGTAGATAGTGAATGTGTTTAGGAAAAGGAAGAGAGAGAATGTCTAATATTGGATATTTTTAGAGTGTTAGGAAAAGGAAAAGAGAGTGTTTAAATATAAAATTAATAAAAGTTGAGTAAAAGGATGAAAGAGAAGGTATAAAGTTGAGTAAAAAGAAGAGAGTGTGTTTTAATAATTTAAAAAACTTTAGAGTAGAAAGTGTGCATTGCACATGCCCTAATAAGCATGATCTAACCCTAAATCGTGTGTTTTCTTTTCTTCTCCAACATGAGTATCGTGGAAGAACGCAGAAGAACATTCGCCCGTAAACTATCTCTATCTCTTGCCTTAAATTCTGGATTCTGAATCTCATCTATTCAATTTGGTGATTGTTTATGTTTTGTGAAATCTGATATATATATATACAGGTACAGAGACATATGTGTTATGGGACATGGTGGATTTCCCCCTCGACGACGAGGATAAGATTCATTCGTTTTATCGTAATCTTAGATCATCTCTCGTTAATGAGGGTTTCTACGGTGAAGTCCGTATCAAAGCTTATGGTCTTATAAAACCTTCTTCTACATGGCAGTGCGAGTCTATACATCGCCACATCCAACTTTCTCGACTAAGTAAAACACTGTTTTCTCTTAATTATCTTCTATATTGTCTCTGTAATATCTAAATCTCTCTTTGTTTATTTTCACAGGCCCTGATAGGTGTGAGAAACACACTAAGATGTTAGTGGAAATGCTTGATTTTATCACTTGGAATCCTCAAGCAAATCTCTTGTTAATCATGAAAGGCATGCCAGAGGAAGAAGACGTTGAATTCGTCAATTTTATTGAAAAGATGGATAAAACAAATTACAATCTTCTCTTAGTAGTCGGTGATGAAGATGAAGACATGTCCGCATACCCATCAGATGTACTATCTTGTTTCACCGAGGTATGGACTTGGACAAGCATAGGTAATGGAGGATCCCCTATACCACCACGCCTTACCACAAGTGATGAGTATGAAGATGATGATGATGGTTCTGATACTAGTAACGAGGGAAGCTCGCTTAAACGTCAGAAGATGATTGATGATGGTTCTCCAAGTAGCCTTTGTACCTTTTGAAAATGTTAGTTTGAATTTGGTTTATGTTTCCTGTCTTGAACTCAGTTCTTTTAAAGTGTTGTTGAACAAAAATCTCAAATAACGATTCAAGGCATTTACAAGACATTGTTGCAATAACAAGTGTTGCCAAATTTTTCAAATCTGAAATATTGTCCTTCCTCAGGAAACTTGTAGCTGGGAGCTTTCTCAAGTTTGGAACCTGCGTAGCACCGGACCTAACTCGTCCGATTCGTGTCGGAGGAACCTATAAGGATTAAGGAATGATGAATTTCACTCTTGAGATTTTCAGATTCCAAAGAAGATCGAAATCGAAATCCTAATTAATTTTCTCTCTTCCACGCGAATAGAAACTGTCATGGATGAGTATATTTAAAAAGGAAAGATAAAACATTAATATTTGCCAAAATCAATACTATCATACCCTTTTGTTTTGGTCGACAAAATACTAACACATTGAACACCCCAGAATGCAATTATATGAGTGAAAATGCGAATCTCAAACTTCCGGAAAAAAAAAAGGTCAGAAGTTTGAAGTTCAAAACTGTTTTATAAGTCATTAACAATTGTTTTGTAAGAAATATATTCTTAAAGAGTTTAAAATATTTTTTGGCAAGAACTGAATTTTTCAGATTATCAAGAGAGAAGTGATTTTGCTATCAATATTTCTGAATTACAATTGTCTTTTACGTAATTCAGTTTGAGAATTATATGGTAAAGAATGTTTGAACGAAGATAATACTCAAATCTTGGCTTTGGTGTTATTATGACATATAATATGATATGAACACATCATGACCAGGGCCGGTTCTTATGCCGTGCATCTGCACAGGGCCCCATGCGTGAGAACCATTTTTCAGCTGATTTTTTTTTAAAAAGGATTTTAAATTTTTTAATTACTTGTAAAAAAGGGCCCTAAATTTTATAAAACTTACAAAAAGACCCTAAATTTTTATAAAATTTTTTTTTTTGCACAAGGTCCATATTTCAACTGAGCCGGGCCTGATCATGACGTTACGTTAGCATCAATACGTAATATCTTACATGAAATGGTTATATATATTTCAAATATCCTTGTGTTACATAGTTACATTACATCGAATACTAGTTTAGATTTTTAATCGGTTTCCAAATAATACATGTTCTAGTTAGAAAGTCTTGTATTTGTATTACATATTGATGTAACTGATAATGAATCTAAGCCATTGGATTTGGATCTAAGGTCGTTGTGGTAGATCTTGACCGTGTATTGGATTAATGGATTTATTGTATTCGAAGAAGTTGAGATTAATGGGCCTTAAGGCTTAAATAGGCTGACTTTAGAGACTTAATAATGTTGACCCATTTGTTTCGTTACTGGCACTTGTACATCATCACGTATGTGGTAGTGCGATATTAATATACAAATTTAATTGTTTATTTGATATTTAATTTTTTCATACATAACATACTTTTTTCTAAACCTACTATATAATGTTTGAAAAATTAAAATTTCCACGCAAGTTGGCAATAAAAAAAAAAAGGCTTTAAAGCTAGATTATGAGTGAATTGGTTGGTGTTGTCTACATATTAATCAAATTCGGATTTTGATATCATGCTTCTATACATTTCTAACTCAAAATTAATTAGTTCATATCTTTTAACTATTATATTGTTATATATATCGTTTATGTGAAATTCTTAACACATTTGAATAGCGCTACAACTAAAAAATACGAAACGTTTAACTAAAATTGGCACAACGGTCACGGATCTGTTAAATGACAAAACAATCGTTATTTTATTCTAGAGAGACTAATTACGATATATATCTACTCTCAGTCCAAACACAAAATAACAAGAAGCTGATGACAAAAAGAAAAGAATCTAGAAGTCAAATGTATCATTTTCTTGGTGAATGGTTCACAACTTATAGTATAGTTTAACAAAATAGCATTAATCATTATATTGTAATATATTCTCCCGCATTTAATTGAATAGAGAACAAAATGGGTGCATAGAATTATGTATGTGCCGTCTTGGAGACCAAGGCATAAGGTTAATCATGTTGTAGAAACTTATCTACATAAATACATTATAACATTTTTTATGCTCTCTTGCGCATGAAGTAAACATTTTACGTCATAGCTTATGTCACCGAACCCACTTATTTATTATAAGTAAGTGCTATAGTATTTAAGAATTTTGATGCCATATGTTTCATAATATCGTATAGAATACAACTATGGCTTTAAAATATTTATGTTCAATTCAAGACAAGACATATAATAACATGTTATATCATATTGTTCTGTTATTGCAAAATGACAACTCTGACACTCATATGGGTTGTGTTTAATTTATTTTGGGTTTATATATATGCCATGTTGTTCCTACTTTCTGTTGATAAGTTTAAAGTTGGATGTATATATGCATGTGAATAACAATTATTTTATGTGAAATCATTAGTCTGTTGTTTCTACTTTCTATTGATGAGTTTGATCTTGAATGTATATACATGTGAATAACAATTATTTTATGTGAAATCATTAGTCAGATCGATAAAATCTGATGATTGTGGAAATATAGAAGTTTTTTTATTGAAAACAAATTAAAGAGTAAGTAGTTTTGTTTTGATATCTACACAAGCTACAAAGTTTTTTTTAGGGTTCATATATCATGTCGAATCTCATTTTGTTTGCGTTTGTTCCACTTAGCCAATACTGTAGGAAATTCTGTTGATTTTAATAAGAACATTGTCTTCACAAAACCAAAAAAGATTGTGTTGAATCTACAATTAGTGACATTCTTATTTTAATCATTTGTCTTATGATTTATCGAACTCATATATATATCACACTAAATAAGTCAAATATAAGTTTCAAAGAAAAAAATAATAATAAAAATAAAATCAAAAACGATCAAGCTAACCGCGTATAGTGTGATGTACAATTGATAGTAGATACATATTCATTGCCGTATTTAAAAAAGTGTATGCTTCGTTAATTAATTATACTATTGAGGATAAGTGAGCTATAGTGGAATATATATACCATTAATTAACATTAGGATTAGGTTGAAGACAAACTCCGGGACTCTTCTAGTCTTCTTCACTAGTCAATCATTGATTTTCTTATTATCATAACATTGTAACAGAACATAAATATATACAACAATAAATAGAAAACCATGAATATATATATATAAGTGTTTTGAAAAATACGAGAACTGGTTTTATGATTCAAAAAGGTAAGACATGAAAACAAGTTCATGCTCTACATGAGCACTCCAAACTAAACCCTCTCTTTTTTTCAACAGTACAGGGAACAATGTAAAATAATGTCCATTCTCTCTCTCTCTCTCTCTCTCTCTCTCTCTCTCTCTCTCTCTCTCTCTCTCTCTCTCTCTCTCTCTCTCTCTCTCTCTCTCTCTCTTAATTTAACAAGATTTTTTTTCTAATATCATTTGCACACACAAACAAAAATGACCTGAACGAACAAGAAAAGAAGAAAAACAAACCAAAATATGCAACCGTAGATTGGACTACTTACGAAAATAATTGAAATAAATAAATAGATTTATCTTTCATACTGCTTTACTAACATTTCAACTTTACATAGACTGGTTTATAATTTATTTTGACGTATACAATATTACAATTCATATATACTGATATACATGCAAATTCTTGTGTTTGTAAGTAACATAGACTATGGGACATCAACGGTAATGGTACAAAATCATTCTGGTATACAGAATTAAAAACTCCTTTTATCACTAATTAAATCAGATAAATGAAATAAAATACAAGAGATTGATGTGTGGTCCATTTGAGTTTTATGTCAAATTGTCGTGATATATATAGGCCATATCTCTTCTATATCAAAATCTGCAGGTACGAACAAAAAACTATTAATGGTATTTATATAAATTAATTTAGACCATGGAAATAGTATATTATAGAAAATGTCACATGTCACATGAAAGGTCACTGACCCCAAAACATAGTAAAATGTATACACAATCTTTCTATATATTATATATAAGTTTCTCAATATGCCTCTCTAAACATTGTAATCAAATCTCTCTCTCTTCTTCTTCTTCTTACCTTCACAAAAGCAAATATGGATCCTCGAGTCACCGCGACCTCTGTGTTCCGGTGGTCTAGGAGTCGCCGGAAGATTTATCTCCGGCGTCGTAAGTCACAAGTGGTACGTCTAGGCGGGAAGAATAATGTTGTGCCACGAGGCGGATTCTCATTGAAGAGAATGGTGAGGAAGATGAAGCTAAGATGGTTAAGGCTACATTACGCGAGACTTGTGAAGAAGATACATGGGTTTTATCGTAATTTGGTTAAAGAGTTTGTAGAAGCAGGAGCTGAACTCGAAGCGATTCAACAGCGAATGGCGGTTGAAGCGGCTGCGTTTGCGGTTCCTGGTTTAGGTTTATCTTTCTCCTCTATGTCAGTCCATGATCGAGCACGGTATTTTCTAGTATAGTCAAAATATCAATCATATTCATTAATTAATTATGTTAATCTTTGTATCTTTTCATTATTTATTACTACTTTTGTTGTTGTTGTATCTTATACGTATTTATATTTACTGTCATTTCGTATTTCTTGAAATATGAGACTGCTAAGAAGTTAAATAATTTGGGTATTATTAATTAGTATATATGGTTAAATTTTTATTATGTGCGATTAGGTCTCAAATTTGTATGCATTTATCATATTGTCACTATTCGAAAAAACTTATAAGCTTTGTAGTGAGGTAGTTTCTTTTTTACAACAATGAAAAAAAATTGACTAAAGTTTATTTTATTGTCACCGACAGAAATCAACTTCCTTTCATCAAAACTTCAATTTATAATTGGTACATACATAAAGTGTATTTTTATATATTGGATACGTCAAAAACCTACTCCATTTCATAATAAAATATCATTTGAATTTCTTTCTTTTGTTATATACAGTAGATAAGAACTAAAAATCTTGTTGAAAAGAAGAAAAAAATACCTAAAAGGCATCTCTTTTCATTATTTTGATAAAATAAATAAAATAGAACATAAAAAATGTCAAGTTGCAAAGAGAGCATGATTATTCATAGTTTCTAAGAGAGGTTTTATAAGTATATTTGAAAAATAAATAATAACAAAATAAAATAAGAAGTTTTAAAAATCATCACACTCACACTTTAAAGTTTCTAAAATTACAAACTTTAGAACTTTCTCTCTCCATTTTTTAAAACTTTTGAATTGTTTATCAATATTTTAGAATCCTATAACTCCTATTATTACTATCCATAATCATGCTCTTACACAAATGTATGGGCGTAGTAATGTAACGTGATTAAAAAGATCATGATACGAGAAATCTTGTTAAGTGATTGTATTAAGGTGCATGCCTTGCTGGAAATGCAATTAACTAAAAAAAAAAAAAAGGTACTATCATTAATATATTATGGGATTTGCATCTTTATTGATATTTTGACGGAACTTGTCGCTTCCCGATAAAATATTTAATCAATTATTTGGATTTTGGACGATTCCTTTAGTTTCAAGAATCTCCATTCATAAGCAACGCCAACTTGGATGATTAATTATCAGTTTTCCAATTTTAATTTGACCAATGATAATTACGACCACAATTAAGAGTTTCAGATTAATATTCTCAACTACATTTTTTCTTTTTGTCAACAATTTTTTTAAAAAAATATGATATTGTTGAAAAAGAAAATCTCTGTGCATGCTACAACACTACTGGCTTGATCATCTTCTACTAGTGATAATCTCAAAGGAGCTAATTGGGTCACGTCCGCAGTGGGGCACTTTGAGAATCCTTCAGTTCAAGACAAGAGAAATAATAGCAATCCAACAGCAAATGATCATAACACACAATAGAGTTCAAGACAAGAAAAATAAACCAAATTCAAACTAACATTTTAAAAGGCAAGGAGGCTACTTGCAGAACGAGCATCATTTAGGCGAGCTTCCCTTGTTACTAGTATTAGAATCATCATCTTCTACTAGTAACAAACCAAATCCAATTTGTCGAACACAAATGAGCCAACTCTTTGAGTGAGTCTTCAGCATCGGAATTGGCGAATAGTATGACTTTGTAGCCCCAACTCTTTATCGTCTCGATTATGTCTACAAAAATCTCGTCGGAAGTGCAAATTAAGATGGGCTTAGCTTGTTGTCGGCTTGCTCAAGCTCGTCGCCTAAATCCTTGTAGATGTATTCCTTCAATCTCACGTAATATAACTTTTTCTTCTCTGGACAAAACAAAGCAAAACATACGCAAAACATAACAAAAAATTGATATATACTAATCAAAATAAGTATACAACAAAATAAATTAATGGAAACATTACCTTGAGTCATACACTTTCCAGACTCATGTTGTTTGTCTTTGCAAGCCGGACACTGAGGAGGTCTTAAGGGAATGTAGTTGAAGGATAAAAAACCTTGAGGATGACTATAGATGGAATTGATTTCAATGCGGCTGACGTTGTCATCAATCTCACCAGTCTTAGCATCCAGAGGCATCTCACGGTTTGAGAATGAGCCAAAAGTAGTTGCGCTTACCAGATCTAACTTTGATCATATTCCCTTTGAAGCATATTTTTGTCTCTTGGATAAATCGACCCGTTGTCATATCACCTTGTAACTTTGACGCCTAAATTCTCTTTTTCCATGGTTTGAGAAGGCTTGATTCTGCAAGATGAAATGTGAAGTTAATAGAGTGAAATGCAATCAGCAAGAGGAAACATGAAACATTGCTATTACTAAATTTACAGGTTTCTTGTACAGAAAATGTGTCGTATCAACTCCATAATACATTGGGACAATTCATAAGAGAATAACAAAATTTTTAAAATCTATATGTAAATATATGATCTCAATAATATTGTAAATTAATACTCCCTCCGTTCCTTGGAGATTGATTTTCTAGCATTTTCACACAAATTAAGAAATAATAAATTGTGTTTAGTAATTAATGTAACTTTTTGCAAAAAAAAAACTTTTTCATAACAATGAACCAATAGCTATTCTTTAAAGTTAAATAGACTCATTCAATATTTCTTGGAACTTACAATTTGTTTAATATAAATTGATTAACAAAGTATAAAAAACCTACAACATCAATCTTTGTGGAACAACCAAAATATGCTAGAAAATCAATCTCCAAGGAACGAAGGGAGTAACTAATATATTTAAAACATTATACAACATAACCAAGACAATCTATGAAAATATATGTTTCTAGATTTATTTGTTTTTCTTACAATAAAATATCATGTGATCATGAGGCTTGGCAAAATGGGTTCCTCTCCTTTCTTTCCTTTACCAAGATTGCTTTGAAACTTGTTCTTTTAAACAAAAACAAAAAATGTTCTTCAACGTTCGAACCTTCTCAATGACTTGAATCACACTTATATCGAATGCAATCAACTTCCTCACAAACTCATAAAATTGACATATCCTTAAAAGCATTCAGTTTGTTTTGTAATCCAACACACTTGTAAACTTTCAAACTCAATTTACCGATCCATGATTCGTTAGAGATGTGACTATATCTTATTGTTTGATTGCTTCCAGAATCAAGCCTTCATCGTCTTTTTCAGGAATGAGTGCATCGTCTTTTCTTCGGTAGCTCCTAGTCATAAATCACAACGGAACGCACATCGACGAGCAAGGGTTGAAGCTGTCGTATAAGCTGAAAAGGCAAGGTTAGATGATGTCGTAGAAGCTGAAAGAAAAAGTTTGTTGATTTAAGGTTAGGGGCAAAGAGGTTGAGTAGGCAGTCGCCTTTCGAGAAAATAATACCTGAACCACGGTTTGTTCTCACTTTAAAACTCTCGAGGATCATCTTCCGACCGCGCATGTTATTAGATATCACTACACATGAGTTCTTACCAACCTCTGATTGGTCTTCCTCAGGGTATGTCTTGCAATATTCTGGTGATTACAGGAGATCGGGATCTCGGTAGTGCGATGCGTACCCTAAAAAATGACAGAGTAGTCAACGTCATGTTAGCTTTTTCCGGAGGTCATTGCAAGAAATATCACCTTCGGTGGTATTGGATTTCACCTTCGGAATCAATTGAACATTTTTTTATTCAACTTCTTCTTCTTGCTTCACCTTTTCTATGTAATTTTTTTGATTGATTAGATCTTTGGTGAGAAAATAAAATAAATGAGATGGAGTATAGTGGTGTCAAGTAAGTGCACTTTGTATAGATCCACACACAAGTACTTTTTGCTAAATAACAACTCTTTGACTTTTTGCTTTATTTTTACCAAACATTTGCTTTTACTTTACTTGGTAATAGGAGAAAAACATTAATTGATATCTAGAAAATCAATCTTTCAAAAACAAAGGGAGTATGGTATTCAGTGTCGGTCCAACCTTTTTGGATGTCCTATGCATATTTGTAAAAAAGTGTCATTTTCGTACATTTTCCAATACCGTAAAAATAGTAATCTAAATAAAATAAAGACACATTAAAACTCCATTAACCGTTTATAATTCTAAATACATCGTTTATAATTCTAAATACATAGTAAGAAAATAAAAGAAATACATCAATTGAATCCAATTATTATTTTTATTGATTGGTTTTTATATGTTTTTGAAAACTCCAATGAGAGTAGGGTAGGAACTCATATGAAGAGAAATCTCGTCACAAGCACGATCAGAAGTTCGCTCATATCGTTGATGGGGCAATTTGCTTATATAGCCTAGAGGAGCTATCCCGGGTTGTGACTCTGTTACACTCACCACACATTCCTCATCTCATGGGTAACTCTCTGTTAGTGCAGGTCGTTTCCGTGGAAAATCTTTCATAGCTTTTCACAAAGTCGAATGAATTACGTGCGCCAGCTCCGAAAATTTCTAAGACCTTGTAATCCTTATCGAACCTCTTCTTAAGCAAGGCTTCAAGATCCGTAATGAAGTTCATCATGTTGTAACCATCGGGAAAATCCCACAGAGCATTTAAGAGAGAAGTCATAAATCGCATTCTCGAAATCCAACAACACGTAAGCATGGCTTGAAGCTTAGTGTGGAAGTTCATCATATTGAATTTAAGAGAGAAGTCATAAATCGCATTCTCGAAATCCAACAACACGTAAAAACCCCAGTCTCGTTCAAGAGAGGAGAGACTTATGGAAGGAACAAATCGTGCATGTGGAACTATCAGCTCGAAAAGAGAAAGTTTGCTTAAACGTTTTCGCTCTGCCTCTTGACGAATATACCATGTCCCACTAAGTTTTGCATCAGCAGCTTCCTTTTCCTCAGCCGCTTCTTTTGCAGTTCTCTGTCTTTCTCGCTGGTGGGCTTTCAATCTTTCAAAAGTGTCATTTTGGATGCCTTATGCATATTTGTTAAAAAGTGTCATTTTCGTACATTTTTCAATAACGTAAAAATAGTAATCTAAATAAATAAATAACACATTAAACTCCATTAACCGTTTATAATTCCAAATAGTTAGTAAAAAAATGAAAGAAAAACATCAATTGAATCCAATTATTATTTTTATTGATTGGTTTTTATATGTTTTTGAAACTCCAATGTATATTAAATGGAAACTGAAGCGAAAAACAATTTGAATGGGCACTTTTATTTTAAAACCGAACAATTCGAGCTACGAACTTAAGATTGTTTTTTTTACCTAACGTGAATAAATGTTCTTGAATTTCCATAAACGAAAAATTTACGGAAATTAACATATGGGTAATAGACATGTGTATGATTCAGTTAAAGCGTGCAAGTAACCTCGGATTTGAATCAGTGAAATTTCTAATTTGTTTCAAACATACATCAAAATCGCTTGCCTTGGAGAAGATAATCACTTATGAAGAAGGTTCGTCGAATATTAGCATTAATAAGAATAGTTTATGATTTTTCATTATTATAGATTTGTTTGAAAATTGAAATTATGTGTGTTGGGAAGAGAAGCAAACGAAGACTTGCGCTATAATTTGATTTGTAACAAGCAATGAAGCAAACTTGTATCTTTTGGCACAAAACGTTTTAGAGTGTTCTACCAAAAGTTAAATTACATAAGCAAAACGTTAATATTTTGACTTTCAGACGTATAAAGAAACGTATATTGTCGTATATCTATTTGACGGTTGTAATCTTATATCAATGCTTAAGCAGTCGTTCATTTATGTGGGTAAACAATTCCCACATAACTTTTTTTGTTTGTTTTACCGAAATTGGTTTCGATCGACACCCTTACCAAAATACCATATTTTGGTCTCGGTAATGTTACATCACTAGTGAATGTTATATGAATGGAAAATTGGTGAAGCTTACAAGACGTGAAGCTTGTTTTGAAGCTTCAAAATCAAGCTGAGAAAGACAATTGCAGATCTAAAGAATTTATAGAAGTTTGAATCGGAAGTAGTTTCTTCTTCAACTCTTGCTGATAAGTGGTTGAAGCATTTGGTCTCAAATGATGATAACAAAGTTGGCTTTGTGGTCAAGGTACAAGTAGGATACACAGAAGATGGTAAAGGATGTAAATGATATATTGATATGAATTTAGATGTGATTTAGTTGACTAAAGGAAACGACTTGTATTCTTGCTGAACACTTGTTCATTGATATTGATATGGATCTAGATATGAATTAAGATGTGATGTGATGTGGCAAAAGGAAAAGATGGTGAAGATAATCTGAACTAGGTTTGGTTCATTTGTTCTCTTATCATAAAAAAAACACTTGTAAACACAGCAAATGTACAAGACAAAACATAAATGAGTTCAAGACACGAAACATTAACCAAAATCTAAACTAACATTTTAAAAGGCAAAAGGCACAAAGGCTACTTGCACAACCATCATCAATCATCTTCTAAACATAATTTACAAGTGTTTCTAGATTTTTCTAGATTTTACAAGACAATCTATGAAAATATATGTTTCTAGATTTTTTTTTTTCTTACAATTAAAATATCATGAGATCATAAGGTTTGGCAAAATGGGTTCCTCTCCATTCTTTCTTATACCAAGATTGCTTTGAAACTTGTTCTTTCAAAAAAAAAAAAGTTGCTCTTCGACGTCTGAACCTTTTCAAGGACTTGAATCATACTTACATCGAATGTAATCGACTTCTTCACACATTCATAAAACTTAGACATATCCTTAAAAGCAGCTTAAGAGGTAGTATCTTCAATTTGTTTTGTAATCCAGTTCACAAAGCCCACTTGTAAAATTTGAAAATCAATTTACCAATCCATGATTGTACATAAATTATTTGTTGTTACTGCATAAATGTTTGTAGTTATCTAATATAGCGTTACATGGTATTCCATAATAAGACCAAGGTGAAAAACTTATGAATGAATCATGATATATGTATGGCTTTATGTTGTTGTAACATTTAAAAACTTAAGTTGAAGCATCCAAGTACTATCCTGATGTTTCCTCTCCCAAAAGTTTTTTTTCTCTTTGGAATCTAACCCTCTCTTCAATCTACTTGTTCGTGAAAACATTTGTTTTGAAACATAAAATTGCAATTTATATACGAGGTGTATTTGTATCAAGTGAGCACTTAAAAGATAAAAATGTCACCATAAACATTTAAGTTGGTGGGGGAAAAAAAAGATTAGTTTGTTGTATAATACTGGGCTAAAAATAGTCAACCTTCACTTGCTTATACGTCAACGTTTCAAGAGGAATAATATATTCACTTGCCATAAACAAAAATGGAGTGCCCAATTATTTATGCTCTGAAATTTCCATCTTTAGGAAACGAAAACGAGAGATTCGAATATGAGATTGATTCGGTTTCCCGTAAAAGAAGAAGAGAAAAATAAGTTTTCTAAAAGAAAATGAGAAAATTGTTTGATTTGTTCGCTAAAATTTCCAGGTCAGCTTAGGTTTTTTAGACCAATTGATGGCTACCACTTCAGTTTAACACAGTCCACAACAGCTAAGCATTAATAATTTCTTTAATTAGCTATACTAAAGCAATGTTTTAAACGGTAAAACGTAAGTTCATATAGTACTTCACGTACCATAGACTCTTCTTAAAGCTGGCATTTTTATCCGAACTTATTAAACCAACAATTGAATCCAATTATTCATTTATTGATTGTTTTAAATGTTTTTGAAACTCCAATGGATATTAAATTGAAACTGAAGCGAAAAACAATTTCAATGACCGAACAATTCGAGCTACGAACTTACGATTGTTTTTTTTTTATTTACCTGACGTGAAAGATTTTGATTTTAAATGTTCTTGAATTCCATAAGCGAAAAAATTACGAAAATTAACAAATGGGTAATAAACATTTGTATGATTAGTTAAAGCGTGCAAGTAACCTCGGATTTATCTGTGAAATCTCTAATTTGTTTCAAACATACATCAAAATCGCTTGCCTTGGAGAAGATAACCACTAATGAAAGTTCGTTGAATATTACTCCCATTATTAATCATAATTTATGATTTTTAATTATTATCGATTTGTTTGAAATTTGAAATTATTTGTGTTGGGAAGAGAAGCAAACGAAGGCTTACTTACGCTATAATTTGATTTGTAACAACTATATAACAAGCAATGAAGCAAACTTGTATCTTTATTCACAAAACTTTTTAGAGTGTTCTACCGAAAGTCAAATTACATATGCAAAACGTTGATATTTTGACTTTTAGACAATATAAAGAACCGTATATTGTCGTATATATCTTTTTGACGGTTGTAATTTAATATCAAGGCTTAAGCGGGACCGTTGATTTATGTGGGTAATGATTCCCGCAAATCACGGAGCGTGAATGCTGACCTGGCCACAAATTCAACCACGTGTCTTACTTTTCACCGTCCTCTTATGCCATGTGGCAAATGAGGTGATGGTTCTTCTTCGAGAATCCGTTGGTATCCTTATCAAAATGAAAAAGAAAAAAAAAACATTTAATGTGTTCGTGGAAACAAGAAAAATTGGCAAATACTACGGGTCAGATTGGTGACCTCTTTTGTAAACAAAAAGCGGTTGAAACGAGCGGTTGTTACCATTCGGACGAGCGATTGAAATGAGCGGTTGGAAGGAGCGATTGAAATGAGTGATTAGAAATGTGTTTTTTGATCAAAAACCGTCGTTTGTAACGACGTTTTCAAACTGACTCAGGAAGAGGCGATTGACCACGTTTGAGGATGAAATGTGTGTAGTTTTATTTTTTGTAATTTTTAATACATTTTTTTGTTTTATGAAAATTTGTATGGAAGTTTAATAAATAAGAATAATTCTCATAGATATCACATTTTTTAGTTTTTTTCCAACCATATCACTAATTTTTAAAAGTTTCTTAGATACCACTTTTTCAAATATTCCAAAAATACCATAAAAATTAAAATTAGTTTTAAATGATCAAAACTAAACTCTAAACCTACATCATACCCATAAAACTATACCCTAATTGTACAATAGTTAACCCAAGCCCAAAAATTTAAATTATATCCTTTAAAAATCAATTTTTGTGTTTGTGGTATTTTTGAAAAGTTTGGTTTTTTTTTTTTGTGAAAAGTGGTATCTAAGGAACTTTTAAAAATTAATGGTATATAAGAAACAAAAATTTTGTTTGGTGGCATCCTAAGGAATTTCTCAATCAATAACTAGATTACTGCCCCGCACCGTTTGTGGGTATGAAATCTTTTAGACGATTAAGTTAGTTTTAGTTTTTAGTCAAGACTAAAAAATGTTTATTAGTTTATTAAACATGGGATACGCAAAATTGTTTGTTTTAAAACTTATATTTTAGTACAAAAATAATATGTTTCAATATTCTTTAATAGTAGAGATTTTTTAATTTGTAACTTTTTAAATTTGGAACAATTTATAAAAAATAAACTTACTTACATTTAGCAATAATCATTTTGACCAATATTCAAATATTGCAATTTTTTTGTTAGCTTTACACAATTACTATTTTTAAAATAAATGATTGTAATTTTAGTAATAATTTATGTTATTTATGTTAAATTATTTGTGAATATGTGAATATATATATATATACATTTAAATTATATGACCAAAATTTAATTATATAATTTCATTTAATTACATAATTTTATTTAATTATACTATTTAACCGCTTTAGTGTTACCAATCAAACTTATTTTTCAACCGCTCTCCGTTACCAAACCGCTTTCTCTAACCACTGTATTTAACCGCCTCTTTTCAAACGAACTTCAGTTCAACCGCTCAAAATTTGGTAACCGCTCTTTTCAAACGGAGTGACCAATCTGACCCTATGAATTTTTTAAAACCCAGTTAAAATGTTAGTTAAAATTTTTTATATGGTCCTTAGCTAATTATCAAATTTTCTTTTTTACGGAGCTAATTATCAATTTATGAATACGTAAATGATTATGTCAAAATTTAGTATGATAGTCTTGTGAAATTATTGAAACAATCCGCTGTATACCAAAAACAAAATTTCAACGTAGCAAATTTACACGTTTATTGTTAATATCGTAAAAGATATACAATAAAATGATTTAGCCATTCGTAGTTATTAACAAATCGTCACTCAGCTAGTATAGTTAAATGAATAGCTTAAGAAATAACGATATTTTTTTGGTTATAGAAATTTGAAATTGTTATTTATTTTCTTGCATCAAATCGAACCCATGAGGTGGAGCTAATCCCTCTAATCATATGAGCTACTGTTAGTTATCAATATTTGCTAATATACAAATTTAATTATGAAAAATTAGCTTTTCTGATATATATATAGTAGATTTGGTATCCCCATTTTCAGTTTTCTATTTAAAATAAAATGGAAAAAAACATGTTATTTTGATGACTTTCTTTTATCAACGAACGTTAGGTTTTATAAAATATATATATAAACGAGAAATGAAAATAAAAAAGGATTCCTCAATCCGTAAAATAGATTCATTGAATCAAAAAAATCCCAACCAGACAAAACACATAGAATCCCCAATGTGGATCCCACTTCCGACCATTTGCTGATTTTTTTAAAGTAACTATAGATATATCTTTTTTGTTTAAAGCCATTAAACAAATATTCCAAGAGGATAATCACGAAGTAAATTGCGCGAAAACTATAATCAACAATTTAAAAGTAGTTTAGTAGCACAATGGATCATTGATTGAAGTACCAGAAAGTAGCTATTTATAGCTCTGGGCAAGAAGCGAATATCCGGAAAAAACCCGGTATCCGTGTTTTACGGATAGTTGTTTTTCCGATCTGATCCGATCCGGTAAATTTCGAATATCCGAAAATTCGGATATCCGACTTTTTTTAGGATATCCGCGAATATCCGATCCGATCCGTTATAAATTGGATATCCGGATTTTTTTTAGATATTTGCGGATATCCGATCCGATCCGTGAAAATTTTAATTATTATTTATTTATTTTATTATTTATTCATAATAAAAATCAAATATTTAACAAAAATGAATGAGTTGAGTATAATTTTTCACGCTTATACATCTATAATAACAAAAAAAATAATAACTAATCATATACATTAGATATATATTTTATATTATAATATATGTATCGGATCGGATATTCGGTTTTTCTAAAATGATATTTACGATTTGCTTTGTTTTTTACGGATCGCCCAATTTAATATTTGTTTTGCTTCGAAACTTTACGGATATTCGATTTTTTTGGTTTGGATCGAAACGAATCGCAGATCGAATCGGATTTAAAGGATTTTTTGCCCAGCCCTAGCTATTTATAGTTCCATAAAACACAAAATAGATTACGACATGAACAAATCAATAACCAAATAGTCACTAATCTCTAATTAACAAAAAGGGTACTTACGTAATTTACAACACTTCTCTTGATTAAGAACACGAAGGATTAGATTGGTTTTCTTCTCCAAATCAAAAAAGTAGAAAGAACAATATCTCAATTTCTCCTTTATCTCTCACAATCTCTCAATTTCTGTAACAAAATTTCGATTCTTGTGTTTGAAATTGTTTACATACGTAAATCGATTTGTGTATAATACCCAAAAAAAGAAAAACTTTTTTTTTGTTTGTTTTACCCAATTGGGTTTCTTCAATTTCGTGTTGAAATTTCTGGGTTTTGAGAAATTTTCTCGGGAAATTTCTGGGTTTTGAGAAATCTGTTAGTTTTCTTAGGAAAGTTCTTTCATTTTCTCGAGAAAATCTCTAAAAAGTTACGATTTTGAATTTGAATCAAAACCAGAGAGCTTCAATGGTGGTATCAACAACAATAGCTCTTTACGCGAGTCCACCAAGTACTGTATGTTCCTCAGCACACCAGATCAATTCACACATCTCCTTCGATCTCGATCTAACCTCAAGATCTTCATCTTCATCTTCTTCAACATCATCTCCTACAACAATCGGAGGTCTCTCTTTACTTTTCTCCAGCGGATCTGTAAAATCATCATCTTCTTCTTCCTCATCACACCAAACCGAAGAATTAGCTTCAATTCGCCATGATCGAACCGAAGATCGAACCTTAACCGGATCATTCTGTTACTCTCCAAGCAAATTCGGTTCTTCTTACCTTAAACGAGACCATCAAAGTCCTGTCTCTGTTCTTCACGGTCCGATTTCGTCTAGTAATAGTCCTCCAATGAGAAATCGAATCTTAGATGGAAATGGATCTAGTAGATTGTTCAATGGTTTTGTAAGGAAAGCTTTAGGGTCTTGTGTTGATTATGAACTTGTGGATGAACAATTACCATTTACAATGGATGATGAAGAAGAAAGAAGATTACCTTATGCTAGAGATTTGCTTAGAAGAGCTCAATTCAAACATAAAATCTTCGAAGACGAATCGGTTATTAAAGCGTTTTACGAAGCTGAGAAAGCTCATAGAGGACAGGTATAATGATGAAATGTCACAAATTTCTCAATAAAGTTTGGATTTTTATAGAGAAATGTCACAAATTTCTCAATAAAGTTTGGATTTTTGATGTTGGTTTTGGTTTTGTGTTGTGTTTGAATCAGATGAGAGCAAATGGTGATCCTTATTTGCAACATTGTGTGGAGACTGCAATGTTGTTAGCTAACATTGGAGCAAATTCGACCGTCGTTGTAGCCGGTATTCTACATGATACTTTAGACGATTCGTTTATGAGCTACGATTATATCGTTCGAACTTTTGGATCCGGAGTTGCTGATCTTGTTGAAGGGGTAAGTACAAAACTAAACCATGAATCTTGTTAATGGTTTAAGACTTGAGAGATTCTGATTTGTGTTGTTTATTGAATTTAGGTGTCTAAGCTAAGTCAATTAAGTAAACTTGCTCGAGAAAATAATACCGCGTGTAAAACCGTTGAAGCAGACCGTTTACACACGATGTTTCTTGCAATGGCAGACGCTAGAGCTGTTCTTATAAAGTTAGCTGATCGGTTACATAACATGATGACGCTATACGCTTTGCCACCAGTTAAGCAACAACGGTTTGCTAAAGAGACGTTAGAGATATTCGCGCCTTTAGCTAATCGATTAGGTATCTCTACCTGGAAAGTTGAACTTGAAAATCTGTGTTTTAAGCATCTTCATCCTGATCAGCACCACGAGATGTCCGGTATGCTTGAGGATACGTTCGACGAAGCTATGATTACTTCCGCGATTGAGAAATTAGAACACGCGCTTAAGAAAGAAGGGATTTCGTATCATGTTCTCTCTGGGAGGCATAAGAGTTTGTATAGTATCTACTGCAAAATGTTGAAGTAAGTTCTTTCTTTATTCGAATGCGCGTTTTGGTTTTGTTCGAATGCGCGTTTTGGTTTTGTTCGGTTTACTGATTTTGTTTACGTTACTAGGAAAAAGCTAACCATGGATGAAGTCCACGACATTCACGGTTTACGTTTGATTGTTGACAATGAGAAAGATTGTTACAAGGCGTTGAGAGTAGTTCACAAGCTTTGGTCGGAAGTTCCCGGAAAGCTAAAAGATTACATTTCTCATCCAAAGTTCAACGGGTGGGTTACGCAAACCGGTCATAACGAGTAATTTCATAAGCTATGGTCTGTTTTTGTTCTGAGTTTGGTTTTTGAAACTTTCAGGTACCAATCTTTGCATACGGTAGTGAAGGGAGATGGAACAATACCGCTCGAAGTTCAAATACGTACGAAAGAGATGCATCTGCAAGCTGAATTTGGGTTTGCGGCTCATTGGAGATACAAGGAAGGTGATTGTAAGCATTCGTCATTCGTGCTTCAGATGGTCGAATGGGCGAGATGGGTTGTGACGTGGCATTGCGAAACCATGAGCAAAGATCGATCCTCGATATGCTCTTCCGAGCCCTTGTGTAGTTTCCCGTCTCACGTTGAAGATTGTCCGTTTTCTTATAAACCTAATGGTAACCAAGAAGGACCTGTCTACGTGATTGTAATCGAAAACGACAAGGTCAGTTAGTTACATAAATCTCCGTCACATAATCAAAAACGACTAGGTCGGTTATAATTTGGTAAACCCGAAAATGCAGATGACGGTGCAAGAGTTTCCGGCGAGTTCCACAGTTTCGGACTTGTTGACCAGAGCTGGACCAGGAAGTTCGAGATGGTCAATGTATTGCATCCCGGCGAAAGAAGAGCTAAGACCGAGGCTTAACCAAACACCAGTAAGTGATCTGAAATGTAAGCTGAAGATGGGTGATGTGGTTGAGCTAACTCCAGCTATACCGGACAAATCTTTAACCGAATACAGAGAAGAGATTCAACGGATGTATGATCGCGGACTCGCTTTTTCTCGTCCTCACCGTACAGCTGCTGATGCAATGGTTGGCTGGGGAAGCTAACAGATTCCATCTTTGTTCATTGTTCATGTATATATAGTAATGCTTCAAAATGGTGTATGTAACACATAGTGTATGATAAAAAACTGACTCTTGTGATTAATATTTGAATGTATTACATTTTCTTGATACACAACATTTAAGAGTTTTTAAAATCTGTGTTTTTTGCTTATTTGGGTCTTCTAGAAAGAGGGAAAGAAACTCTTTGAGGAGTTTGGTCAGGAAGCTCTAATGCTAGTGGCTGTTCTTGAGATGATTGTCCAGGATCAGTCATTTCTTCGTCGTCTTCCGTTTCTTCAGGTTCCGTTGAAGCTGACTTCTTCGGTATAACGAGCTGGTAGTTCGGGCTAAGCAATGTGTCCTGATCAGGCGGTAGAGGAAAACCAGGTCCTGATATCGATTTCGGTAACGGGATTTTGTTCCTGCTTGCAGCTAGTTCTTGCAGTACCTATATACCGCAAACATCGAAAAACATACTTAAAACCGTTACGATTCGGATTCGGCATACTAACTACACATACCTCTCTTAGAGGTGGTTGTGAGAAGCTGAAGTTGACTTTGGATTGAATAGCGAGTTTTACGTCGTCGCAATCAATGGTTGATTTAGTAGCGTGTTCGGAGTAAACCTGAGCATCGGTTAGTACTTCGACTACGTATCGATACCATAACTCGAGAAACTGATGGATTACGCGAGGCTCGTAGTCTTCTACACCCATTGACTTAAGCAGAGATTTCACAATCTTTGCATCTCTTGGTACATCTTCTTCACCTTCACCAGACATTGCTTCCCACTACCAAAAAGTTTCGATTTTTTAACTAATTATTATACAATTTATCACTCAAAATTCATCAGAAATCGTAACCCTAAAACTAACAGATTTCGAAACTAAACAATGTCGAAAAATCATTTATCACGCAAATTTCAACAGTAAACCCAATAAAACTCAGATTTCAATAAATTCATCACGAAACGAATCGAAGGAGAATGAAAAGAGAGAAAGAAGATTTGAGATTTACCTGCGAGTGAATCTAGGGACTTGTGAGAGCTATTTCAAGAAAATTAGGGATTTGATTTGCGAAGAAAGAACTTGTTAAGAGAAGAAGAAGACATAGTGAGAAACTAAAACGGTGTCGTTTTCATAAAATGTCCACTTATGGGCCATTACTCTTGTATAGGCCCATTAAAGAACCCAAATTAGAATTGAAACCGACGTATATATATATCTTAAATACCGATAATACCCTCTTCTCTCTCTCGAGTCCTTTCCGTGTGCTAACCATTAACGCGAAATTACGATTATGTCCTCGCCGGAGCGAACCATCGTCAACTTTTTGGCCGACGTAGCTTTCTCCTTCGACGGAGCAATCCTCGGATTAACCCTAGCTTTTAGCGCCGTACGTTCTGGGTTCAAGTATGCTTCTAACTCCGCCGCGTTGAATAAAATCAAAGAAGCACCCGAAGTCTCCGTCTCCGATCTCCGGTCACTGATTCCGGCGACTGATGAAAAATCTGGGTCAAGCGAGCTCGGGAATATTCATGATCGGCGTATCGTCGTTGTTCGCGGAACCGTTAAACCTAAATTTTCCGGTGATGGGAGCAACAAGAGCAACGTTCTAATCTCATCGGAAACTGGAGATAAAGCTTTAATCATCCAGAGAACTCAAACTGTACGTATATACAATACAATTTGTAATTGGGTACTTACAAATTGCAGTTTTGACCTAAGTTTCTCTCAAAAGGCTTAAGCTTGGTAGAGAAATTCATCAATCGAATGAGTTCTTCATGATTAGGGTTTAAGTAGTGTATAATTTAGTGTTCTTGTGATCTTTGAAGAGAGATTGATGGAGGAATTTAATGTTTTGGGGACTAGTATAAGCATTTCTAACTCATACAGATGATTTATTCATGATTAGGGTTTAAGTTGTGTATAATTTGGTGTTCTTGTGATCTTTGAAGAGAGACTAATGTCATTTTTGATCTTTGTACAGTATATGTATAGTGGATGGAAGACGTTGTTTCAGTTATCGAATACTCACCGGTTTATATTGGAAAGATCTTTGCCTAAACAAGGAGCTGATTTTCTGAGAATGGTAAAAGTTTTGATCATAGATTTTATCCATTGATCATACTAGTTTCGATATGTAGATTGATGTATCGTTCGTCGTGTGTAGGTTCCGTTTGTGATTGTCGAAAACAAGCATAAACCGCAATCTGATTTTCTCGTTGTTAACATGGATGGCTCGAGGCAACCACTTCCGCTTACCACTGTGTATAGTCGGTTGCAGCCTATTAGTACATCTCCTTATGCTTTTCTTCAAGCTCTATTGTTCCCTGAGTATCCTGTGAGTATATATATTCGAAGCAATTTCGGTTTTTTCTTATGGTTACTCGTGTTCTTAGCTATTTCCGTTCTCTTTTGAAGGTCGGTCTACTTGATGTAGAGAAGATTTTACCACCTGGGAGAGATATAACAGCTGTTGGCATCTGCAGTTCTAATAACGGAGTTCCTGAAATCAAGTCGTGCCAAGATCTTCCGTATTTCTTGTGAGATTTTCTCGGTTTTCTGTTGTTGAATTTATGTATCTTCTCGGTGTTCATCTATAATAAGATAAATCTTTTTGAATAATCTTTGCAGATCAGATATGACTAAGGATAAGATGATATCGGACCTTATTCGCCGTACCAATGTACTATTCTGGGGCGGTCTTATCATGGGATGTGTGTCTATCGGCATCCTTAGTTTTGCCGCTGTGAGGTACTAAAGTGGTGAGACGCGGTTAGTTATGGGTTTAAGACAATGTTTTCGATTCTAAAATCTGTTTTACGGTCTTATCTTCAGGTCTTGGAATAGATGGAAGCTATGGGCTCGTCAAAGAGTACCGCCACAGAGACAAAACCAACCTGTGGTCGAGGATGAAACCGAAGATGCGGACGAGATTCCTGATGGACAATTGTGTGTGATCTGCGTATCGAGGAGGAGAATTCCTGCATTTATTCCTTGTGGACATATAGTATGTTGCAGGCAATGCGCCTTAGCCGTGGAACGCGCCTTAAATCCAAAGTGTCCGGTTTGTCTCCAGACCATTAGAGGATCTATGCGTGTATATTACTCTTGATGACTCTAAAATATGAATCTTCTCTCGTTTGTGTATCTGATAGAGAGTCAGTAATGCAATTTGTAGTTTCACAGAATGTTATAAAAAATTTAACAAAAATAGTTTTACAAATGATTAGAAAGATTGCAGAAGATTAGAAAGGAGAGTCTTAATAGGCATAAACTTTGTAACAAATTTGTAGCCAAGGATGACTTTCCGAATCGTCGGAGTTTAGTCATGAGTTATCCCTCAAGTCCCTGCATGAGAGCTGAGACATGATGCGTCAATGGATAAGCTGTGAATCTTATCGGGTGTTGGAACATGTTGTTACGGGTTGAATTAGAGCTCGGTGAGATCGAGCTAGACCCATTTACGTTTCCACCATTGCTTGGGCTCTCAGAGAAATCTTGTCCATTTGCCATTTGAGAAGAACAGAGTGAGTTTGATGATCCTTGAAGCTGCTTTTTATTGAGGAAACGTCCACCGGAACCTCGAGCTCGCTTTAAAGCATGAAGATGGCGAGACTCGTGAAGGTACGGCTACAAAAAATGAAAACTTCTATTACTTATCGAATCATTTGGTGTTTTAAGCAAATGGGTAGTGAAAAGATTCATACTTTACGGTTTTTTATGAGTTTGTTCTGAGCTTCGAGTTTAGCACGATACTTCCTGCGACGCAGAATCGCATGGTACTGTTTCGCATTGACGAATATTGGTTCGTTCTCTTGAATGTTATGCGGTAATGGCACTCTAGTAGAAACCATACCCATCACCTCTAAATGTGGCATCGCCTGCAGCAAAAGAAATCCCAATTAACCAATCAAAGGGCTTCTTGGATTCAGAAATTGCAAAAGAGCACAAGGATTTACGATATATTACCATTGGCATTGATGCATATTCAGGAACCAAGTAACCATTGAAATGTGATGTTTCAGTACATTGAAAAGACCATGTTTGAGCAGAAGTAGGATCTACATCAATCGGCGAAGTATTGGTCGACTTAGTATAACTTTTCATAGCCTTTACCGGGTTTTCGATGTAACCTACATCAATCAAACACAAAAGTTAGCGGTTTTTTCGGTAATGTGACATTGTGACTAATGTTCAAAATTCTTTATTTAAACTTTAACCTGAGAGATTGGTGTTAACAATGTTGAAGCTTGCAACTTCATCACCACCTGATTCTCCAGTAGATTGTGTTGTTGATGAATCTTGATTTTGCAGCTGCAAAACCGAATTTTTCGTCTCGGTGACTTGTGTAGACATGATCATATTCTTTAGCAAATCAAATGATTCAGATCCTTGAATGTTTCCCCAAGAAGATTCTTTCCTTTGAAACACTTGCATTGTCTAAACCAAACAAAAGACCAATCATGAATCATAATAAACATTTTTGTTCATGTAACAAATCAGATTCTGAGATCAATAATACAGTAAGATTTGATTAGTGATTTCAAGGGTTCATAGTAAAACAAGAAAATATTCAAACTTTGAGAACCATAACATGCAAAGTAATAATTAAACAGAAGAAAGTTTCAAAAAAAAAATAATAATAATAATTAAACAGAAGAGAAACTAAAATTTACAGATTCAGAGTTTCTGGGTCATGAATCTTTCACAAGAACCGAAGTAAAAAATCAAATCTTGTTTTTGAGTTTACTGATCCAACCAAACAAATTTTCTCACTCATAACTCAAAAATTCGTCGTTTTTATTTTTGGTTTTTTTTTTTTTTAAATTTCATAATCAGAAGTGAAAATGGAGCAAACCAAAATCATAACACACTACCAAAAAATTAAGGAACAAGAGATGGAGAGAGAGACCTTTTTTGGTGTTTGAGATTTGGTAAGAGATTGACAGGAAGAGAAGTTAAGTAATAAGCTTAAGTTGATGATAATGATGATGATGGTGGTGCATGTCTCCTTCCTCAAAACATGGCTGTTTCTTCTCTCTCTCTTATTTTCTCTCTCTAATTCTGTCTCTGCAAGTACTGTATTGGATATGGCTTAAAAGACTAATCTTGACTCCTTTTCACTTGTTTATATAGTATATTTTTTTTTCCTCAGCAAATATTTTTTAGTCACAAAATAGAAAAAAACAAAAAAAATTAGTGCTAGTATATTTGTTGTTTCCATTTCTGAATTATTTTGCAATGTTTGACATTTCTACTTATGGTCCTTTTTATATCTCTTTTATGTATTCCTATTTGATGGTATAAAAGTTAAATGTATATAATTATATGTAACACGTATTGAGTTTTTTAGTTTATTAGATTGTGACGCGTGTATAATTGTATCTTCAAAATGTATATATATGTATATCACCAAAGGAAAAAGATCTTGTATATATAAATATGAATTTAGATTGCGACGCGTGTATAATTTGGATAAGACTAAAAGATATATGTGATAGTATATTGGTCATAATGTTAAGAAAAAAAAGAAACAGAAGATGAGAAATGTCAAAAGGAAAAAGAAATGTTATGAAACATAGAATTAAAACCATTCTTACAACTGTTGCCTCATAATTTCATATTTTTAGGTATATTTACAATTGTAACAGATTACTTTACTATCAAATGTAAAGTATATGTTAGTCAAAATATACTTGAGCATATGGAAACCATGATATACCTAAATTACATATTGGAAAAAAACATTTGTAAGTATCTCATACATCACATATCTATCAGATCTAGTAAATGTTTTATTTAGTGTAGTTTTGATGAAAAATATTTCATCCATTTCACTATGAGTAATGTTTACAGAAAATTTATTTTTGTTTCGTATTGGTGTTGTCTTTATACATTTCCATGGGAAATTGTTTTCAAGTATGCGTATATATTACAACTATAAAAAAACAAAATAATATGGAGGACATTTTAAGCATCCTACGTTGTTTCATACCAAATGTGCCAAATTCCAAACATTATTTATAGTTAAAATATAGATAGTATTTATAAGTACTTTTCTCTCTTTTTTTATGAATAAAATCAAGAACGTTTGATTTTAAAAAGCAAAAGTTTAAGTGGGGAAGGTTGTCAACATCTCTTTATAGCGCAATCAATAGTGCATTTAAGCAAATATTTTAAATATTTTATTTTAATATTTGTAGTTGAGGTAATTGAAATTTATTGCAAGTCAAGCAAAGCCAAGAGCTCTTTTTCAGTTTTCTTTATCACATTTCTTGATGCAGCTTCCCCAATACAAAGCAAGGAATCGTAATTTAGTTGTCACTGTTGTAGTATCTGACTACATTTAATTCAAAACTCTGAATTGTATCCACAACCAAAAAGCATGAAACAAATAAGAAAAAGAATGTATGCATAGCAACATTTATATTTTGAGGTTACTAATTTAGTTGAATATTGAGAAGAAGAAAAAAAACTAACTAGAGAGATGCGTTCATAGTTTTTACTTGTATAAAAAACCGTATACAAATTGAGTTGTGTTCTGTAATGTACACTGAAAATGAGATTTCACATTGTAGTGTGAGATACATCGTTGTAGTAAAGAGTAAACCGTTTTAATTGTAATCAACCACAATTTGAAACTCTTGTCTTTTTGAAAAGATTTTGCTACCTATATATGATTAAAACAAATGCTTTAGAGAAAAGAAATGGAACTACATGCTTCTAGAGAGGCGACAGGTGTTACCAAAAACATTATAAAATCATCGTGGGAATCTAAAAGTTCTGAGATACAATTATATGCTTCTAAACTCGATCTTAAATAATATTAATATGTTGACCAAAAAAAAAATAATAATAATATTTCTAAAAAAACGAAACGATAAAAATAAACGAGTTATACGAATATACGAAGCATGTAAGACAAAAAATAATTAGACTAAACCCATTAAGCTATAATAATTCCAAATATTAAACATCACGCTTTTGAACCCAATCATAGACACTACTTTTTCGCCTACCTTATCGTAACACGTATGTGAGAGATTGAACAACAATCGTAGGTCGATAATAAAATATATATAAACATTTTTGCCTACCAAAATTGTGTGTATAATTCAACATTAAAGTTGTAAACGTGGATGAAGAAGTGAGATCATCAAGAATCTAATTCTTACATCTTTGAACAAACTAATAAATCACCATCACATGTGTTCAGTTTTCCTCCCATGGACCATTACACAACATTTCATCAAATTAAACATAAATAAATATAAGAAATTAAAATATAAAAAAAAGATTCGGTTGCAGAAAATAAATTAAAAATACAGAAGAATTTTAATAAAACACCATTTAAATCAGAAAAGATTATTGGAGACATTGTTGCTTGCTACCATTCATGGTTTTGGTCAAAAGCTTAATAAGAGTCTCTTCCTTTATATGGCATCTCCTGCAAATAACATTATAAAAAAAAAAATTAGCAAAATCTTTATAAACTTTTTGAGCACTTTGTTTTCAAATACACAAAGGTAAAAATTATGGAGGATAAGAGTAGTATACCGGTTGATACGGTGTAGGCGGCATGAACAAAACCGGTCTCTGCAGCATCTGTTGTGGGTACTGTTACATTTGAATTACAAGATTTGTATCTCAATAAAGGAATTTTCGATCAACAGCTTTATTAAGCAAGCAATAAACAAACCTGTGGACTATGTGGAGAATAATATATTTGATTAGGACCAAGCTGTGTTGTATTATTATACATCACTGGTTGTTGCTGTCCAGAGAATTTTTGTGAATCAGAAAACATAATAACAGAGATTAAGGCTTGATTGAAATGTAGTTTGGTTATTAGAGTAGATTAAGGATAAAGAAAAATTACCCCGTATCCAACATGTATCGCGGGAAAATGTTGAGCAGGCGGATAATAGAATGATCCGTCTGCGACTGGAGACTGAGGCCGTGCAGCTGTTGGAGATGGTTTGAAACTCTTTGCGTTGGGGTTCAGTTTAAATTCCTGATCAGTGTATAAAGCACATTAGTAAAAGCTTAAGAGTATTAGGGAGAAATACGATAATAATCCAAGCACGACGAGAAAAGACCTTAGCATTTGGATTGAGTGTAGACTTTTCTGAAGATAAAGAACCAAGCGAAGAGCTTGGTGATAGTATCGGACGATTTGATGCAGGGGAAGCTACAGAGTTTTCTGAATTTCTAGAAACGGAGCTTCCAGGCCACGCGTAAGAGCTCTCTGATTTCGTTTTCACAGAAAATGGACCAACTAGTTTTCCATCAGTGGTTGCAGCATCTTCATGGATACCTTAAGTGGCATTCAAAGACTTAAGTTGAAAATTCCATGTGTAACACGAAAAGGGAGTACATAAATAGATATGATAAGCTGAAGTTACACATACCTTCAAGACCAGAGACTGATTCCTCAGATCGCTGCGTTAATACAGATTGTAACAATGTTATAAGTCATGGAACATTATGAAAATGCTAAACACAATCAAGACTTGATGCGTCAAAAGAGTTTTTTAACTTACCTTTTTATAATGGGAAGCCTCTAGAACTTTGCTGTTTCTCTGCTCGCCGAACTTGCTCTCATTCCTATATAAGAACGGACTATTAGAGAGTTATAAATCCATGAAAGATATTTCGAGAGAACAAACGTGCATATTCCAAGGAAATTAAGGACCTGATATTGTTGCCAGTAACAGGAATATCTTTGGATGGCTGTTTAAATATCTTTGAGTTCGACCAGCTTGTGTCCTCCTGAAGGACGAAAAAATGGCAATATCACCGATTATTATCCTAGAAACTACTACCAGAGAAGAACTCAACCGTACCCATGATTCTTCATAGAACTTGCCAGTTGAAGCAGATTTCATGCCATCAGAAGCAGATGAATCACCAAATGTCAAATTGTTACAGCTATTCAACAATATGTCTTCTTCTTCCTCTTCATAACCCGCATCATCATATCCACTAACCAGACAGACCGATGAGTATTTGGTTTCCTCGTCAATATCAAACTTTCCACTAAGCTGAAGACCTCTTTCCTGAATAAGATAATTGCATGCATGAACCATAATTAGAAATCGTACGAGAATGAACAAAAAAAATTAAGTGGCACATCAAACATCCATAATTCACCTCTGCTACGTGAAGATCTCGGGTATTCTCACCCTCAATCTCTCTTGCAATTCTCAAAGCTTGCTCTTCTAGCTCCCTCGTCCGAGGACCTCTCTCGAGTTTTGTGGTATACAATTCCTCATCAAAGGTGCTTGTTACTCCAAACAATGTCTTATTGACCTCAAACTGATTCCAGCCCCTGTGATATCATTACGTATAAGACATTGTAAATCTCGAACCAGATTAGAAAAAACCAAAACTTACTCTATGAGAAGAGAGCTAAAGTAGCAAGAACATAAATTGAAAGAGACCCTAGAACTACGTTCTCTCCCTCAGCCTAACTCGAAACAACCTCCAAAGCACTCTCTAGCTTCGACTAACTACACAACCTCCAAGAAATCATCGCGAGAAAAATAGAAATACTAAACATTTTTGTAAATCAGAAACAGAAATCCTGATTAAAAGGTAATCCTAACTAAGAGACTATGTATCACTACCTCTTCCAGGGGTCATCAAATACATTTTCCAGGTCTGAACAGTCTGGAAGATCTTCATCAGGTACCCAAGGTTTCAGCTCTCTTTCTAAATCAACATGATAAGACTGTGATATAGAAGAGTCTGTCAATAGCTCTGGCTGTTTCTCCGAATGAGCAGAATTTGAGACATTATTGTTGTATACAGGAAGGTCCTGTCACCAAAACCAATGACAAAGGAATAAAAATGTCAAAACACCAAGTAGTCTTTCTAACATACTAACGCACTGACATGAACATAATGAGTATACACCTTAGCTATAACTTGCACAAGTTCATCGGCAGGAATAATGAGTATCTTTGAAGGTGGCTTGCTGAAAAGCGGAGAACGGAATTTCATTCCTTGTGAACTACCTTCCCTAATCAAGCACGCCATTTTCAAAATAATTCCTGAAAGTTAACAAAAGCAGTTCCTAAGCGACAAATTTAAAAAGTGACATCTTCTTATATATATATATATATATATATATATCACACCTCAAGTGGCCTCACCAAAACCCTTTTCAACATCAGCAGCGTGAAATATGCCACTGTAAACCGATCCATTTTTTAAATGAACTTCGACATGATGTCCGATCTTACAAGTTGTTAGATACACAAACAAATCACGAAACGGGCCAGCTTTCCCACTGTTCTCTGCACATACGTATCAACAAACAAGAGAATGCATGAGATGAATGTTGATGCTAGATCAGAATAGAGATATACGTGTATGTATCTATACAAAACCTGTAATTTTCACCGAGTGAGACTTCATCGGCGGAAATCCATTCATTGTTGCCTTAACCTGATTGAATCAAGAAAAGAAAAGTATATATGGATCAACCAACTACTCAATACAATGATAAACTACGCAAATTTCGCGTTCTTCCTCGCATTGAAACTCAGTATAAATTTCCAAATGTGAAGTGATTGATTAAACTTCTGAATCAAATGTAACATTCTCAAATCTATAAATTGTAATGAAAAAAATGCAGAGTAATGGTTACACTAAAATCACATCACATGAATCCATACATCCAAACAACAAGATATATATACTCACATTTCTAACGAACCAATAACACAAAGAATCCATAAATCTTAAGAAACAAGAAAACATTTTGTATCAAACCCAAATCAGAAAAATCTCCAGTACTATACGAATTTAGTACTAAAACAATGCACCAACAAAAAAAAACCCTAAATCAACCAAATTCTCAAACATTTCCAACAAATTTGGCCGAAAATTAAACCTCAAGGCAACAAAAAAAATCAGATTTCTGAAGATAAAACAACCTGAGAAAAATGATCATTACCTCAATAAGCTGAAATCGATCGACCCAATTCTTAAGAGAAGACAAGGAAGGTAATTTCCGACGAAGACGAATTAGGGTTTTCGGACAAAATGTAGGGTTTACCGGCGATTTGCAGAGAAAAACACCGGTAAACAACGAGTCAACAACGAATCTCCGGCGAAAAAAAAAAAACCGAAGAGAAATTGATTTTGATTTTGATCTTGAAATGAGGGAAAAAAAAATATAGAAGAGATCGAAGTATATACGAAAGAGCGTATGATTAAGTTATTGGGCTTTTTGAAGACAAAAAAAAAAAAGTTATTGGGCTTTTATCTTATGATCCATTTAAATTTCTTTGGGCTATGAGTAGTAAGGCCTTACTTGTTGTGACTAATTATTAATTTCTTAAGTGTATCTTAATTCACCAAAACATTTTTTAAAAAAAAAGAGAAATTCCTTAAAATACCAACAAAAAAAAAAAAAATCCAAAAATACCACCAATTTTCAAAAGTTCCATAAATTCTACTAAAAGTTCCAAAAATACCACTAATTTTCAAAAGTTCCATAAATACCACAACCTCAAAAATTGATTTCCAAGAGCTCAGAATTTAATTTTTTGGGTTTGGATTAACTATTGTACAATTAGGATATAGTTTTAAGGGGTAGGGTTTAAGTTTGGGATTTAGGGTTTTAGTTTTGAATATTTAAAGTTAATTTTAATTTTGTGGTATTTTTGGAACTTTTAGAAAAAGTGGTATTTTTGGAATTTTTGAAAATTGGTGGTATTTTTGGAACAAAAACTGTTTTTGGTGGTATTTTTTAAAATTGCCCTTTAAAAAACAAACATATTGGCCATTGAGAATTTGAGACAAAAATAATTTTCATAATACGAAAGTAAAGTTTAGATTTCATTTAGCCTCATAAATCATAACTAATGAGGGGAATTATTAAATTTTCAAAGAGGACAAAAAAATGGTGGGAAAAGGTCTTGTGAGGTTTAGGTGGGAACCACTTCTGTAAAAATTGATATTATAGCTAGCTAACAGGATTTGTTTTTGGATAGATAAATTATTGCATAAGATTATTTGGTAATACCCTAGTAATCAAATTGTAATATACGTATATTCTATATTATTGGTCTACAAAATTATTAAGTTATCGGTTTTGATTATATGTGTGGATTTTAGAAAGTCTATCATCTTTTCAAGATCTTGAAGGTGTAAGTTAGGTAACTGTTTTTTCGACTATCTTGTGTATTTTGTGATTTTGAGTATTTCAATCGCAAGCAAGAAGAGAACCTTACAATAATGTGATTGGTCGTTTTAGTCTTGTGCTTCTTTTGAAATACCTTGTTCTTTCTTTCTTTTTTGTCATTTCCACATGAGATGGTTTTGGGGATTTGGGATGAGAGCAACTCTTGTTTTTTGAGTGATGTTTCAAAGGAAAAGATTGTGTTGTCATTGTTCTTTCTTTAAGTTCTGTGTCATTCTTTATTTACTCTTTTGTGTGCTTTTCTTGGGATCCTCAAAACATTTCTTTCATACATCTTCCGGATTTTCATAAAGAAACATTGGTTCGTGAGCTTGACTCAACTTTCTTCTACACTAAGAATATGAATTAACCACTTCCTTTAACTAAACAGTGTTTTAACTATGAATGAGCTCATATTCATGTATAACTTTGATTATCTTTTTGATTACTTTGTACTCTAAATCATTATGACAACATGCCAAGAAGAATCTAATTGATGGTGTTGTTGACATTTATGGAAAATAATTTAGGAGTTAGTTTAAGAAAATGGCCTAGAATCGTAATCATGTTTTCCTAACTCTTTACCCTTTTGAGAAATGATTGCTCTCTATCGGACTTACTTCTAACTTCTTGCCTTGAGTGGTTTGGAGTAACTAATACTCTATTTGTTTCATCTCTCACCAAAGTATCAAGATTCATTAATGCTTCAAATCTAACCACTAGTTTACATTACTATGTCTTTGAAGCTAGCTAGAGATTTATATCAGGGAATCCTAAGATTTGTTGAGTTATAAAGTATATTTTTACTCGAAAATGATTGAGTGGCCTATAGGCTACTAGGGTTCATAAATTAGGGAGTTTAGATTAGGTGAAACCCTCTTTAAATAATGGAAGTCTTTTTAGGGGAAAATGATGGGCAATTAGGCTCTTCTTGACCCTATCTTAATAAAGATATTAAGCTTGGTGTGTAATGGAAAATGAAGTCTAGTGCACTTCTATTATTAAGTGTCATGATACAGGTTTAAGTAGAAAGCATCCTAAACTAAAAATCTAATAAGCTCAATTTTCATATGGAATTTTTTTATAATGTGTCTCTCAAGCTCATTAAAATGGAATCTCCTTTTACTGCATGCACAAACTCAATATGATTTTATAAGAAACTGTCTTTTTCTCATAACTTGAGTCCACACATGCGTGCAAGCTCTGCAACTCAGAATATTTTCTTCTTTTTCCACAAGTAAATAAGAACAAAATGTCGCAAATCCACATGGCATAGAATGCATAGTGGAAAAGAAGGAAAATTAATATATAGTTATAAAAAAATAACATAGATATTATTCTGTGAAGGAAAATTTGGTGTATGTTTTCCAAGGATGTTTATGTTACTTATACACGCTAAGCACATTTATTATGATATGATTTGTAACCATTTAAGATCATTTCGTTTGGTCTAAGAGAGGAATACGAAATTTTAAAAATAAAATAAAAAACATTTATGTAAAATAATAAATAGCAAAAGTGTACGAGGATGGGTCCGGTTAAAAAGGTAGTGTTATGAGTGGGAAGTTTCGTGGATTCGAAGGGACGATCATTTACATTTACATTTTTTTAATACATTCGATTTATGGAACTAATTTATTTGTCTCAACTTTCAAATTTTCAGACAATAGTGCTTTTGTGTTTCTTCTACTATAATTTTCTTATAACGCAATTTCTAAATTTTTGTCACTCCAATTGGGGAATAAAAAAACAAAATTTTATGTATAAGACTTAGCCCACGAGAGTAATCATTTAGCAAATGAGCACCATTAACTTTTTGAACATGCTCTCATCAACCCTTAATTACTACTTAATTACTATTATTTCTATTTTCTACTTATTTAATCTAAAATATATATCAAGCAGAAAACCAAAAGTAGATCAATTGTTTAATATCGAATGTATATTATAACGAAAAGTACGAATACGCGTAACGCATGCAAGGTATATATCATTAGTATTTTTTATAGTTTCATAGTCTTTTCAAATTATTATATTAAGATTGGGGTCGGACATACTAAATTTACAGAAGATATTGCGGCTAAAAGTTATAAGAAAACATATTTAATGACAAAAAGCTCATTCTGTTAGCTAACTGTATATTGAAATACATTAGGCTTTAAGTAAAAAATCACATGATAAAGACTAACTAAATTTTACATACTAAACTCTTCCATGTTTCTTACCATTATCTGAAGTTAATGCTTTTTTACCTACTAAGGTTTAAATATATATGAATATATATATATATATATATATATATATATATATATATATATATACGTTTGATTGGCATAGACTTTCTTATAATTAGTCCATATATCAAAGTACGAGTTAATGTGGTAAATTCAATAATTGCTAATTACGACGCATAACAGAATAACATTTTAAGTTGATCAACATATCAAAGTGAACGATATAAAGGTGAAAGAAATTGGGGACATAGAATGATTTCAAAGTATAATCATGTGGTTAAAATCAATAATTACTTTTGGGAAATAAAAGACAAGATAGAGATTTTAACAGTGAAAACAATCAAAGCAATATCTCACGGATATGTTATATCATTGTTCACAATTTTAAACACGCACAAGATCAAACTTATAATATGATATTAAATTGTATACATTTTATGACTACGTACACGGTACACATTTATCATTCATGAGACATGACATCTTTCTGTTCCAACGAAACATGTTTTGGTTAATTTGATAGATAACACTGTTTGAATATTCTTTAACGAAAACAAAAAAACATTGTCTCAATAGAGTGCCTTATAATTTCGCTTAATAATACCGCTGTTAGGTATAGCTGGTGAAAGACAAATTAAAACCCTATAAACATGTCAATTTGTAACGTGAAACTTTATAATGTTATTTTCTTTATGAATTCTTCGTTTTTTCGTATCTTTTTTATTCGCCTCATGATCTAAGCCATAATACAGTATTCACTAAGTTAGCGAATATTCACATATGAAGAATTTATATACTTTAACAAACAAACATTATGTGAACCTAACACACATTATACTCTAAAAGTATTACAAAAGGGAAAGCCTACAATAACGGTGTAACAAAGGTAGTGGCTTGCAACATAATTTCTGTTCATGAGAAGTGTGTTTGAGTGTCGGTGTTAGGTCAAATTATGTGATTGAGCCACTTAGCCGCATTACTTGACTATTCATTCTCTAAAGAGACTAAAGTCTTTCTTTTAACCATTTTTGGATTCACATCACACCATTTAAATTTCTGCTCTTTCTCCCACTTTTATAAAATACTAAGGCTCTAAATGGTAACGGTAGAATGATTAAATTTTTGGCAGAATGATTAAATTTTTGGCAGAATGATTAAATTTCTGGCAGAATCTGGCAGAATAAATGAAAGTTAAATGGTATCAGTAGAATTATTATACCAATGGTAGAATCATTCTAGAGACAAAAAAAAAATGGTAGAACCATTAAACTGACAGTAGAACTATTATACTAACAGTAGAACCATTATACCAATGGTAAAATCATTCTAGAGACAAAAAAAAATGGTGGAACCATTAAACTGACAGTAGAACCATTATACTAACAGTAGATCCATTAAACGAATGGTGTCAGTAGAATGGTTATACCCATAGTAGAACCATTAATCTTACACCATTTAGGGCCTAAAGCAAATCCTATTTCTAATAGTTAGGGTTTCTAAATATATTCTTCGTTTCTTTTTTGTCTCTTTGCCCTAGGCTTTTTTCTCTAAAGTTTGACAAATTGTGTTAAGATGTTACATTATATTTAAGATAGCCTACATTTGCATAGTTTCATATCCAAATAATTTCAGTCACTTCTTAATAGTTTTAAACTACTATGTTCATTGTTGGTACGTGCTTCTCCTTGAATTTACAAAATCGATGGGTATATATAAATTCAACATTTTAATATTTTTGTGAATGGATCATTGGACATTTTTTTAACTCTTTGCAAAGAATTAAAATCAAAATTTTCGTGTTCTTGCAGAATATGAAACACTATTTGTGAAAGTGTTTCCAAATAATTTTTATGTTTGAATTTCGAATTATTTACTAATTTCAGCTAGAACAGGCAGGTAGTGTATAGTCTAGTATTTTAATAACAATTAACAATAGTACTTACGAATATGAATTTAGGAAAGGAAAAGCTGTAATGGACCCAAGTATCCATATTGGATTTGCTGTAATGAATCAAACGATTAATATTTCTCTCTAAATAAAAATTACACGTACAACTTTTGTTTTCAAGAGAAAAGAAAAACTTGTCATGAGGTAGAAGTATCTTGTGTTAACACACAAGCCATTTAATAAACTTTTAATTAAAACAGAAAAACAAATACGTGAGTAGTTTTGAAAGCAGAAAACCACCCAACTTTAACTATAATAACTAAGAGGTGAAGAATAACCAAAGCTTGTAATCCTGATGGTTTACCTGCGTAAACATATTATGAAGTTATTAATAAAAACATATAAATGTTATCTCGTAATTAACCAACTGAATATCAAAGAATTTTTAACTACAACCATGATTTTATTAATATTTTATCTACTCAATAAAAATCATTAGTTTTTCACTTAATTCTATATATATATATATCTAAAAATAGTTACAAATTTGGGAAATTTTGAAGACCATCACTTTTTATCATCTCAATTTAAAAAAAAAAAACTACTGTTGTTATCTACTTTCATAAAATTCTCTTCTTTCTTAATCGACCAAAAATATAAATCCATAATTAAATGGTAAAAGTAAAACATACTATTACCACCAACTATTTTCCAGCCTGGCACCAAAAAATTACAGAATTAATATCACACGTGGCAATGAATACCATTTGGCTAATAATAATAAAGACCCTCTTCACTTTCTTCTTCCTCCTTCTTCCTCATACACACTCTTCTCTCCAAAAACTCTCACAACAAACAAACAAACAAACAAACAAAGCGTGCTTCTTCTTCCTCTCTCTCTCTCTCTCTTCATCATTCTCATTTCTCCATTAACGAAACCTTCAAAGCTTTTTCTTCACCATAATCCCCAACACTATCATTACACTTCTTCCTCTATATATCAATCTCCCTCATGGATCCTTGGTGTAATCACAACCACCGTCTCCTCCGTAACCGCAAAGATCATCGTCATCCTTCTTTCTCCTCCACTCTTCTCGACCAAATCTACCGTTCAATCGACGATAATAACAACAACTCCGGCGATAAAACCACCATGAACCGCCGTGAAATCGCCGGAGATTTCGTCAGATCTAGAAATCCCAAACATTCTACCTCTAGCTCCTCTGATTCAAGTGGATTCTCTTCTTCTGAGTCCGATTCTTACTATAAACGATCTAGATCGGAGAATTTTCCGTTTCACCACCATCCGATTAAACCGATTCGAACCACCGTCGTTGAGAAACCGCCTCCGATTCATCACCATGGAAGCTTTCTGAGAACGAAATCGAAAGCGTTGAAGATCTATTCCGATTTGAAGAAAGTGAAACAACCGATTTCGCCAGGTGGTCGTCTCGCTACTTTTTTAAACTCCATTTTCACCGGCAAACCGAACAAAATCAACACCGCCGCCGCCACGTCATCAACCACCACTTGCTCCTCTGCTTCTTCCTTCTCCAGATCCTGTTTAAGCAAAACTCCGTCGTCTAGTGAAAAATCGAAACGATCCGTACGATTCCTCGACGAATCTCATAACAAACTGTACGGAAACAACGATAATCGTGAATCGAATCGAGTTATGGAGGAGAATCGGCGAGTGATTGAAGCAGCGAAGGAGCTTTTGAGAAATTACCGGGAGAATAAAGACGTCGTTGTGAAAATATCCGACGAAGAAGAAGACGAAGACGATGATGATGATGATGATGCGGCGAGTTGTGCGAGTTCCGATTTGTTTGAGTTGGATAATTTATCGGCGATTGGGATCGAAAAGTATAGAGAAGAGCTTCCTGTTTACGAAACAACTCGCTTGAACACGAATCGTATCATTTCCAGATGAAGAAGACGAGAGAGTTCAAAATTAATTAATCGCGTAATTAGTTACTGGTTTTTGGGGTGGATTAGTTAATTTTGGTTATTTATTAGTACGTTTTTTTTTTTTTTTTTTTTGTGAGTGACGTATATCTGTAGTGTTTTTTTTTTTCACTTGTGAGTTAATGTATTAGTGTTGTTACTTAGCTCCTAATTATGATTTTTAGTTAATTAATTTACAAATTGAAAATTGGTAAGAAAAAGAAAAAAAAAAGAGTAAAAGGCAGATTTTCAACTCTTTGTCATAAATTTGGACAGCAAAGGGAAGTTGAAATTGTTTCACCTGATGGGATCCACCAATAACAATATTATGGATTCTATTTTTCTTATTTTGGATTAAAAATTTACTATTTGTTTATTGGTTTTGTTTATAAATTTTGAATTGTGATATTTGTATTACTGTGCCAAAACACACAATTTATTTCATGGTATGCAGATGTGGATAGTTCATAGTTGTATCACACATATTTTTGTGTGGTTATAGCTAGTAATAAAGTTATGTTGTTGATTTTTTTAATTTTTTTAAACCATATCGTTTTTTTTTTTTTTTTTTAAAAACCATACTTGCTAATCACTTACACTATACTCTCTCTCTCTCAATCTCTCCCAAAATGTTATTAGTTACCAATTCTTGCTAATCACTTACACTATACTCTCTCTCTCTCAATCTCTCCCAAAATGTTATTAGTTACCAATTGCTGTGTTTACTTTTCTTTAATTTACTTTAAATATAAAAAAGTTAGGAAAGTAAAATAATTGATTTGATGTTACTAATCATGGTCAATAAGATAGGGGACAAGAGTGAAAGAGACATGGTCTCAAATATCATGGACAAGAGTATCCAATAATTTGATTCTCTCATTTTTAACTAAACATTTTAATTTTATCTCGATTTAATTGGCTTGTTTTGTCCTAAGTGCGACTTTAAGATTGCAATTGGATTATATACGCATGCTAAAATCCAATTACAATCTTTCTTAATTATATACACCCTCTATTTTCCAAAATATTCGAAAACTAACCTACCATGTATGTAAAAATTTACATGCATATTAGAGTAATTGTTCTAATCCACTTGTTGGCTAAAAAAGTATTAACCACTTTAGTCGGCATCCAAATTTGAATTCATCGTATATGTATATAAATAAAAAGGTTTAATTTAATAATAGCCTAATCATAGCATTATGATACGATACACTAATAAAGCTATTAAAGCATTCTTGATTTGTTAAGTACACTTTGGTAAAAGTATATAAAACAATTAAGAATATGAGAAAAAGGGATAATGAAGCCGTAGCCATGAAAAAAATCCAATGCAGAGGGAGCAACAACACACACTAGTAAGATCCCACACGGAAAATAAAAAATTACCAAAAATAATCAGCTGTAATTTGCATACAACACTCTATTTTCTCTTTAAATCATGCATCCTAGTTAATTACATTTACACGTCAACATATCAAACCAATGAAATAATTCATAACTTTAACGTATAAGAGTTAGTTTATTTGTTAGAATTCAGATATTTTAGTGCCTCTGTTATAGTCATCGAAATCGTGTTTAAGTGTGAATAGAAATTTTGTTTATGCCAATCGTATAGTTCTCAAAAGTGGTTCACTCACGAGTAATATCTACGCCAGAGAAAACTTTTTCTTTTGTAGTGAAATCCACATTTTATCCCAAACAGTAAAGTTTTGTGATCCTAGTTAGCAAAAAAAATAAATATATATATATATATATATTTTATGATCCATTATTTCAAGAAAATTTAAAGAGCTATATAACACACTCCAAAATGAAATTTGTCAAGAAAAAGCATTATATATACAATAAATGTAAATTGCTTTTCTTTTTTTGTTTTTTTTTAATATATGATATATCCTTCAGGTGACACTAGCTATATAAGCAAGAAGTTGGTGAACATATCAATCAATCATAGCAAATGGACAGCTACATATCATAGATAAATACCATACCATAAGTTTACGTATATCACCCTATATCTGATAATAAAGAGTCGAGGAACATAGCATGTCCCATAACAACCATGCATGCACGACTCGTCTTTCTCATGTACTCACGACTTGTTTAGTTTTGATATATATGGTCTACAACACATGCGTGTATGTTTCATATAATCAATAAATCAATTGTGACCGTAACAAAACAATAATATATAGCGGAAATAGACATATATATCAATATTTCACTCCAAACTAAAAGGAAGAAATTATGATGTGTCTAAAGGTTAATCTCGAAGAATTGTGCATTTTAGAAAATCTCTCTATATACATAATTAATACGTAAATGTATTAGGTTTGCTCTTGTGTTACGTATTAAATTTTTTTAGCTATATACTTTTTGTTTACTAGCAAAATGTTTATAATTAGTTTTGAACCATATGGTAATCTTTCCGGATCCACTACAAGAAAACTGCCCAATTTTCGATGGATGTAAAATCCGTCGGAAAATTCCGACGGATTTTGGACGGATTGGGCTTTTTTAAATTCAGAGAAAAAAAAAAAAAATCCGTCGGAAAATTCCGACGGATTTTTTTTTTTTGAAATACAAATTTTTTTAAAAAAAAATAAAAGGTATTTGTCGAAAATCCGACGGATACGGTATCTGTATACGGTATACGGTTTCTGTATCGGCATACGGTATACGGTATACGTCGCGATATACGGTTTCCGACGTATTTCCGACGGATTTCAGACGGATTTCGATGTCGGCAAAGTTTGTCCGGTATACGGTATACGACACGGTATACGGTATCTGACGTATTTCCGACGGATTTTTGACGGATTTCGATGTCGGCAAACTTTGATTGGTCACCTTATCGTTATCGGTGGCCGAAGGATTGGTGGGGCCAACATGTCGGAGATTGTGAAGGTATTCCGACGGTTTTCCGACGGAAATCAGTTCTATATATTCATTTCACCGTAACACAATTCACATTATCAACAAAACACAAATCCAATTATCTTCAAAATTTAGAAACGATGAGTTCATATTTTCGGTCTTGGATGGACGAGCCAAAGATGGATATGAGCTCGAACTTATTAACGCCCGCATACGCTGCATGTATTTGAGAGTTCATGAATTTACCCAGAAATCAAGATGCAGCCAACAAACTTGTGTCTTACAAGTCACAAGTTTTTTACAGTTTCACAATATAAATCTGCTTCTTGAACTATATGGTCTGTCTTTTTTATTTTTTTTATAACGACTGAACTACACAGTCTGTTTATGGGTTAGACTGTTTGACACTTATAGTAGAAAAGAAAAGAGAAGAAAAATAAATATACTGAGAATACTTAATTTTTTTCCAGTCAGATGGAAAAGAAAATAAAAAAAGGAAGAAAAAAGTACACTCAAAACAGAAGAAAATGGTCTACTACAATTTGTAAATGGAATGCATTTTCTTCCCAATTTTTCTATTTCTCATTTTTCTTTTCTTCTTAATTCTTTTCTGAATTCTTCTCATTTCTTCTAAGTATCACCATTCACACCCTATGTCACTATGTGTGTATTACGATTTACGAACAAAACATATCTGAAATAGTTTTTTTTTTTTTTTGTATGTATTAAAATAGGAAAATTCAGAATTATTCGAGAAAATAATGAAAGCGGCAGAAGAGAGAGAGCTAATTAAATAGGGCCACGTGGATAGACCAAAACTAGTGGATATGACTTTAACCCGCACGTGATGGGTGGCCTCCTTATGTCTTATTTTTGTCGCGCGTGCACACGTGTGAATTCGTGTTGTTTTAATAATCAACTGAGATCATAATAATATTTTTCATTACTGTTGATAGTTAATTTTTTTTTTATGGTTTTGTGTGTAGAATAGTCTGACAATAAAAAATTATGTGAATGGAAAAAAGTAGTTTGAAATAAATTGGTTGTAAATTAATAATATAGATGACAATGTTAGATTTGACAAACAGCTCACTAACTTGTTATGATGGTTGGGATAACACATAACAGTATAAAAAAGTTAAAAATGTTTCAAAAAGAAAAAGGAGGAAATGTGAATATGCTGAAAAACAAAGAAAAGAAGAATGTTTTGTGAGATGCCCAAGAAGATGATAGACTTGCAGCTTTTTGTCTGAAAGACCACACGACATCGTATCAACCACCTTTCACCTCTTTCTGTGCTTTACAATTTTATTTATGGGTTAATTTGTAGAATAACAAAGAAAAAAATTAAAACTAAATAACTAACTAAAAGTGACTAATGTGGCAAATTAATGGCCATTAGATTTAGGGTATTTGGTTACAATTTTAATTATAATTTTTTGGGGGTTATATTTGCTAATTTCCCTTTATTTATTTTTCACGTAGAAGAAAGATTCTTACATTGATCTCAATATTTATTTTAACTTTCCACACGATACGAAGTAAAATGTTATTCATTCATGGGTCCCAATGATATACACATATATATATATATATATATATATATATATATATATATCAACAAAATTAGACCTAACTTCCGATTTCAATAATGCATGCATTTAGAAAGATCCAACAAAAATAGTTAGTTATATATATCAGATGCATAGATCAAGACAAACCATAGTTGCTGTTGTTGCTGTTTGTTGGTCGATCAGTCCAAATTCATCTTTAGCTGTCTAATTATCGAATTTGTCTTTTTATTTTATTTTATAGTTAAAATAAGACCAAGAAAATGATATTTGAAGTACACGAAATATTATTTTAAATTATTCTCCTTATTATTAGTTCTATCTCTGTTTCAATCTTCTTGTTGTTGTTATTGTTATTATTTTATTTTATTTTTCTAAAATGTTGTTGTTGTTATCATTTGCATTTTAACATTTCTTGATTAACCTAACTTTTTCTCTTACTTCAAAAATCTCGAACATTTAATTATAACCCGAGCCAAAATCCTTCTAATCTTTTTATGATGAGTATCCATTAATCAGATTTTTAATATTTCCAAAACGTGATATAATTTCGACTGACCAAGTAAAATTGAAAGTGTTTATAGTAGAAACCAAATTCATAGAGAAATGCATGCATGTCTTGTGTTTTGTGTGAACAATGGCTAATTTTGTTGTCATATCAAACTTCTCTTTATCCATACACTAAATTTAAAAGCAAAATTAGAAGTAGAAATACGTTGATTTGGCTTTTATAAAAACAAATGTACGAAAATATTTTATTACACATGTTTTTAGATTTGACCAAAAAAAAAAAAAAAAAATACACACGTTTTTAGATTTAACATGGGCTTAAAAGTTAAAAGCCCAAAATGTAACCTCAATTATTTTCGTAAAATACTCTAAAAAAAAAAGTATTTCCTTCTTCAGTTATTTTGTTGCTCACGAAACCTATCAATGGCGACAGAGTCACCGAGCTCTGTTCGTAAAGGTACGTCTTTTCGACTATCATTGAAATTCAAAAATTGGGTCGATCAAATAAATGAAATCTATCAATAAATATCAATTCAATTACGAATTTTATTAAAAGAATTTTGATGATTTCTTGTTTTTTGATAATTTTCGAGAGTTTATATTTCTCTGTTACAGTTGTTGTTCATCTTAGAGCTACTGGTGGTGCTCCTATACTCAAACAATCTAAATTCAAGGTTTACTCTCTTTTCCCAAATCAAAATACTTTAGGGTTTGTTTAATCCTATCCTAAAACCAATCTTATCATTTTGATTTTTCTTGATACGGATTTTTAGGTTTATTTTTCTTTTATTGTGAATTTTGTGTGTAACAGATTCCAGGGACTGATAAATTTGCTAAAGTGATTGACTTTTTAAGAAGACAGCTTCATTCTGACTCATTGGTAAAAAACAAAACACAGCTTTTTCTTGTTCTTGTTCTTGTTCATGATCTTTATCTATGTATATGGACCCAAGGCCAGTCCTGAGGGCAAGCGGACAAACCCTATGCTTGCGGCGCTTATATCGATCCTCATATTTTTTTATGACAAATCGGCCTCAAATCATAAATTTTTTTTTAGCTCTAATAGTTAAATCGACCTATTTTTTATTTTTGCTTGCGGTCTATTGAAACTCTGGGCCGGCCCTGTATGGACCGTTTAAGATTTGTGAGAATGCGATAATCGATTAGTGTATTGACATTTTTGCTCATTGTTTGTTAGTTTGTCTACGTGAATAGCGCTTTCTCGCCAAACCCTGACGAATCAGTAAATGATTTGTATAATGTAAGTGTTTGTTTTTAGGTTTGCGCCGATTTGCGTATTGAGAATTTCTATTTCTAGTTTACACTTTTGAAATATCTTCTTGTTGCTTACATAGTGTTGGTTTTGGTATTTGTAGAACTTTGGCTTTGATGGTAAATTGGTGGTTAACTATGCTTTTTCAATGGCATGGGGCTAAAACCGAATACTACTACGGTCTTCTCAAGCCGTGTAAGTACATTCTCTCTTTCTTATTCGGTTTTTGAATGATCTACGAAACTTTGATACCTTGTGGTCTCTCTTTTAACTTCAACTTAGCATTTTGGTTTTTTTTTCAATTATATAAGTTTAACCAAAATGTAATCACATCTTTACAAAAGTGTATATGATCGTATTACTTACCATTAAGCTTTTTTGTTTCAGGTTTGCGCTAGATGATCGCGTTGTCGTAAAGATGTTTATGAAATGAAAGTTGATGATGTACATAATTTAGTAATGTAATTGATATTTTTGTTTACCCTAAATACATGTACATGAAAGACCATATCAACTACGAACAACATTTAAAAGCTCAATTAGCCCTAAAAAAAGGCTTGGTTAAAGAATCTTCGATGCAAATACTCGCGCTAATTTATTAAAACCTTTTCATAATGATGATAACATAATTTGTTTCGGAAAAAAATAAACCTTTTCATAATAATAACATAATTTGGTGTGCAGAACAACGTCTAAAAGCTCAAGTAGCCTAAATAAACCTTCTTAGACACTCATGTCAAGGGTCTCCATTGCAATGGAGAGCCTTGCCATGGGTGGCTAAAAAAAATTTTAATTAAAATTTAATCAAATTTTTGTTTTGATTTTAGACACTTGGATCTTAAGTCTCATAAAAAATCTAATATTAGACACTTTAGTATAATTTAGGAACCACTTTTCCTAAAACTTTTTCTTTTTTTAATGCTTAAGACACTTGCTATAGACACATTAGTGTCTGCATTAGACATGGTCTAACACGTCGAAGAAAAAGAAAAAAAAACTCCGCTACTTTATTAAATCTTTTTTATAAAGATATCATAATTTTTCAAGCCAAAATTTAATTATATACGATATCGAGTACAACAACAAATATTTCCAGGACCAAAGGGACTAGCAATGCATACACCAATTTTTGCCCTTCGACCCATAATCGGTGGGTTCGGTGCACATCGACTTTTACATTCCGCGCTATACCTGCACTCACCTCTGTAAACACACTCTCCATATCCATATTGTTTTCTGTTCAATGCTAATTTTATTACCCAAAAAAAAATCAATACGATCATTAGAAGAATTTCAAGTGAAAAAACGAAATTTATAAATAACAAAAAAAGAGAGAGTATAATTCGAACAATGGGAGACCAATCCTACGGCCGTCTAATGGAATGGTTCACGACGCGATCTACTTAATCACATGATTATTGAATAAGATAGTGATTATTTCTTCTAAACTAAGAAATAAGTTACAGTGTAAAAACATTTTATTTTTGTTTGAATATAATTTAACATTCATTTAAAAAAAAAAAAAGAGAGAGAGAGGGAGAGAGTAGAATAATTAGAAGAATATTTACTCTTTGATTGTGAAGTAAATAAGAGAGAACATGTGATGAGAAGGACAACAAGTTGAAACTTTGATAAAACCATGTCTTTAGTAATCAAGTTGTGTGTGTTTTTTTGGTGTTAAGATTAAAAAAAAATGAAGAACATGCCTATATTTATACAGAATAATCAAATTTCTAATATCGAAACGACTTAAAGTGTTGAGATTTGGTAACGTATAGTCCACCCTATGAAAGCTGAAAGGTATTTAGTAAAGTCGTAAGGAAAAACATTTAAAACTTCCCATGACAAATATGTATGGTCAAAGCAAATGTGAACAAACAGGCAGATTGAGTAATATATAGTAACATCAAATATATGGTCAATGCAGTGACCTAAATTAATCATAAAGTTTGGTCCAACTTTGTATATATGGCGAATGGGATTGAGAAACTCCCTCATCTTTCTTAAAATTTTGGTAATTCAGTTAAGAGTTTAATAACAAATATTTTGTTTTCCTCAAAACTCTCTGAAACCTATCGATACTACTTTTGAGTTTCTAAGCCGAATTTAGGATTCGATTATAATGTACTAAACTATCCATATTATGATATTAATAAAGATAATAAACTTATCATAATTATCCCTTATGAAATGATATAAAACTAAATGTAGAACCGTTCGTCGTAACTAAAATTAAAAAAACTAACACTTGTATGATTCATTTTTGAATTCGAAAAAGATCGATCATTATAAGATTAAAGTTTCCGACTCATTTTTAATTTTAACAGATTTACATTTAGATGGTTAATAACTTAAAATGCAGGTAGATTATAGTTTGTTATAACTTTTTTGATATTATTTATAAACTTAAAAACATAATAAACCGAAAAATTCAACTTTAAGGTTCACCTTATTTGGCCCCTAATCTGTTATTTTCTCTCTCTGAAACTTTCCCGGAAAATTAACTAACTAACAACCATCTCTCAAATTTTTTATTTTTTTCTCTTAGGTCAAAATGTTTTCACGAATCAACACATCGTGACCTCCATTTTCGTTTTCTTTTCGAAATACCGATTCCTCCAAATTCTTTTTTCTTACAAAAATCGATCATTTTTTTTTCCGATTTCTCTCTAAAAAATCGAAAAACCGAGGATCGAAAAAAAACAGAGCAAGCTCTGTTTTTCTTCTATAGATGCAGATTCAATGGGTTTCCTTAATTTCTTCTTCAGATATTCAATTCTCAATATTATGATCCTCTTCTTATTTTTCACAATCATCGTCGAATCACAAGAACCTCCTCTTTTTCCACCACCACCACCACCACCACCACCCCCGCCGCCACCGCCACCACCACCTCCACCTCCTCCTCCTCCACCGCCGCCACCGCCGATTGTCAATCTGACATTCGAACCAAGAAATCCTCCACCAGCTCCAATCACAGAGATAACTAAGCCTCTTTCTTCTCCGCCACCACCTCAACGACCATCTCTTCCGCCACAACCACCACCGCGGCTTCTCCCTCCGCCTCCTCCTCCTCCTCCTCCTCCTCCTCCTCTTTCTCGGGATACGGAGAAACCGAAGAGAGGAGGATTGAACAAAGGGAAGACAGTGGGACTAGTCTTTGTTGGGTTAATACTAATGTTGCAAGTTTTTGTTGTTGGTTTCTTGGTTTTCAAAAGAAAACAACTTCTCAAATTAAAAGACACTCTTTGATTGAAACCATTTCACTAATGCTAATTAGTAGAGTCAAGAAATGTAATCTTGTTTTTTTTGTAGCAATCTCTTGAAATTCTGTTTATGATTTGCACAATCATTGAATATGATTCCATTATTTTTTCATACTTTCTGCAATGTCTCAGAAATCAAGAACCAAGCATAAGCCTTAAGATTAAGAGGCAATATAGCACATTTTTTGATTGTGTAGAAATTGACATTTATGTACAATACAATACCAAGTTTGTTTTTTGTATCTAAAAAAGGACTAGCAACAATACCTTCTCTTCGAAAACCCGATATTCGCTTTTCTTTGTTTTTGCCCTCTTCCGGAATAAGAAGTATACTTTCAACTGTGTTTTGTTGTTGTGGAATCAAATACTTTGGGAAAGGCAGAGATGTCATATGCAAAGTGGTGAATCTAGTGACCCGAGAAAACAAGTACAAGCACGGTGATCACGAGCGCAACGGTGAATATCAAAGCCTGCAGAAAACACAAATTTACAGCTGATTAGTATTTTGTCATTTCGTTTTATTCGAAGATTCATGAGATCCGATAACTCACAGCTATAGCAGAGGCAGCAAGACCAGATCTTTCACGTGGATCTCTACGGTAATAGTTCGTGAAATATAGAAACGTTGCAAAGTACCACGCAAATGGGAAGACGAATCCAAGAAGAAACCTAACATAAACGAATCCGTTTCAGCAGAAAGCATCAAAATCCAAATGCCACAATAATAGATAATGTGTTTACTCACGAGGACCATCCGATTCCAAAACCAAAGCAAGGAAGAGGCTTATAGAAATGTCCCAACTCAGTATCCTCACCATCATTGATTAGTCTATACTTTCCTTTCTTTTGTTCCTCTAAATCTGTTCAACATTCCAAACACATTCATAAAGAACTCAACACTTAACACTCATACACAGATAGATAAACCCCAGATAATGTTATCTCAAGAATCATTAGCACAAACAAAATCAAATACATACAGCTAAGTACAATAAGAAGAGAAATGAGAAAAAAGGTCCATGAACATACTCTCATTCATGGCGAAAGAACCGAAATGGTATAATTTGTTTCGCCAACTAAACTTCCTCTAACCAAGAAACCTGAACACCAATGAGAATTTTTTGAGCAATCTAATACATTTGAAATGCTAAAGGCAGAATTTCTAATGTAAGAAAGACAAAAGCTGAGTCCTTTTATACAGATATTTCAAGAGTAGGCAAAACCAATGTCAAGCAGAGAAACATTACATACAATGAAATATTCAGGAGAAATCTCAGAAACCCTACATTTTCTAATATCCAAAATTGTGATGATTTAGTACAAATGAAGCAAAAAGGTAACGAATTTACATAAACCCTAGAAGTCTTTGAGGATTTTGAGAAGAAAACAATCAAGAAAAACAAAACAAAACAAAATCCTATTGTTCTTGAGAGATATAAAGGTTGAATTTTTTCAGAGTGAAATTAAAAGAGAGAAATCACCAGAAAATTTCGAAAAAGTTCTTCAACGAAAGATCGATAAAGACAGATCAAAGAAGAGATTTTTGCCTGAGAGATTCGCGACCGTAATAGAAGGGAAGAGAGATTCTTGCTTTCGTTGCGAATTTTTTTTTTTTTTTTTTTTTTAAAAGGTTCTTTCTTGTCACATTTACATTTGTTTCTCCACGCATAGCTCAAGAATTTATGGCTTTTGCCACAAAATTATAACGGCTGTAAAAATAAATTGGATAATTTTTTTCTGTAATACATTGGAAACAAAGTGTTAAAATTATAGAAATACGCATAATCTATAAGTTGAATATACAAATCATGAATTTCTTTTACAGAAATAAATGAATAAGGAAATAGCCCTTTAATTTTCAGTGTATTTGACTGTTATTATTATAACACGAGGTTTTGAATGAAACTAGTTTTTTTTTTTTTTTCTTTAAAAAAGAATGGAACTAGTTTCAGACTGAAAATAGAGGATTTTGTATTTTTGTTATGCAATTATGATCAAGAAAAAACTCACAAAATTATGTATCCGGCAAATTGAAACTTATAATTTTTCCCCCCTTTTGAAAGAGGTCATACAACATACAAATACTAAAATTTAAGCTTTTGTTATTCAAATGTAGAAAAAGGTTGGATTTTGTTGTTTGGAAAATTTAAGATATTTGATCACTCAAAACAAATAAATTCCCTTGTATCAACTCAACAAGTACATGGTTATGCACATTTCTCATCTTAAAACAAAGATGAAAAAAACAAAATGTCATATGAGGTTTTACAATTATTTTGATTAACAGAATAAACAAAAGCAATGGGGTTTATTTTACCAATAATCCCCAATTCCCCATGATCTCTCTCAATCAGAACCAGCAAAGAAACCACCCTAAAATCCAGTGTACAGCACAAATGCTGAATTCCCCCATATTTATTCCAAAAACTAAAGAAACGTACCAAACCAAATTGGTACAGAGTGTTCAAAACCAGCCAAACGAGAGATCAGAGACTCTTCTTATGAGCTTTGGTGTTTGCGCGTGGGGTTCTCGCTTTAGAGTAACATAGATTCAGGGTTCTCGATGTACCCTTTGAATGCTTTCAACCATTCAGCTCCAATGGCACCTACAAAAAGAAGAAGATCATGTATTCAATGTTAACCGATGTCACGTTGATGATGAATGAATGATGATTGGAAAAACTGGATTACCGTCTACTACACGATGGTCGCAGCTCAGTGTTATAGGCATGTACGAAGCGAAGTTGAACTCATTTGGACCGTTACCAGGTACAACTCTCTTTTCAGCTGTTTTTTTAAAGATTCAGACACATAACACGAATTTGTTATCGGATTTTTGGGAAGATAGTAGTAGTAACATACATACTGTGTTCTGTAATGAGAGAGCTTACCGGTTCCAACTGCTAGAATGGCGGCTTGAGGTGGATTCACGACTGCACTGAACTGCTTGATTCCGAATGGTCCTCCTAAGTTAGAAACCGTAAATGTTCCTCCCTGACAAAAGAAGGGATTATTATTAGCGCATTTTTTCGAATATATATGACTAGTGAATAAATGAGTGAATTCTCTCACCTCGTAATCTTCGGGCTTCAAGCTGTTCTCTTTTGCCTTTTGAGCTAATAACCGAACTTCTTCTCCAATTGTGGTCAGACCCTTCTTATCCGCATCCTGGAATCAAGAAATTTGAAATAATTCAGAGACCTGAAGTTTGTGCAGGAGTTATTAAGGATAAAAGAATGTTACTGAGTGTTTTTTTGCACACACACCTTCACAACGGGAACATAGAGCCCGTTTTCTGTCTGTACTGCGAGGTTGATGTTCACGTTTTTAAACCTATAGAGAAAGGTTAAAATATTTTGCTAAGCAATCCATATTCAAAAAGTTTGTCGATGTACTTACTGGCGGATGTAATCATCAGTCCATGAACTATTGCACTGTGGAACTTTTCTGAGAGCTAATGCAGCAGCCTTAACAACAAGATCATTGATAGATATCCGTTTCCCACCAGAAGCCTCTTGGAATGAATTGAGCTGATTCCTCAAACTGGATATACAGAAATCGCTTTCTTTACCTTATCTATTCACAGCAGTTCAATATACATCATCTGAAACTTAATACTTACCTCATAAGTTTGTCAACACATGCATCAACGGTTAAGTAATAGTGAGGGATAGTTTGCTTCGAGAATGCCAAACGTGAGGCTGTGACCTGTCAAAATTATAAAGTTAATAGAGGTTTCAGTATCCTTGCACCTACTAAAACTGGCTTAAGAGCCCATTTTCTTTAGGTTTTACCTTTCGTATCTGAGTATGAGGAATGTCAATATAGTCCAAAGCTGGAGGAACCTTTCCATCGGTGACTTTAGATGGCTTCGCAGTAGCTCCTTTACCACCTGCGGCTGAGCCATCGGAAGATGTATTAGAACACAAGGATGGTTAAACAAAGACAAGCAAGGTCTGAAAGAAAAGAAGAGCCAAAGAGTTACTGGTACCTAAGTAATCATCAATATCTGCCTTCACTATCCGTCCATCAGGACCTGATCCATTGATGCTTGAGAGAGGCACCTGACGTTTTTAAAAGGAAGCGAGCAGATGAATTAAGCATGGAGATTATTAAGAACAAAAGAAATTTTTAGAACATTGTGAAAATTAACATTATTGTCTTCAGCTAACTTTCTTGCAAGAGGACTTGCAAAAACACGATCTCCTGTTGGAGGTGCGCTAGGCTTGGAAGTCTTCGGTTCAGGAGGCGATGATGGCTGTTCGACCTTCTCTTCCTTTGGTGGGGCAGGAGCTGGTTCTGCTTCAGGAGGAGTAGCATCGGCAGGGGATGATGGTTTGTAATCTTTAAACTTTCCAATGTCCTCCTCATCTTCAACTGTAATAGCGATTACCTACTCAAAGGCAAACAAAATGTGACATGATTCATTTAGTTTCATGAGAAACCATGATAATACATAACTCTAAAGACTACAGAAACAATAAAATTTTCATACCTCGCCGACTTGAATTTCCTTTTCTCCCTCTGCCCTTACAATCTTGGCGAGATAGCCCTCTTCCATGCATTCCATTTCGACGGTTGCTTTGTCCTAACGAACATAACTTAGTTAGAGTTAAATTCCCAACAATTAAAATAGAAATATGAAGATCAGAACCAATGTAGTTTGACATTACAGTTTCAACTTCGCAGAGTACTTCACCGGGAGCAACTTTATCACCTTCTTTTTTCAGCCACTTGGCAATGTTACCCTGAGAATTGGAAAGAGAGCTTATTAAAACAAAAAGATAAACAGTCATAAGTTTTTTTATCAAGAGGTAAATGAAGGTCCATGCCTCAGTCATTGTTGGCGAAAGAGAAGGCATCCCAATCTCTTGATGAGGAGGAAGATCTGAAACACATTTTCACAAAATTCAAGATAAAATAATCCAATCTAAAGCTCATACCATTAAGCATTCTCAAGATACCCAAATTTTGAAGCACTACACAACTATCTTCAAAGAAGCCTTTCTATTTGCATAATTAGCATATCCAAGGAATGGCGTTTTCTAGGAAATTCATGAAATCTAATATTGCTTAAGTAAAGGCAGACGAATGGCAATGCGGAACAGATTATCCTAAGCTAAATTTAAGTCAGTGAAGAGCACGGTGGAAACTACAAGAGTAAAAAGTGAACAAAAGCGCAGAAAAGAAGAAGAAAAGCTTTAGGATGAATCGGTAACTACCTGAACCCGATGAAAATCCTCTAACTGATGGCATCGAACTGGCATGCAGAAAAAAGTAAGCATAAAGTTAGGAAAAAAAGTTATCTATACAAGCAGGCAAGCTAAGGATAAGGCACATCAGCCACATAGTGTAAGAGAAAGAGATTGAACCATGAAAAGTCTTTTCCAAATATTGTCCTTCCGTTTGCACTGCTTAGTTTTGTATTCGTAGTTGAGAAACTAATAGACACCGGTACCTATATAACCGAATCAACGACTTGGAGATCACACACAAATCCTCTCAATGGGAAGAAACACTGCTCCACAAAATATACAAGGACTTACAGTGCCTGTGCTATATTTAGAAATCCTCTCCATAGGGGAATAACCAAGACGGGCATTGAAAGTATCTGTAAACATTAACAAAACATGATGAAGCAAATACTAACCATAGAACCAACACAAAAGTACAATTTGATAAAATTTCTACCTTACCTTCTCTGTTTAAAGGAGACCGAGTAGTGTTGGAGAAATACCGGACTGTTGCAGAATGTTCACGCCGCAATAAAGTGGAAACATCCTTCAACTATCAAACACACACAAGAACACCAAATTGGCGTTAGATTCACAAATAAGATCATAAAGTTTCTCAATTTAGGAAATGATTGATGAAATTACAACATTTTGCAGATAAACCCACAATTTTCCAATTTGAATCTCGAAAGCAGAAACACAATTTCGTCAAAACCCAATTCCGATACGAAACGAATATGCATACCCACGATCGCTGAAGAACACAAAATGATCGGAGAATCGAGAAAAAAGGTTATTTATACCTTTTTGGAATGATTGATTAGACGTGACGCATAAGCCATTGTTTGTGTTAAGCCGATCCGATTCTCGTTTCTCAACAACGAAGAAGAAGAAGAAGAAGAAGAAGAAGCTTTCAGGTTCCGATGACTGTTAGGGTTTTTAATTTAATTTTACTCTTTTTTTTTTTATTTGTTTTATTTTGTTTTTCTTAGCTTTCTGATTTACCAAAAGACAATTCGAGAATCTGTGATCCAAGCCAGTGACTGGTGAGAGAGACCCAGAGAAGAGAGAGTATCGCTTTGTAATCGTATGGTTGAGATTAAAGTTTGACTTTTTTTTTAATAGGCCTAGATTAAGGCCCATTAAGAGCTTAGAATGGGCCAATGGGCCAATCGAATTGCTATATATTGACGATTTTGCTTTATTATTATTATTATTTTTTTTTTTTCGCTGTTGGAAGCGGGAAATAGAGAAAAGGTTTCGTTCTTCTTCTCCGGCGAGATTCCGATTAGTGTTTTTTTTCTGAAGCGAAGATATAGATACGAGTGTATATATGTATATACGCGTATACGTTATTCAATAATCTCGAATTTGAGGTAAAATCGTGTGAATTTTTTGTTGTGAATGATCGAACATTTATGCTTTTTGCTTCAATTTATTGATATTCAAACCCTAATTTTGTTTCAGTGGCCATGGATCATGGAAATTGTTCTTCAAATCAAATGTCGTAACTGTTGACTCTGGGTTTGTGACCTATTCGATTCTTTTTGAATTGATTCTTTCGATTTCTGCGTTTGACATGTTTTTTTCGCCTCTTTTCCAGATCTACGACGCATACAGAGATGGTTATTGAGGCAATATCAACAATAGATGATGGAAATGGTGTTGAAATCGACGGGATCTTCGAATTTATCAAGGTTAAATCCAATCTTCGAGTCAATAAAATGGTTACAACATAAATATATGGAAGATTAGGATCTGAAAGTTGATTTCACTATATGAAAATACCATTTGAAATGAATACCATTGATTTCACTTAAGAAACTTATTAAAAACCTCCTATGTTCTTTATTCATCATCATGTTTGCTTTGTTTCTCTGTATTGGATTGAATCCTAGTTGCGGTTAATAAATTTCAGGAACGGTATGAAGTACGAGCAAAGTTTATGAAGCGGTTGAAAGATAAGCTAAAGAAACTTGTTACTCAAAGGAAACTAGAAATGGTAATTAGTTTGTTTACTGAAAAAGAACCTATAATATTGGAACTTGCTCATACCAATGCTAGATTTTGAGATATACTATACATCTATTTGTTGCAAATGCAGGTAGGAAACCGCTACAAGATCCTCAATGGTACTGTTACAGAAGCTTAAAATCCAACACATACCTTGAATTTATAAGATTCCAAGAAGCCACAAGATCAACTACCATCAGAAGAAATACTTAAGAAAGTAGATGGATACTTAAAAGTTGTTGCAATAGCAGAACGCATAGAGTTTGAAGCAAAAGTGGCTTTCGAAGTTGCGGATAAAAGCACTCAGTTGTTCAAAGAAAGCACCATGATTTTGCAGTTAGCCAATGAACTCTCTGATCTATGTAATGGTTCCCTCTCAACCACATCATCATCACTCGCCTTTTGGTTTGTGTTTTTTGCAGGTGCTAAAGGCGAAAAGATTTTCCTGCGGTAAAGCTTTTACCATAAGCAGAAACTCCTGGTCTGTAGGAGTCAAGTAAGCTTTGTCCTATTATTTAGTTTGTTTAGTTTGTTTCCCCAAGTCTCGTTTGATTCAGTTGTACTTTGGCTACTTAAAGCCTGCAATCTCTTTCAGTAAAGTATCCAAGTATTCAATTCACTTGTGTCTATTTACAAGTTTATTCTCTGAGTTCAACACTTAAGCAGTTCTGATTAACACAAACAGTGGCTTATGCGTCATGTATAATCAATCATTTCAAAAAGGTATAAATAACCTTTTTTTCTCGATTCTCTGATCATTTTGCATAATTCTTCAGCGATCGTGGGTATGCATATTCGTTTGGTATCGGAATTGGGTTTTGACGAAATTGTGTTTCTGCTTTCGAGATTCAATTGAAATTGTGGGTTTATCTGAAAATGTTGCAATTTCATCAATCATATGCTAAACTGAGAGCCTTTATGATCTTATTTGTGATTAATGGGTCAGTTTTGCTTCTTCTGGGAGATGATTGAGATCTCTAACGCCACTTTGGGGTTTTTTGTGTGTGTGTGTTTGATAGTTGAAGGATGTTTCCACTTTATCGCGGGGTGAGCATGCTGCAACAGTCCGATATTTCTCGAACATTAATCGGTCTCCTCTAAACAGAGAAGGTAAGTAGAAATTTGTGTAATTGTACATTTGTGAGACTATCTGATTGTTGATACAGAATTGCTTTGTTATTGCTTTCAGATACTTTGAATGCCCGTCTTGGTTATTCCCCAGTGGAGAGGACTTCCAAATATAGTACAAGCACTGTAAGTCATTGATTGTTCTATGCAGGCTTTGTAGCAGTGTCTCTTCTCGTTGTATCATGTTAACTAGTTAGCAGAAACCTTTGTGTGGCCTTGATGTCGTTAATTCCTTAATATAGGGACCGGTGTCTATTAGTTTTTCAACTACGAGAACAAAACTAAGCAGTGCGATGGGAACGCCAAGACTTGGAAAAGATTTTCCACGGTTCGTTCTCTTTCTCTTTGCTGCGGATGTGCATTAGCATTAGCTGCTTGTTTGTATAGATACCTTTTTTTGTCCTAACTACAAGCTTATTTTTTTTCTGCATACCAGTTCGATACCATCAGTTAGAGGATTTTCATCGGGTTCAGGTATCCCAGACCTTTACTTTTGTTAAATGCTCTTACATACATCTTCTCCGACTTGAATTTCGCTAAGGAATATCTGTTTTGCATATTACCATTATCATATTTCATGAATTTCCGAGAAAATAAAAGTCATTCCTATGTTAATTATGTAAAGATGGAAAGGTTTCTCCAGCTTTGGACTATGTTGACATTCCGCATACTCCGATACGAAAGGTAAAACCTAAAGAAAATGGGCTCTTAAGCCAGTTTCAGTAGGTGCAAGGATACTGAAACCTCTATTAACTGTATAATTTTGACAGGTCACAGCCTCACGTTTGACATTCTCGAAGCAAACTATCCCTCACTATTACTTAACCGTTGATGCATGTGTTGACAAACTTATGAGGTAAGTATTAAGTTTCAGATGATGTATATTGAACTGGTGTGAATAGATAAGGTAAAGAAAACGATTTCTGTATATCCAGTTTGAGGAGTCAGCTCAATTCACTCCAAGAGGCTTCTGGTGGGAAACGGATATCTATCAATGTTCTTGTTGTTAAAGCTGCTGCATTAGCTCTAAGAAAAGTTCCACAGTGCAATAGTTCATGGACTGATGACTGCATCCGCCAGTAAGTACATGGACAAACTTTTTGAATATGGATTGCTTAGCAAAACATCTTAACCTTTGTCTATAGGTTTAAAAACGTGAACATCAACGTCGCAGTACAGACAGAAAACGGGCTCCATGATCCCGTTGTGAAGGTGTGTGTGCAAAAAAAAAAAACCTCAGTAACTCCTGCACAAACTGAATTATTTCAAATATTCTTGATTCCAGGACGCGGATAAGAAGGGTCTGACCACAATTGGAGAAGAAGTTCGGTTATTAGCTCAAAGAGCAAAAGAGAACAGCTTCAAGCCAGAAGATTACGAGGTGAGAGAAATCATTCATTTGTTCACTAGTCATATATTTTCGAAAAAAATGAGCTAATAATAATCCTTTTTTGTCAGGGAGGAACATTTACGGTTTCTAACTTGGGAGGACCTTCCGGAATCAAGCAGTTCTGTGCAGTCGTGAATCCACCTCAAGCCGCCATTCTAGCAGTTGGAACCAGTAAGCTCTCTCATTACAGAACACAGTATGTATGTTACTACTATCTTCCCAAAAATCCGATAACAAATTGGTGTTATGTGTCTGAATCTTTAAAAAAAAAACAGCTGAAAAGAGAGTTGTCCCTGGTAACAGTCCAAATGAGTTCAACTTCGCTTCGTACATGCCTGTAACACTGAGCTGCGACCATCGTGTATTCGACGGTAATCCAGTTTTCCCAATCATCATTCATTCATTCATCATCAACGTGACATCGGTTAACATTGAATACATGATCTTTTTCTTTTTGTAGGTGCCGTTGGAGCTGAATGGTTGAAAGCATTCAAAGGGTACATCGAGAACCCTGAATCTATGTTACTGTAAATACGAGAATCCCACGTGCAAACGTCAAAGCTCGTAAGAACTAAGAAGAGTCTCTGATCTCTCGTCTCGCTGGTTTTGAACATTCTGTACCAATTCGATTCTTTTGGTTTGGTACGTTTCTTTAGTTTTTTGGAATAAAGAATCGATAAAGTAGACATTGAGCTTTGTTTTTCCAAAAGATATTTAAAAAATTTCCTCACTTTCTACTCCAAATTTTGGACCAATGTACTATGATATTTTTTTTCTTTTTGTCTTAAGATCCTTTTCTTCTTAGCACAAAGGTTATAAAAACAATATGTTTAAAAGTTATTATAATACAAGTTACCAATATTGCAAGTTACCAAAAAGCTCTTCAAGCTAATAATGTGAACAAAAAAAGCGAAGTTAACATAAAGCCTTTATTAAATCAATGGTATTGTTTGACCATTAAAATGTTGGAGCAAAATCTTTGAGGTAATTATTGCTAAAGAAAATAGATGGCTACCTAAAAGTTGTAGCAGTAGCACAACACATAGAGTTTGAAGCAAAAGAGGCATTCGAAGTTGCGGATAGAAGCACTCAGTTGTTCAAAGAAAGCACCATGATTTTGCAGTTAGCCAATGAACTCTTTGATCTATGTAATGTTCACTCACCTCTAAACCACATCATCATCAATTATCATCATCACTCGCCTTTTGCTTGGTTGGTCACAGGCGCTAAAGGCGAAAAGATTTTACTGCGGTAAAGCTTTTACCATATGGCCTAGTCCAATGTAGATGTATTCGAGGATCGGTTCTTTGATGATAGTTTTTGGCTTTTGAGTAAAAAGAGAGTATAGAACATTTTGCACTTGTTTTTAGGTTAAACATTTCTGATTGTAAAGGTAAATTAAAGCGTTTAGTCTCTTTGTTAATACATGATTTTGTATTTGCTTCTTTGAGACTAGTCCTGGGCATAAAACCCGAACCCGAAGACCCGAACCGAACCCGACCCGAAAAAACCCGAACCGAAATTTTCAAATACCCTAATGGGTCCTAAACACTTATACCCGAATGGACCCGACCCGAACTGAGACCCGAACTTGTACCCGAATACCCGAAACATAAAATAAAATTGAGTCCTTTTATAGAATTTTAGTCATTTTTCTGGTTTTTTTTAGAAAAATTTGTATAAAAAATAACTAAAACATAGTAAATCCAATTTTTTTTTTTTAAAGTATTTTTTTACCTTAATGGGTCCTATTTTAAAACTCAGACCCGACCCGAACCCGAACCGAAATTTTCAAATACCCTAATGGGTCCTAAACTCCTATACCCGAACCCGAATGGACCCGAACCGAACCCGACCCGAGACCTGAATGCCCAGGACTATTTGAGACCATGGGAGAGTGTTATTAATGGTGTAAGCCTTTTAAACGGTCGAGAATTAGTTTCAGTTTTGATCATAATGGGCTTTAATGTAGGTTTAATGCCCATTAAAAGAGACTTCTGACACCTATAAATTACGAAATTTGTTGATAGAAGAGAAATAAAAAATAAAAAAAATTAGAAAAGCGGGAATACTGGAATTAGGTTATTTCTTCTTCTCCGACGAAGGAGACGACTGATTTTAGTAAGAAGTTAGGGTTAAGAGGATTTTGATTCGAAGAATTGTTTAAGAGATGGTTAGTTATCGGAAGAATCGATGGACGGCGGAGGAAGAAGAAACACTTCTCGCCGGAATTGATAAATACGGTACCGGAAAATGGATGGATATCAAAGAAGATCCTCTGTTCGCTGATCAGCTTGTTGATCGTACTAACATCGATCTCAAGGTATATCGGAATTCGCCCAAAGAAGATCTCGATTTGAGTTTTTATTCATGTGGATGAATTGAAATTTGGCTTTTTAATGTATAGGATAAATGGCGTAATTTGAAGAATAAGGAGAAATCAGTGAATCAGAGAGTCAATTCTCATGTAAACGCTTCTTCGTATGTTGTTAAGAATGAGCCTTCTTCAAGTAGCTCATCAGATATGAGCTATGATTCTAGGTTTGTTACGTTTTGGTTCTTGAATTGGGAATGTTTATTTTGATTTTCTGTATTGTTCTTGAGGTTTAATCGGTTGTTTCTCCTTTACCTTATGTTTAGGATTGATGCTATTGTTTTGGAGACTATAGGATCAATCAGTGATGAATACGGCTCTGATCTCAATCAGACTCTCTGCGATATCGAGGTTAGTGTGATACGATAATTCCACGAGTTTGTTATCTCAATTTCTTGCTAAAAGCTAAGTTTTGGACATGAATCGAGTCGATAGATTGTTAATTTTGTTCTGAAGTGATTCAATTAGGTTGGTAACTTATAAGGTTGTATTTGTAGTGTGAGTAGTTTACCTACCACACACCATTTGAATTCCATTACAAACCGAATGTCGAAAATCAGACCTCGGAAACATTCTTAGCGTAGTTTTTATTCTACCTTGCATAATTTGCTCATCGTCACCAATAATGCTGCTTTATGTTGCCTTCTCTTGGTATCTTGTAGCTTTGTATACTTTTTATATTTATGTTCAATCCACGATAACGTAGTTCAGAACATGATTTACACTGTTCCAAGTAGGAAGTTAACTCTTTGTGGTTGATTTAATTGCAGGAACGATACGAAATACCACGGAATTTTAAGAAGGTTCTGAGTGAGAGCCTTGGGATCCTAGTTTCTCAAGGAAAACTCGAAAAGGTAACTGTATTCTTTACATAACGAGAATCAGTTCCGGCATGATCATACTAAATGTTAAATTGGAAATTTCAGGTACGAAATCGCTACAAGATCTCAGACTTTGAAAACAAATTGTTCCGAGTAGCAGCAGAAGAAGCAGCAACAAGACTTGCAGAGGCAAACAACAAAGGGATAATAGCATCAGAGGCAATCAAAGAAGTGAAACAAATCAAAAAGTTGGCAAAAGAAAGCCAAATGATGCTTCACATATCAATGGATATTCATGAACAATGTAACCTCACTAAACTAGATGACACATCATCATTATTATCATCATCATAATCATTGTCTTTGGTTTGGTTTCTTGTAGGTGCTCTTGGCGAAAAGGTTTTTCTCAAGCACCAGTTTATTTGATTAACCAAGGAGATGAGCGTTATTTTCTGATCTGGTTTAATTTTCAAGAACCGGTTTAGGTGATTTCGTTTTGGCTTTTACTATAATCATAGTTCTCTTCTTTCTTAGACAAATCTTTATTCTTTGTAGTGGAAAACTAAAACACTAATACGTATTAAGGATTATTATGGTTTTTTTTTCTTTTCTTATAATAAATGACGTGTTTTTGAATCTTGAATATGCTTTGTTACGTCATAAAGCATCAAAAGATTGCTGCAAACTAGAAAGTAAAGCTTTTCACAAATCAAAATTTGTTTTTTTTGTTAGATTAGTGTATAAACTAATCATATTTCCACTTGAGTACAACATTTTTGAGTCAACAATTGGTATTAGGAGAAAGGAAAGTAGTGGTAAAATTGGAATTTTTTCTGCTCTCTCTTCTCTTCCATCAGTTGAGATCCGATTTCGGGAGATTTGTTCAAGCTCTCTTAACACTTTTACTCTCAAGTTTTTTGGGTTCTCCTTCAACAACTCAATCTCCAGGTTCGGACATATCTGCTTCTCTATTGTCTTTTTTATGCGATTTGCTTTTTAGAGAATCGATTAGACCTTCTCTAGTATTAGTCTATGGATTTGATTTGGATTTCTTATAATCTGTCAAATTTGAATCATATGCTGTTTAATCTGTGATTTTTGTTTCATGGGTCATCGTTGGAATAATCAATTAGTGGTTGAAACTTATCAAATCCCTAGTTTTTGTCTCGATTTGATGACAAGTTTCGATTTTGAAAGATGGGTTAGCTTCACTTTATGTTGTTATGTGATTTTGATGGAGTGATACAAACTCACGCTTGCAATACTAACAAAAAAAAATTAAATAATTAACAATCTAACCAAAATAAGCTTAGTGGCTTAATGTAATATGTTAAAATTAGGATAAATTGTTAGATTTTAAATTATAGTTTTTTTTGTGTTAAAGAAAATTGTTTGGTAGGGAAAAACCCTAAATCTAAACCCGAATACGAGCACCTGACCCGTAACCAGATCCATTTCTTCTTCCCACACAGAGCAGTTTCACGATGAGCACGGAGAAGGAAGACTCTTCACCAGTAAAGAGGCGCGTGACTTGCACCAAATGCTTCGACGCTCTTTGGTTCTGCTACTGTAAGTCTTGTTCGATTCCATTCTCTGATTCATCCTTAGAAACTATCTCAACGACACTAGAAGCCTTTAGTTAATCCAAGTTTTAGCCTTACATTTAGAAAAAAAGGGAAGCCTCTGTGTTTGTAAAAACTCTGAAACCATTTTCCACAATGTATGTTTTGTTGAAGGGATGTCTAGATGGTCCAACAAAACCGATGGGACTGGAAACGATTTTGGTAAATAAATTGGAATAGAAGTAATATTTTCTTGATTACACAATCAGGATATTCGAAAAATATTTCGCCTTTTAGGAAAAAATAGCTTACCCACCAAACCCCCTTAGGAGTATATCTGTTTAAAATTTTATGTATCTGCTGTTTATTTTGCAATCACTCCTCCTGTAACGTTGTGTTTCGGTTCCATTGATCTCGAGATTATCTCTTTGCAGCACCATTTTATCAAATGCAGCAGTATTACCGGGTTGGAAAACTTGATGATTGTACTCGGAAGTTCTCTGATCTCTTTGATTGTCTTTCATTGAAGACAAAAAAAGCTTCTGAAGCCGAGGTTTGTATATTCCTTCATCTTCATTACTCTTGTATGCTCAAGAATAGTATCGGTTGTTTCAATCATGATTCAAAATTGGTTGTACCTAGTTCATCCTTGATGTCATGCTCAATATTACTCTAAAGATTGATGCAGTTCCCTCTGTTAATAATTGTCGGTTATGTTCCAATATATTTTAAGCTTTGACAAATTGCAGAAAATCCTCGACAGAAAAGATATAGCCAATGCGGCTAAACATATCTGGGTTATGCAAATACATGAAGAAGCTTCAAGGCATTGGAATGAAACTTATGGGCATTTGGCATTTGGATGATCCAAAAGGAAACTCGATTCTCTACTGGACATTTTTACTTGCAAGAAACTTGATTTTCCGCTAGAGATTATTGTGCCAGATAGAGAAGGATTTTGTCATCAATTTTTCATCAACATTTTTGAGGTAATAAGTTATGCGCCCCAAGCTCCAAAAGAAGTTAACCAAGGAGATGAGCGTTACTTTCTGGTCTGGTTTCATTTTCAAGAACCGGTTTAGGTGATTTCATTTTGCCTTTTACTATAATCATAGTTCAGTTCTGTTCTTTTCTTTCTAGACAAATCTTTATTCTTTGTAGTGGAAAACTAAAACACTAATACGTATTTAGAATTTTTCTTATAATAAATGACGTGTTTTTGAGTCATAAAGCATCAAAAGGTTGCTGGAAACTAAAAAAAGTAAGCTTTTCACAAACCAAAATTTGTTTTTTTTTTGGTTTAGTATATAAATAAACTAATCATATTTCCACTTGAATACAACATTTTTGAGTCATCTAAAAGATAAAAACAATTGGAATTAGGAGAAAGGAAAAGGAAAGGGTTACATTATTGTTTGTTTTTATTTTTTTTTCGCTTATAATAAATGATGTGTCTTTGAGTCTTGAATATGCTTTGTCACGTCCAGAACCGTGCCAAGATTTAAAGAGATCCCAGGGGAACTAAAAAATGGGGTCTTTTCAATAATGTTTTTAAAGATAGTTTTAAATCATAAAATTAATTAATTGAAAAAATGATAAATAAAGTCTAAAACCAAAAAAAAAAAATCTAAAATGTTTCTAAAAAGAGAAATATGGCAAAAATAAATGATTTTTCTATGAACTTTTTGATCAAACTGATTCAACAAATTGCCAAACCAACTTTTTTTCTATATTTATGATAGCCAAGTTATTCAACCTTTCTTATAAAATAGGTTTAATTATTTAGCAAAATTAAAAAAACACATGAAACAATGAGTAATATTAATATAATGGGAACACTAAATGAGCAGTTGGTGTTTGTATAACAAAATCAAAATCGATATAAAAATTAGAAACACAATCGATAGAAAATTTAGAAACAAAATCACACCAATAACATAATATAATTAATAGGAAGAATTTATTTGAAATACAAAATACAAAAAGATTGGACGAAAAAAACACGTGAAATCAAAATCTGACGAAGACTAACACATAAAAGAAGAATTTAGAATTAGAGTTTTAATAATTAAACAATAATACTAGGAAAAACACAAATAATAACAATGAAAGAAAATTTTATATGAAAAATTTGGAGTTTCAAATTCAGGTGAGGATATTATGGTAGACTAATCAAATTTTGTATAACCACTATACTATAACTAATATTTAGAAAATCGGGGCCCTAAAATTTCTTTATTTTTTGATGATCCTAGGCGAATACTTTTTTCCTAAGCCTATAGGCACGGCTCTCGTTACGTCATAAAGCATCAAAAGGTTGCTGGAAACTGGAAAGTAAGCTTTTCCCAAACCAAAATTTGTTTTTTTTTTTTGGTTTAGTGTGTAAATAAACTAATCATATTTCCACTTGAATACAACATTTTTGAGTCATCTAAAAGACAATACTATCTATTAAGAATTAGGAGAAAGGAAAAAAGTAAAGGGTAAAATCGGAAAATCCTAAATGGGAAAGAAGAACAATTCCTAAGAGGAAAACCCTAAAGCGAGAGAAATAAAAGGGCACTATAAAAAAACTTGTTAACACGTTTGCTTCAGTCTCTCTCTCTCTCTACCTCAATTTTATCGTTTTATCTCTCTCCCATCGGTTCAGATCCGATTTCGGGAGATTTGTTTAAGCTCTCTCAACACTTTTACTCTCAAGCTTTTTCGGTTCTCCTTCAACAACTCAATCTCCAGGTTCGGACATATCTGCTTTTTTTTTTTTTTAATGTTTTTATGCGATTTGTAGCTTTTTTAGAGAATCGATTAGATCTGATGTTGTTTAATCTGTGATTTTGTTTCATGGGTCATCGTTGGAATCATCGATTAGTGGTTGAAACTTATCAAATCCCTAAATTTATTTCTCGATTTGATAAAAAGTTTCGATTTTGAAAGATGGGTTAGCTTCGCTTTATGTTGTTATGTGATTTCATGGAGAGATAATTGATTTTTGAATGGTATCTATGTTAATTAGATGAACCATAAGGTTATGTCTCTCCTAACATTAATATTAATCAGATTTTAATGCTTGTATTCCTCTCTAACATGGATTTTCAAGTTTAGCTTATCTGTTACAATCTTACTTGTTTTGTGTTTTCTCAGGATTGGTTTGTTCATTATCTATGCGTGTTTTTTTTGTTATGTCTAAAAGGTTATGTTTTTGTTTTGTTTGGTTGTTGTAGTCATGGCAGGAGCGGCACCAGAAGGTTCACAGTTTGATGCTCGTCAATTTGACCAGAAGATGAATGAAGCGTAAGTTCTTAAATATACTTGTGTCTACTCTCACTCTGTTTACTAATGTTAATTGTCTACTGCGGTGTAGACTCGAGGGACAAGACGAGTTCTTCACTTCGTATGATGAAGTTCATGAGAGCTTTGATGCTATGGGTCTGCAAGAGAACCTTCTCAGGGGTATCTATGCTTATGGTAAGTGAAACTTATTTAACCCTGTGTGTTTGTTAGGGTTACTCGTTCGTTTGTGCGTACTGACCGGATTTGATTGGTTTTGTTTAGGTTTTGAGAAGCCATCTGCGATTCAGCAAAGAGGTATTGTACCCTTTTGCAAGGGCCTTGATGTGATCCAGCAAGCTCAGTCCGGTACTGGAAAGACTGCGACTTTCTGCTCTGGTGTCTTGCAGCAGCTTGACTTCACCCTTGTTCAGTGCCAAGCTCTGGTTTTGGCTCCGACTAGGGAGCTTGCTCAGCAGATTGAGAAGGTCATGCGTGCTCTCGGTGATTACCTTGGTGTCAAGGTTCACGCTTGTGTTGGTGGAACCAGTGTTCGTGAGGATCAGCGTATTCTCCAAGCTGGTGTTCATGTTGTGGTTGGAACTCCTGGTCGTGTCTTTGACATGCTTCGAAGACAGTCTCTTCGTCCTGACTACATCAAGATGTTTGTTCTTGATGAAGCTGATGAAATGCTCTCCCGTGGTTTCAAGGACCAGGTTCGTCTATGTTTTTACCAAGTTTTGGTGATTCTTTATGCTTTTACGGTTTAATATACTCTGATCTTAACTTTGTTGTGAATGTTCAGATCTACGACATCTTCCAGCTTCTTCCACCGAAGATCCAGGTCGGAGTTTTCTCTGCGACAATGCCACCAGAAGCTCTCGAGATCACGAGGAAGTTCATGAGCAAGCCGGTGAGAATCTTGGTGAAGCGTGACGAGCTCACACTCGAGGGTATCAAGCAGTTCTACGTGAACGTTGAGAAGGAAGAGTGGAAGCTTGAGACTCTCTGTGACCTTTACGAGACTCTAGCCATCACTCAGAGTGTCATCTTCGTCAACACTCGTCGTAAGGTCGACTGGCTCACAGACAAAATGAGAAGCCGTGACCACACTGTCTCAGCAACACACGGAGACATGGACCAGAACACAAGAGACATCATCATGAGGGAATTCAGGTCTGGTTCTTCCCGTGTTCTCATCACTACCGATCTCTTGGCTCGTGGTATCGATGTGCAGCAAGTCTCTCTGGTCATCAACTTTGACTTACCAACTCAGCCTGAGAACTACCTTCACCGTATCGGAAGAAGTGGAAGGTTTGGAAGGAAAGGTGTGGCGATTAACTTTGTGACTCGTGACGACGAGAGAATGCTGTTTGATATTCAGAAATTCTACAATGTGGTTGTTGAGGAGCTTCCATCAAACGTTGCTGATTTGCTTTGAAGAAGAAGGAGAAGAAGAGAAGAAAGCTACTTGTGTTTGCAGGAGAAGAAGAAGAGAAAGCTACTTGTTTTGCAGGTTTCTTGTTTGATTTTTGACCCATCTTTCTCATAAATCGTTTTCTAGTATTTACCAAACTCTTTCGAACGTACGTCTCTTCTGACTATTTTTCTTTTTGATTTTATGCAATATTTATTTTCAATCTCTTGTCAGTTCAACAAATCTTTCTTTGTTTAAGTCTCACTCATGTCATATACATAGGGTTTGGTAGTAACAAGTAATTAGAAGTATCCACATGCGATTCTATCTTGTTTTTATTGGTCGAAGTAACCGTAAGGTCATGTGCTCTTTAAAGTAGTAATATTACACACAGCTCGTAAAAATGCATGAGTAGTAAACTTCTTTAGCACTTCTTTTAAATTTAAGATGGTTAAATCACTCTAAACCACATCAAATAGTAGAAATATTTTAGTTTATACCTTAGATACATTTCATTTATTATTCGGTAATTTAGCAAAAACTTAAAGATTAACCCCTTTTAACATTTTTTAAAAAAGTTAAAAAATGAATTTATGATATGAATTTAGTAAACTTCTTTAGAGTCTTTTTTTAAACTAAAGATAGTTAAAACTTTCTATACCATATCAAATAATAAAAATAATTTCATTTCAACATTATATACATTTCATTTGTTTTCCCGTAATTTTTCAAAAAACTCAAAAGTTAACCCTTAAATATGGTTGAATCACTCTATACTACATCAAATAATAATAATAATTTTATTTCTACCTTAGATTGATTTCATTTATTTTTCAGTAATTTTGCAAAAACTCAAAGGTTAACCCCTTTGAGTTTTCACATGTTTTTAAAAAGTTGTAAATTTATAATTTGAATTTAGTACTTCTTTTGAGCTTCTTTACAAACTAAACATGGTTGAATCACTCTATACCACATCAAATTAATCTTAGATACATTTCATTCATTTAGCGGTAATTTTGCAAAAACTCAAAGGTTAAAATTACCAAAAAATAAATGAAATGTGTCTAAGATTGAAATAAAATTATTTTTATTATTTGATGTGGTATAAAAAGATTCAACCATCTTTAGTTTAAAAGAAGACTCAAAAAAGCTTACTAAACTCATATTATAAATTTACAGTTTCCCTTATGTAGAGCCTAAATATGCTTGAATCACTCTATACCACATCGAATAATAATAATAATATTATTTCTACCATAAACTGATTTCATTTATTTTTCGGTAATTTTACAAAAACTCAAAAGTTAACCCCTTTGAGTTTTCACTTTTTTTTAAAAAACTGGAAATTTATAATATGAGTTTAGTAAGCTTCTTTAGAGTCCCCTTTCAAACTAAAGATGGTTGAATCTCTCTATACCACATCAAATTATTTAATTTCAATCTTAGATACATTTCATTCATTTTTCGGTAATTTTGCAAAAACTCAAAGGTTAACTAACCCCTTTGAGTTTTGGAAATTTTTTTAAAAAACTGTAAATTTATAATATGAGTTTAGTAAGCTTCTTTTGAGTCTTCTTTCAAACTAAAGATGGTTGAATCTCTCTATACCACATCAAATAATAAAAATAATTTCATTTCAATCTTAGATACATTTCATTTATTTTTTGGTAATTTTGCAAAAACTCAAAAGGGTATATTTATGATTTGAGTTTAGTAACCTTATGTCGAGCCTAAATATGCTTGAATCACTCTATACCACATCGAATAATAATAATAATAATTTTATTTCTACCATAAATTGATTTCAATTATTTTTCAGTAATTTAAAAAAAACTCAAAGGTTAACCACTTTGAGTTTTCACATTTTTTTAAAAAACTGTAAATTTATAATATGAGTTTAGTAAGCTTCTTTAGAGTCTCCTTTCAAACTATAGATGGTTGAATCTCTCTATACCACATCAACTTATTTAATTTCAATCTTAGATACATTTCATTCATTTTTCGGTAATTTTGCAAAAACACAAAGGTTAACCCCTTTGAGTTTTAGAATTTTTTTTAAAAAACTGTAAATTTATAATATGAGTTTAGTAAGCTTATTTTGAGTCTTCTTTCAAACTAAAGATGGTTGAATCTCTCTACACCACATCAAATAATAAAAATAATTTCATTTCAATCTTAGATACATTTCATTTATTTTTTGGTAATTTTGCAAAAACTCAAAGCCTAAATATGGTTGAATCACTCTATACCACATCAAATAATAATAATAATTTTATTTCTACCTTAGATTGATTTCATTTATTTTTCGGTAATTTTGCAAAAACTCATTTTAAATTTATAATTTGAATTTAGTAAACTTCTTTTGAAATTCTTTACAAACTAAACATGGTTGAATCACTCTATCCCACATCAAATTATTTAATTTCAGTCTTAGATACATTTCATTCATTTTTCGGTAATTTTGCAAAAATCAAAGGTTAACCCCTTTGAGTTTTGGAATTTTTTTAAAAAAACTGTAAATTTATAATATGAGTTTAGTAAGCTTCTTTTAAGTCTTCTTTTAAACTAAAGATGGTTGAATCTCTCTATACCACATCAAATAATAAAAATAATTTCATTTCAATCTTAGATACATTTCATTTATTTTTTGGCAATTTTGCAAAAACTCAAAGGGGTATATTTATGATTTGAGTTTAGTAACCTTATGTAGAGCCTAAATATGGTTGAATCACTATATACCACATTAAAAAAGCTGTAAATTTATAATATGTTTTTAGTAAGCTTCTTTTGAGTCTTCTTTCAAACTAAAGATGGTTGAATCTCTCTATACCACATCAAATAATAAAAATAATTTCATTTAATCTTAGATACATTTCATTTATTTTTTGGTAGTTTTGCAAAAACTCAAAGGGGTATATTTATGATTTGAGTTTAGTAACCTTATGTAGAGCATGCTTGAATCACTCTATACCACATTGAATAATAATAATAATTTTATTTCTACCATATATTGATTTCATTTATTTTTCGGTAATTTTGCAAAAACTCAAAGGTTAACCCCTTTGAGTTTTCACATTTTTTAAAAAAACTGTAAATTTATAACATGAGTTTAGTAAGCTTCTTTAGAGTCTCCATTCAAAATGAAGATGGTTGAATCTCTCTATACCACATCAAATTATTTAATTTCAATCTTAGATACATTTTATTCATTTTTCGGTAATTTTGCAAAAACTCAAAGGTTAACCTCTTTGAGTTTTGGAATTTTAAAAACAAAACTGTAAATTTATAATATGAGTTTAGTAAGCTTCTTTTGAGTCTTATTTCAAACTAAAGATGGTTGAATCTCTCTATACCACATCAAATAATAAAAATAATTTCATTTAAATCTTAGATACATTTCATTTATTTTTTGCCAATTTTGCAAAAACTCAAAGGGGTATATTTATGATTTGAGTTTAGTAACCTTATGTAGAGCCTAAATATGGTTGAATCACTATATGCCACATAAAATAATGATAATAATTTTATTTCTACCTTAGATTGATTTCATTTATTTTTTGGTAATTTTGCAAAAACTCAAAGGTTAACCCTTTTGAGTTTTCACATGTTTTTAAAAAGTTTTAAATTTATAATTTGAATTTAGTAAACTTCTTTTGAAATTCTTTACAAACTAAACATTTTTGAATCACTCTATACCACATCAAATTATTTAATTTCAATCTTAGATACATTTCATTCATTTTTCGGTAATTTTGCAAAAACTCAAAAGTTAACCCCTTTGAGTTTTGGAATTTTTTTAAAAAATCTGTAAAATTTATAATATGAGTTTAGTAAGCTTATTTTGAGTCTTCTTTAAAACTAAAGGTGGTTGAATCTCTCTATACCACATCAAATAATAAAAATAATTTCATTTCAATATTAGATACATCTCATTTATTTTTTTGGCAATTTTGCAAAAACTCAAAGGGGTATATTTATGATTTGAGTTTAGTAACCTTATGTAGAGCCTAAATATGGTTGAATCACTCTATACCACATCAAATAATAATAATAATAATTTTATTTCTACCTTAGATTGATTTCATTTATTTTTCGGTAATTTTGCAAAAACTCAAAGGTTAACCCCTTTGAGTTTTCACATGTTTTTAAAATGTTTTAAATTTATAATTTGAATTTAGTAAACTTCTTTTGAAATTATTTACAAACTAAACATGGTTGAATCACTCTATACCACATCAAATTATTTAATTTCAATCTTAGATACATTTCATTCATTTTTCGGTAATTTTGCAAAAACTCAAAGGTTAACCCCTTTGAGTTTTCACTTTTTAAAAAACAATTTGTAAATTTATAATATGAGTTTAGTGAGCTTCTTCATAGTCTCCTTTCAAACTAAAGATGGTTAAATCTCTCTATAGCATATCAAATTATTTCATTTCAACTTAGATACATTTCATTCATTTTTCGGTAATTTTGCAAAAACTCAAAGGTTAACCCTTTTAAGTTTTGGAATTTTTTTTAAAAAATTGTAAATTTATAATATGAGTTTAGTAAGCTTCTTTTGAGTCTTCTTTCAAACTAAAGATGGTTGAATCTCTCTATACCACATCAAATAATAAAAATAATTTCATTTAATCTTAGATACATTTCATTTATTTTTTGGTAGTTTTGCAAAACCTCAAAGGGGTATATTTATGATTTGAGTTTAGTAACCTTATGTAGAGCATGCTTTAATCACTCTATACCATATTGAATAATAATAATAATTTTATTTCTACCATATATTGATTTCATTTATTTTTCGGTAATTTTGCAAAAACTCAAAGGTTAACCCCTTTGAGTTTTCACATTTTTTAAAAAAACTGTAAATTTATAACATGAGTTTAGTAAGCTTCTTTAGAGTCTCTTTTCAAACTGAAGATGGTTGAATCTCTCTATACCACATCAAATTATTTAATTTCAATCTTAGATACATTTCATTCATTTTTCGGTAATTTTGCAAAAACTCAAAGGTTAACCTCTTTGAGTTTTGGAATTTTTTAAAAAAAACTGTAAATTTATAATATGAGTTTAGTAAGCTTCTTTTGAGTCTTATTTCAAACTAAAGATGGTTGAATCTCTCTATACCACATCAAATAATAAAAATAATTTCATTTCAATCTTAGATACATTTCATTTATTTTTTGCCAATTTTGCAAAAACTCAAAGGGGTATATTTATGATTTGAGTTTAGTAACCTTATGTAGAGCCTAAATATGGTTGAATCACTATATACCACATCAAATAATGATAATAATTTTATTTCTACCTTAGATTGATTTCATTTATTTTTCGGTAATTTTGCAAAAACTCAAAGGTTAACCCCTTTGAATTTTCACATGTTTTTAAAACGTTGAAAATTTATAATTTGAATTTAGTAAACTTCTTTTGAGCTTCTTTACAATCTAAACATGGTTGAATCACTCTATACCACATCAAATTATTTAATTTCAATCTTAGATACATTTCATTCATTTTTAGGTAATTTTGCAAAAACTCAGAGGTTAACCTCTTTGAGTTTTGGAATTTTTTTTTAAAAAACAGTAAATTTATAATATGAGTTTGGTAAGCTTCTTTTGAGTCTTCTTTCAAACTAAAGATGGTTGAATCTCTCTATACCACATTTTTTAATAATAATAATTTCATTTCAATCTTAGATACATTTCATTTATTTTTTGGTAATTTTGCAAAACCTCAAGGGGGTATATTTATGATTTGAGTTTAGTAACCTTATGTTGAGCCTAAATATGGTTGAATCACTCTATACCACATCAAATAATAATTATAATTTTATTTCTTTTTCGGTAAAGGTTAACGCCTTTGAGTTTTCACACTACAAGAAAACATGCGATATTCCGACGGCCTAAACCGTCTCATTTCCATCGGAATTGGCCTTTTTCCGACGGTAGTCCGACGGAATAGGTCCATCGGTTCTATCACGTCGAAAATTAAAATCCGTCGGCATTCCGTCGCCCACTTGCGACGGCTTTCAGATGGAAAACGGATAGCCGGATTCCGTCGACTTCCGGCGAGTACCGACGGTGTCGGACTTCCGGCGAGTACCGACGGAGTTCCGACGGTACAATAATACCGAGGGAATTCCGAAGATTTTCGGGTTTTTTTTTCAAAAATTAAATAATTAAACAATTTAAAATAAATAAATTATAATATAACATTTAAAAATTAAAAAAAAAACTGATTAAATTTAAATTGTTTTAAAAGTATTTTTAAGTTTTACAATAAATATTAAAACGTCAAAAGGCCTATTCCGGCCTACGGGAACTAAAGAAGTCGTTCATCTTCTGTTCCATAGCTCGAAATCGTTCCTCCGCCTCCGCCTTATCTCTCGCTCTCGCTTCCTCGACCTCCTTCTTATCTGCCTCTCTCGCTTGCTCCACTGCCCTAAGCCGCTTGGTCAGCTCTCGGTTTTCTGCCTCCAATCTGCTACCACCGCTATAACGAACCGACGAAACGGACGAGCAACTATTTTCAGGGAGGCCGAAAGCACGGCCTCTGGTCTTGGGAGTCGCCTACGATAAAAAAGAAATTAAATCTTAGAACTTAGGTGTATTAAAAGTTAATTTGAAATTTGTTTAAAAGTGACACGGTTACTAACCTCGTAGGTGAACTCGTTGATCTTCTCGTATGGAACTTCGGTGGGCGCCGGAGTTCCTTCCTCGCTCGGTTGCGATTAGAGGTACTGCTCCCCGAGCCTCTCCATGGTCTCCACGATTTCACGAGCAATGGGATCTTGAATGTCACCGGTCTTCTTGTTGGTGTGCGCAGCTTTGAGCAATGCAAGATTCGAAGGAAACGCACCGGTCTCCTGAAACTGTTAACATATAAAATTTTGTTAGCGAATTTTTAAAAATTATGAATTACTTAAATATTTACCATTTTGTTTGCAAGTGAAGCCTTGCTCGTTGCTCCGAGGTTGTGGGTCGCTTTTCCCTTCCCCTTCCGGTCGCTATTGCGGTTAGTTGAGTTTCTCTCTGAGGTCGCCCGAGTTGCTTCATGTTCCCAATGTGCAACTAGTCCATCCCAACATGCGTCTTTATGTTTCATAACCTGAGGCACCTTCCCGGTTTTGTACCTCGCATCTTTCCACTCGTTCATCTTCAACGAGTACTTTCTCGCAGCCTTTTCGTCGAATCTCTTTCGGACCAACGAAGTGAGCGGTGGGTCCCATATAAAATCTTGCTGCAAAAACACCACAATCTCGCATTAGTAATTAAAATGTGAGTCATATAGGAAATATATTTTAAACTTATAAAATAAAATCATACCGCAAATTGTCGGAACTAAATGTCCCGGTCCTCCACTGGCATATCGTGGTATGTGGGATACGGTCTAGTTACCAAGGAATTCATCATTCCGTTGATAGAACCCGTAATCCCGTTTCCCGAGTATTGGAACCTAATAAAATATTTAGTTTAGTTAAATATTTTACTAAAATAATTTTATCCAATAGAAATTTAAATAAGACTTACCAGGTCGTGTTAGGTGGCGTGTCTGGATCTAGACGAGTCAACCTATCACGTCCGGATTGCGAGACAAACTGCTCGATGGTCATGGATGTGGGAGCTGAGAAGGCTTCAGGCGGTGGCTGAGACATGTGTGGGGTCTCTAAGTCGAGAGAACTGTCGGGGATATGTGTCTCACTCCCACTCCGACCTCCCCTACTGGAAGTCCCACCTCCTCTAGAATGATGATATCGCGGATAGGTCTTACGATTTCCAAAATACTAAGAGTTTGAGATTTCGGGATTTATGGAATATAGAATTTATAGGATTTTGAGATTTTGCGATTTAGTTATTTGGAAATTTCGGATTTAGGGATATAAGGATATTCGAAATTAGGGAAATTTTGGATTTAGGAATTAGGAAATTTCGGATTTAGGGATATAAGGATATTAATGTTAATAAATTTTGAAATTTGAAGGATTTAAGGGTAAAAATTGTTAAAGTTATAAATTTATAAATTTTTTAATTTTTAAATTTAAAGGATTTAAACATTTGAAGTTTTAAATTTATTATTTTTAAATAGGTTTAAAATTTTAAAGGTTTAAATTTTTTTATAAATGTTATACAATTTTTAAATTTGAAGGATTTAAAGGTATATATTGTTAAAGTAATAAATTTTTAAAATTATAAATTTAAAGAATTTAAAGTTTTAAATTTTATTATTTTTAAATAAGTTTAAAATTTGAAAGGTTTAAATTGTTTTATTAATGTTATAAAATTTATAAATTTGAAGGATTTAAAGGTTGAAATTATAAAAGTAATAAAATTTTAAAATTTTAAATTTAAAGGATTTAAAGTTTTAAATTTTATTATTTTTAAAAAGGTTTAAAATTTTAAAGGTTTAAATTGTTTTATTAATGTTATAAAAATTATTAATTTGAAGGATTTAAAGGTTTAAATTGTTAAAGTAATAAATTATTAAAATTTTAAATTGACAGAAACCAAAGTTCATGGATTTAGGTTTTGTTGGCAAATTGACATTTATAATTTGACAAAATTTATTAATGTTAATAAATTTTTAAATTTGAAGGATTTAAAGGATTTAAAGTTTTAAATTTTAGTATTTTTAAATAGGTTTAAAATTTTAAAGGTTTAAATAGTTTTATTAATGTTTATAAATTTTTAAATTTGAAGGATAAAGGTTTCAATTGTTAAAGTTAGATATTTTTAAATTTTTAACTTTTAAAATTAAAAGAATTTAAAGGATTTAAAGTTTTAAATTTTATTATTTTTAAATAGGTTTAAAATTAAATTCTTTTATTAATTTTATAAATTTTTTAAATTTTATACAGGATATTTAGAAATATACAATTTTATCAAGAACAATTTTTTTATTTGAAAAAAAAAACATTTATGAAGAACAAATTTTTTTTTTTTTAAGAACAAACTTTAAAATCATCACAAACTTACATAGATTTGTTGAATTCGTGAAGGAGGGTGTGAATTGGGATGATTCCGGCGGTTTGTATGGATTTTCCGGCGGTTGAATGCGAAATCCGGCGGTGAAAGGTTTTTCTTTTTTCGTTTTCTACGTTTTGGTATCGGGAAGAAGAAGAGACTGAGGGATTACACGGCTGGAAACAGGCGGTTAGTCGGCAATGGATCGGCGGCGACAACGGATCGGTGGAGAAAAAAAAAATTGCAGATCTGTCTTCGGGGAAGACGAAGACTGTGGATTTAATAGAGTGTCCAACGGCATTCAGACGGAATTCCGACGGCTTCTAAAAACTCCGACGGTAATTCCGACGGTTTTCCCGCTTTGACAATGATAACGAAGTTGTTTGGCGGCAAGTCAAATTAGGGTTTCCGTCGGTAGTCCGTCGGAAAAAAAGACGGAATTCCGACGGAAATTGTTTAAAAGAATAAATAGTTTATTTTTTTAATATTTTTCCGCCGAAATAAATTGTTTATTTCATAAATTTTTAGAGTTTGAGATTACGGGATTTATGGAATATGGAATTTATAGGAATTTGGGATTTTGACATTTTGCGGAATATAGAGATTAAATGAATTTAGTTTTCGGATATTTTGTTATTTAGGGACATGGGAAATTAAGATTTTTGTAATAAATGAATTTATTGAATTTGCGATTATGTGGTTTTGTGATTTATGGACTTTGTGATTTTCGACGGATTTCCCGCTTTGACGATGATCCCGAAGTTGTTTGGAGGCAAGTCAAATTAGAGTGTTCGTCGGTACTCCGTCGGCAATAGTGACGGTATACCGACGAAAATTATTATAAAATAATAAATTGTTTATTTTGTAAATATTTATTAATCTAATTATTTAATAAAATTCACAAACCGTCGGAAGGCCATCGGTAATTAAGACAGAAGTCCGACGGATGTTGATTTTTAATTCAGATTTTTAATAAATTTGGTAATACAATAAAATTACCGTCGGAACACCGTCTGGATTTAAGACGGAATTCCGACGGGTTTTTAATTTTATTACAAATTTTTAATAAAGTTGGTAATACAATAAAATTACCGTCGGAACACCGTCTGTATTTAAGACGGAATTCCGACGGTTTTTTTTTAAAAAATTCATATTTTAAATTTTTCCACTAGTAACAAATACTTCAAATAAAATTCCGTGGAAAATGTGAACGATTTAGAGATTTATTAAAAGCAAGACAACGTAGATAGAACTTGTGAACTTGTGGCTCTTCGATTGGCAGAACGATTGACGGCAATTTTGATTTGGTGATTTGGTGATTCCGTGGACAATGTTAACAATTAAAATTGGCTTTATTCATAAATCTTACATTACACATACAATATAAATTTATATACCAAAATAGTAAATATTAATTACACCTAACTCGTACAATAGATAGTAGAAAATTATGTAACATTAAACGCTGATAAACTCGTACAATAGATACAAGGAAATTTTTAACATAAAACAACATAAAGACGTAATCATAACAATATTCTTAATAATGGACGAGTTAGATATTTATTCTTCATCGGAGTCTGGAACTGTTTCATATTCGTACCCAGTAGTTCTTTCATCTTCCTCCTCGATCGTGCATACTTCCGTTGGCTGGTATTCAGCAATCATCGTATTAGGACCGATTATCTGTTTGAAAACTGAATTTAGTTAACCATTCCCAAAAATATTTATAAACGTATGGTGTATGTACCTTAACAATGTTCCGCTTTGTGATGTTTAGGTACTTTGGGTTCCTATCAAAATGGCAAACGGTAACATTCTTCAGGATGACCACCGCACCTACAGCAGTCGTGAGTCTGTACTCGTCATTCTTGAAGATGTTATGGTGCATGGTTCCCTCGATTATTCCCGACGGATCTTTTAAGGTTACAAGCAGATCTCCCTGGTCATTGGGGGTCAAACTAGAGAGCATAGCCACAATCTAATAATTAAATAGAATATGCTTGTCAGATAAATTGTTTCTCAAAATGTTAATAAAATTGGACGAAAACATAAACCTTTTTTATTTTCAAAAATTGTGAATGCGGGGATTGAATTTCTGCAACCTGGGTCCAGAATGGTGTGGTCCTATTGCGATAAGAACCTACATTTATGAATGATAGATTTTGTATTTGTCAGCTACAATCATTATATAACAATATATTGCAAAAGTAACAACGGTAATTATATATATATATATATATATACCTTCACGGATTATGTAATCAATAGTAGAAGTCCACCCAGGGCTACTAAAATCCTGGTGGGCTTGTGGTGCCTCGTTAATGACCTCATAAATAAAATCTTGTGTTTGGCGAGTTTGAGAACTTTCACCTCGCACCACCCTTGCATCATGAGCCCTCTTGCGAGAAATTCCTCGCCTTACGACTTGGCCAGGTCCCGGTATTTCGGGCGTTTGGTTCAGGGATCGTTGCGTTGGGTGGAGTGAAATTGTTGGTTGAGCATCTATGACATTTAAGTTATTGTAAGGAGGGCTTGAAGGAAGAAGAGTTGTGTTTGGAGTGTTTAGACCAGGGGCTTGGTTTTGCATATAGTAATTCCATAGATCTTTGTTAGCCAATACGCAATTGAATATTTTTGTGTTATGATTTTGTGTTCAAATTTTGTTTTGAAGGAATGAGAAAATGTGCATACATATATGTACAACGGATATCTGTCGGATTTCCGTCGGAAAACCGTCAAAACACTCCGATATAACACCCCACCTATCCCTTCGGCCACTGCAGACGATTTATTAACCACACAAAGTTTGCCGACATCTAAACCGTCAGAATTCCGTCGGACATCCGTTACATAATTTCGAGGACATAGCTCCGTCGGAAATCCATCAGTACAGCTGACCAATCAAACTTTGCCGACATCGTGTAGTCTGAACTCCGTGGGTAATACGGACGGATTACAGACGGAATACCGACGGTTTATACATATAACTTCTACTATAAATACACCTGATGGAGTGTATATCTTCTACACCTCTCTATAACACAAAAAATGTCTTCTAACTCTCCTAATGACGACACAAAAACAACATCTGAGGGTAATTTTTTTTATATTCCAAAATACTCGTGGGAAACCCCTGGTCATTGCGACGAATTCACTGAAGAGATTCCCACTTACTCGTGGGAATTTGATACGTGCTCACCAATCCATAAAGAAGATTCCACATCAACAATAGTGCCTGACAGCCATTGCTCGCCAAACATCCACCACATTTACGAGAGGCAGCCACAATGTCCTGATCATAACCGGGTTATCGAAGCCGAACAACCATGTCAATGGATGGAAAAGTCAGATACTGACGGTGGAAGTACTTCAAACGTATGTAAGGATAAGTACTATGGTTATGATTTCGCCCAAAGCCCAGAAAAGCCAAACTTAAATTTAGATGTTGATGCAATCAAAAGTGAATTGTGCGACGGATTTATAGATTCTCCACCAAAGGAGCATTACTATGATTTCAAATTCGCCAAAAGCCCAGCCAAGCCAAACATAAATCTAGATGTTGATGCAATCAAAAGCGAATTGTGCGACGGATTTGTAGATTCTCCACAAAAGAAAAAAAAGGAAAAGAACATCAGTAAATGGTTCTAACAAATGGTAAGTTCGGGGTGGAAACCGAGAGATGATTGTAAAATGAGGAGTTTATTATCATGTACTTGTACCATAACCGTTGTGTGTTAAATATTTCCAAGTCTCTAATGTACCTGTTTAAGAATGTGTTTTAAATTTTATGTTTCATTAAATGTTATGTTTTATTGGAGTTGCAATACCAATATTTTTCGTCAATTAGTCATCGAACATGACTATATATATATACTATTAAATAATATGATATACAAGGGATGAAGTCTGATTCTTCTGAATCTCCTGATCTAGTTTCACTAGGGATGAAGTCTGAATCACACAACATTCATAAGCACACATTTATTCATAAATTATTAATCTTAATCTTCTGGTCCACTTTCACTAGGGATGGAGTCTGAATCGTCGTCAAATTTGTCATGTGTTTCCTCTTCGTCCGAATGCACTAGATCATCCCCGATATGTGTGACATCAATGACAAGGTCAATGTTATCCATCTCCTCAACATGTGACATTGGTATACTTCTCGATGGTTGTAGAGCTTCTTGTTCTGGAACTCCATATATTTTTCCTCTCGGGTTAATTGGAGTTACTGTGATCCAAGGATCAGTACGATAGGCAACTCGAGGATATGGAATGTAGCAAACCTATTAATAAAGAGTGGATATTGTTAATATACATGAACAACAAACCTTAAGTATGAGTATGTAGGTAAACATATTATTGTATTCATACCTGGTCTGCTTGAGACGCAAGGATAAATGGATCGTAATACTGTAGTTTCCGGCTTGAATTTATCGAAATAACACCATGAGGGTCAACTCGAACCCCTTGACCATCGGTTGGGTCATACCAATTGCACATAAACAGAATGCACCTCAAGTCCAACATTCGTGGATAGTGGATTTCCAAGATTTCTTTTAAAATTCCATAGTACATGGTTTCACCTGATTGCGCCGAAATACCATAGTCCGAAGTTGACCGTTGGCGTCCTTCCTCACGGATCCTGAACGCATATCCCCTAGTGCAAAACTTAGGATATGAAGTCGCGGTGCTGCGTAAACCATGAACAAACTCCACTAACCATGACGGGAGTGATTGACCACTTGCTATACTATCGGAAACCTAAAAATGATAGAAGTAAGAAATAAGTAACATATGAACGTGAAAACCTGGAAAAGTATGAGTAATTAATTATATTACACTTACATAACATTTCAACCACCCCTCAAATTCTTCATCTTTCAAGACAGCAAGTTCGGCATCTGTCTTATCATAATGGTAATCACGTGCGAAAGACATGTAGATCCTGTAACATAACAGTCGTTAGTAGATAAAGGCAAATAATTCCATAAATTTATTATAATAACTGATATACCTTTCGTACTCCAAAATTTCGTCACAGTTTCTGAGGATATACGTATGCAAATGTGTGACCTCTTGGGCTGATAGTTTGCGTTTCTTTTCTTTTCCACTTGCTCGACCAACTTGGGCAAACAAATCAGGAACAACCACGGCATAGACTGCTTTCTCACCTCTATCATCATGTCGGGCAAGACGTCTCGCCTTAGTGCGAACTGCCGATGGAAAGTAATATTCGGCAAAGTGTGAGACTTCCTCGTTTAAGCTTTTTGCGACAATAGATCCCTCAACCTTGCTCAAATTTTTAACCTTTTTCTTCAGGTGGAACATGTAACGCTCGAACGGATACATCCGTCGGTATTGAACAGGGCCTCCTAACGCTGCTTCTCGTGGGAGGTGAATAGGAAGGTGTTCCATAACGTCAAAAAAAGACGGTGGAAATATCTTCTCAAGATTACAAAGGAGAGCCGGGATATTGGCCTCCAAGTTACGTATCCCGTGGACGGTAAGCGTTCTTGAACATAAATCTCGGAAGAATGCACCAACTCCTATAAACAAAAATTAAACAAGTTAGTACATATATATATATAGTAATATTATGGTAGTAAGAAACTAATGGGAGTAAGAAATATACCTCCAGTGGATAGGTTCTGGAAGAAGATATGCAAATACAAATGGAAGAAGACGCTACATCACGACATGACAATCATGACTCTTCATTCCTTTAAACTTGCCTTCCGTCGAATCCACGCAATTACGTAAATTAGATGCGTAGCCGTCTGGAAATTTGACAAATTTTTTGAACCATTCAAAAAATACTTCTTTCTGCCCAGCGTCTAACCGGTAAGCAGGCATTGGCAATCTACCGTTTGAAATATGAAGAGATGACCTCGAACAAATCAATGGCAAGTCAAATCTAGACTTCCAGTTGTCTTTGGTTTTTCCTGGGACTTTTAATATGGTGTTCATGATGTTGTCAACGAAATTCTTTTCAACATGCATGAAATCTAGATTATGCCGCAACAGATGGTCTTTCCAGTAAGGCAAATCCCAGAAAATACTTTTCTTGTGCCAATTGTGATATTCCCCACAACCGTCGACGCGGTGATGGTCATTACCCCCACATTCAGGAGTTCGCTCGGCACCAAAATCACGTAATTGTTCCAATATGCTGCGACCATCTATCTCCGAAGGTGGACCATATAACACTTGTAGATTCTTCCTGAAATGTCTTTTAGACCGACGATATGGATGATATGCCGTTAAAAAACACCTGTGACAATCAAACCATGAAGTCTTCCTTCCGTGCTGCAGTTGGAATGCTGTATTATTGTCTTGGCAATAAGGACAAGCCAATCTTCCATGCGTTGTCCATCCAGATAACATACCATACGCTAGAAAATCACTTATGGTCCACAAAAGAATCGCACGCATGTTCAAAATTCTGCTTGACTGAAACATCATAAGCCTCAACACCGTGCTCCCACAACATCTGCAACTCACAGATCAATGGTTGGAGGAATATATCGAGCGACCGTCTTGGATGATCTGGCCCGGGAACTAGAATTGAGAGAAACAGGAACTCTCGCCGCATGCACATAGATGGAGGCAAATTGTAAGGTGTTACGATGACCGGCCACAACGAATATTTTCTTCCATGCTTGCCAAACGGGTTGAAACCATCAGTGGATAAGCCTATGTATACATTCCGTCGTTCATATGCAAAATCTGGATATACGGATTGGAAGTGTTTCCACGCTTCCGCGTCAGAAGGATGCATGATATCTCCATCTTGACTATGCTCTGCATGCCATCTCATAGCCTTAGCTGTGCGCTTTGATTCGTACAACCTCTCCGTTAAGGGTAAATACTACATCCGTTTGAATGAAATCTTCACCCTGCCACTTGTGTCCTGGAACCGGGGTTTCTGGCAAAATTTACATTTGTTCTGGTTCTCGTCTTCTCTCCAGTATATCATACAGTTGTCGATGCACACATTTATAACCTGGTAGGGCAAACCAAGACCGGCGACAAGTTTTTGGATCTCGTAGTATGATCATGGGGCCAGATTATCTTCTGGCAAAACATCTTTCACGAACTCGGCGAATGCATCAACACATTCTTCGGACAACTTATAATCAGTCTTCAGGTTCATCATCCTACAAGCAGAAGATAGCGGTGAATGACCATCCCTACAACCGTTGTATAGTAGTTGCTTTGATGCGTCTAACATATCGAAAAACCTTCGAGATTCTAAATTAGGTTCTTCAACCCTATCACCTTCATGATACCCACCCGACTGCAAATTCTCTTTAAACGCATCGTCAACCATCGCAACCGTACTTACCCCAACATCTACTTCTGCTGTAGGTTCTCCTACGCTAGACGGAAAATAAGGTTCATTGCTACTGGTACTACCATATTCATAATTCCTTTCTCCATGTAAATACCAAACCTTATATCCCGCCCTAAATCCATATCTATATAAGTGGTTCCAAACAGTCGGAACCGCAACACTAATTCTATTACAGCAATTAGAACAAGGACATATGATATTCTGACCTTTGTTGGCCGCCTCTTGATTTCTAGGTAATTGCATGAACTCGCAAATACCTTGAGCGTATTCGGTCGTTAATAAGTTCGACCTCTCTTCCATCATTGCCTCGTCCATCCATGACCGAAAATATGAACTCATCTTTATAATTTTGTTTGGTACTCGAAATTTTGTTATGATGGAATAACGAATTCTGCAAACTTACGTAGAACGGATTTCCGTTGAAAATCCGTCGGAATTCCGTCAATACCTCCGACATAACACCCCACCAATCCCATCATCCATCGTAGACGATATGGGAACCACTCAAACTTTGCCGACATCGGAAACCGTCGGAATGCCGTCCGCCCGTAAACGCTGACCAATCAAACTTTGCCGACGTCGGAAAGTCCAAATTCCGTCGGAATACCGTCGGAATGTAACGACATCTCGTATCCGTCTGTCTTCCGTCGGTTATTGCCGACGGTATTCCAACGGAAAGCTGAGAGAGTGGATTTCCGTCGGTATACCGTCTGAAAATGTGACGGAATTCCGACGGAAAACCTCTGCGTCAGCATTCCGTTGGAATACCGTCGGAACTATCCGACGGATTTCCGAGGGCACGAAATTTTCGTCGGAAATAAGCCTGTTTTCTTGTAGTGTCACTTTTTTGAAAAAAACTGTAAATTTATAATATGAGTTTAGTAAGCTTCTTTAGAGTTTCCTTTCAAACTAAAGATGGTTGAATCACTCTATACCACATCAAATTATTTAATTTCAATCTTAGATACATTTCATTCATTTTTCGGTAATTTTGCAAAAACTCAAAGGTGTTTAACCCCTTTGAATTTCGGAATTTTTGAAAAAAAAATTTTAATTTATAATATGAGTTTAGTAAGCTTCTTTTGAATGTTCTTTCAAACTAAAGATGGTTGAATCTCTCTATACCACATCAAATAATAAAAATAATTTCATTTCAATCTTAGATATATTTCATTTATTTTTTGGTAATTTTGCAAAAACTCAAAGGGGTATATTTATGATTTGAGTTTAGTAACCTTATGTAGAGCCTAAATATGGTTGAATCACTCTTATACCACATCAAATAATAATAATAATTTTATTTCTACCTTAGACTGATTTCATTTATTTTTCGGTAATTTTGCGAAAACTCAAAGGTTAACCCCTTTGAGTTTTCACATGTTTTTAAAAAGTTGTAAATTTATAATTTGAATTTAGTAAACTTTTTTTGAGATTCTTTACAAACTAAACATGGTTGAATCACTCTATACCACATCAAATTATTTAATTTCAATCTTAGATACATTTCATTCATTTTTCGGTAATTTTGCAAAAACTCAAAGGTTAACCCCTTTGAGTTTTAGAATTTTTTAAAAGAAGTTATAAATTTATGATATGAGTTTAATAAACTTCTTTAGACTTTTCTTTCAAACTAAAGATGGTTGAATCACTCAATACCACATAAAATAATAAAAACAATTGTTTTTAACATTAGATACATTTCAATTATTTTTCGGTAATTTTGCAAAACCTCATTGGTTAACTTCTTTGAGTTTTGACATTATTATAAAAAGTTACAAATTTCTGATTTTGTTATAAATCCATTTACGTGGATGACCATTAGAAGATTTTATTCTCTTAGGATCTTCTAGTATATTCTAAATGCTCTAGGATATGCTTTAGTATATTTGGTCTTATCCTAACTAATTGTACACTATATATATAGTCTCATTTTTATGGAATAAAGTCAACACAATTCTCATTCTCTCTTCTCATTCTTAACACGTTATCAGCACGATAGTTTCTACCTAGTTAAATTAAAAAATATATATATATCGCCGATCACTTCCATTTTTTTTCATCGCTCAACCGATCTAAAACCAAGGTAAGTCAACCTATCATATTCTTATCAAGTTTTCGTTCACAGATCTAATAATAATATGTAGATCGGTCTCTTTTCATTTACTTTATCAATCACTCTCATATGCATCTGTTCATTATAAGTAAATTAAAATATTAATAAATCTATTGAATCTGCTTCGTCTTATACTTAATATATTTAGTTTATTATATACATGAGATTTGTGATTCAATACCATACCTCGTCTGATTGTTTATTCTGTTTCATTATGCATATCGTTAATCATTTTTGTCTCATTTAATATATTTGTTTTATATGAATTAACGTAACTAAAACTTTGATATTATAGATCTACTGTTTTTATGAGACATGTGATTCGATGGCATATTTGTGTATTGATCCAGTGATGCTCACGAAACATATATATGCATATTGTTTATTTTATTGAATCATATGGTTGTTATTATGTTTAAATTATTTGTAGTCTGCTTTTATCGCAAATTTATTATAAACCAGATTTTCCACATGATTCTTATTCATGTTTATATGTTGATTTATGTATATTGAATCTTTTATTGATCTCATATAAACGAAATTTATGTGTATAATTATGACATATCCAGAAGATTATGTTATACTTAAAAAGCTACAAGCTATTCGGAAAATTCATAAAGAATAATAATAAAAAAAGTATAATCACCAGAAGTGATATTACTAGTTTCAGTTGTGAATGGTTATATCTAAGACTTGAAGTCTTACTTCAACTTTAAGACAAAGTTATCACATATGGTTTGGTTCGGCAAATTCTTCATACCGAAGATATTGTTATTGTCTCATCAAACCATAATGAATTAATCGATCGTGTAGCATCATATTATGAGGTGATATTCAAATTAAGCTTTGATTCTTAATCTGGCTTTTAAATCGAAAATAGAAAAGCACACTAAGCCAAAAAAAAAAAATGGCTATAAAGATGACCTTAAATGGTCAAGAGAAAGGTCATCATGTTTCTTTCAAGAAATTGAATTTCCCACCAGAAGTGAGAAAAAAAGAGGATAAGAAATAAGAAGATATTTCTACTAGTACATCATATTGAAACCTCCAGAAGAGCAAATATATTATTGTATATAGGAACACAAATAATTGACGTGTTATCTCAAAGGCTAAAATACTGAGATATTGATAATATTTTGTTAGTAATGCTCCATTCCCTGAAGCGAATGTGATACCATAAACTAAGAAAGAAAAAGACCACGCCAATGATAGTTTTTGAGAAACTTGATATAAAATCAGTCACATAGATATGAATGTGGTCAATGCCAAGATCGGGATTGAAGAGTTTCAATCAAAATCTCATTATATCACCAGAAGTGAGAAAATAGAGAGATGGTAATAAGAATATGAAATAAAATAGTAAGAATACAATACAAGGAAGCATAAATCTTACTGAATGATCCAAAAGAAAAGAAGACGTGAATGCTCTAGAAGAGCAAGTCGAGATCATTGTCTAAGTGAATTTAATTCAAATACTTGATACATTAAATTCTCGTAAGTCTCAAAAGTTAGAAGGATCTAAATACATAATTCAAGTAGAATATGCTAATGATTCTAAAAATGAGATTCAGATTCGAGATTGATAAACCTACACTGTTATCATCTCGAGGGGGAGAGTTAAAGAATCTCATATACTATAATAAGTGAAACATCCTGAAGATTATGATCTCACTAAAATTGAGATTGATGGATTCTTCATCATATAAATCTATGGGATTTTGGGACAAATCATGTTAAATATAATCTTATGTAGGAAAGTCTCATGTAGATAAAAATCTTACATGACTTATGTCTGGCTAATTTTGGTCAATTCCCTGAAGTGAATATGATATCTTACATATAAAAGAAATATATTATAAAATGTCGAGGAAGTGGCTACTAAAGTTATTGCTTTAGTTTTCGTTCTCCAAAAGGTCCCTTCACTTACTTTGGATTTTCCAGAAAGTAATTTCGATAATAATATCCCTTCAAGGAAGGGAGTGATTAACAATGAAAGTAAACCAAAAGTTTACCAAGAATAAAAGTAAACGAGAAGTTTACCAAGAATAAAAGTAAACCAAAAGTTTACCAAGAATGTAGACATTTGGCTTAACCGGATTGGTCATCCTGGTTTAATAATGATGCGAGAAATTGATGTGGACATTCCGTGGAGAACTAGAAGATTCTTCCTAATAATTTATCATAGGTTTTGCTCAGAAACAATATGAGAATGTGACTTTTACTGGTCAAAAATAATTTGGACTTCGTTTATTCAAGAGTATATACAAGGAGATGATTATGGGTTCACCACCCACTATGTGATATTTATATACCATATGGTTATAATTGCTTCGATTCCATTCAAGTATTGACGCATCGAATAGAAGGTCACATTTATCTTTGTTATAAACCCGCAACCTTGAGTTTGCAAGGTTACTTTCTTGATCAAATTATAAGAGTATTCTAGAATCTATGTTTGAAGTCTGACTATGACATGTCCATTGGGATAAGTGTTGAACATCATGAAGTTTATGTTCATACACAAAAATGGTTACTACCATTGATTTGCATCAAGCCAATGAATAGATAGTTTTCCCCATCATTATTGGTTTAGGGTCAGAAACCAAATGAAAAGTCTTTGAGTATGAAAAGTGCTCCACCACAATGTTATAAGATTGGACCTCAAAGGAGGATAAGAAAATATGTTGGAAGTGAAAGATAATTAAGAGTCATCCCCGAAGGATTTACACAAGGCTCGATTTTCAGACTGGCATCTTAATGAGTCAGTTTTTCCAACATTAGGGGATAAAGTAAACAGCTGGATAAAGAGATAAGTAAGAATGAATTATCAATGATCCTCAAATTAAGAATATAAAATCTAAAGGATAATTCATTTACATAGCTTAGCGTATTAATTGCCAGACGCTATTGCTGACCCAAATAGAGTGATGAAATCACCTATACCAGCTATATATGTTTTAATTATAATATATGTCCCATAAAGACAATATCAAACTGCTAGTGAGTCTAAAGATCGCATGAAGCGTGATAGACATGTTTGGTTCCAAATATAAGAATCTTCATGAAATTAAAAAAGCATAAATTAAGAACGACCTAATCGAAGAAAGAAAGATTCTTAATCAATCTCCAGAAGAGAATGAATGGTTTCTAGAAGAGACATAAACATGACAAATGAAAAATGAAAAATTCAAGTACTTGAGAATGAAAAGATCTAGCTAGTTATGTCATGTATGGAATATAATGGAACCAAAAAGCAAATCGACGTCGTAATATTTTGCATGCTATGTAAGCAGTTGACTTTAAGAGTAAGAAAGAGGATCATAAGAAAAGTCTATTGAAAAGTGTACACAAAGTAATGATTGGCCAAAATGAAAAGAATAATATATATATATATATATATTTTATAATCTTTTGGAGATAAATATTTGGACCAATAGTCCATGCACTAGAAGTGTAAATCCAGTAGAAGATAAACGAGTCTTTGTATAAAAGAATAATGAAATTATGAGATAATCAGAAAAGACAAAGAATGTATTATGAAAAAAATATTCTCTTGTGGTGGATGCAGTTATCTTTTGACATCTTATAAGTTTGGCAATAAGAGATGAAACACTGGATCATGGCATTGATATGCAATCCTTGAAGGATATAAAAATGGAAGATATAATCCGTAAAAAATTAATGATATTAGAGTTATGGTCATTGAAGGATTACTGATATCAGAAATATGTTCCCGGGAACTCCACTCGATCGAATGAAAACAATATCCTGGGGTATAACCATCGAAATGTCTTTCCATGTAATCCATTAAAAGATATTTGATCAAATGGATTCTTGATTTGAACATCGTTGAAACTCCGACAGAGTTATTATATGATGATAATCTACAATAGAAAACCACTGTATAATGATATTTATATGAAAGTCCAAGAAGGATTTAAACTGCCAAAAGCAGCAGAATCTAATTCTCAAGAACATTACTACATAAAGTTAAATAGCTCTCTTCATGGATAGAAATATCAGAGTGTATGTAGTATAATGTTCTTAGTGAGCATTTCCTAAGAAAAGGGCTATAAGAATGATAATATTAGCCAATGCATATTTATAAGGAGATGTAGGAAAAGATTTGTTATATTGATGGTTTGAACAACGTTAGAACTCCTGAAGAGATTTATATACAGTGAAATATTTGAAACATGATTTGAGAAGAAAGATCTTGAAAAGACAATATCATCTCAAGATGACTCAAATTGAACATTTAGCGAGAACGAAGTTGTATTGATTATATTAAAAGATCCTGCAGATTTTATATATCAACGCTCACATATACTTGGTCCCGAAGTACCATACTTAAACTGATGTTTAAGAGATTTATCAATTTCTTTCATGATTGAAAGATGAGTTGTTGTATGATAAGAATGAAATGATGTTATAGACCAGAAGTCTAATGATCTAAGAGAAAATATGATAATCATACGATTTTATTCATTAATGATATGTTTCTAATAATTTCAAAAGAGATAGTATATATGATCGGAATTCATCTCCAGAAGAATATGTTTTCAAGGAGAAGAAATATAATGAATGATATGCGTGGATGTACTCTTTTCCCTTATCATAGTTTTTATCCCATTGGGTTTTTCTATGAAAGGTTTTTAACGAGACATCAAATAACACGCTAATGATAGATATTTAAAGATGAATATTATCATTTCAATGATATGTGAACATTTATCAACCTCTCAAATGAATCTCTGACTTAAATGATATTGGGAGAAACAAAGAGAATGATCAAGATGGATCATCTAAAAGACCCATGAGTTGCAGAAGAATGGCGATGTACACGTTCTACAGATTCGTTCAAGCGAAACTTTGGCGGGCTTATTTTCCAAGACATTTCCAACTGCTACATTGAAGAAACAAGTTCATCATTTGGATGCGTCATCCCAAAGATCTCAAGTTCTGCATTCATCAGGGGGAGTAAATACGCGTTGCACTCTTTTTCCCTTAACTATGGTTTTTCCCATTGGGTTTTCCTGGTAAGGTTTTTAATGAGGCAGCACCTTATGCGTATTAGGAGCATTTTAAGATAATGGACATCCAATGGGGAGTGTTATAAATCCATTTATGTGGATGACCATTAGAAGATTTTATTCTCTTAGGATCTTCTAGTATATTCTAAATGCTCTAGGATATGCTTTAGCATATTTGGTCTTATCCTAACTACTTGTACACTATATATATAGTCTCATTCTTATGGAATAAAGTCAACACAATTCTCATTCTCTCTTCTCATTCTTAACAAATTTGAGTTTACTAAACTTCTTTAGGTCCTCTTTTTAAAATAAAGATGGTTGAATCACTCTACACCACATCAAATTGAGGAAATTATTTAATTTCTATTCCATCTAAGTTATTTTATAGTTCGGTTGAGGTTCGGAAAATTTTGGTCGGTTCGAGAATTTGATCCACCTCTATATGTATACTTTTGTGAAAGAAAAAAAAAGGTAATTGAATTTCATTTTTTCTTTTAATGAGAAAACAACTTGATGAAGCTTTAAAACAAACAAAACAAAATAGAGGAAAATACCAATGAGATAACAAACGTTAAACTATTTGTCAAATTCCTCTAATCAATAATCATATCTAGTTTTTCAATAGTAGTTTTTACACACAAAAAAACACAATATAACATTCCCGTTTTTCATCTACTTTTTGTCTAATTATATAAACCAATTAGAATAGTAAGGTAACAAAAAAATAAATATAAAAGTCCCTTTTTCATCTATAACCAATCCAATTTTTGTAAATTTTTTGTTAGGAGTTAAAAACACAACTTACTTGAGTCTCCCAAAATCAATTCTGTTGTGAGGTTGAAGTTGTATCATTAGAAGATGTTCCACTTAACACTGAATGTTTCCTTTGAAGCTTCCCTTTTAGTTGCCTTATCTTAGCGTCGACTCGAGCCGTGAAACCGATCTTCGTCTTCTCTCTAGCCTTCGATTTCTCTCGTTTCCACATTCGTTCATCCTCTAAATCGATTCTGAAATGCTTCATCTCTTGTATAATGTGATGGTCAAGAGGGTACACTGATCTTTGGTATGAGATGTGAAACAAGTAAGGGAGTGTTGTTGCGGCTATCACGAGGAGTGAAGTAAGCCAAAAGATCGGTGCAGGGGCTAGTGTTTCGGCTAACATGTGAAAGATGTTGCCGGATAGTTTTGGTGGTAACATACCGTAAAGAGCGAGGAAAATGTACCAAGCTCCTATACTTCCCCAAATCATTACGTGTTGGATCCAAGTGAAATGGCTCATGGTTAAAGCGATTTGAACGTTGACCACCCAAATGATGCAAGTGAACATAGCGGTTCCCATAGCGTTCATGTCTGCGGTTTGACCATCAGAACGGAATGATTGGACATGGAAGATTCCGAGGTTGAGTGTGAAGATTACTATGGAAGCGTAAACTCCATTTCCCATCCATCCGAGGATTCTGTACCAGTCGAAGAATAGGTTCTTGGGGCCTTGTTGATACAATGCAGGGAACTAGATAAACAAAAAAACCGACGAAATGAATCAAGATACGAAATTTAGAGGTTTGATTTTTTGTAATGTGAAAGATGATGGAGAGGAGTATGAACCTGTAAGCAGACATCAGAAGAAACATCTTGTTCGAAAACTCCGAGGGAAATGACGGGGAGAGAAGTGAGAACAACGTTGAAGAGTAATAAGTAGGAGTCGTTGTATATCGATTGACCAGAAAACCCGGTAAAGGCTTCGAAGTAGAAAAGAGTTAGACCAAACGTTATGTTCTTGTAGAAGAAATAACAAATCTGTGAAAATGAACAATTACGAATCAAGATCAAGTATATCTCGACTACTGAAACGCATATATCGAGTATTGAAACGCGTATATATTACCATCTGTGCTATTCTTTTGTAGCACCAGTGCCCATGGACAACAAGTAGTCTCTCGAGGAACCGAAATTGGGCTATGGAGAAGTCACTAGCCATTACAGCCTGCAAAAAACCGGAAAAGGTTAAACTTGTCTCATTGTTTTATAGACGAGTTTCTATTTAACGTACCTGCATGCCTTCAACGCCACTGATACCAACACCAATATCAGCTTCTTGAATCATTCCAACATCATTTGCACCATCACCGATCGCTAAAGTTGTCTTCCCGGTTCCTTCTTTGGCTAGCCTCGTTACCTGAAAAAACAAGATGAACAAAATATGGTTATGCGCGTCGAATCACTTAAAAACATGTTTGTAAAGACTTATGGAGTTATTCGTACAAGTGCTTTCTGTTTTGGAGAGACACGACAACAAATTACTGATGCACAAGCAACTGCAAGTGCGAGAAACTGATACTTGACATCATCCTTTAAAGCATAAGTAAGTGTTTTTCCATCGATGATTAGAGCAAACGCTGCATGTGGATCTTTTTCGATTTTGATCATCTGTGAGGCATTTGTGATCTGCATCAAAATGTTCTCCTTTGCAGCCTGAACGTTTAACAAGTTTTTCACATCACATACAAGAAACATTAATGTAAATTTTTAATTGTATCGACCTAATACATACCGCTTCAGAGTTTTGTAATGATTCCTCTACATTTGTAAATGAGATTGATATCTGCTTCATTCCCTGCCTGAGTAAACTGCACGCATATCTGCATTTGGCCAACCAAAGAATTCAGTCGATCCATTCGAAAAAAGCAAGTTTCAGGATCGTATAAGCAATGAAAACAGAACAAACCCTATGTTTATTGCTGTCTCCATCTTATCTCCTGTCAAAACCCATATCTTGAGACCAGCTTGAGCAAGGTTATCTATGCATTGAGGCACCTGAAGTAAACTAGAAACAATAAGCCGAAAGGGATTTTTTCTAAACATGTAATTAATGATCACAATGAATTATGCTTCATACCCCTTTTTGCAGTTTGTCCTCTACAGCAGTAGCTCCAACAAGGATCAATTCCTTCTCCATCATATCCGATACCTTCTCGAGCATTTCATCTCTATCAGCTCCAACTGAAGTTTTGGCTTTGTGGAATTCACTGTTCCATGCTGCATACTCTATCTCATCTAGCTTTCTGTAACCGAGTGCCAATGTACGTAAACCCGCTTCTCCGTATTCATTCAAGTGCTTGGAAGTAGCTCCCAGATAATCTCTTCCTTTCTTTGATAACCGGTCAAATATGATGCTGCAAAAATTTCAAGAAAAAGCGTTAAAATTTGCGTCGAAGAAGTGAGAAGCGATATACTGGCATGAAGTTATGCGGTCAAACCTGTCTGCGCCTTTACAGAGTAGAAGAATCTGTCCTTCCTCATCTCGGATTATCGCAGACATTCTTTTTCTTTTGCTAGTGAAGTCTAATAGATTTAATACTTTGTATTCTCTGTAAAATAACCACCACATGATTAGACATCTATACGCAAAGATCAGTGAGCATTAAAAATACCACATATCAAACGATTAAGTTACAGTCTCACCTATCAACTGGTTGGCCTGAAGGTGAAAACCGTTCTGCGATAAACACACTTGACTGAGTCCTCTTAGTAAACTCAAAACCAAACTCCCTAGCAGCAACAAGGAAAGCAACTTCATCAGGAGACTCAGCTTCATAAGTACACTTTCCCGTATCTTCATCCACCTCAGGAATAGCAGTATGGCAAATGGCGAGTATACGGAAAAACATCAAAATGTCATCTGAATTGGGCTCATTTAACCAGTTATCATCCATTAGACGGTTATCCTCAAAACTAAACCCCTTAATACTAGTGGTGTGATTCCGATCGTTTTCGTCACTAGCAGTGATTACAGTCTCCAATTCAAAATCTGATGCCGTCTTGCTGGCCAGTTTCGTGTAGCGTTGTGTCCTGCCTTTATTCAGTTGAACTTCATCACCTTGCTCCTCGAGATCCATCGCCATCTGCTTTGCAGCAGCTAGTTCTACTTCACTGGCACGAACACCATAAGAAGTACCCGCAATTGAACATTTCAGAAAATCCATCTGATTACATGTCAAAGTTCCTGTTTTATCAGAAAGGATGGTATCAACTTGTCCCAGCTCTTCATTTAGATTCGATGTGCGTGCATTAGCAGGAGTCCCGCTCTCACTATCATACATATGCAAGTCTTGATTTATGAAAGTTGCTTGCAAGACTTTTACTAACTCGATCGAAACATAAAGCGAGATGGGAATCAAGTACCCATAAAGCAAGAGAGCAGTGATCAAATGGACTACCCAAGCGTACCAAGGATTCGATGGATTTGTTAAGCTCTCAGGCTTGTCTGGTCGCAAGTACCACCAATCTGCCATTAGAAGTTTTGTCATTACCGCAAATCCCAGAGAACTGATAAAGGAGACGAACAAAAGCATGGCAAAGAGAGTGTATATAACGTAGTCCATTCTCTTTTCAATCGTGCTTCTCTTTGAAGGGGATTTCGTCGAATTCTGCATAACTTTTGTGTCATGACCGGTAAATATAGCAACCCCATAAATATAACTCGTGTTCCTGAGCTTTGAGTCTCGCAATAGAATCTGGTTAGGATCAAGTGGATAAACCTGACCACCACACTCAAGATTTCCGACAAACGTATACAGATTCGGATTCGGATCTTCACACTTTATTGTTCCAGAGAAATTCTGAAAAGATTCATCCCGCTCTAGTACCAATGTAGCATCCAAACATCTCTTTACTTTCAAGTTAGTTTCACCATCTAAATTCATCGTCTCCACATAACATATCCCATCCTCGTAACTCGACGACAGTAAAAGCAAATCAGCCGGAAAAAACTCGTCTTTCTCCACTCTTACTATATCCCCTACACGGATTTTCTTCCACGCTCTACGACCAAACTCACCACTCCCTCTATGAATACTAGCTTTCCTTGAATTCACCTCAACGTCCTGCATAAACCGACGCCAATCCTCCAACGCCTCTTTACCCATACTAAGCCCAACCACAAACACAAGCGGAGCAATCATACTCCATTTGTTAAACGGCGATAGCGGAAACACCGAGAGAATCGCAGCTACGAGAAAGTAGAAATTCGCAACACGGTGGAATTGCTCGTACAAGCATTTCGGTAAGAAAGTGAGCAAGTTATACCGAGTAGTCGATACATAATTCGATCGATACTTAAGGAGTTTAGTAGCTAGATGCATATGAGGCTGGTTACAATGAACGATTCTCGTGTAACCCGGTCCATTTATATGATGAGGTTCTTGATCTTCAAGTGTTTTTGGTCTAAGACATCTAAATGTATAGAAATGACTTTTCCTTATCCTTGATCTAATTCTACGACGAGCCATTTTCTCCAAAGCTTAATCACCTCAATGTAACAACAAATCACATTTCAATACCGCAAAATTCCAAACAAAACGTATTAGCTTACGCATCTCAAATTTCCATCAATTCGAACATTATAATCCCAGGAGTCGCTTTATAAACCGCAAAAACTATAATCGGAGGCTACAGAATCTGCATTTAGGTAATTTCAGTTCCTCGGTATTGCATATTTTCGATAAACGATGAAAAATCTGAATGTAATCGAGAAACCTAAGATCTGGAATCGGCGAATCTAATCGTACCCTAGAAAATCCCCCAAAACTTGCGATACAAGACAGCGAAAAATCCCTAGAACATTATCACGTAACAAACAGAGATCGGAAGCGAAATTCCATGGCGAAATTACCTGAAATCGGGAAGTTCGTTCATCATCCAACACGAAGAAACGCAGAAAAAAAAAAAAATCACCGATTCTCGATTGTGAGAAGAGGAACGAACAAAAAAAAAGCTGCGGAGATCTCGAAATCGAAGAAAAATTGGAAGGAAGAAGAAGATAGGAGAGAGTTTCTTCTGGCTTTTCTCTCTCTCTAAAGACGGAAGAAGAAGAGAGGAAATCTCTCTCTCTCTCTTTCTCCTTGGCTCTCTCTCTCTCTCACTGCAACTCAAAACCAAACGCAGCGAATTCCGTTTCGCTTTTTTTGCTATTTTTAATTAAGAAAATTTAACCATTTTCCTAATTATATATTATTTTCTTTAAAACCAAAATCAAACGTTATTAATGCCTTTCTTTGTCCTATTTAGTTATTACCAAGCCAAATTCTTCTTTTTATAATCTTATTGCCAAATTAGTCCCTCATTTTATATTATGTTTAAGTGATTAGTTAACTAATTAAACTGTTAACCATAGTTTTTTCAAAAACCGGTTTAGACCGCTTTGGTTTAAGCAGCAGACTGTAAACATCCACTAACGACCGGTTAAGGAGACTCGGTTTAAGCTTTTTTCTATTGTAAGTTTTATGGAAGATTACTCAATTCACAAAGCAAGTTTTATTGATAATCTCACACTACAAATGCAAAGGAAAAGTTCATACATTTTTATATATTCGCTCATAAGCAAACCATAAGATTTTTCTTTTTAAACACTATATAAAAGCATTAATACATATAAGTGATTGTTTATACTGCCTTTGGAAACTGGCTGATTGATTCCGCAAATTCAAGTCGTCGTTGCACGAATTTGCTCAAAAACCATGGATCTTGATGTTATCCTTCTTCACAAGACCAGCCTGATTCAAAAACATTCTTATAATCAGGATACAATGCGTCGCTCTTTCGCTATAAAGCCAAGGATACGCGGGGATCAAATAACAAAGAAAATGGTTTACACGGTGATTACCTGAACAAGGAACGTAGACACGTTCCTCCTCTGATCACCTTGAAGCTGAATAACCTACAATACATATTAAAAGATAATAAGTCAGCTTCTTGTTTAGAAACTGCGAGCTCGACTGTTAAGAAGAAACCGAAACAAACCTGCCCTAGTTCAGAGTCCTGGACAACAGTGCCATTGCAGCAGAATTCTTTCTTAAGGTCTTTAAGTATCTTGTTATAGCTATACTCTTTCTTAAGTCCCTGAACAGTCGTCAAGCTTTTCCTACCATTACGCTGCTGAACACGTATGTGCACGTATTCTTTCGTTCCAGCACCAGAGTCCTCAGCATTTGCATCAGCAAACGGATCTTCATATCACCAAAACCACAAATTAGCTTCCATCAAACTAGTCATATACCAAAACAAGTTTATATCCGTAACAAATTCAACCGCAAAGACGATAAATTCAGGATAAAATCATCAACTTCCATCAATTTGATCAGATAACATAGCAAGAAACTCTATTCAAGGAATCAAAAAACCCGAAAAAGGCGATAATTTCGGATGAAAGTTTACCAAAGGCAGTGGGGACTTGAACTTCAAGATCAGACATGAACCTTAAGTTGATACAAGGGAGAGCAAACGAACAACGATCAAGCCTGTACAAGAAAAACTCTCAAATTAAGAATTCTGAGTCTCTGGATCTCTGAAATCATTTCTACGGAATAAACAACATCATAGTTTTGGAGTCAACTACTTCAAATCATGTGCGATCATTTGAATACAGAGCTTATACAGATCAGAGAATAAAATCATCAACAAAAAAAAACTCTCTAATCGATCAGAAATCAATACAGCTTCCTAAAAAATCGTCCATGGAATTGAAAATCGGAAATTGAGATGAACGATAAGAAGGAAATTTCACCTGATGTTCAGAGATTAGGGTTTCGATGATTCGATTGGAACGAAAAGGAAGAAGAAAATGGAAACCCTAAATTCGGATAAAGGTAGCTTCTGGTCTCAGAGAAGAAGAAGAAGAAGAAGAAGAGGAGGAAAAATACGAGAGGAAGAGCTACAAAATCGATTTCTGTTTATTCTATTTTTCTTTATTTTATTTAAAGCTGTAAAAAAAAAATCGGCGAGTCGGCACGGCATCGATTCCCTCCCCCACTCATATCTAGTTGCGTCTTTATCTTTAAATAAATCACAAAAGCAAGGATCAAATAATAAATAAAAGTAAAATAACCAACTGGGCCTTAAAAGCCCAAATTGACTTAGGGCGTAAGAAAGCCCAATTTATTAAGTGTGGTTTAAGCTAAGTCAGATTCATTTGGTGGGAGCAGAGCTAAAATTAGGGCTTAATTACGCAGCTATGAGAAAACGTAAGCAACAAGTCATGGAGAAAACCCTAATCGTATCTCGATCAAAGAAAAAACGAAGTTTAATCTCTAGAGAAGAAATACGATATTCTGATCCGATCCCTATCGATGTTATGGTCAACTATATCTTCCCGAGATTGTCGCTGAACACTATGGGAAAACACTATGGGAAAATGTCGTTGCGTATCGAAGCTTTGGTCTTCGATTATTCGTCCCCCGAATTACAAAGAGCTGTTTCCGACCAAATCTTCTAATCTACCGAGGTTACTTTTCACATTTTCGGTTAAAGAAAAGCTGTTATTCTACACTTCACCTCAACCTCAAAATCCAAATGAGAACTCGTCTCTTGTAGCCGCTTATCAACATATGGATTCAAGTTTCTCTGATCAAATTTCTCGTCCTATCCACGGATTGATCTGTCATCGACGTCTTACGGGAGATGATTGTGAGTTTGTGATTTCTAATCCATTCACAAGACAATATTTAGCCTTGCCTAAATTTGCAAAGGAAGTGATTCAGGCAAAAAGCTATTTAGTTTATGATTCAATAGATAAACAGTTTAAGGTATTGTCTATATCATGGGTGCATAGTGGAACAAGGAAGGATATGTCTCTTGAGCATCAAGTTCTTACATTAGAAGATGGAGGTAGAAATCTCTTATGGAGGAAGATTGAATGTTGTTTACCTTTAAATGACCTAGGTGATGATGGGATATGCATCAATGGTGTTTTGTATTATACGTCGCCCTCAAACAAAGGAATGATCGGTTTGTTTTGATGTTAGATCCGAGAAATTTTATTTTGTTACGCGGACCCCTTTAACTACGATGATAAACTACAAGGGTAAGCTAGGTACGGTTGATTATAGCGACGATAAGTATTTTGTGTTGTGGCTTTTAGAGGATTCCAAGAAACACAAATGGTCAAAGCATGTATACGAAAAATCTCTGCAAGGGCGTGGAATAAATCCAAAGCACGTATACCCCTCTGGGGTGACTGATATAGGTGAAATTGTATTTTGTCTACTTCCAAAACATGCAACAAGAGGTCCTTTCTGCATTTTTTACTACAATCTCGAGAAGAACACTGTGGTAAATGTAAGAGTTAAAGTTCCATCATTTGAAGGTTTTAGATGGTCTCTTGTACACACTTTTCCAAATTAACTATGTGGAGGACGTGAAGCTTATGTAAGTCTTTTAGTTGATTTTTTTTTTTTATTATTTGTTTACTTGTTCAAGACTACAAAATGTTGGGACACAAGTGTTTTACTTGGTTTTGCTTATTTATTCTAGCAACATCTGCTTTAATAATCGGAAGTTAGGGACATACATTGAGTTACATTATAGAGAAATAAATAAAAAGTAAAGTTTCTACTTTCTATTGGGAGGCCCAACTTGACTTAAGCTTAACAAAACCCAACTTCTTGAGCATAGAGTAGAGCCAAAAGTGAGTGTTTAATTCCGTAACGATGAGAAAACGTAAGCAACAAGTCATGGAGAAAAACCTAATCGTATCTCGATCAAAGAAAAAGGTACGATCGAGATCTAGAGGAGGAATACAATACTTTGATATGATCCCTATTGATGTTATGGTCAATTATATCTTCTCGAGATTGTCGCTGAACACTATGGGAAAGTGTCGTTGCGTATCAAAGCTCTTGTGTTCGATTCTTCGTCGTCCGAATTGCAAACAGTTGTTCCCGTCCAGATCTCCGGATCCACCGAGGTTACTTTTTACTTTAGCAGTTGGAAAATATCTCTTCTTCTTCACTTCACCTGAGCCTCAAAATCCAGATGAGAACTCGTCTCTTGTAGCCACTCATCATTGTACGGCTTCAGCTTTCTCTCAAGCCTCTCGTTCTATTCATGGTTTGGTCTGTTATCAACGTCTTACGAGAGATAAGTGTATCTAAGTTGTGGTTTTGAATCCCGTTACAGGACAATATATAGCCTTACCTAAATTGGAAAAGGAAGTGAATCATGCAAAGAGCTATTTAGGGTATGATCCAATTGCCAAACAGTTCAAAGTATTGTGTATATCATTGGTGCTTCGTCGAGTAGAGGAGAAGTTGTCTCGTGAACATCATGTTATCACATTAGAGAACGGAAGGAAAAATCTCTTATGGAAAAAGATTGAATGTTGTAAACCATTATATGACCTAGGTGACGATGGGATATGCATCAAGGGTGTTTTATACTATAAATCAGGAGGCAAAGAACCAATGATCTGTTGTTTTTATGTTAGGTCTGAGAGATATCGTTTTGTTTCCGGTAGGCCTTCAACTCTGGTAAACTACAAAGGTAAATTAGGCGCGGTTGATAATCGTGACGAAAAAGAATTTGTGTTGTGGATTTTAGAAAATTCTGAGGAACAGATATGGTCAAAGCATGTCTACGAAAATCCCCTTCAATTGCGGCCAGAATTAGATCATTATCGCGTATACGCTGCTGGGGTGACTAGTACAGGTGAAATTGTGTTCAGTCCAAGAGATGCAGATGCTCCTTTATGGATTTTTTACTACAATCTTGAGAGAAACATTGTGGTAAGAGTTCAAGTTCCAGCATTTAATCGTTTTACATCGTTTAAACTTTACATTTTTCCAAACTATGTAAGGGATGTGAAGCTTATCTAAATACAATCTTGCGGTTTTTTTACACTTCCAAGATTTCTATGAGGCATGACGAAAAAATTAGCCTAATATGGAAAAAAAAAAATTATTCCAAAATTAAAAGATACATTGGGCCCTAACAAAGACTTCATTTGAAGTATATTAATATACAAGAGGGTCACTTTCATTCGTCGAGCAGAGCCAAAATCTAGGGTTTAAGCCGCTGCGATGACAAGCCGTAAGAACCAAAATCTTGTCTAAACTGTCTTCCGCTAAGTCTATGGCTCAATGTCGCTGCGTATCGAAGCTTTGGTCGTGGATAATTCACAGAACAAACTACAAACAGTTGTTCCCAGTCAAGTCTCGGGATCCACCGAGGTTCCTTATTGCCTTTAAATTTGGAGGTAAATATTCCTTCTACACTTCACATGAGCTTCAAAGTCCATATGAGAACTCGTCTCTTGTAACCACTCATCATACGATTTAAGCTTCTCTAAAATCCCTCAGCCTGTCCAAGGATTAATCTGTCATCATCGTAATAAGGACAAAGGAAATCATTCAGCCAAGAAGCTATTTAAGGTATAATCCAATCGAAAAACAATTTAAGGTACTGTTTATATCATGGGTGCTTGGTAGTGGAAGAAGGAAGATTATGTCTCTTGAGCATCAAGTTCTAACATTAGAGAATGGAAGTCGAAATCTCTTATGGAGAAATATCGAATGTAGCCTACCTAATATAAGTGATCATGAGATATGCATCAATGGTGTTTTGTATTATATGTTCACAAACAAACTCATGATCGGTTGTTTTGATGTTAGGTTTGAGAGATTGGATTTAATTGCGATCAACGACAAGGGTATTATATGTGAAGATCTGATAAACTATAAAGGTAACTAGGTGTAGTTAATAATCTTGGCCGGTATGATTTTGTGTTGTGGGTTTTAGAGGATTCGAAAGAAAATAAATGGTCTAAGCATGTGGGTATATGTTTCTGGAGTGACTGGTATAGGTGAAGTTGTGCTATCTCCGAAGAGAAGAATAGGCTACATATTGTACTACAATCTCGAGGGAAACAACGTGGTAAGAGTAAGATTGAAGTTCCAGTACCATTTGAAGGTTATAAGCCTAGGGTTTACATTTTTCCAAACTATGTAGAAGATTTGAAGCTTATGTAAGTGTTTTATTGGATTTTTAATACAATGTTAAGGGTTTTATTTGTTTCCTTTGTTCAAAACTATTTGAAGATTTCGGAATGTTAGCTCTCACTTGTTATTGCGTATTTTAGAGTTCTTCGTCGTAATAAAATGAATCAAGTTCATGAAACAACTCAGTAAATTCGGAATTCATTTAGTCAACTATATTAATTTTCGTATAAATGATTTAGAAATCATGTGGTTAAGATTTAAAATATTATGTTTCTATGTTGTAAATATATAATATATATATACCAACCAAATTATGTTATTCTTAGATCGTCGTATTTCAGAAGCCACAAATAAAATAAATTTGACAACCATATTATATTCAATATCAAGAGTGTGTCTTGCTTATAACATATTTAGTTTTTAAGATAACTTCTTTTATTTTTTCACCTTTTTAGTAATTTGGTTTTCTAAAAAATTATATTAATATATTTATCTAGTAGACTAATACTAACTCGTGAGCTAACTCTTTTAACTTCTCGTTTTAATTATTTGAGTTCATTCTGATTTTAAGCTATGATAAATGAGTTAAACTGAGTCAAAAAATAATGTAATTTATGTGAGGCATGACGAAATATTAGCCTATTTTTTCTTGACTTTAGAAACTTCTTTATAGGGAAAAAAAATTTATCCCAAAATGAAAAGATATATCATAAGGGCCTGTTCGTTTGAGTTTCTCAACGCAGTAGCTAGACGCAACATCTGGATGTTGTTCGTTTGTGTTTTTGGTTCATGTGTCCAGAAATTGCATCTAGATGCACCTATGTTCGTTTGGTGTTTTGATATCTGCATCTGGACGCATTTAATGTAAAATGACCAAAAACTCATGTTTGTGATTATTTATAATTTAAATTTACTTATAGCTAAATAATGACCAATTTTTTTTTTTTTAATATACTTCTAGTATATATAATCACACCAAATAATTTAATTACTAAATAAAATCATTTTGCAATTTTGGCGGAAAAACGCGATTTTGCGGTTTTGCCAGAAAAATGTGATTTTGCGGTTCTGATAGGAAAACGCGATTTTGCGGTTTCGGCAGAAAAACGCGATTTTGCGGTTTTGACAGAAAAACTCGATTTTGTGGTTTCGGCGAAAAAATGCGATTTTGCGGTTTCGGAGGACAAATGCGATTTTGCGGCTTTTGCAAGAAGACATGATTTTGCGGTTTTGGCGAAAAAACGCGATTTTGCAGTTTTGGCGGGAAAACGCGATTTTGCGATTTCAGCGGGAAAACGAGATTTTGCGATTTCGGCGAAAAAGCAATTTTCAGTTTTGGCGGGAAAACGCGATTTTACGGTTTTGGCGGGAAAACGCGATTTTGCGGTTTTGGCGGGAAAGCGCGATTTTGCGGTTTCGGCGGAAAAACGCAATTTTGCGGTTTCGGCAAGAAACGCGATTTTGTGGTTTTGGCAGAAAAGTGCGATTTTGCGGTTTCGGCGAGAAACACGATTTTGCGGTTTTGGCAGAAAAGCACAATTTTGCGGTTTTGGCGGGAAAACGTGATTTTGCGGTTTTGGCGAGAAAACGCGATTTTGCAGTTTTGGCGGAAAAACACGATTTTGCAGTTTTGGCAGAAAACGTGATTTTACGGTTTTGGCAGAAAACGTGATTTTGCGGTTTTGGCGAAAAAACGTGATTTTGCGATTTTGACGAAAATATAATTGATTTAATGTTATGGTTATAAATAAGGATATTTTTTACTTTTGTAATTTGAGACGCACTTAAGTGCATCCAAACTCTACTTTCAAACTCATCCAAAATTTCTGGATATTTTGGATGAGTTTTATTTTGCATCCAGTTTCCGCATCTAGACGCACTTCATAAATTGACTAAAACGAACATCGTCTGATAATCCAGACGCTGCGTCTGGTTCACCAAACGAACAACCCCTAACAAAACCCAACTTGTTTTCGCCGTAACAAAGCCCAAAACTTACTGAGTGAGTTATAAGCATAAGATCAAGAACGTGAAAGAGGAGCTTCAATCGATTCATATCGAGCAGAGCCAAAAATCTAGGGTTGAATCCGCAGATATGAGAAAACGTAAGGAACAAGTCACCGAGGAAAACCTTATCATATCTTCAAGCACTGTAAAAAAAAGGATAATTTGATCCTATCCCTATTACCAATTGAACTCTGTTGGTTTCTTTCTCAGCCTGAAGATCTTCTATAGTAAGTGCAGGAGTCTGAACACTAGAGAGTTCTTCATACAAAGCTTGAATCTGAGTATGATAAGAAGAAAGGTCTAGACTACCTTGACGAAAGGAATGGATCTGGTGACGCAACTTGTATAGACGAGGAAGATTGGATTTATGAAAGCGTGTATGAAGATCAGTCCAAATATCCGAAGCATGTTTGATGTAAAGGATACTAGAATAGATCTTCTTTGATACGCTATTCAATAACCAGGACTTAAGCATACTGTTGCAGCGACACCAAATCTTATAATAAGGATCATCAAGAGAAGGTTTAACAATGGATCCATCGAGAAATCCCATCTTATTCTTGGCTTCGAGACTAGTGGTCATTGTGATAAGCCAAACACTATAGTTGTTACTATCTAACAATTCCGATGTCAAGACTAAACCAGGATGATCGGGGCTATGAAGATGAAACGGTGAATGGATATTATCAGGATTGTTAGATACCTCGAAATAATCATGAAGCTTAGAAGAATGAGAGCGTTGATTGAGAACACGATCTGGAGCTTCGAAATCCCGATCGGTGGCTCCATTAGCAATACGCGAATGAGTAGGTGCAGATGCAGCATCGCGAGACTTTGGAGACACCGGAGATTCGATTTCTGGAGTAGAAGAACGACGAAACTTCGATTTGCAGAGACGACGACCTCCCATTGAGAATCGATTGAGTTATGAAGAGATGAAAAACTCAAATCGCACAGGAGAACCGATCAAAAAGCTCAGCGAAGCTCGGTGAGAACGAATATAGTAACGATGAAGAAAAAATAAAGAATTCCGACGAGATTCCGATAAGAATCTGATCGGAAAAGTGAAGCGGCGGAAGAGTTTGTTACAGAGAGAGAATGAGAAGATATTTTCGCTCTGATACCATATTACCAATTGAATTATTTTCTCATTTATGAATTAATCTGTACAATGTTGCTTATATACAACTTCCTTAATCACAAAGACTCTAACTTAACCAGAGGCTCTATACAAGATATATACAAAGACTATAGACACCAATAATCCCTATTGATCTTCTCATCAATAACATTTTCTCGAGATTGTCAAGTAAAACTATGGGAAAATGTCGTTGCGTATCGAAGCTTTGGTCATCGATAATTCGCCGTCCGAATTACAAACAGTTGTTTCCGACCAAATCTCCAGAACCACTTAGGTTTCTTTTCACCTTTATAGGTGGAGGAAAGTTGTTCTTCTACACTTCACCTCAACCTCAAAATCCAGATGAGAACTCGTCTCTTGTAGCCACTCGTCATCATTCGAATTCCGTCACAAATTTCTATGGAATCTTCCGACCGGTCCACGGATTAGTTTGTCATCAACGTACCGGAGAGAATTAAATAGTGGTTGTAATTTCTAATCCCATCACAGGAGAGTTTGTAACTTTACCTAAAGTGACAATTAAAGTGGTTGATGCAAGAAGCTATTTAGGGTATGATCCGATCGAAAAACAGTTCAAGGTATTGTGTGTATCATGGGTCATTTGTGGAACAGAGAAGAGAATTTTGTCTCTTGAACACCAACTTCTCACATTAGAGAATGGAAGTAACAACAATCTCTTATGGAGAAAAATCCAATGTTGTTGCAAATCTTTATATGATCTAAGTGATGAAGGGATATGCATCAATGGTGTTTTGTATTATAGAGCAGACGTTAGAGAACCAATGATAGGTTGTTTTGTTGTTAGGTCTGAGAGATTGGATTTTATTTCCGGGAGACCTAATTCCACTCTTGTAAACTACAAAGGTAAATTAGGTATGGTTGATAATCATCACGATACGAATTTTGTGTTGTGGGTTTTAGAGGATTATGAAGAACAAAAATGGTCAAGGCATGTCTATGAAAAGCCTCTTCATTGGCGGCGAGTGCTAAAATCCGTGTACTTATACGTAGCTGGAGTGACTGATACTGGTGAAGTTGTGTTCTATTCAAAGTATGGAGTACAAGTTCCTTTCTACGTTTATTACTACAATCTCGAAAGGAATATTGTGGTAGCAGTAAGTTTTGAAGCACCAACATTGGAAGGTTTTAAATGGCCTAAAGTTTACATTTTTCCAAACTATCTAGAAGATGTGAAGCTTATGTAAGTGTCTTTTATTGGATTCTTATAACTCCAACACTATTTTCAAGATTTCAAAAATGTTGGTACTTGTTCTTATTTAGTAATTATGAGTTATTATAGCTGCAAAAATGTCATTACAAACTAGATATATCATAACAAAGAAAGATTTGGTTTATTCATCACAATTTATTGGTCCTTTAGAAGCTAAAATTGCTGAATTATGTAAATGAAACATTCAAAAAACATCTTTGGAGAACTTAAGGCTCTGTCTTCACAAGCTCTTCAATAGATTTCCTATATTCCCCAATCAATTCCCTAAACCAAAGATATAAGAACACTGATAAGTAAAAGAGCAAGAAGATCACAATCTTATTCAAATAAGAAGATAAGACAAATTTTGCTTTTTACCTTCTTTGTTGAAGCAATTGCTCACTTTCTTCAAGATTTCTCTTTTGTCCATCAACAGTCTATATAAACACACAACAACAGTCTCAAAAGTCTCAAATAAGAAGTTTGTTCTGAATCCAAAAATCCAAAATGTTGAATCTTTACCATAGTTTTAGTTCCTAAAGATCCTGAAATCGAGTTTAACAACTGTTGACACTTATCAAAATGGCTATTCAATTCACTCACCTGCAAAATTCCACACACATAGAACCCTAAATCCCAAGAACCACCAAAAGACTTGATTTTTAAACAAACCATACACAGAGAACAGATTCAAACATCTAAGAACCCTAGAAAAATCCCCAAAAACCACATAAAGATTGGATTTTGAAACAAACCAGTGCATCAGAATTCTGATCTCTTGTTCCATTCTCGACCACATCGGCTAATTTCTCCAGAAGCTACAACAAAATCTCAGACATTAGTAAACCCTAACGATCCCAAATCACAGAGGAGGAAGAAGAAGAAAAATCGAAACTTTCTTACTGGGTAGAGATGAAAATGAGAAGCTAAAGACTGATGTTGTTGTGGAGTATGGACAGATTGTTGTTGTTGTTGTTGTTGCGGTGTATGCATCGTAGATTGCGGCGTATGAACCACCGTCTGCGACGGAGGAGGAGATTGTAACGACGGTGGTTGTTGCTGACTCGGAAGAGGAGGAGATTGTAACAATCGTTGTTGATGAAATTGTTGTTGTTGTATAAATTGTTGTTGTTGTTGAAATTGCTGAAATTGCATCTCTTGAGGCTGAGGTTGAAATTGTTGTTGATTAAGAAACTGTGATTGTTGTTGTTGCTGGAGAAATAAATGGTCTTGATTCGTTTGTGTACCGAAGTTACCCTGTGACTGCACGTTGGGAATCATTGACCAATTACCGGAAAATTGATCCATTTGCTCTCTTCCGATCTCGGATCTCACTATCGCCGTCGAGACCAAAAAAGGAAGAAGATGAACTAGAAAGGGGAAAGTTAAAACGACGTCGTATTAAAGACATCGTGATTTAACCAACTAAACCGGAAATTATCACATAAATTTGTTATTTGGTTCGGTTCAATGTTCTTAAACCGAATCAAATCATATAAAACGACGTCGTATTAAAGACAAACCAACTAAACCGGAGAAATGTCCGGTTCGGTTCTTGTATGAACCGAATACCGAATCAACACAAAATTACGAAAAACCAAATCTAGGGATTTTCGATTTTCGATTTTCGATTACTGTGGCTTCTTCTTCATCGAGCCGGTGACATAGTTTCATCTCCGGCGATCGGAGATCTGATTCCAGTGACGAAAGAGACGGCGATTCAATCGGTAATTGATTTATTTCAGTCTCGATTTTCTTCTCGTTTTTTCAAAAGTTTTTGAAATGACAGACTCGTATACTGTACACTACTTTGAGCGAAGAAGATGAGGTTGTTGAAGGTAGCGACGTGTAACCTAAACCAATGGGCAATGGAATTCGATTGCAACATGAAGAACATCAAATCTTCGATCGCTGAAGCAAAAGCTTCGGGTGCTGTGATTAGGCTTGGACCTGAGCTCGAAATCACTGGCTATGGCTGCGAAGATCATTTCTTAGAGCTCGATACCGTTACTCACTCGTAATGCTTACTATCACTTTATGTTAGTTTAAGGATCATGGTTTGTATTGTTCATGTGAGTATTATCTTTTCAGGTGGGAGTGTTTGAAGGAATTGTTGCTTGGTGATTGGACTGATGGGATACTGTGTAGTATAGGAATGCCTGTGATTAAAGGAGCAGAGAGGTATAATTGTCAGGTTCTTTGTATGAATCAAAGAATCGTTATGATTCGACCGAAAATGTGGCTTGCGAACGATGGGAACTATAGGGAGCTTAGGTGGTTTACGGCTTGGAAGCAGAGAGATAACCTCGAGGAGTTTCAGCTCCCGATCGACATTTCAGAGGCTTTGTCGCAGAAATCAGTACCTTTTGGTTACGGTTACATACAGTTTATGGATACGTAAGTTTTTGGATATAATGAATGCTTTTATTTTCAATGAATGAGGTTCTGAATTGTATTTTGGTATCAGAGCTGTTGCGGCGGAAGTTTGTGAGGAGCTGTTTAGTTCAGTTCCTCCTCATGCCGAGCTTGCTTTGAACGGGGTTGAGGTATTTATGAATGCAAGTGGGAGTCATCACCAATTGAGGAAGCTAGATATTCGTTTGAATGCTTTCATGGGAGCTACTCATACTCGTGGTGGGGTTTATATGTACAGTAATCAACAAGGATGCGATGGTAGCCGGTTATATTACGGTATGTTCAAAGAAACTTGAAGGGATTGAAGTTGTTAATTTATCTACTATATGGTGAGTGGTCATCTTGATTTGTTGATAGATGGATGTGCATGCATTGTTGTAAACGGGGATGTTGTCGCTCAAGGCTCACAGTTTTCGTTAAAGGACGTTGAGGTCATCATTTCCCAAGTGGATCTTGATGCGGTATTCGACAGTTACCCTTTGGCTTTACTTTCTTCTCTTTCGTGGTATTATAAATGAAAGGTTCATTTTTGCTTCTTTGTTCGATAAAAGGTTGCTAGTCTTCGAGGATCGATAAGTAGTTTTCAGGAACAAGCTAGCTGCAAGGTTAAAGTACCATCAGTAGCTGTACCCTATAAACTGACACAGTCCTTCAATCTTAAAATGACTCTAAGCAGTCCGAAGAAGGTACTCGACCCTCCTCTGCTTTCTCTAGTCTTATTTAAAATGTTTCCAGTTCTAATATATATTTGTATGTAGATTATGTACCACTCTCCACAAGAAGAAATAGCCTTTGGTCCTGCTTGCTGGCTTTGGGACTATTTGAGGAGAAGTGGCGCTTCGGGGTTTTTGCTTCCCCTTTCTGGCGGAGCAGACAGCTCCTCTGTGGCAGCTATTGTTGGTTGCATGTGTCAACTCGTTGTTAAAGGTACATTTGCCGGTTTTTGGCTACGTATGTCGAACTGTGTTTGTCTTATTGTTGTTGAGTCCTCTCAGTTGATATGTTTCTTCTTACATAGAGATTGCAAATGGAGATGAACAAGTGAAAGCTGATGCAAACCGAATTGGGAATTACCAGAACGGGCAGTTTCCTACTGATAGCAAAGAGTTTGCTAAGCGGGTATTTTACACTGTCTTTATGGGTTCTGAGAACAGGTAAATTAGTCAACAGTAGCAAAGAGTATATATAGCGTTTTGAGGAGACAAACAAAACCTTTTACCAATATCAAAATCTCGACTTTTGCAGTTCTGCGGAGACAAAAAACCGGGCAAAGCAGCTGGCAGACGAGATCGGTGCATGGCATCTTGATGTTTGCATAGATGGTGTTGTCTCTGGGGTTTTATCTTTATTTCAAACGGTTACAGGCAAGCGACCTCGGTATAAGGTAAAGTGAGAAAATATATTTCAAATATCTCATTTGGGAAAAAGAAGAACGAGTTGTGGCTATGGTTGTTGGTTTTGTGTATTAGGTTGATGGAGGATCAAACGCTGAGAATCTGGGGTTACAGAACATTCAAGCACGGATGAGAATGGTTTTAGCGTTTATGTTAGCGTCTCTCTTGCCTTGGGTTCATAGCAAACCAGGCTTTTACCTTGTTCTAGGTAGCTCCAACGTTGATGAAGGACTTCGCGGTTACCTAACAAAGGTAATATTGATGGGATTTATCTCTTTTTGCTGCTACATCTCAAAATTGCATAGATTGTTAATAATAATTTCGTTCTTTTGGTTAGTATGATTGTAGCTCCGCAGACATAAATCCAATAGGAAGTATCAGTAAAATGGATTTGAGGTTGTTCTTAAAATGGGCTGCAACGCATCTCGGATATCCATCCTTAGCAGAAATCGAAGCTGCTCCACCAACTGCCGAGCTCGAGCCTATCCGTTCTGACTATACTCAGCTCGATGAAGTGGATATGGGAATGACATATGAAGAGCTTTCAGTCTATGGAAGGATGAGGAAGATTTTCCGGTGTGGTCCTGTTTCCATGTTCAAGGTTTGAGTTCTGATCTTTAAACCATGTTACGAAATCGTTGATACGGTGAAACTGAAACTTAAACTTGTATGTAATGAATGTGCAGAATCTATGTTACAAGTGGGGAACAAAGCTAAGCCCAGCAGAAGTAGCTGAGAAAGTGAAGTTCTTCTTCAAATATTATTCGATCAATCGTCATAAAATGACTACACTCACACCGTCTTATCACGCTGAGGTAACGACCGATCTGGAAACATTTTTGGAATCTGTCAATCGACAATCAAAACTCGATTAAGTTTGTTTTTGTTGTTGCAGAGTTACTCTCCAGAGGACAATAGATTTGATTTAAGGCAGTTTTTGTACAACAGCAAGTGGCCGTATCAGTTTAAGAAGATTGATGAGATTGTTGACGGGTTAAACGGCGATACAGTTGCTTTCCCGGAAGAAGCAAACTCCGGCAAAGAAATGGGAGTCGTAGCAGCAAATTCCGGCGACCCAAAGGCGGGTCTTTGATGAAACTCTCTTCCCTTAAAACCTCTCTATTTTTCAAACCAAATTGTAAATTTGGAACAGTTAAAGGATCAAATAACATCTTTGTATCTCATAAAATATGCAGTTGGTCTTGTAGAGAACACCAAAACACAACACAACAGTAATTATTTGCAATAATAAAGTTTAATGATTTCAAGTTCAAGACATGAATTGAATACAATGTGATGCATAAGTGAGAAGAGATAGGCCCAAGTACATACACACGTGTCGCCTCTTTTTAACCAAAAATAAAATAAAATTTCCTACATTTAATTTTTATTCCAAAATCATATAATTCGAAAATCAAAAATAAACCACCTAAAAATCATTTAATTCAAACAACAAAAATAAACCATCTAAAAAAATTAAACAACCAAAAATTCCGACATTTCTTATTCCATTAACCTTTAATCTATTAATCTATATTATTCCATCAACCATATTTTTTTATTTTGATTTTTATATAAATAATCACCATTTTTTTTTTAAATGTCACAAAAAGAAGCTTCGTTAAAAGAAAACAAAACATGAACCAATAAAAGATATTAAACTTTTTAGATTGTTGAAATACTAAAATATGGTTGGAAAAATTTAATACAATTTGTAGTGGACATAATATTTCTAACCAAGACTCTCGGAAAAAATTTAAATTTAGTCCACCGCAATTTGTCCATCTAGGAAAGTAGAATCGCTTCATATATATTAGAGATAAAAAAAAATACATTAAAAAAAAAGAATATGGCAAAAATATAATAAAGATCTATATAATATGTTAAGGTTTCCAAAAAAATAATTTGAAAAGATGACATATGTCATTTTATTTATTTATAACGTTATAATTCTTTTATTTTTTTGGGTACAAATTTCTTTTTGAATAAAGTGTTGATTAAGTCAACAAATATCTTCTTTATTATTGGCAATTATGTGCAATATTAAGTGTGAATTTTGTTTTGTAATAGACACAATATTAATACACATTTAAAGAGGTATTGATGATGATATTAAATTCTAAAATCTCCTATTATGATTTTGACGTTAGTATACGTTGAGATGTTAAGTTATATAGTATATAATATAGTCATGTTCCACTCATCATAATGATTATCAAAAACAATATTAAACCCTTCACATGTTTATTTTAGTTTTGTGTCTGAGAGTACATATAGATCATGGGTTTGTTAAATTCTATTTCTTAAGGTTACGAAATAGTCGATACTCGATCGTGTGGTTGTATCCTAAAATTCTTAATTGATCTTAAGCTAAAATTTTGAATTGAAAGATTCTTTTCTTTTATGCAAAAGTTATCGTAAAATTTATTTATATAATATTAAACACACAATTAGTCAAAAAAAATTAGAAATTATTGTATATTTAACCATTTTAAATTTCAAACCCACGCAATGCGTGGGCAATCCCTAGTTTGATATATTCTTTAAAAGTCAATCCTTGATTAGTTTACATGGAAATAAATCATATCAACAAATCGGATATATTTTCTTTATTGGACATATATATATTTGTTATTATTCATACTGAAGATTTTATCTTTTTTCTTATTTTGGTATGGAATATTTTCCAAATTATTTGACTCACTTATTTAGACAAAAAATCAAAACACAATAAATCATTTCGATATATTATAAGATACTTTGACTCTCTCAATCTTGTGTATATAAGCATGTTCGTGCTCTGTAATTCTTCACACCAACAACAAGATGGAATTGTCAAAACTTCAATTTGTAGTAATCCTTGTCATATGTTCCCGCCTAATTACTTCCCAATCAAAAGGTAAATTATCTACATTTTTCTATTCACATCCACAAACTATATCAAAAATCATATTATTTCTCTCTTAATTTGTAAATTGTTTTTAATTATTAGATGTAAGAGATAACGGTGCTCATCCTGGACTGTGCGACTACAGAGGTCCATGTCGCACAAACAAAGATTGTAAAAGTCAATGTGGACCGCCTGATTTCCCACCCGCGACCATTGGGCTATGCCAAGCTAGTCCTAGAGGTCATGGCAACATTTGTTGTTGTGCTAAAGATTAAATTCATTCCCCTACCAAAAAAAAAAAAAAACGAAGAATCGCTTATTATTCTTAATTATCCAAATTTTTTAATACTACGATTTTTAGTTCAATCGAGTTATAATCAGTTTTCTCTATTTCAAACTTTTTGGTATTTTTTTTTTTTGGAAGTTAAGAGTGGTGAACATTGTTGTTGAATGTGTGTTATGTTGCACCAACAGAGTCAGTGTGGGCCAGAACTGGCTTAGGCCAAATCAGGACCTATACTGGTCGTGGTTATGACCACATTTGTTATTGTGCCAAACATAATTAATTTTCTGACTATAACACCAAAAACATTAGTAACTCTGACTAATAAGTAATAACTTGCTAAATTAATATATTTTCTCTTAATCTAAAATTCAACAAACCGTTAGCTTATTAAAAAATGAACTGAATAATAGCTAATTAATCATGGAAGTATATATAATCAACAATAGAGTTGACTCACTTTGACCATATCAGTAATCGTATTCATACAATAATACATATGAAAATAGGTCTCTTTTTTTTTTTTTTGCATGTGTAACTAAGAGAACATGTAGAATAATCATAAACACAATTTTTAATTAAAAGCCGAAATTGACGACAAAAGTAACAAATTAATTTTTTTCCTTGTGTTCTAAACTTATTAGCTTGATTTCTCCTTTCGAGAAAATTCAACATATATAATAAGTCTAACTTTATATTAAAATCTCTATACATATTATTAAATAAGCTAATACTACTTAATCTTGGTGGCTATGTTGCTGCTGCTCCGAAGCAGAAGTGTTAATAAAACTTAGAATCTCATTATGAGACATTAATGACCTTAGCCCCAAGAAATCTCTAGTCTCTCCTCCACCACTGTCTACGACCACATTCTTCTCTTCTCCGGCAACAAAACCACCGTTAAAAGCTTCACCTCCAACTTGATGATGATTCATATAGTAATCTTGAAACCCAAATCCAGTTTCTGTTGATGGTGAAGTCATCATTGCAGCCATTGTAGTACTAATCAAGTTATTATAGCTCGATCTCGAAGAAGATTTCATTTCTTGATCTTGATCTTGAGTAGTTCTTGGACCCATTTGAGATGCTTTTTGAAGCAAAGCTGTGGCTGACATAGCCGGAGATAAGTGGTGGAAGTTGTTTCTTGAAGAAGAAGCAAGAGGGAATAAATTACCATGATTGCCATTAGGGTTAGGGTTTGATGAAACTAGCCAAGAAGGTATGTTTTGGAAGTGATGTTGTGGCTCTTCTTGCTTCATAGGACAGGGGAGATTGGTGAGGATGTTTTGGGGTGGTGAAGAAGAAGAGAAACTGATGTTTTGTTGTGTTTGGTTTGGTATGGCTCTTGCACTTTCCTCTGCTAGAGCATCACAAAATGCTCTATGAGTTATGAAACTATCCCTCCTGCACATTAGTCACAAAATTGAAATAATTACTAATATAATCAATCAACAAAATATAATGACTTTTGAGGTTTGTAGGTCCATTCTAAAGCATGTATTATTTGTGGGGCATGTCACGTGTGAATAATAAGATGATAGATCAATATGCAATAAATGTATAACCGTATGAAAATTATTTTTATATATTTCCATTTAATAAATATATATATTTTTTTTTTGTGAATACAATACTACAAACAACTTAGAAAGAAGTACCACAATAATAAATAGTTGTTTAAATGGAGATTCTTTGAAACTATACTTAATAAATTTACCAAATTTTTGTCCTATTCAAAAATATTAAATGAAACTACTCATAATCCCAACAAAATGTATATGATATGTGTCCTTCATTTTCACATTACACCACACAACCTAAAGTTTCATCATCATTTCACTCTTTGTCTTCTTCCTTATAGTATGAATGCACAAATTTCATGAAATGCAAAATAAACATATTGTTATGAAGAGATTTTTACCTAGAGAAGAGTGTACCACAGTCGCATTTGTATTCTTTAGTGCCACAAGTCTTTGAATGAGCTTTCCAATCTGATTGAACTGCATATTTCTTCGAACACTTTTCACATTTCCATTTTTTCTCACCATGTTTACGAAAGAAATGTTTCTTGATTCCTGTTAAATCACCTAAAGCTCTTGATGGATGATGATGGACACAGTTTGGTTCAGGACAAACATAGACTTTCTTCCTTATCACATCTTTGCTTGATCTTTGTTTAAGCTTCCATGGTAAATTGTGACCTCTTTTGTGTAGTTGCAAGTTTTGGTCTCTTTGAAAACCTTTGTTGCAAATCTCACATATGAATCTGTTTGTTGCCATTAGTGTTTTTGGTGATAAAGCCATCACTTCTGACTCTGGGTCTGTTTCAAAAAATCAAGAAACACACACAAAAAAAATCAAAATATTAATCATTTTTTATTTACTACTTTTCCATCAAACAAGAAAAAACTAATAAAGATTGGATTTTTATTAGAAAGGTAACAAAAGAATATTCTTTTTAAAGACTCATAATTCTCAAATAATAAAAACATGGTTACAAAAGAATACTCTTTTTTTACAGACTTATAATATTCAAAAAGTATCAAAAATGAGAATGAATAAGTCCAAAAAAAAATATTGAAACTTTTATTTGAACTTTCTATCAGACTAATTTAATTTACCTGGATTTCCTGGTTGGTTTCTCTTCTTTTTTTGAGAAGATTGTGGATTAAAAAACTGTTCTTGAACTTCTTGTAGCTGATTTGGATTCATAGTGTAATGAAAGTCACTGGTTTCAGTTTTGTTTCCTGAAGAAACACTAGCTTGATCTCCAGAAGCTGATGTTAGATTCGACATGTTCTCTTCTTGTTGATGATGAACTAACATATCTTTGTTTACCATCATGTTCTTCAACAAAAACCTATAAAAGAAAAAAAATATATATGCAAAAAAGTTAGTTTCAGATCTGTTAGAAAACAGACAAAGAGTAGTGGAAACAAAACTAGCAAAAGAGTAAAGATTTTTAAGCAGAAACATCCAAGAAATTAGTGAAACCCATAACTCTATAAACACTATTTTAATTAGCTTTTTCTTAGTTTGGCTTCAACCAAAGAGACAATCTTTACAAAAACAAATAATAAAACCATAAATCCAAGAGAGAGAGAGAGAGTTTGTATTGAAGCCTGAAACATAAAAACCATTTTTTTTTGTTTGGTTCTTGTTTCATTTCAAACATGAACAAGAAGAAGCTTTAAGGTTTGCTTTTTACTAACAAAAATCCAAACAAGAACTACTATGAAGAACATGAAGAACAAGATAAGAAATAAATTAATTACAAAGCAAGAAGAGAGAAAATCCAAACTACCTAGAAGAAGGAGAGAGAGAAGAGAGAGATTGTGGAGGAGAGAAACTATATTATCTTTCTTTCTTTGTGTGATATTTGAAGCTTATAAATTTCAATACTTAAAAAGAAAACAAAATAATAATCCAAACCCTACCGCTTAATGAAACAAGCAAAGGAAAAAAAACTGTCTTTTTCTCTATTTAAATAATTATGTATATTTACATTTACACAGAAGCTCAGAGCAGTCTGTCCTTTTATTGTTGTTACCTGTAAATTTGATTTTTTATCATTTTTTAGGAAAAATGTTTCTTTATTTTTTGGTTCATAAAGGATGGTGGGCCAAATTAAATAATAATACACTTTTGATACAGATGTGTGAAAAGCTTGCAGAGAAAGAGGAGATTGTTGTAACAAGTTTATAATTTTGTACGTTTCTCGAGATAATGAGAAGACATGTTTGAATTTGATTTTTGTGTGTGCATGCATTATATATTATCCCTAGGAAAGAGTAATTGATTATCATTATTTTTATTGACTATTCAGGTCTTCATAATTGTACTACATTTATGGATCAGATTCTGTAATTTATTGGTTTCTTCTTTTGTGACAAACATTGACAAATCTGAATTTAAATCTTATAGAGTATGCTTTGGTGTGTCTTGTAGAATAAAAGTAACAATTTTGCTTAATTTTTCTTTACCGTATGAACAATTCAAGTTTAACACATTACACATTGTTGAAGAATAATCAAGTTATTGATTATACAATAAATTAACTTGATTGGTTCATCATTGATTGAAGGGTAAGAAAGTTCACTTTTATGTTCTTTTTGGTTTCATTTGAAGCTTTTCATAACAAAAGATAAAACGAAAAAAATGATTTAATTATATTTCAGTGCAGGAAAAGAAAATGGCCAGTGACACATGCCCTAACCTACTTTGTGATCTACATCGAGCTATGGACACAAATCATTGACATTTTTTGCAATTTGAAAATTTATAATTCTTGAATAGACCATGGTCGGTCCAAGGTCGTAGACTAGACACCACCAGACTCCTTCATCTTATCTACATTTTCAATAAAATCAAATACAGACTAAAACTTTATAATCATTAATAATACACTGTTTATGGTGTCATTATGTGAAATTCTTCTGTCAAACATTCTACGACGTTTTTGTGTAATGATATGTCTATAAATTTTTAAAAATCTGCAATTGTATTGACAAAGACATGTTTCGTTATTTCTTCAATTTTACAAAAATGCCAGTTTGTTTCATAATTCTGTATAATAAAATGATAACGGAATTGTATCAGCATTCATTGATGAAATTATTTAAATCTCTTACCATCCACAACATATATGTAGTTATTATTTTTCTGGAGAGAACCAGAAAAATATGGGAAAAAATAATTTTGGAACTGAAAAAAGAGATGAAATTTAATAAATGTCCACTCACATCAGAGTGTCATTCTATTTGGTGACACCCATGCATCCATTATGTTACAACTTTTGATTATAAAAGTCACATATTTTTTTTTTGTCATCTCAAGATAATATATTGAACTTCAAAGTTACAAGGGAGAAATACGATACCGCAAACGCGGTTTAGATTACAACAGAAATTCAAGCAAACAAGAATCTAACTAGAAAGAATCTAAATAAAAGTCACATATAATTTGTACGTTATGCACAAATTGATAAGAGTAATTTAATACACATATCTGATTGAATATATGTTCATCACCAAGATCCATTTAGTTTGTTTTCTTTCTCACAACATGAATTATAAAAACTACCTAGAAAATTAATATGAGGAAACATGATTCATAAATATCCGAATATTATAGGTCAATAAAAACATTTACATGTCCATGTCTCCATGTCAGCAACGCGTGGGTATTTTACGTTTATAATATCTTGACGTAAAGGATGAGAAAAAATAACTAAAATCTAGTATAACTTTTTTTTTTATATAAAATCAGAAACCCCCCATCATGCATGTTTTGACAAATTAACTTTTCAAGAGGTGAAAATGTAATAAATAATACATGTACGATGTCTCTTGAATAGGTAACCATTTAAACAGTTAATTATCATAGTTTTAATAAGCAACTAATCTTCCTTTGACGTCGTTATCGGCTTCTAATCATAGACCAAGACTAATACAATAGTCATAAGTTTGGAATTCTGATTTAGACAAATGAAAAAATAAGGTACACATATATTATAGAGTTTTACTTTTATAAATGTTATAGCCTTCGTTATAAAGAAAAGAGTCATTTTTTTTGTCTAACAAAGAAAAGAGAGTCTATATATACTCTATACTATTAAGTAGTAGTATATAATGGGAAAATTGATTCTTACCTACACAAAGTATTATATAATACATGGGAAACCATCCCAAGTAAAGGAATGTCTTTTTAACTACACCAAGAATTATATAATACATGGTGACATACACCAACTATCTAAAATTATGTTGCAAACTACAAACTTGTTAATTTTTAACATAATCCATTTAATGTGGGCTAAATATGCAATTATGAAAAATAAACTCCTAACCTTGATTAGAAACAGTCTGACCCGATAACTTATATACACGACCCAATCCGACCCGGTTTCATGAAAATAGTTCGACCCAAATTTTTAAAATCTCACCCAAAACCAATTGCGAAAAATATAGAATGACGAAGAAATATCATTTTTAGGGTTTCAACTTATAATTGGGGGTAATGTTCTGAATATCGTGATTTAGTGAAATCGACTTGAGAAGATAATGGGGTAATGTTCTTTCAAAAGTTTCTCTGTTTCTAGAATGATTTAATGTTCTTTCAAAAGTCACTATGTTTCTAGAATGATTTATGCTAATACAAGAGATCGACTAAAAGCAGTTTTTTATTTGGTATGATTATAGATTGGGTTTCGATTTGTTTGAAGGAGATTGGGTTCTGTTATTGTTCCCAATGATATTCCTTATTCTAATATTATTTTTAAGTCAATAGTTGGAGATTGGAGTATTTTGTAGTTTTTTCTTGTAATATTATTTTAATGATCAAGTATGTGCACAAAGTGGTTTAGGGAGATTGGATTTTGAAACTTGATTTCTATTATCATCGAGAGTTCTTAGAGGCACAATTCTCAGACTGTGATTTTGTAAAATTTCTGAATTTTTTCAGAATTAGTTTGACCATGTTTGGTAGTGTACTTAATTATCTATTTTACTTTATGACAGTGAAAGTGTACGTGTGAAGGTTAATTGCTACCATTCAGGGCAATTTACAAGTGAGAATGACGAGTTAAGTTACGCAAATGGCAAAGTAGAAGTTCTAGAGGTTGATTCGATCATGATCATCGAAGATGTGACCTTGAAGATGATTGCTAAAATCTATGTTGGAAATATGTGGTACAAGATGCCATATGAAGACGTTAAAGATAGGAAGCCTTTGTGGGAAAATGTTGATGAGAATAAGAGAAAGATGACTGCAGCTGGTCGTTGGAGTAGAGAAATCGACATATTTGTTGAAAAAGCAGATTCTATTATGACAAATAATGAGGATGAAGAAGATTCAGAAGATGCTTCTTATGATCCTAATGGGGAAGAAGAAGAAGAGAGTGCATCTGATGATTATGATGATGATGATGATTTTCAGGACACTGATGATGATGATGATTTTCAGGACACTGATGATGATGATGATCACGTTGCTGAAGAGGACTTGGCTGTGTTTAATAGTAAAAATTATGATGATGAGATTTTAGATGAAGATGAAGTTTATCCTGACACGGAAGTATCATCTGATGAGGAAGAGGAACAAGCTGAACGGATGGCTAGAGATGGTTTACTTGATGGTGTGTTTAGCTTGAGACAGTTATACTCTAGTGGGAAAGAATTTAAGAAAAACACAATAGCATATATTCTGAAGACGAGGCGGAATGTAGTCTATAATCGATGGGAAAAAACAAAGATTGGAGCTATATGTAATGGAAAAGAATGTCAGTGGCGTATCTACTGCTCAGTGGAGAAACCAATTAAGAAGTGGATGGTGAAAGTGTATAAAAATAGACATACATGTTACCCTACTGGAAAGTGCAAGATGATTAGGAGTCTAGTCATTGCTGATATCATCTTAGAAGATGTAAGGAGAGATCCTGAAATGAGTGCACCAAATATCAAACACGAGATGAAAAAGAGATACAACATCATTATCTCACCGAATCAGTCTCGAACTGCAAGACGAAAGGCATTCGATAAATTACAAGATGAGTGCAATGAACAATTTGCTAGGTTGAGAGACTACGAGCTGCAACTCTTAAAGTAAGGTTTTTTTTAAAAAAATCTGATTTTATATATTACTTTTGTGAATGATATTTCGAGATGGTTTGGAACACTATTTTGATGTTTGGAATCTGATTTTGTTGCATATTTTATTAGTCTTACTTATTAAACTGTTTTGCAGAAAAAATCCACACGGGATTCCACGTGCCCCATGCTACTCGGGTCGATCAATGGTAGAGATCAACACTATAATGAAAGCTAATGGAGCCGAAGCTTTTAGTAGTTTCTATGTTTGTTTTGACGCATTGCGAATTGCATGGAAGCATAACTGTAGGCCTATAATTGGGTTAGATGGAACCTTCCTCAAGAATTCAATGCAAGGAATGTTATTGACAGCTATAGGAAGAGATCCGAACAACCAAATTTACCCAATAGCATGGGGAGTGGTTTCAGTTGAGAACAAACCTAATTGGCAGTGGTTTATCCATAAACTGAAGATTAACTTGCAGCTAGGCGATGGTGATGATGTGACTATCATATCAGATATGCACAAAGGTTTGATACATGGCGTTTCAGTGGAGTTACCAAATGCAGAACATCGCGCTTGTGCTAGACATATTTATTCTAACTTAAAGAAGAATCACAAGTCTGATATGTTGAAACCAATGTTTTGGCGTGTGGCGAGCAACTACAATCAATCTGATTTCGAAAGAAATTTGGCTGCTTTTAGGGAATTTGATGCAAAGGCATGTGATGACTTGATGAAGAAAGATCATCGTACATGGTGCAGAGCATTTTTTAGGACAAATCCTTCTTGTGCTGATACACACAACAACTTAACAGAGTCTTTCAATAGAACTTTGAAAATTGCAAGGAAAAAGCCTTTTGTCGACATGTTGGAATTGATCAGAAGGGATGCAATGCATAGGATTGTGATTAGGCTGAAGACTGCTAGTAAAGAGATTGCCAAATTCACACCTAAAACAAGAAAGGAAGTTGCTAAATCATGTGAACAAGCACAGAATTGTTATTCTATTCCTAGCACCGGTGGTGAATTTGAGGTTGTTGAATTTGGGAATGGTTATGAAGTGAACTTGAGTATGCGTACTTGTGTCTGCAGAAAGTGGGATTTGACCGGAATTTCTTGTGGTCACGCAATTTGTGCTATCCGGGAGCATGATTTGGAGGTTAATGATTACATATCAAATTATTACTTGACTTCGAAATGGCAAGACTTGTATACCAATGGATTGAGGCCTTCAGGCGGTCCACGATTCTGGCCAGTTTCAGGTGGACCACGTATCGAAGCCCCTCCTTATAAGCGTCCTCCAGGTAGACCTAAAGGCAAAGCAAGGATAAAAGGTGTTAATGAATCTCCAAAAAAAGGTACAACAAAGGTTAGCCGAGAAGGACGAATAACGCATTGTGGTGTATGTGGTAACGAAGGAGATAACTCAAGAAGGTGTCCAAGCGAGGTATTCTTCATTTTCATTATTCACTACAAACTGCTTATTTTTTTAAGGTTACTTCTATGATCTTAAATATTGTTTTAAGATGATTCTTTCCACATTTCTTATAGTCTGACGCAGATAGAGCCAAGCGTAAGCGGCTCAACGAGGAAGCTCGATTAGCTCAAGTCGAAGGTGTTTCATCAACTGCACCGTAAGGAAGCCAGCTTTAGTTTCATGCTTAATCACAAGTCTTATGTATTGGTTTCTTTTGGATTATTCGGATATGCTGACTTTTTATGAATTCTCGGTTTTTGTTCCTTTGGATTCATCTGCTATTATCAGTTACTTTGTAAAACTTGTTCTTAATATTCATGTGAGAATGTTTCTTACTTTTTTTTTTTTTTGTGGAGCAAATGTTCTTCTTATTCATCTGTTTTGACTTTTTACTACCAATCCAACCAAACACATTACAATGTTAACTAACACAAAATTGTAACTTCTACTTCAAGTTAAACCATTCATTTACTATATCGGACTCTCCATTGGAAATCGGGTAGGGTTGGATCGTGTCAGAATGGTAATTGGGTCTCTGTTTCTAATCAAGGTTAGGAGTTTTATTTTTCATAATTGCATATTTAGCCCACATAAATGGATTATGTTAAAAATTAACAAGTTTATAGTTTGCAACATAATTTTAGATAGTTGGTGTATGTCACCATGTATTATATAATTCTTGGTGTAGTTAAAAAGATATTATACAATGCTTCGTGTAGGTAAGAATCAATTTTCCTATATAATGCAATCAACTCTCTATATTTTTGTATTTAGAAATACAATTTTGTTTTCTTTTTCTTGTTATGGTATGACATTATTTACTGCAACTAAAGAGAGGAATCTTATATACAGAGACAAGTGAGAGTGACATGTCGATGAAAATGTCGTAGAAGACCAATAATTACACGTGGCTTATTATGATTGGATTGTACAGTAAGCACAAGAGAGTCATGATTGGCTTTGACTCTTCTGTGAGAAGAAAACTAATCCATTCACGCGTTCAGTTTACCTTTCGAACATCGGTTTCCCAATGTTTTCCGTTTCGGGTCTCCGTTTTGAAACGTCGTCGTTTTAAGGATCCCATTTAACGGGCAAGACTAGTTCTCGTAAACCGAAAAATGAATTACAAAGCTATTACAGAATTGAACCAAACTAAGGAATCGAAAAAGGATAATTTGCTCAATAATACCAAAAAAAATTATAACTCAAAATCTAACCAAAGTGGTATATGTGGCAAAATCATAGCCATTGAATATAGATTTTTTGGTTAGATTTTGAGTTATAATTTTTTTGTTGGCTATTAAACAAATTAACCCTAGAGTTAAATTGACATTTTATACAATATTTTTTAAAAAAATTATGAATATTACTAAATTTGTTGTTTGGACCTTTTTTCAAAATCAAAAATTTCTGCTCAAGCCCATAGGCCCAAGTTGATAAAGGTACGTCAATCATTATCTTAAGCTTCTCTCATAAACGACATCGTTTAACCTTGTTAGACATATTGCCACTTGACTCAATCGTTTTCGAATTAAGCTTAATTAGTTGTCTGGTCTTTGATTAATGTATTTAACATTTGCCATTACGTGCCCACTTGTAAATTATTTTTTTCTCTTCAAGACTTGAGAGCTATGTGAAAAAATAAAAAATATGAGAGTTTTAAAACATTTTTAGTCGTTATCTAATAGTTTAATAACCAACAATTAGTTAATTTAAACTCAATTATGATAATTAGCCGTTAATTCCTCGTACATAAATACCTAGACCAAACACAACCACAAGAGAGAGTAACAGAAAGTATGAACAAGAATAATATCTGCATTTCTTTTCTTATTCCATGATCCTTTCTTAATTACATTTGTTAACTATACAGCTATTATATACAAATGTATTAAACCGAAATAAGAGTAAACCAGAAAAACTAATTGACTGGTTTAGCTAAAGGAAACTAAACCAATACTCTAAATACTCTATACTTAATATCCCCCTTCAAGATGGAGGTAGGAACAAATTACTAACTCCCATTTTGCGAATGAAAGAAGTGAAAAGACCAGGATATAAGGGCTTGGTCAAGATATCAGCAAGTTGATTTTCTTTAGTAACATGCATTGTCTTGATCAATCCATCATCAATGTTTTCCCGGATAGTGTAACAATCTCTATCCACATGCTTAGTACGTTCATGGAAAACGGAGTTGTTAGCAATGTGGATAGCTACATGATTATCACAGAAAAGAAGAGTTGGCAGTTGCAAAGGAAGATGAAGATCAGTCATGAGTTTGTCCAGCCAAACAATCTCACAAGAAGCCAAAGCCATGGCTCTAAACTCTGCTTCTGCTGTACTCCTGGAAACAGACCTCTGTTTCTGAGCTTTCCAAGATACTAAAGATGTACCCAGAAACATGAGATAACCAGAAATAGACCGTCTAGTATCTTCACAAGAACTCCAATCTGCATATGCATAGCCCTTTAAATCAAAATTTCCACTAGCTGAGTAGAACAATCCCTGTCCAACAGTTCCTTTCAAGTATCGTAACACCTTATGAACAGCTTGAAGATGAGTATCCCTAGGAGCCGAAGAGAACTGACCTAGTGTAGTGAGAGCATAAGACAAATCTGGCCTAGTAATAGCCAAATATTATAATTTGCCTACTAACTTCCTGTACTGTTTAGGATTGTCTAAGAGAATACCTTTGTCTTAAGAGAGCTTGACTACAGGATCCATAGGAATGGAAGAAGGTTTGCATCCTAGAAAACCAGTCTCATCCAATAACTCCAATGTATACTTCCGTTGACATACAGAAATGCCTTGAGCCGATCTAGCAACTTCCAATCCAAGAAAATATTTGAGTTCTCCAATGTCTCTGAGTTTGAAATGAGATTGCAAATCTTCCTTAAACTGCTTTACATCATCATCATTGTTACTTGCAATCATGATATCATCAACATAAATCAAGACTGCCATATACTTATCTTCTAAATGACGAATGAACAAAGTATGATCACTGTCAGACTTCTTAAATCCCATCAACTTCAGAGTAGAAGAAAGCTTTAAGTACCACTGGCGAGAGGCTTGCTTCAAACCATAAATAGACTTGTGAAGACGATAAACAGAACCAGGAGGAAAAGATTGACCAGTGAGATCAGCATAACCAGGAGGTATTTTCATGTAAATTTCTTCATCTAAATCCCCATTCAAGAAAGCATTGGAGATATCTAGCTAAGAGAGAGACCACTTCTTCTTGGCTGCAACATCAATAAGAATTCTGACAGTAGATAACTTAGCTACAGGGGAAAATGTATCAATGTAATCCACACCTTCTTCCTGAGTAAATCCCTGAGCAACTATACGTGCTTTGTAACGCTCCACATCACCATCAGCCAAACATTTGACAGTAAAAACCCATTTACATCCTATTGCAACCTTTCCTTCAGGCAAAAGACAAATACTCCAAGTGTGTGTCCTTATCATATTACCAATTTCCAAACCCATTGCATCACACCACAATTTATCCAACATAGCTTCCAAATATTTCTTTGGCTCACGGATTTTAGTGATAGCATTAAGAAAGGCTTTAAAAGGCTCAGATAAATAAGAATAAGAAATATAATTGGCAATGGGATATGGTGTTTTACTAGTAATATTATAACAATGAAAATCCTGCAAGTGAGATGGGAATTTGGGTTTTTTGCGTGGTCTCAAAACAGAAGGTTTTGGAACCACTGAAGATATCACATCAGATGGAGGATGTGTATCAGAGGATAAGTGTCCAAGAGGAGCACTATCTAGGGTAGCAGGAGAAGAAAGATGAGGAAAGAAGTCATGAACTTCATCTGAAATGGGAGATGAAGCAAAGGGAAAAATATCCTCATGAAATTGAACATGCCTAGAAATAGAAACAGAGTGTGTCTCTATATCTAAAAGCTTATAGACTTTCACACCCACTGGATATCCTAGAAACACACAAGCTTTGGATCTAGGTTCAAATTTAGGTCTAGACTTAGTAGAAGTTGAAGCATAACACAAACACCCAAAAGTTTTCAGAAAACTATAATCAGGAGGCTTCTTAGTAAGCTTTTCAAAAGGAGATTTATTATCTAAGACAGGAGATGGCGAATGATTAATAACAAAGACAGCAGCTAAGATATAGTCTCCCCAATAGGCTAAAGGAACATTGGATTCAAATAATAAGGCTCTAGCAACATTCAATATGTGCTGATGCTTTCTCTCTACAACCGAATTTTGTTCAGGAGTTTCAATACAAGTGTTATATGCAACAATGCCCTTAGATTTATAGAATTCAGTAAACTTTAATTCATTAGCATTATCTGATCTAACAGCTTTAACCCTAGTGGAATATTGAGTTTCAACCATTTTGACAAAATCTGGAAAAAGATGCAGAACATCAGATTTATAAGTCATTAAGTACACCCAAACAGCCCTACTATGATCATCAACAATAGTTAAGAAATAACGATATCCATCAATAGTTGGCTCAGAAAAAGGACCCCATGTATCAATATGGAGAAGTTCAAATGGTTGATCACAAAAATGTTTTCCATGTTTAAAAGGCAAATGCTTTTGCTTGGCTAAATGACAAACATGACAAAGAGAAGAGTGATTTTTATTGATAACAGTCTTAGGAATCTTCAATACATCAGAAAGTAAATCAATCTTAGCAAAAGAAGGATGACCTAGACGTCTATGCCAAGTAACAGTATCAGCTACAAGAGAAGAACAAGCAAAAGTCTTACCTTGAAAAGAAAGAGTCTTAAGTTTATTATTGACATCTAGAACATATAAATTCCCCACTTGACTACCTTGACCAATCATCAATTCCTGAGTAATTGCCTGAATAAAACAAGTATCAGGAGTAAATCTAACCTCAGCATTCAAAGACTTAGTCAAGACACTAACACTCAATAGGTTGAATTTAAATTCAGGGATATAGAGAACATTATGCAGAGAGATAGCATCAGTTAACTGAATGAACCCTATGCTCGAAATAGTAACAATATAAGCATTAGGGAGAGTAACAAAGGTGTTTTCTAAAGGAGTATAGTGAGTAAAGATGGCCCTATTATGACTAACATGATGGGTAGCTCCTGAGTCTATAATCCAGGCTCTAAGAGACACATCTGTTTCAGGAGATATAGAATTAACTAGCATGTCATAATAGGAGTGATTAAAGAGGGTAATGAAATTACCAGAAATGCTTCATGAAATCTGTGAGATAACAGGAGCAGAAGTTGAAGTAGGAGCACTGGAGGATTCAGCTTGTGGTGTAACAGAACAAGAGTATAGTTGATTGCTGAGATAAGAGATCACAGACTGGATCTGCTCTTTAGACATGGTTGCACCATTGTCAACTGACTGCTGGGAGAGAGTAGTGACTGGAGAACTGAGAGAAGGTGTAACAACTAAATTAGCAGCTCCAAGAGACTGTGGAGTAGCAGCTCCAGTAGACTGTGGCTTTCTTCCTTTACCAAATCCCACAGGGAATCCATGTTTCTTGTAACACTTATCCACAGTGTGACCAATCCTTAAGCAATAAGTGCATTTAATCCTGTGATAGTTACTCTGGGAAAGAAGAGTTGCAGAAGGAGGAGAAGACACCGCATGTTGAACCTGAAAGGCAGAAGGAGATGGAACCAAAGAAGGAGAAGAACCAATGACCCTTTGGCTCTCATCTTGGTCCAACATATTGTAAATTTCAGAAAGAGATGGTCTTGGCTTCATATTCAGAATCTGTCCACGAATATTAGCAAAATTCTCATTCAAACCCATCAAAAACTGGATAATCCTACTAGTTTCAGCCTCATCCATCAATTCCTTCACCTAATCACAGTCACACTTCTTAGCAGTCTTCAGTTTGGTATTAGCAAGTTGCTCCCAAAGAATCTTCTTCTTAGTATAGTATGTAGATAAATTTAAAGAGCCTTGCTCAAGATTAGCAATAGATTGCTCTAACTGGTATTTCCTCGGAAGGTTACTCACACGAAACCTAGTGAACAAATCATTCCACATATCTACTGCATCATCATAGTAAATAATACTATCAGCGATTTCCCTGTTCACCACATTCAAGATCCAAGACTTCACCATGCTATTACAACGACTCCAAATCTTAAAATACGAATCATTCTCACCAGGTCGAGAAAGAGAACCATCAACAAATCCCAACTTATTTTTGGCATCAAGACTCATACGCATCGCAATAAGCCAGTTGTTATAATTAGTACCATCAAGGATAAGATTAACAATACCCAGACCTGGATGGTCTGCCGAATGCAGATAAAACGGACTATGGATACTATCAAACGAATCCATACCAGAGAAAATGGATCCTGAGTCACCGCGAGTCTGACACATCTGAGATCGAGGAAGAACACCACCAGAATCGATCGGATCAACAGACCCAGAACGATCCTTTTTGGACGAAATCGGATCCTTCGCCACACGGTTCTTAGGTTTCTGAGGTAAACGCACCATCGCAACACGAATACACCTAGATCGGAGACGGAAAACAGAAGAAGAAATTTCTGATAGCAGAAATTATCCAAAAAATTCCGATCAAAATAGAGATCTAGATGAAACCAGGTTATCGATCGATGAAAAACAGCTCAAAAATGAAGAAAAACAAACGAAAATCAGAGAAAACGAGCTAAGAATTGCTCTGATACCATAACAGAAAGTATGAACAAGAATAATATCTGCATTTCTTTTCTTATTCCATGATCCTTTCTTAATTACATTTGTTAACTATACAGCTATTATATACAAATGTATTAAACCGAAATAAGAGTAAACCAGAAAAACTAATTGACTGGTTTAGCTAAAGGAAACTAAACCAATACTCTAAATACTCTATACTTAATAGAGAGATAGAGAGAGAAGAAGAAGAAAAAACAGAACAACAATGGCGAACATTGTTCTCTCACTCTCAGTATTACTATCTTTGTTGCTCTGCAACTTTACCATCGATATTGAAGCTTCAAGTTCAGATAAAGATCTTAACCAGCCGTACCGGACTGGTTATCATTTTCAACCTCCCAAAAATTGGATGAACGGTATGTACCGTACCATACCGATCTTGATCTGATTTCTATTTTTATATCAATCAATGTTTATGTTCGATCGATCCTCTAATTAACATCATTTTATTCTTTCTTGATTTCGTTATGTTCAATGAAAATATTCTCCAGATCCTAATGGTTAGTTCACTTTATTCATAATTTATTCATACTTTCTATAAGAAATATTTCAATCAGTATACAAACAAATACGAATTATTAATTTTTGGTAGGACCAATGATATACAAAGGAATATACCATCTATTTTATCAATACAACCCATACGGTGCCGTTTGGGATGTAAGAATCGTGTGGGGTCATTCCACGTCAGTTGACTTAGTTAACTGGACCCCACAACCTCCAGCTTTCAGTCCATCTCAACCGTCAGATATCAACGGTTGTTGGTCAGGCTCCATTACGATTATACCAAACAACACACCTGTGATCCTCTACACCGGCATTGACCAAGACAAAAGTCAAGTCCAAAACGTCGCCGTTCCGGTTAACATAACCGATCCATTTCTCAAAGAATGGTCAAAACCGGAGTTGAATCCTCTGATGAAAACACCTAACGGAATTAACCCGGACCGGTTTAGAGATCCGACCACTGCGTGGTTAGGACACGACGGAGAATGGCGAGTTATTGTCGGAAGTTCGACGGACGATCGTCGAGGGTTAGCGATTCTTTACAAAAGCAAAGATTTCTTCAATTGGACGCAATCGGTTAAGCCTTTACATTACCAAGACTTAACCGGAATGTGGGAATGTCCTGATTTTTTCCCGGTTTCGATAACCGGTTCAGACGGTGTCGAAACGTCGTCGTTTGGTGAGGTTAAGTACGTGCTTAAAGTAAGTTTGTTTGAGACATCACATGATTATTACACTATTGGGAGTTATGATCGTGAGAAAGATGTTTACGTACCGGATCTAGGGTTTGTGCAAGATGAATCAGCTCCAAGGTTAGATTACGGTAAATTTTACGCGTCGAAAACGTTCTTCGACGATGTTAAGAAACGAAGGATCTTGTGGGGTTGGGTTAATGAATCTTCTCCTGCTAAAGATGATATTGAGAAGGGTTGGGCTGGTCTTCAGGTACATTTCGATTTAGCCCTATGTTTACTTATTATAATACGTTTTAAAGGAATCGAATTAACGAGTTTAGAATTCGATAGTCATTTCCGAGGAAAATATGGCTCGATGAATCGGGAAAGGAGTTGCTACAATGGCCTATTGAAGAGATTGAGACATTACGTGGGACACAAGTTAATTGGCGTAACAAAGTTCTTAAGGCAGGATCTAGCGTTCAAGTGCATGGTATTACTGCATCACAAGTAGGAATCAATCTTTAAACTAATCGATATCGAATTTAACTTAAAATTACTTCGTTTTCTTCTGTGGTTTTACTATAATGCTTTGGTATTGAGCAGGCAGATGTTGACGTAACGTTCAAGGTAAAGGACTTGGAAAAAGCTGATGTGATTGAACCTAGTTGGACCGACCCACAAAAGATATGTAGTCAAGGAGTTTCATCGGTTAAGTCCGGTTTAGGGCCATTTGGTTTGATGGTTTTGGCATCCAATGATATGGAAGAGTACACTTTGGTTTACTTCAGAATATTCAAGTCAAATGATACAAATAAGAACAATAAGTACGTGGTTTTGATGTGCAGTGACCAAAGCAGGTATAATACATCAATTTAAGAAATGTTTAGATCTTTTTCATATTTTACATAAAATGCTAATTAAATTTTTTCTTTTTGTTTTTTTTTAATGGTAATCAAAAGATCTTCGTTGAATGAAGAAAATGATAAAGCAACATTTGGTGCTTTTGTGGCGATAGATCCTTCTCAACAAACACTTTCTCTTAGAACTTTGGTAAGTTTTGTTTTAACTATTTGAAAAGCTATTCCTTAAATATGTGTCTTGATTTAATTGTTTTCGTTTTTGGGTAGATTGATCATTCGATAGTGGAGAGTTATGGTGGAGGAGGCAGAGTATGTATAACCTCAAGAGTGTATCCAAAATTAGCAATTGGAGAAAATGCAAATATCTTTGTCTTCAATAAAGGAACACAAAATGTTGATGTCTCGAGCTTAAGTGCGTGGAGCTTAAAGTCTGCCCAAATCAATGAAGAGTCAATGTCGCCATTTATTGAGTGTGATGATTCACACTCACTTAATCAGTCTTGAATTCTTGAGTGGAAAATATTTTCCATTTACATATATAAAACAAGATTAAATAAGAGAGAATTTTATGATATATCAAGATTCTTGAAACTTTGGCTTCTCAATTTAAGTTTCAAAGTTTAGGAATTTTGTTTAATTAATTGTGTATGATATTTTTACACTGAGATTGAGCAATTTGAAGTTTATGCTATTCTGTTTTTGTTTTTTGTTTTTTTTATGTACTTAACCATTCATCTTAAAATGAATAAAAACATATAATACAATTGGGAGTGAGTTAGGTTTTGTTCTTAAACGATTTGGAGACTAACCTAATTTTTCATCTTCGTCAAAACTTTGTTCTATCTTCTTCTTCTTCTTCTCTCTGCAAGCCATGGCCGCATCCGATGTCGACTCAGTATCATCTCACAGACCACACAGAACTAAACAATCCGGTCTGAAATCTGAAACCAACATGAAGAAGAAGAAACATAACATCTTCACCGAGAACAAACAAAGAAACCCTAAAACAATAGATTTACAAGCTCGTTCTATGGAAAAAGAACAGAAACGACTTCATATTCCGACCATAGATCGTACTTACGGTCTAGAATCTCCTCCTCCTTACGTCGTAGTCGTTCAAGGCCCTACCGGAGAAAATCTCTTTTGATCAAGACCCTTGTGAAACACGTCACACATGAGACTTTACGATCGTAACGGGTAAAGATAGAAGAATTCAGATCGTGGAGTGTCCTAATGATATCAATGGATTGATTGATTTAGCTAAAGTTATTGTTTTGAGATGGAAACTTTTGAGTTTCTTAATATTATGCAAGTTCATGGAATGAGACTCATGTTGGTGGCTTGGTGCTAAGTTGTTTTACTTTTCGTGTCTTGATCATGGGAAATATTATTCTTAATCTCTCTACTTAATCAAAGACAATTTACTAAATACTAACTCTTGAATTGCTTGGCATACTCTCTATTGATAGATTTGTCCATACCCAATAATTTTATACGCTCTTACCATCGTGTAATCTATTGGACCGCTAAGGTCATCTCCATCTATGTGTCTTACTAAGTTCTTATACCAAATTCTTAAATATAAAATTATTAAAACACACATTCTCTCTTCCTTTTACTCAACTTTATACACTCTCTTTCTTCCTTTTACTCAACTTTTATTAATTTTATATTTAAACACTATCTCTTCATTTCAAAAACCACTTTCCAAAAGTTCTTATCCCTCCATTTTAAAATCTCTCTTTTATCCTTTTCTTAACTTTTATTAATTTTATATTCAAATACACCCACTATTTTCTCTCTTTACTCAAATTTTATTAATTTTATATTCAATATACCCCACAAAAATACTTTCTTTCTTCCTTTTTTCCTCTAAGAACCTCACTAAGATACATGGATGGTGATGCTCTAAAACCTTCGTTTCTTAGTTTTGTGGTGAATGATTTGTAAAAAATCTTCTCCTAGAAGATCAAAGGATATGGCAAAATTTACGTAATTGTGCCATACATTGATTTTTTGGCTAATTACTTGATAATTATTATGTTACTTTTTCAATTGTAGTTTTACATTTTCCTAATTAAATTGAGGTTTTAATACATAACATCATCCGATGAATATAAAGTCAATATTACAATTTTTTTTATTTAAAAACATTTGTGAATTTTATTCACATTTTTAAAAGAAATAAAATAGAAAAACTCTAAACGACACCGTTTTAATGTTTCTGTTAAATCAGGAAAAAACGCTTCCTTCTTCGGTTAGCTTTCATTCTCCATGGCTCTTCTTCTATCTGAGAGAGAGAGAGAGAGAGAGAGAGAGAGAGATACAGAGAAATCAAAGCAACGAAGAAGACGAAAATGGTGATTTCGTTTCAAATCTACCTCACTCTCTTACTCTCTTCCCTCTTATTCTCCACTATTCACGCCTTTTACCTTCCCGGTGTCGCTCCTCGCGATTTCCAAAAAGTACTCTTCTCGTTTTATTCCGATCTCACGTTTTGATTACGATATCGATCTAGGGTTTCCGATTGTAACTACGCATTGTATTGGCTCGTAATCCAATTCTGATCCGTGAGGAAAATTTTTGCATTTCTAGTATTATCGAAGGATCCTTGGATGTTGAATGTTATAATCAGCTTAATGTGATTCGAATTGAAGCTTTTGATTTGAGTTCATAATTTGTAAATTCTTGCTTTTGATATTGAATTTACTTGATTAGATGATGTATTGATAGTTATTATCAGCTAACTGTGATTCGAATTGAAGCTTTTGATTTGTAAAATTCTTGCTTGTGATATTGAATCTACTTGATCAGATGATGTATTGAATGTTATAATCAGCTTACTGTGATTTAAATTGAATATTTGTGAGCTTATGATTTGTAAATTCTTGAATGTTCTTGAAGCTTTTGATTTGTAAATCATTGCTTGTGATTGATTTACATGTTTTGGAAGTACAGGGTGATCCACTTTATGTGAAAGTGAACAAATTATCATCAACGAAGACTCAGCTTCCTTATGATTACTACTACTTGAATTACTGTAAGCCTCCTAAGATCTTGAACACTGGAGAAAATTTGGGAGAGGTTCTTAGAGGGGATCGTATTGAGAATTCGGTTTATACTGTAAGCAAAAGCTTCTCTTATGATCTTTTGTACCTTAGTTTTCTCACCATCTAATGTTTTGAGAATTTGGATTTTGTTGTTTTCAGTTTGAAATGTTGGAGGATCAGTCATGTAGAGTAGGTTGTCGTGTTAAACTCGAAGCTGAGTCTGCGAAAAATTTCAGGGAAAAGATTGATGATGAATACCGAGTTAATATGTAAGTTTATGTATATGATTTTCTTGATCCGTGTGAGGTTGCTTTGAGTTATCCTTTTCAATTTGTGCAGGATTCTTGATAATCTTCCGGTAGCTGTTCTTACACAAAGAAATGGAATTCAGACTTATGTACACGGTTTCCGTGTTGGCATCAAAGGAAGTTACAAAGGGGTAATACTTCTCTAGAACCTATGACTACTGTCTTACCACCTTATGTGCCTTTTCTTGTACCAATTTAGGAGTAGTTTGCGTTTCTTTTTGTAGATTAAAGAGAAAAAATACTTTATTTATAACCACTTGAGCTTCCGAGTCATGTACCACAGAGACGAAGAGTCTGATTCTTCTCGAATTGTTGGTTTTGAGGTTACTCCTTACAGGTATTATCTACTGGTTACCAATAGCGTTGTCTGATATGTTTCGATTCTTATAAGCTAATTTTTTCTTCCTCATTTTGGAATAGTAAATTGCATGAATACAAAGAGTGGGATGAAAATAACCCTCAGTTAACTACATGCAACAAAGACGAAAAGAATCTGATCCAAATCAACACTGGTCCTCAAGAAATTGAGGAAGGAAAAGAAATTGTGTTTACGTATGATGTCACCTTTAAGGTAATTAATTTATCTATCTATGAGAGCTTGTTATTTGCGCGTTGTAAATATATTATGACGTTTGAAAAATATGCAGGAGAGTGACATCAAATGGGCTTCGCGATGGGACACATACTTGCTAATGAACGATGATCAAATCCACTGGTTTTCAATTATCAACTCGCTTATGATTGTTCTTTTCCTCTCTGGAATGGTAGCGATGATCATGATGAGAACTTTATACAAGGATATTTCAAACTACAATCAGCTCGAGACCCAAGACGAGGCTCAAGAAGAAACCGGATGGAAACTTGTACACGGAGATGTCTTTAGGACGCCTGCATACTCTGGATTACTATGTGTCTACGTCGGCACGGGTGTTCAGATTTTCGGTATGACCCTTGTGACAATGATTTTTGCAATGCTGGGCTTCTTATCTCCATCCAACAGAGGAGGACTCATGACTGCTATGGTTCTCGTTTGGGTATTCATGGGTATCTTCGCTGGTTACTCCTCTTCTCGTCTTTACAAAATGTTCAAAGGGGATAAGTGGAAAGGAATCACGTTGAAGACAGCATTCATGTTTCCCGGTATCGTCTTTGCAATCTTCTTTGTTCTCAATACACTCATATGGGGAGTAAAATCATCCGGAGCTATTCCCTTTGGTACAATGTTTGCTCTGGTCTGTCTCTGGTTTGGAATCTCCGTCCCGCTAGTCTTTATCGGTAGCTATCTAGGTTTCAAAAAACCAGCAATCGAAGACCCGGTTAAAACAAACAAGATCCCGAGACAAGTACCAGAACAACCTTGGTACATGAAACCCGGTTTTTCCATACTAATCGGTGGAATCCTTCCGTTTGGAGCAGTCTTCATCGAGCTCTTCTTCATCTTAACATCAATCTGGCTTAACCAATTCTACTACATCTTCGGATTCCTCTTCATCGTGTTCTTGATCTTGATCGTGACTTGCGCTGAGATCACAATCGTTCTCTGCTACTTCCAGCTTTGCAGTGAAGACTACAATTGGTGGTGGAGAGCTTACCTAACATCAGGCTCGTCTTCACTCTACCTCTTCCTCTACTCTATATTCTACTTCTTCACAAAGCTCGAGATCACAAAGCTAGTTTCAGGGATGCTCTACTTCGGGTACATGATAATCATCTCTTACTCGTTTTTCGTACTAACCGGTACAATCGGTTTCTACGCATGTCTCTGGTTTGTTAGAAAGATTTACTCTTCAGTGAAGATTGACTAATTAGACACATAACTTTTGTTGCCTCTAGGATGGTTTAGTCGTAGTTTGAAACAAAACTTTTGTAACATTTTCATGAATGGGTTTCTATATTCAATACATTTTTCAATGATACATAAGCATTCATGTAACTACAATATTGTAAAGTTCATTTTAAGGCTGGTAGTTTAAGCTTGGACTCCTTAATCATTCTCTCTGTTGAAGAACCACTTGAGAATCCTAGCTTCTGCATCATTTCTTCCAATCTCTTCCCGTTTGTTAGATACAAATACCCAATCTGCAAAGACGAAAAGCGGGTTTTACGTTAGTTAGAAGCAGGGATTTGTATTACACTTATCGAGTTTCATTTCGGATGATGAACAAACTTACAAATGTTTCCAATGATGAGGCCTTGTTATAAACTGCAACACCAGCACGCCTAGTTGACCGTGTTTTAACCGAGCCTACATTTTTTCCCCACCGAAGTATATCTCTGCACCGAAAAGTCTTCATCAGATCGATTCAATACTGCTTTCTCAAACAAAAAGCTTGGAAACATATGATGCAAACATATGTATGAATTTAAAAGCTACATAATGGGTTTTTGTTACTTACCTTTCATCTTTTGTTAAGAAATCATCATCAACAAGCTTCTGCAACAAAGCATACTGAAGAAGAAAGACAGAGAAAAGTTTAACTTAAACAAGAAGAATAATAACAATACCAATGCTGAGAGAACTATGCTGATTTACAATCTCAGGCCTAAAGCGAGAAATAACAACTTCGCCAACCGAATCAAATTGCGGGCGAAATAAACAGAGATCACTCATATATGGAAGCATTATAGCGTTTACACAAAAGGGTCAGAAGATAAACAACATACTTGTGCTTCACATCGCACTACTGCTTTAACACGATCGTTATATTCTTCAATACTAAGCGGAGGAAACAGAAAATGCCGACGAGCATATATCTACAAAGCCAAGCGCAAAACCGTTAAAAGATAAAGAAAAGGAAATTTATTGAAAGGAGTATCAACAGAGTGACAATCTAAACACTAAAAATGATCATCATTTCAACATTCTTGCATCCTATACTAACAATGATTAAAGGTAAAAACTTTTCTAAACTCATTAGTGTTAAACACTAACATTCAGAACAGGCTCATTAGTGACTGTATTAATGCTATAAACATTAACATGGTCATCATTTTTGACATCAACCAAGTAGAAAAACTAGTCTAAAATCACAAAGCAGAAGAGAATTGAATACTAACCTCGTAGATTGAATCACCAATATAAGCTAATGAAGCAGCATTGAAAACAGATCTAGGTTTCTCCACTTTTGGTGGACTTGGAAACCATTTCTCATATCCAATACAAGTATCACCATTATCTACATAAACCCACAAATCTTAGTATAACAAAATCATGAATTGAACACTAAAACACAAAACTTATTTACCTTTGCTTGCCGGACGTTTGAGCAAATCGGAAACAGAGACGTCGTCAGTTCCCGTCGTTAAAACTATCGCCGGAGAAGAAGACGGTGGAACAAAAGAGCTCAAATTAGGGTTTTTCTTCACATTTCGCGGCGAATTTGGATTGTATCTAAGTTTTGGCTTCGTATCTAAAGCAGCTCTCACGAGAGTCGAGCTCGCTGATAAAACCGCCATTTTTATCTTTCTCTCAAGCTTTTTTTTTGGTAACAAATAAATATTGAGTCGGTGACATTAGTTTGTCCACGTGGCGTGTTTTTATTTGTCTGTTTTATTTAGCCCTGTAGCTTTAGCAAATATGAGCCTTCTCACTCTCTTCTTCTTCTTCTTCCCCGATTTCTAAAACCCTAACGACTAGATTTCTCCGATCATAATTTCTTAATCGGAGAAATTGACTCCGGCGAATAACATCATGAGCCGCTACGATAGTCGTACCGGCGATTCCACTTCGTACCGTGACCGTCGACGGTAAAGTTCTGTTCGTGTTTGCTTTTTCGTAACCATGAATAGAGTAGTACGAATCGCTAATTGATAAGAGTAGGTTAATTTTGATGTATGGTGTGTGTTAGAGAATAAGAGTGAGTTTGATTCGTTTTGAAATTGTTCTTAGTGATTCAGGGTTTGGTGGAGCTTCAACATATACATCAAGCAAAAGGGATAATAATGATGGCAATGAATCACCAAGGAAGCTAGATTTGGATGGTTTAACTCCTTTCGAGAAGAATTTCTATGTCGAATCTCCGGCTGTGGCAGCTATGACCGATTCGGAAGTGGTGGAATATCGAAGATTGAGGGAAATTACTGTCGAAGGTCGAGATATTCCAAAACCCGTCAAGAGTTTTCGCGATGTCGGGTTTCCTGGTAAGTTGATTTCACTTGTGTGTGTGTGTGTGTGTGTGTGTTTGTTTGTTCTTTAGTATATATGTATTGATCAGAGTTTCTTGATTGGTTCAGAATATGTTTTGGAAGAGATTAAGAAGGCTGGTTTTACTGAACCTACACCTATACAATCTCAAGGATGGCCAATGGCATTGAGAGGTCGTGATCTTATCGGCATTGCGGAAACTGGTTCGGGAAAGACACTTTCTTACTTACTACCTGCAATAGTCCATGTGAATGCTCAACCGATTCTATGTAAGGCCTGATTTTCTGCTTGTGGTTATGGTTCTTGTTTGATGTAAGTTGTTGTTAAGGATGTACTGATTCGAATAAATTTTCGCAGCGCCTGGTGATGGCCCAATCGTCTTGGTTCTTGCTCCAACACGTGAACTGGCTGTGCAGATACAGCAAGAAGCGTCTAAATTCGGTTCATCGTCGAAAATTAAGAGTACTTGCATTTATGGTGGAGTTCCAAAAGGTCCTCAAGTGCGTGATCTCCAGAAAGGTGAATTTCTTTGGTTCCAATGGTTTTCGTTAATAGTTTTTCGTACGTTTTGTAGAACATTCTGACTGTGATTATTGGTCTATGGATTTAGGTGTGGAAATCGTTATAGCTACTCCTGGGAGGTTAATAGATATGATGGAGTCTAACAACACAAACCTGCGAAGAGTTACTTATCTTGTTTTGGACGAGGCTGATCGAATGCTTGATATGGGGTTTGACCCTCAGATTCGGAAAATTGTTTCACATGTTCGTTTTCTTATCTCGGTTTCTTTCACATATACGTGTATATTAGTTTGCTTTGTATTGAAATCTTTTAAAACCTGTGCAGATTCGGCCAGACCGTCAAACTTTGTACTGGAGTGCTACTTGGCCTAAGGAGGTGGAACAACTATCTAAGAAGTTTCTTTATAACCCATACAAAGTAATAGACATCACCTCTCTTAGTTTCCTAATAATGTTTCAGTTGTGAACAAAAACTGAGCATGCTTCTTTGTTCTTAAGTGCAGGTGATAATAGGATCTTCTGATTTAAAAGCTAACCGTGCAATCCGTCAAATTGTTGATGTCATTTCCGAAAGCCAAAAGTATAACAAGTACGTCTCCTTTATCTATGCTATCTTGTTTCACTTGTCGTAGAAATTGTGGTGATATGAAACTAATCTGGCGGGTTTTTTTTCAGGTTGGTGAAGTTGCTTGAAGACATAATGGATGGAAGCAGAATTCTTGTTTTCCTTGATACGAAAAAGGGATGTGACCAAATCACTCGTCAGCTCCGTATGGATGGTTGGCCTGCTTTGTCAATACATGGTGATAAAAGTCAAGCAGAGAGAGATTGGGTTCTTTCGGAGTTTAGATCAGGCAAAAGCCCTATAATGACTGCTACCGACGTTGCAGCTCGTGGATTAGGTACTACTAAATCTTCTTCAACTCTCTTTATCATCCATGCGAGACAAGCTAACAAATAAATATCTTTTGTTTTGAACAGACGTGAAAGATGTGATGTATGTGATAAACTACGACTTCCCTGGATCACTAGAGGATTATGTTCATAGGATTGGACGAACGGGTAGAGCGGGAGCTAAAGGAACAGCTTACACTTTCTTCACAGTCGCAAATGCAAGATTCGCTAAAGAACTTATCAACATACTCGAAGAAGCTGGACAGAAAGTGAGCTCCGAATTAGCATCAATGGGTCGTAGCACCGCTCCTCCTCCTCCAGGTCAGTTCACCGTAAAAAAAAACACACAAAACTAGCTTCATCACAAGATTTATAGTACTTGGTTATGTCAAATCTTATAATGGCCTCCTTATCAAGTTATGATCTTACAAATAAAGTTATGATCTTGGTAATAAAGTTATGATATTTTCTAATCAAGTATTGATTTTTATGGTTCATGTTGTGTGGAAATAGGGCTTGGAGGATTTAGAGACCGTGGAAGTAGAAGAGCATGGAGCTAAATCACTGCTTATGTATGTTAATGGCTTTTAGGGCTCAGTGATTTTCTTTCTCCATTCATTTGCCACTATTCTCTCCTTTTTATTTCTGAAACATTTGACATTTACACCAAAAACATTAAAAATGTAAGATAACATTCGAATTAGGGTAAAGATTTGTGGTTTAAGAGCAAAATGAAAGATATTTGTTTTTATCAATTTGCTAGTTATAATCAAATCTGGATTATATCATGAACCTGCAAGTGAATTGAGTCAATTGACTATTTTAACACTAATTTGGAAACCTCATAATTTTTACTTTGAATAAAAATTTACAAACTTCTAGGGGTAATAAAAAAAATATGAAAAATTCACAAGTAAATCCCTAAACTTTACTTAAAACTCATGAAAACGAAGAAGAAGCATACTTTTTTGATCGCAGAAACAAAACGAAATCGCCATGAGTGAACAAGGTCCCAAGCTTTACACCAATAAACCCAAGAAGAAAGGTAAATCAAAATCATGTTTTTTCCTTCTTCTCTGATTAAAAAAAAAAAAGCTGTCATTTTTCCCCAGCTCACACTCAACGAATCATTATTCACGATTTGGGATTTGTATATGATTAATTTGACTTTGTGATTTCGTTTCGATTTTTGATTTGGTTTTTTTTTCAAGCGATTATTGCTCAATTGATACACGTCGAAGCTAATTTCAACGGTTCTACTCCGTCGTCGTCATCATCGTCTTCTCCGGCTGCTGCAGCGGCGGCTTCGTATTCAATGGGTGGTGGTTCTGTTCCTCCTGCTCCTCCTCCTCCTCCTAAGGAATCATTTGCTCGGAGATACAAATATGTCTGGCCACTTCTCCTCACCGTCAATCTCGCCGTTGGAGGTAAATCAATCTGCTTCGGAATTTTGTGTTCGTAGTCCGATTTAGGGTAAAGATTAGACCTTTATCTAATTAGGGTTTTTGGATTAGGCACAAAAGCTTGGACCTTTTGAGATCTCTTGCTTCAGATTATATGTTTCTGATATGACTATTATGATTTTGCTTATCTATATACCTTTAGATGCAAACAGTGGACTATAACATGATCTAATAACCTGTTTTCCGTAAATTTGTAGTCGAATTATCGCTGAGTTCTTTGCTTTTGATCTCCTTTTGAAGCATGGCTTAATCTTGTTTACACCCCGTAAACAAGATTATAGTTTTGGCATTTGGGACATTTGATGTTAGAATCAATGAAGATGGTTACATCGAATTCGATACCTTGTTCATCAAGATTGTTCCTTGAGTAGTTTATTGATTCCTGATGGTTTAAAGTTACAATTTTTGCGTTTTACGGTGAAAATGCTCTCATCTGATGGTTTGTGGCCTTTGTTTGTTTTGAAGGTTATCTTTTCTTTAGGACTAAGAAGAAGGACATAGAACCTGCAGATGGAGAGATGGCTGCTAAATCAGGTTCAGTCGCGGCAGCTCTTGTTACAGAGAAGAAGCCTGTGTCTTCTTCCACAGTGGTTGCAGAGCCGGTGGTGGTCAAGGCGCGTGAGCTGATACCAGAGAAGCAACAACGCGAGCTCTTCAAGTGGATGTTGGAGGAGAAAAGGAAAGTAAACCCGAAAAACGCAGAAGAGAAGAAGCGGATTGACGAAGAAAAAGCGATTCTGAAACAATTCATTGCATCCAAAACCATTCCTACTATTTGATTAAAGTGCATTTTCTTCTGTTGATTTTGAGTTTGGTTTGGTTTCAATTCTCAATTCTTGTGGATATCAGATGTTTTGGTTTATAGATTTTTTTTCTTCTTATTTTCAATGTTGAAACCAGTCACTTTGATCCAATATTCAGTCTTGTTCTTGTGGATAAGTAGAAAATTCACAATTATTGCTTACCTTAAGAAAATAGTCTGCATTTCACAGTTTCTGTATCTTTAAAGTATTTGCATATGCAATACATTCACCACAAAGTGTTGGGGTCACACAAACTTTGGTGCTTAAAATGAAACAGGTGTTTATATTATTAAATGATAAATTTAAATCATAAATGATGGATGATTTTGCATTTTCGGTGATTGTTTAACGTGTGATAATCAGTGATGACACTTATGATAAATCTAGAACTATTTCTATTTTTTCTTTGTTATAACTGAAGTGTTGTTCTAACAATATGATGGATGGTTTTACATTTTCGGCGTTTGTGTAACATGTGATTATAAGTAATGACACATATGATAAATCTAGAACTATTTATGTTTCTTTTTACTATAACTGAAGTACTATTTATTGTTTTAGTAGTGTTTAATACTCCCTTTGTTTATTATTATAAGATGTTTTAGATTTTTTTTTTTTTCATAATATAAAATGTTTTCAGATTTTTATGTACATTTTACTTTATTGAAAACTGTTTAACCAATAGTATTATGCAAGTTGAATTGTTTATGTAACAAATATAATTTGGAACGGAAAAAGTATTTTTTTTATTGGTTGAATTGTTTTCATATTTTATAATTTTTCTGATAGGAAAGTTCTTTTTTAAACTTTGTGCTTTAACCCAAAATATTCTATAATAAGAAACAGAAGGAATATTTTTTAAATTCGTTGTTTATCTTAATAGTTAATACAATAAGAGACTTTATGAATTAAAGGTGACAAACATGTGTAAATAAGTTTCAAAGACAAAACAAAAACAAAAACAGACGTTATCTTGGGCTGCTCACTTGTTCTGACAAACTGTTTCAGTTACCGACTTTATTCACATTTTTCTTCGACATATGAGCTCTGATTCATGCAAACTATGTGACTTGTTAACTTTCTATTTTATTTTTAATAATTTCAATTGATCTCATCCGTTAATTGGTATACATATCTCCAGTAACGTAAATTACGTTACGTAATGGTGAATGGAGTAGTAATAAATAATCTTATTTATTTATTATTTATATATAATACGTTGTATAAATAGACGAATCGTTACGTACCAAGTGGCATGGTGAAGTTCTTTGCATCTCGAAAGAAGTTTATTGGCTAACGATAAATCTTAAACATGACTTTAGGCCTGACTTTGAAATTACATGGACACAAGGAGTAACCTCTAGTAGCACATTACACTATTCGGAAGAAAAGAACTCGGGGGAGATAAACAAGACGTCCACAACAGGGTATCATTACTTAGGAATAGAATATGTGGTCCGTGTTATTTTATCAATGACTGACAAAGTAAAAAATATCTTGATATCATCAGTCCCGTCTTAACTTCTGGTGGAGCCTTGAGCCAAAATTTTTTTTGGACCCTTTTAATATACCTATTTAAATTTGGAGTTTTTTATGTAATATAATTTTTTTTTTAATTTGGGACCCTTTATTCGTTAAAATTTTTTTAAAAAATTAAGTAGGCCCCGGGCGTAGGCCCCACTTGCCACTGCCCAGAGCCAGCCCTGGATATCATGCATAAATAAGGTTTTTTCCTCATCTCCAATATTTGAATTCTTATTCAAAGGGTAAAAACATTTCACCTTATGTGTTAAGGTAAAAGCATGTGGTCCATATTCTAAAGAATGATTAAAGATTAAACATACGTGATTTCGAGAAAAGACTTCGACGCCTGATCCGGCGTGTCAGACGCCTCCAGCAATACGAGGCGTCATGTATTACATAGTAGAGTCATATTGTCGACCTAGTGCCACAAGAAGACATACAAAGTACGTGAAAACTCATCCAAGTTCATCGGACGAATCCAAACCCAAAGATTTGAACTAACTCTAGTCGACAGAGCCCAATATTTGAACCCGGCCAGAGAACTCCCTACATATACAATCTACTCCATAAGAGAGATCAAATATTTTCTACCAATAATTCTTCTATGTCCTTGAGCTCAAACATATTTTCTTAAGTATTGACTCATTTTTTGGTTGTTTAGAGCCATTCATACGAATACTTTTCGTGTATTTTCACCAATTATGACCAGTATTTGGTCAATATTCTATCGATATTTCTCTTTCATTTTTTTTCTCTCACCCACCCCCTAATTCTGCCACTAAACAAGCATATACTCCATGAACAATCCCTACTCCGTTCGTAGTCGCAATTTCCCTTCTCTTGTTATTCAACTCTTCTTTTTTTGCTCATTAGTGACTCATCGTTTGTCATTTTTATGTCTTTTTTTTCAAGGGAATAAAATTCTTTGAAACAATTGTAATAATACATATGATAAATCTAGTTTTTTTGTTGTTGTAATAATTGAAGTGTTGGTTTTAGTATTATTAAATAAAAAATGAAAAATCAGAACTTCCATAAATTTTATGATTGAAATTTATATATGTCATTATAGATTACATCACTTATAATAAATCTAGAACTATATGTGTCCTAATCGTGAATCGATACTTTAATAAACTATAAGATTATGTCGTTTTATTATTTTATATATCTAAATGTATGAAAAACGGTTTGTTAGTTGTTGGATATAATCTTCGTATTGGCCAAACTTAATTAAACCCATATCATATACGCGTAAAATTAAGCGGAGATTACGAGAAACTGAAGCCCACATAGATTAAGGTTTAAAGGAAGTAACCCTTATAAATAAACGCAAATTAGTTGGAGAGGAAGCGAGAAAAGGCGTTCCGCGAAAGTGAAACGAGAGGGAGGCTGGGCTTATCCATGAGACTTGTCTTAGCGGTTAGGCTTTATTTTAACACATTCTAGAATTCGTCTCGTCTTATGGTGAATCTATTGTTATTCTTAATTTTTTTTTTCCGATAATTTGCAGAATTCGAGTCAAAGCTTTAATTCCTTCGTTGGCCCAAAACCAGTATGTACTTTGTAACATAACGTAAAACATTTTTTTTTTCAAGGCTTGAACTAAGATGACAATAAAACTAACTCATGCGCTTAACCAGTAACCCATAACAGCCGATGGTAATAAACTTCTTTGCACCTTATAAGTCTAAATTATTCTTGTTGTTTGTCTTCCATCGTAATAATAAATATCAATACTTGTTTCGTTTATGTATTAATTTTGTGTTGATTTTTGAACAGTCGTAAATAATTTTTTTAAAAACACTAGTATTTGAGTGTTATCCATTTGATGGTTATTTTGAAACAATTAAATTTAACGATTTTGTTATTAAACACAAAAGATGTTTTAAGATTGAATAACCAATTTTAATTTAATTTTTAGTTTTTCGATTACAATAAAACAGAAATCAAGTGATGACACGTTAATAGTTATAAAGAGGAAAATATGAACAAATTTTTTTTACATTTTCTTTTTCTACTTGTTTTTCCCCCTTTATAACCATTGCGAGATCTGAGTTAACCGGGCCCCAAACCAAACTAAAGCAAAAGTAAAAAATTTTGTATAAAAAATATATATAGAAAATAATTATAATAGAAAAAATAAGAAAATAAACTATTCATTTCTTTAAAAATTTTTTTTATGTCAGTTTATATTAAATTTTCTATTTGTAATCCACAAAATATTTTTTTAACCAAATTTTTTATCAAAGTTTTTGTTTTCCTCATCAAAACATTTTCTAATATACATATATAATTGAATTTCCTTTTTTTTTCAGTAGGACCCTTAAAATTTGGGAGTTTCATTCAAATATTTCACAAAAATATGTCAAGATCCAACTCTGATGTGTCAGCAACCAAGTGAAGTGGTGCATACAACATGTGAGGTAATCATTAAAGTGTTTGGATTTAGTTACAATTTTTATTCTAATATGATTTGATGAGAAACTATTCCAATTATGATTTCTTCTAATTAATTTGTTTTTATCTGTTGACAAAAAAAAAAAAAAAATTTGTTCTTATCTACAATTTGAATCCAGCTGTATTACTTGAATCTAGTTAATTGCAAACTATTCTAAATTATGATTTCTTCTAATTATTTTGTTCTTAAAAATTCCAGCTCTGTTACTTAAATTAAACTATTCCAAATTATGATTTCTTCTAATTAATTTGTTCTTATCAAAAAATTAAAATTCCAGCTGTATTACTAGAATCTAGTAAAAATTTATCAACAATATGGAAAATAATATAAAATTTACCTAATAAGTTATTAATTGATTTTTTTAAAAGAAACAAATATTAATATACTTATTGAATAGATTTTTATTACTATTTTCTATTTTATTTGTCAATTCCCTACAACAATATATTTATGAAACGCATGCAAATATCGTCTCCGTCGCAAGGAAGCTGAGCTTGAGTCGCCATTTTTCGATGATCTCGAGAGAGAGATTGATTTTGAGAGAGAATGGTGTTTTAGAGAGAGATTGAGATTAAGAACTTTTATCTTATTATTATAAATCCTTAATCTCACTTTCTCTCTAAAACACCATTCTCTCTCTAAATTAATCTCTCTCGAGATCATCGAAAAATAGCGACTCAAGCTCAGCTTCCTTCCGACGGAGACGATGTTTGCATGTGTTTCATAAATATATTGTTTTAAGGAATTGATTAATAAAATAGAAATAGTAATTAAAATCTATCCAATAAGTATATTAATGTTTGTTTCTTAAAAAAAACAATTAATAACTTATTAGGTAAATTTTATTTTATTTTCCATATTGTTGATAAAATTTTCCATACTAGTTTAATTAAATAAAATAAAAAGACTGGTTGAATTATTTATTAGGCAGTTTAATATATTTTTTAGAGAATTGACTAATAAGATGGAAATAAAAATTTAAATCTACCTAATTTTTCATATTGTTAGTCAAATTTTACTAGATTCAAGTATTTGTACACAAAAATAAAATGAAATACAAATTATATCCAATAGCGTATATATATATATATTAAAAAAATAGGCAAATAATTGTAATAACTGTTTATGTAAAAAAATCAGTTATTTCCAACACATTAGTCAAATCATTAGTTATTTTATAATTCACAATAATTTAAAAACCTGTTTTATTTTTGGTCAACAAATAATTCCAAAACAAAACAATAAAATCCATTGTTTCCAAAAAAAAAATGAAATTTCAAAAAACTTATTTCCAAAATAACAAAAAATCAGTTATTTCCAAAACATTAGTCAAATAATAAATTACTTTAAAATTTTAAAAAATTAAAAATGTTTTTTTTTGTGTATGGTAAACAATGTTTATGTTAAAAAATCAGTAATTTCCAAAAAATCAATTGACTAAAAACAATGGTCAAGTATTCTTTGGAAATAACAGATTTTTTAACATAAACATTGTTTACCATAAACAAAAAAAACATTTTAAATTATTTTAAAATTCTAAGTTATTTAGTATTTGACTAATGTTTTGGAAATAACTGATTTTTTTCTGTTATTTTGGAAATAACTTTATGGAAATATTTTTTTCCAAATTAAATTTCGTTTATGGAAACAATGGATTTTATTCTTTTGTTTTTGGAATTATTTGTTGACCAAAAATAAAAAAAGGTTTTTAAATTATTTAAATTTTTTTAAAGATGCTCTCGTCTTCCCCAAAACATTTCAAAACCCGCCTCTGCATTTTTCATCTCCCTCTTCTCTCTTATTATAAAACCCTAATCTCACTCTCTCTCTCTCTAAACCACAAATCTCTCTCAAAAACAATCTCTCTCTCTCGATCATCGAGAAAAATGGCGAACCTTCCTTGCGACGGAGAAGGCATCTGCATGCGATGCAAAGCCAAGCCTCCCACCGAAGAATGCCTCACGTGCATCACCTGTGTCACCCTTTGGCATGTGCTGTGTCTCTCGACTCCTCCGCAATCTCTCGCCTCCACCGCTCAGTGGACGTGTCCTGATTGCTCTGGCGATATCGATTCCGCTCCCGTTACCGGATCCAACGAGTCTGGGCTTGTTGCTGCGATTCGTGCGATTGAAGCCGATTCGACTCTTACTGAGGCGGAGAAAGCTAAGAAACGACAACAATTGGTTGGTGGTAAAGCTGAAGAGGAGGAGAAGGCGAAGAAGCCGAGTGATCGCGATGACGACGATGATGAAGTTTTGGCTGCCGTTAGAGAAAACTTCAAATGTTGTATCTGCACTGATATGCTTCAAAGACCCGTCTCGGTACGTTTTCTCTGGATTTAGGTTTTTGATTTAGGGTTTTTGTTATGAGTTTGATTTTAATGCTTCTTATGCCTTTGATTATGTGAATATAATGGTAAATTGGTGAATCTCATTGTTGGATATGGTCTTATGCCTTTGATTATGTGAATCTTATTGTTGGATATAGTTGTAAATTAAGCTGATTGATACTACTATTAAATTTGAAACGTTTGTATTATTGATGAACAGGATTGATAATTCAATTATGCTCATTTTGGGTTAGATTAAGATTATGTAATATACACTTTCTCTGATTGTGGCTTTGAAGTAATACTAATGGCTTTTCTTGTATATGTGTTTCTATATAGATACCGTGTGGGCACAACTTCTGCTTGGGATGTTTCGAGGGATGGGTTAAAGAAGGGAAGTATAGCTGTGCGAAATGCCGGACCAAATTTACTAAAAAATTTGCAAACACCATCCGAATCAACCTTACTCTTGTGGCTGCTATTCGTACGTCAAATGTTCCTGCACGTACTTCTGTAGCACTCCCTAAGGCTGTTCATTTCATAAGAAACGAAGACAAACCCGATGAAGCGTATAGGACTGAGCGAGCCGTGAAAAATGGGAATGCTAATGCTGCTGGTGGCAAGATATATGTGACAATACCACCGGATCATTTTGGACCGATAACAGCTGAATATGATCCGACGAAAAACCGAGGTATTTTAGTTGGAGACACTTGGGAAGACAGACATGTTTGTAGGCAGTGGGGTGGTCATTTCCCTCATGTTTCCGGCATTGCTGGCCAATCAAAGCATGGAGCTCAGTCCGTGGTACTCGCTGGTGGTTATAAGGATGACGTTGATAACGGAGATTATATTCTCTATACTGGAAGGTATTAACTCCTAAGATTTGATTATTAATACATTCTGATTTCTCTTTTTTTCGCGTGTTGAATATTTGTGAATGTTCTTTGTAGTGGAGGAAGAGATCTGAGTAAGAACAGAAGAACTAATAAGAAGCAGTCTTTTGACCAGACGTTTGCAAAGTTTAATGAAGCTCTAAGATTGAGTTGCGAAATGGGTTATCCTGTCCGCGTTATCAGGTTACCGATACATCTTTCTATATTCGTTATCGATATATAGTCTGCAGAAAGTTATCTTAACTCTTTAAAATTTTACCAGGTCTGGGAAGCTGAAGAATGCATACGCTCCTCCTAAGAAAGGAGTTCGATACGATGGGATTTACAGGATTGAAAAGTGCTGGCGAACAATCGGAGAACAGGTTCGGTTATAAACTATCGATCCTAATTGTATACAGAGCTGAATATTTATGTTTTCTTGACTTAAAAACTCTTTTGTTTTCGATAGGGTGTTTTTAAGGTCTGTCGTTTCTTGTTTGTTCGGTGTGACAATGCGCCAGCTCCATGGACTAGGTTTGATCTGTTTCTTGTTTTTCTTAAATTTCTCTTTTACGTATGTATATGCTTAATGTTGAATTATAATATAGTGATGAGCATGGCGATCGTCCAAGAGCTATGCCTGAAATTCCAGAGACGGAAGTCGTCTTTGACATGTATGAGAGAAAAGAAACTCCGTCATGGGATTTTGATGTAAGTAATTGTATTCACTCGTTTGGTACTTGACGTGTAATATTTACTCCCGTGAACCGCGGCTAATACGTTTTAACGTAATCAGGAAGCTGATGGTTGTTGGAAATGGGTGAAGTCTCCACCTGAGAGTAAAAAGGCTGTTCTGACTATGTTACCTGAGATGGGGAAGAGAACGAGAAAATCAAAAAAGCCGGTAGATAACATTTCGATGAGGGATAGACTTCTGAAAGGTTTGTATAGAACGTATATAACACGAATCCTTACGGAGAATTTTAAAACTGATATTTTGTGTTTTTTTACTTGACAGAATTTAGCTGTGGGATATGTAAGAGTCTGATGAGTCTTCCAGTGACTACTCCATGTGCTCATAATTTCTGTAAGGTGTGCTTGGAAGCTAAATTTGCTGGTATCTCTCTAATGAAAGTTAGAAGCAGAGGCGGTCGAACATTGCGCTCACAGAAGAATGTCATGAAGTGTCCTTCTTGCACAACTGACATTGCTGACTACCTCCAGAACCCACAAGTAAACTAAATCTTCTCTTCTTCTTGCATTGGTTATGTAATATCTGCCTTAAGCAATGTATGATGTATGATGTATAAACAGGTGAACAGAGAAGTGATGGAAGTGATTGAGAAGCTGAAGAAGAAAGACGAGGAGCAAGTAGTATCAATGGAAGAAAACTCTGAAAATACAACTGAAGAAAACAAGTCTGGAGAAGGAAACACAAACTCTGAAGAGGAAGAAGAAGAGGAAGAGGAAGAGGAAGAGGAAGAGGAAGAGGAAGAAGAGGAAGAGGAGGAAGAAGAAGGAGAAGAAGGAGAAACTAAGGATGATGTGACTGAAGATGAACCAGCAAAGAAGAAAATGAAGGTTGATAATGTTGAAGCCATTGCAACTGTGTAAGGAATTGAAGATTCCTTCTTATTAGATAACAACTCTTTTATCTTTAAGTTTATACATATCTATCTCTCTCTCTTTTGTTGTTTTTTAGTGTTCCATATGCAAACATTGTTGAGCTTATGGTCTTATTGTTATTTTGGTTCTTATTATTGAAACAATTATGTAAGGTTATTTGGTTTAAGTTTTATCTAATCTCTTTTTGTTATAGCAAATTATTACTACGTTTTTTGTTTTATTATTATGAGTAGTTTTTTCCAAAATTTCTGTGATATACTTACAAAATTCTAAGGCATATACTGAACTCTCAATATGACGTCGTTTTGAATTAGATAATTAAGAGACCGAAAAGCCCATTCAAAGCCCAATTACAAAACGATGTCGTTTTTGACGCAGAGCATTTTAATTAAACCTTTTATTCTCTGTGTTATAGAGACTTCAAAAATCAAGTCGAAGAAAACAGAGGTAGAAGAAGACGATAATTCGCTCTGCACCAGAAAAGGTTTTAGACTCTTTTTTTTGGATTTTGGTTTCTCATAATATATTCTCAATTTTATCTTCGTTGAATCTTCAATATCCAAAAAATAATAATTCGAATCATGTATATATAATTTGAAGCTGCGATCAATCCAATTCGAAAATTGATCTGTACAGGTTTTAGGGTTTAGCTTGGTTTTGATTTTCGATCTTATAATTAGGACTCTAATTTGATTCTGGAGAAACCCATCTTTTACATTTTGGATGATTGTGAAAGTGACATTTGATAGTTTTTGATTTGTGCATTCGAATTCTGCTTGATTTGTGAAATTGATATTTTTTTTTTTGCTTTGTAATGATTTTTTTTTTTTTCCTGTTTACTTCAGGAGGTTTAATTCTGAATGTCTGGAAGAAACCGGATTCACCGAGATGTTCGAGACAGTTTTCACGATCGGCGTGGTTATTCACCCGAGAGGCCGTTTCTTCGAGCCCCTCCATTGATACAGCCTCCACCTCCATCTTTATTAGAGGATCTTCAAATGCAGGACGTTGAAATTCGAAGGCTTTTGAACGATAATCATAGGTTAGCCGAGGACCGAGGGATTCTGCAGCGAGAACTCGGTGGTGCTAAAGAAGAGATTCACCGAATTAATCTGATGATTTCCGATCTTCGTGCTGAACAAGATTTGCAATCGAGGGAGTTTAGTGAGAAAAGGCATAAACTTGAGTCCGATCTTCGTGCTATGGAGTCTTATAAGAAGGAAGCTTCACAGTTGCGTGGCGAAGTTCAGAAGCTGAGTGAGATTAAACGTGAACTTAGTGGTGATGTTCAGATACTTAGGAAAGATTTGGTGAAATTGCAGTCTGATAACAAGCAAATTCCTGGTTTGAGAGCTGAGGTTAAAGACTTTCGGAAGGAACTCATGCATGCTAGGTATAATATCGAACACATTTTTGCCTAAACATTTGGTTTTGTTCGTGTCTGCGAAAACGAGTTTTTTTCTTTTTCTTTTGGAGCAGAGCTGCAATTGATTATGAGAAGAAGGAAAAGTTTGAGCTGATGGAGCTGAGGCAGACAATGGAAAAGAACCTGGTTTCTATGGCGCGGGAAGTTGAAAAGCTACGGGCAGAACTTGCTACTGTTGATAGTAGGCCGTGGGGTTTTGGTATGATCGTAGTTCTTTCATGGAAACATTTGATATTTTCATTAAAGTCGCTAACTGCTTTTTCGTGATATGTTATGTGTTTAGGTGAATCATATGGGATGGGTTTCAACAATATGGATGGCGCTTACCGTGGTTCTTATGGCAAAAACGATGGTTTTTTGGTACCCATGCTTTACATCCTTGTGTGATTTGATGTATTCTTGTGGAATTTTACTTTGACATGTCTGCGTTCTTTTCGTTGTTTCTTAGGGATCTTCGGATAGGAGTCAATATTACAGCCATGGGTCTGGTTCGCTGAAGAAACCTCGCTTGGATCGTCATTGAAATCTATAAATGATCTGTGGAAAAAAAATGAAGGTAAGGTCTAAATAGCCCACTTCGAAACGATCATCTGGTTGTTTGTGGGTATACCATCTAAAATGTTAGTTTCTCTGCTCTCCTTGTTTCTTAGGGATCTTAAATGGCTGATTTATTTTCGCATATTTCAATAATTTGACGATTTGGTTGTTTCGGTTTGCTATTAGCTGTGTCCTATTTTCCTTTCTACTACTCGTAATTCTTTACATTCTGATTTTGATCAATTTGTCAACGATAATCCCTCTGATAGAATACCCGAAAGGCTCAAATAGTCTTACTGTTAGTGTCAGTAAGTTTGAGAAAGTAGACTGACACTAACAAAGGGAGGGGATTGTATCGGATATTCCCCTCCTTTTGCTTCGAACCCTCCTTCCTTTTCATGTATCTTATTTTGTTAATCATGATACCTTTCAAAGGGGTTCTAGGCTCTAGATACTTGGTCTACAATGAGATTGTATCATTTGAGTAGAAGTTGTTGACTGTGGCCACATTTTTGGAGAAACTATAAGAGTTGCAACTGCGTGTTGCTTGAAGCAAAAAGAGACAGCATTACCACATATCGTTGTTTTTGTGTGGCGGTGCTATATGTATGTTTCAACTAGATTTAAGGGTTACAGGAGAAGCTCAATTAAGATGAAGCGTAATCACTGGAAATGTTTTGGATTGCGGATATAGGGAGGAAGCGTTGTCTCATTGAAATTTCTTGAGCTTGCTTGTTCAAGTTCATATCTATTGCGTTAATGCTGATTCAACTGGCAAAGGGAATAAGGCACAATGCACTATAGGAGGAACATAGATTATTTGAGGTTCATCTGGATCAACATGAGTGAGATCTTTTATTTCAGAAAGAACTCCGACGAGAATTGTTCGATCAGGGTCTTCCATCTAGGCGGTCAGCATCCTTACCGATTGCATCAGGAAAGAATCTAGGTGCTGTAAGTGGTCTTGTACTAGGTCAGGATCTTGAGTTGCAGGAAGCTACTGTGGACATGCAATCTTCTGATGGATTGGGAACTGATGCAGAGCAGATCAGGGTGAATCCTCTTGTGCCATTGTGAATCACATTTTTCATGGTTGGAACCCATGGAAGGACGCTGGTCAGGAGCTCATGCAGAGCTGACTGGGGTGAATCTCAGTTTCATAGATTAAATATCGATTCTGAGTAACATCAAATGAGGTCAAAAGTTAGGAGGCCAGGTGAAGATTCCGACTCATGAATGGCAGATGGATCTATAGAAGACAAATCACAACGACCTTTCATGGACTTGATTTATCAGACGTATGGTACATATTACTGTGAGATGGGAACTATATCCCGAGATCTGAGCTGGGATCATTTCACCGTAGTAATTCCTTGTTATCTGGAATCAGTGAAGGCGGGGAGACACCCTGTAATGATTCTATTAGGTCATTGTTGATGGTGTGTGCAGAATCGTCCAGGGTAGACGTCCTGATACAGAATTTTATGTCGTTGTTTTGGAGCTTTCACGTTGAGCAGGATAGAAAATCTTTGTTCAGGTGCAGTGTAGCAAATAAGAAAGAATTTTGCGGTGGTGCATCCTAGGAGCAGCAACTGTTTTTGGGTCAAATTATTTGCTAATCCAGTACTGCCCCATTTCTCGAAGAGATTAACAGCTTCGTCGTCGATGAGGCACAAGCTGCATTTGTTTGTGGAATTTGTCAGCAAGTGGGGTTTACTCTGCAGCAACTTTCTTATGAAGAAAGCTATAGTTTCAAAGTACCTTCCCCATCTCCTTTGAGTTTTGCTGCCTCGGATTAAGGAATTGTCCATATATCAAGAGATTGTCAAGGGCCATGTGGTTATGTTGATGCTATAATAGCTTTTCGAGTATGCACTTTCCAAGGATGTTGATGTGCCTTATGGAAAGGGAGCTTCTTACCAAGCCTGGAGACAGGTATACGATCTTTCTGACAAATCTTTTCTTACGAGAAAGCTTTATTTACTGGTCATATGTTCTAGACGTTAGCTACCGTTTTCATTTGGCATATAGGTCTTTATCTATGTCTTTAAAATTTTCAGTGTGATTTTGCATATAGACTTTTATTATATACTTAGTTTCATGTTGTTTCCTGTTTTTATCCTCATTGTTATTTTTGCCACTTGGATCTTGGATAAGAGCTAAGCCGCATTTTTCTAGAGAATTTGTGAGACCTTTCTGAGTTTCTCATTAAAAGCATTCATGGAAATGAATTGCTGGACTGATGGAGATGTAGCTATTCTTGAAGATAAATTACTGGGCTGATTCTGTTTAGAGCTAAACGGGTTCTTTTTCTTGAGTGTTTGTGAGACCTGTGTGGGTTTCTCATTAGAGTTCATGGAAATGAATTGCTGGATGGATGGAGAAGTAGCTGCCTTGAAGACGGTTTACTACATTGGTTTCTGGTGTATCATGGAAGCAAAGTCCTTTAGAATTGACCGGCAATGGATTATCTTAACCATGTTGACTTTGTGGAGACTACTAGAGATCTATAGATGAGAGCTTTTGTAGAAAAGAAATTTGTAGGATTAGTTTACTTAATCCGTTAGACCTGACTGCTACTGCTGTCATTTTAAGCTTCGAGGCTTTATATTGATCTGAAAGTAGGTTTGACCAAGATGAAAGATTGTGGCTGATATAACTCTAGAGGTACTTAGTTTGCTTTTCCAAAGACTCTGAGAAATTTCTTGCTGAGTGAGTTAGAAACGATTTACATCTTCGGAAAAGTTTGCCTTCTCAAAGACAGATGGAACAGTATTCTCTGCAGATTCAGCAGAATTTAGAGGAAGAACATAGTTGTTACTCTAGATCTGCTTGAACGGTACACGGTACAAGAAGGGAGATTTGTTCTCAGCCATTTGATGACCTTGGACACGAATAAGAAAAGATGGTCCTCGAAGCTCCATACTGGTTTTACCTCTTAGACATAGATGTAGAGATACTCGGTCTGTTTTGTGTCACGTTTGCATATATTTTGCCGTTGAAAGTTGGTCTATAGAGGTTTGATTATTCTTCTCCTTGTTGCAGGCAACAATGCTTGAAAAAGTCAGAGCCTGAGACCATTCATCTACTAGTTGGAACCAGAAAGGCTATAACAGAAACCAGTAAGTGTGTTAATCATTCATTTAAATGCACTTATCAACATAATCAACTAGTTTAATGTTATTTATACATATATATTGCAAGTAATGATGATTCTGACAATTTTATTTCAGGTGGTTAGAACAGGAGGCAACATCTTGGACCTCTTTCCTTTCACCAATGTCTTGGTATCAGGAAAAATTCCGTAACCGACTTCCTCAACCACTCCATCTCTCGTGACACTAATTGGATACGCGACCAAATGGACACCGTTCATGTCCACGACCTTGTCTCCGCTGTAAATCTCCCACATCCTCTCTCCAATTGTCCGCAACCCTCGGACGCATTCCAAACTCTCTGGCTCGGACAATGATAACTCATCCGCTGTGATCTGGCCTCCGGTATGCTCGTACCAGAGCGATAACCTGTAAGCTTGGATTTCATTGGTGTTGTTGGTTGTATCGGTCTGGTAGCAACCTATTGCAATCTCGGTGTCACGAGAACCGTCCATTGATCTTTGGTTTATATTGGCTGATCCTATCATAACGTAAGCGTCGTCCACTACAAAATATACAACAACCACTTTGAAAGTTTTTGACGAATCTTTAAAACCTTTTTTTTTTAATTTCAGATTACGAATTGCGGATTGTCGTTACCTATCATGAGTTTGGAGTGGACATAGATCATGAATCTCCGGTTCTTCTGTGCGTTCCAATATTGCGTTTTCGGATGTGGCGATGAATCCGCTTCAAACTCTCCGTCTCTCTTCTCTTCTCTGTTTGCGAGGCAGAAGAAGTTTAGATAATCCCTTGGATGTGATCCGTCTCCAGTTTCCCATATCGCCTCTCCGATGATCCGATACATCATTGACATCGTCTCTCTCGTCCAGTGAAGCATTTCTTCAACCGATTCGCTTTCCGGTGGCCCTTCTGGCCACATCGGTATCATTATATACACGGCAAATTTCTGCTTTTCGCGTATCTTAGAAGCGATCTTTAACGCTATTTCCACAGGTATCAAGTTCGTGCATCCGCTGCAGTTTCTACACACACGAACGAAAAAAATCAGAATTCGACTATAGAAAATCTAAAAGTAGGTGAACAAAGAAGTTTTCGTACTTATCGTTCTTGTTCTCCCAATGATCACAGCTTCCCATGAAATACTGATTCTCAATGTATATAAACCTCTCGGCCTTTCTAATCGCTGCGATGTAGCCATCATGTACACTCTTCTCTACCGGTAAGCCTCTCGGCATCTCTGTGGCAGACACATGATCTATCGATCTCAGAACTTGAACATTCCATTTCCGATCATTGTCCTCCATTGGTCCGGTTCTATTTACCAAGTTTCTAATCCCGGAAGTGTTAACCAACACCGACGGGTTACACTGTTTTGTCCATCTCTGTTCAAAGTTCTTCAAAACATCCCACGCCGCTCCCCCGATGACACACGCATGACAATCGTGCCACGGCTCTCTAGGTCCGCCTTTGCTCAGCTTAGCTCTCGCGACACTCGTTTGATAGAAATCATCTCCCGTCCTTAATGTACGAAATAGAGAATGATCCTCTGTATCATATCGACCATCGCAAAGATCAAAACCGCCGAGAAAGCTCGTGATTTCACGCTCCTTAGTGTTGGTGTTCGCTACACGCGTGTCCACAGTAATCGTCTTTTGGTGATGCGCGAACGCGGTAGGGAGCTGCCTATGTGACCTTGGACACAATCTACAGACAACATTTGTGTCTCTAAAGTAAGCAAGAGCAGTTTCGTCGTTCGTTCGCATTAGACCTTTGTTTTTAATCATCGGTAAAGATGTCTCATCGTTCCACAACATTACTCTAACCGCTACGCCTTCCTCTGCTTTCCGTTTCAAAAGCTCACCTACCGTTACTCCAACCGCGTGTGGGATCTCGGTTTCCTCGTCGCGTACGAGAACAAGATTAGGGTTTAGTGCCCATCCTGCAATGTAAACCAAATGCCTAGCGTTTTCAATCGCTTTGTAAACATCTTCCCATAGGTTTCTTGCGTTATAAGAAACACCATGAACCCTAGGATCAAAATTCGCCTTGTGGTGCGCGTCTTGATACATTACGACTCTACAATTCGATCTTTGAGGAAAGCTCGCGTTCCTAATACCTTGAAAAGACTCTCCTTCGAGCGATTTGCACCATCCTGGTTCTAAATAAGCCGGTCTAAACCAAATCATAAACTTGAGCTTCAAGTTAGGTTTTGTTGAACCATTTTCTCCAACCAAAGGGAAGAAACCATTGATGACTGCTGGATCAGAAGTCAGAATTTGTTCCGCGGAGATCTTGAATCTTCCGAGAACCGAACAGTGAGTCTTTAGCGTGATTGTGACCGTTGTTTCAGCGACCGGGTGCGCGCAGAGGATCTGAAATGTCTGGTTCCAAATACGGTCTTGTTCTGAACTTGTCATAGCAACTTTCTTCTTGTTTATCTTGATAGCCACGTAAGCTGGTCTTGGCTTTCTAAATATACACTGTGAAAAAAGATTAAACAATATAGCTCATGGAATATATACACAACGATAACATCATCGTTTTTTATTTTTTTTGTGTTAAATGTTAAATTTTATACTATTTTTAACATGCGACACCGGTTACAAAGACAACTTTATAAACAAAAAATACCAAAACCTACTAACAATGGCAAAGCTACAACGGAAACAAAGAAACACCGATTCCGAACACCATCATTATCATCATGAATAATCATTTTCATCATCATCATCATCATCATTATTAGCATAGTATAATTAATATATAGACTTACATTGAAAGGAAATGAAGGAGAAAAAGGTGTTGCATCGAAGATTGTAATCTCTAGTGTTCCATGGAAGAACTTTTTCTGTTCTTCAAGCTCCATGTTCTTTGTGTTATACAAAATGGATCTTCAGCAGAATGAGAGGGAAAAAAAAATTCGTGAATCTCAAATATTTGTGTTGAAGTTGGTCAATTGCATTATGCACAAGGATGTGTCCATATTATATAGAAAATTTGTATGTGCCAATATTAAATATTTGTATTTATTTTTAGTAAAACTTGTGGGATTCTCCATGGAAAATCTTAAAGAAAACATTCAACCATATAAATGAAAACGTTGAAGGTGAAGTGTCTTTGAATACAAATCAAGCGTTCGACTTTTGTGTCACTATAAATTTGTATTAAATTGTGTTAAAACAAAAGTTGTGGACTAAATAGTTAAATTACAAAATTATATGGTTCTGTTTGTAAATACTTACGCCGGATAAAAAGTGTTGCCAGAGATATAAATATGGGACCCAATGGTACTGAATAATTACATTTGGTAGATGATTATGCAAAAACATTAATACTTTTATTTTTGTTGGTTAACAAATACTAATTTGGTTTTAATTGAAACTATACAATGGTTAAAATAAAATAAAAATAAAAAACTGTACAGTGAAAATGAATGATGATTTTCTTCGGAAGGACTAAGGCCATCTTTACTGCAGATCCCTTGGAGTCTAATGTGATTTTAAAATTATTAAAACACACACTCTTTCTTCCTTTTACTCAACTTTATACTTTCTCTTTTTTCATTTTACTCAACTTTTATTAATTTTATATTTAAACACATTTTTTTACTTTTAAACAAAAGATCCAATATTAGATCTTTCTCTCTCTTTTACTCAACTTTTATTAATTTTATATTTAACACACTCTCTTTCTTCATTTTACTCAAATTTTATATTTCAATATACCCCACAAAAACACTCTCTTTATTCTTTTTACTTAAATTTTAATAATTTTATAAATACTTTAGACCCTACAATAAACATGCCCTAACGGTTTTCTATGCTGTCGAAAAGAAAAAGAAAAAAAAAAATCTAATTTAACTTAGTGTTTTATTATAAGGAACTAGTCCAAGATTACACTTTTGTAATGGAATACACGTTTCTAATATTTCTCTGAAAGAAAATATCTCTCTGATGCTGACTGTTAACACACACATCTTGTTCTATATTTCCCAAATCAAATTTAAATACATATTGTTTTTTTTTCAAAATTCCTTTTTAATAAAGATAAACATTTATAATTCTACTTGAAAATGAAAACCAATATTACCACAAATTTATAGTAGTAAAACATGTAAACTTGTGCAGTATTTGGAACTTATACATGGAACAATTTTACCTTTTTCCTATCAAAAAAAAAAACTAATACCACCACAAATGCATAGTGCTAAAACATATAACTATGCAATATTTAGAAAATTATCCACCGAATAACTTTTTACTTTTTTTTCCTATTACCATATATATAGAAATAATATGCATATATAGCATTTATGTATTTAGTTGGTTATATTTATGCCTGCACCATTCTTAATCCATAGAGACCGAGTAATATTAATAATTTTATTTATTCCACGATTTATAACAAATCATTTTAAAGCTTCCTTCGTCTAATCAAATCTCTCTCTCAAAATCACAAAATCTCCGACGAAAATGACGAACTACGGTACGATTCCGACGTCGTCACATCCATCTCCGGTGGTAGATCTCGAATACATCTCACGAGCCAAACACCGTATCAAATCCGGTCTCTCTACGCGTCGTCCATGGAAATCAATGTTCGATCTCGAATCCATGGCTTTACCTCGCGGATTCTTCGATTCGATCTCGAGAATCAAAACGAATCTGGCTTATTTCAGAGCTAATTACGCAATCGTCTTCCTCTTTATACTCTTCATAAGCCTTCTTTATCATCCAACATCGTTGCTCGTGTTAGCGATCTTAATCGTGTTCTGGATTTTTCTCTATTTTCTTCGTGATGAATCTCTTAAGGTTTACGGTTATCAGATCGATGATCGGACGGTTCTGATCGGTTTATCGGTTTTGACGGTGGTTATGCTTTTGTTGACTCACGCCACGTGGAATATAATTGGATCTTTGGGAATCGCTACCGTGTTGGTGGTGGTTCATGCGGCGGTTAGGAGAAGTGATAATTTGTTTCTCGATGAAGAAGCTGCGGCGGCGAGTGGAACGTCAGGGCTGACGTCATACCCTTCGTCATAAAACCAAATTTGATTTTGTTCTGTTTTTTTTTTTTTTTTTTGTAATGTTACACATTTTGTGAGATTTTTGTTGTGTGATTGACAAGTTTGAAAAAATGTTATGTTTCTCATTTTGTCTTGGTTTTAATATGTTTTGTTTGTTAATTACTTGGTTTACTCATAATTTAATGGCTCTAATTGGTGTTATTGTACAATTTCGAATCAAAATTTGTTGATGGATTGCATTAGAGAAGAGATTTTGATGGATTGCATTAGAGAAGGGATCAAAGAAGGATTTTTGGTTCTTCAATTCCTTGTTTATCTTATTTTGATGATTTACATTTATCTTATTTTGATGAATTCTTGTTTGCCTAAATAATAAATTGACAAAACAATTAATTGAAAAACCAAAAAGTCTATTCCAATGGATGTGATTGGACAGTCTTATTCAAGATAAGTGCGTATGTAATAGCTTTCATTATTAATAGTTTAGCTACAATCGTGTTTGGGCACGAAAAAGCTTATGTTCTTTTTATTGAATTGGGCATATCTCTCTACACAAAGAACATCCTAAAAGAAAACCAACTGAGATATAAGAAAAAGAAATTGAATATGAAGTGGTTTTCGAGTTACGTTGGATCCTATAAAATCAAAGTACAATATTTTTTTTAGGTAGGAGATTCTTTCTTGGCAAGCTTCAATATGAGAAGGTATTGTTTAGTCTTGATTGAAAAATTTGACCACGTTGAGTGATATTTGTTGAACACTCAATTGGAAAACTTTTTTCAATAGTTATATTTGATCATTTCATAAATTATTAGGTTAATCAATTCAGTGATAGATTAATCAAAATTCGCATTCTGACAATTATATGTTTTGGACTGAATTTGTACACATAGCACCCCCCATCCATCATCACCTCAAATGCTTGCAGATTTGATACACCGAGCATTACAAGACTACGCCTCCTCCGAAAAACGAAGTTTCTCACATCATTCCTCGCCCAAAAGTGTCTCCGTCAATGTTCGACATTTACGTTCCTCCAAATGGTGAAAACGCACAATCAAGAATTCATAAGCTCTCCTTCAAAAGGCTACACATTAGCAGAGAAAGAAGTAAAAAAAAAAATTACCTTAGAAGATTTGGTTGGGTGTGGAAGCGAATCTAATGATTCTTTCCATTTCTTGGGGAAATAGTAAGATGCTACAAAGTTAGGGTTACAAAATTTGGTTTCTTTTTTCGTATGGATTCGAGTATTGATAGAGTAACGAAGATCGAGAGCTACTAGGTTTATGAATATCAATGTAAAAATAGGAATATTATGGTTTCTTTTGTGTGATTTTAGATATACTGTATAACTAATCGTCATATATGAAAAAGGCAAGTTTTTGCAAAGTTATACATCTAAATCGGAACAAAATTGCATTTAAATCAGTAAGTCCGAAGGAAGTACAATGTTTTATACATCTAAATCCACACACAACTTTTTTCTACCTTCAGACCTCCTTTGAAACGTTTTGCAAAGTTATACATGTGTATAAATCCACTCAATCTTTTTTGAATCTTTTATACATCTGGCAGCAGATACTATACAAGTTCTTATGTCTCGGAGAGAGAACATGATAAGCAATACCTTCTTTCTTAAACTCGTGCTCCAATTTCTCAATCGCGGAAGTAATCATAGCTTCTATGAACGAATCCTCGAGCATACCATCTCACGGGATGAAGATGTTTGAAACGAATCCTTACATGAATGAATCGTCTAAAGTATCATGTAAAAATCCCCAGCTACAACAACGGTCGAATTAGCTCCAGTATTAACTAACAACATTGCAGTCTGAACACAATGTTGCAAGTAAGGATCACCATTTGCTCTCATCTGATTCACACAAACACAACACATCATTAACATCTTTGGACTCAAAAACTCTGCCTTAAGATCCACTCCATGTCTCTTCTTCTCGTCAAGTGCCTTATCTTACTGTGAAGTAACACATGGCTTCGGAATCCCTAAGAACCCATGCTCCTCCCAGTTCCTTTGATCTTTTGTTTATTGGGGGTAACTTGGGAAGCAAGATGTGTGTATCTATGTGAAACTTTCTAGTTTGGATCCAAAGCCATGTGTATCTTGCTTCCCAAGTTACCTCCATATTGTTTCAAGAAACACCAATATTACATTTAACCCATGAGAAAGGAGGCCTAATTCACTTAATGTACTTTGTCTTATCACACAATTAGCTAAGAACAATGGGACCGGAAGCAGCTTCCTGGATTTTATCTCTGGTTTCAATAGCCGAGTACATTAATTAAGCCTTCAAACAAGAACTTGTTCCTATTTTTCCATAAGGCTACTATTTATTTATATATCGTTTTTTATGGCTATAGATGCCAATTAAAAAATCTGATATATATCTATATATGATTTGTAGCATTTATATATTTTTCACTAATATATATAAAGATTATATCAGTAAATAATAGGATGAAGTTATTTTTTTTAAATTATATATAACCATTGTTTCAAAGAAACAAAATAAATAGTTCAAACGAAAAATAAGAGTTCCAGGACAAGCAAAGCTCAACAGGATTCATTATCCCTTGTCGATGCGCACTACCATGTTGCGGTTGGGTAGACACTCGTCTTAGATAAATGGTTGCCCGGGTGTTCACTAAGTAACAATTTCACAACACTTTCTTGAACGTCCGAGCTCTAGGTCGCACTCCATGGTTAGTAAGACGCAAATGATTATGAAGAAGACGAAAACCCTTCCAGGAGGCTTTCTTTAAACGAGGTTTGCTTTTTAGAATATCGTACTACAAGATGTATACAAAACATGAGTATTTGGAAACGTGAAAACACAAATTACATTTTGACTTGAATCTAAAAGCAATTCAAATACACAAACAACCAACTTACATTTTTGATAAATAGTAGACAACTAACTTATTGAAACTGAAATAAAATCGGATGTATATAATTAATCATCATTTAGAAAATCTTACCAATAGGCTTTGTCGTCGCTGGTACACTCTATATCGATTCTGGTAATGAATACTAGCCATCTGCTTGACAACAAGTGGAAAAAGTTTGTTGCTCAAATGGTTAGACAATGTATTGATACAAGCAGAGAAAGAGAGAGAGAGAGAGAGAGAGGATGCTTACTGTCAGTGCATGTTCTTCACTTAGTAGATGCTTCCTGAAATCATCAAGGCTTTTGTAACCACGACTAGTGCTGCGGCCGTAGTCGCACAGTTTGCAATAAAACATTCCGATAGATTCACCCCTTTCACTGCACTCCTGAAGAAGAAGGTGCCTTGTTGGCTCTGAAACTGTGGAAAAGAAGTATAGCTCAGAAACAGAAACAGCGTAATTAATTATTTTCAAGGAGAAATAAACAAACAAACAAACACACACATCCGAGTAAGCTATCCCAGGGCCACTCTGCAGAGGTGACCACGACTGAAATTTTGTAAGGCCTAAATGAATAAGCCAGAAAAAGGTTGTATTTCGTATCTTGTTGTCGCAAGGCAATAAGTTTGGCGTAGAATTCTTCCACCTGATCGGATATGAGCATCATTGTAGCCGGAGGAGGATTAAGGTCTCGCCATTTCTGAAGATCCCCATACATGTTTGAGATTGTGCGTCCTGTTTCAGTAAATCGAAAACATGAGTCCTAATTTGACTACTTTCTCTAATTTTAAAAAACTACATTAAAAACACCAAAATCAATAACAAATATTATAGTTGGAGCACTAGCTAACCGGGAATGCTATGTGCAACAGTGACTCCAGTGGAAGAGAGCCCACTCAAGAGGTGATCAGGGGTTTGTGTAAGGTCGCCATAGGCAGTGATGGAGACAGGACCAGAGTAGCCTAGTTTCTTGAACTCCGCTTCTAAACTCGGACGGACCCGACGAGCATCATAACCATCCCGAACGGGGCAGTCGTCCATGTCCCACCACACCGCTATTTTAGCTGTCGCGTATTCAGGCTTTGCCACGTAGTTTTTTGCCCAAGTCCTCGTTATAGGGCCAAGATCTCCATTCCCAGGGTTATCAACCTCCTGCGTGTAAAAAAAAAAAAACTAAAGTACCCTATTCATTCATTTATCGAGGTTATACTGTACTGATTGATACTTACTTCCAATGCATGCTTACTACTCGAGAGATGCTTCCTGAATTTATTAACGCTTTGGCAATCGAAAGAGCACCGTTTGCAATAAAACATTCCGGCAGATAATAATTTCTTCTTCAGGTTTGTTATCTAGTAATTCTTTCCACAGCCAATATCCAGAATTTCTTCGGCCTGAAAATAATTGAGATCTTACTGAATAAGCCAGAAAGAGGTTGTATCTCGTCTCTTGTTGTAGTCGGATCATATCCCAACCTAGATCGTGCTTGTATTTCTTCGTCAGATATGTAAGAATACTTCCATTAGTGTGGCCGAAGTATTAACGGTCCAACTATTATAGTTTAAGTTTAATGTAAGGTTTAAGGTTTCCGGTATGTAACGGGATACGGTGATGGACCGAATCAAATAAAAGATACCGGAATGGGTTTGATGTCAACCCTCTTACTCCACCCAATAAAGAATCTAATCTAAAGGTTCATATACATTTATATATAATGGATTAACTTATATGAATGTATATGTATTAAAGTATGGTTTATATGTTATGTCTTAATGAATGGGTGTCTCATTAAGAGACACATTTCCCTCCTCATTTCTCCAAATTTTCGTGGGCCCTCATATATAAGGGAGATGAGGAAGTTATTGCAGAAAAATGTTCTCATTTTCTGAATTGAGAAGAAAAGACACAACATAGAAACCGAAAAGAGAGATTAGAAATTGTGATCGGAATCGGAACACCCCGGCTCCGTCGAAAGGGAGATCGCAGTAAGGAAGGGAAGGAGAAGATCAAAAAATCATCAAGGAACCATCATCATGCCTAACAATGCAATGGATCAAGGTTAGATACTCTTCCTTCTCATAACCGAAAACTCCATCAATATGAACTTGTTGATTCATTTGTTCTAGTGGCGATTATGGGATGGATTACAAGTTTGTAATCATAAGGTTAAACTTACATGTGGTATCAGAGCCACCCTAGAATCATTTGTTTCACTTTAAAGCATATTGATGGATAGAACCGAAAAAACTCGTTTTCTCTTAAAGAATTTTGTCAATGCATTGAATCTGTAAATGATCTAAAAGTTATGTCAATGTGTAGAGGATGAAATTATCTATCCATCGGTATAAAATTCATTAAAATCCATCAAGTAAATCAAAAGTTATGGGATTTTTTAAAGTTTGAAAATTTTAAATTCGCGACTGTTCATCGAAGAACATGAAGGTAACCGTTAGGGACCGGACCGGTCGGTCCATGTGTTGGACCGGTCGGTCCATTAAGGGCATAAAGATCTCGGGAAAGTGGACCGGTCGGTCCATGAGATGCATTCGAGTCTCTGGAAACTGGACCGGTCGGTCCTGGTCTGGACCGGTCGGTCCATGAGGTGCATAATGGTCTCGGGAAACCGGACCGGTCGGTCCGTGGTTAGGACCGGTCGGTCCATACCCTGAAATAAAAAAAAAAAAAAATTTTTTAAAAAAAACCGTAAAACCGTTTCCGCTGCTTTCTGAAATGTGAAAGGCTAATCTATTATAAAATGTTAATACATATAAAATTTTTTTTATAAAGATTATAAGAAAATAGTTCACATTACGTATAACTTGTTAATCACTAATGTGGTCTGGTTATATTTAATGTGACGGTAAAGTAAAGATTCATAATTGATCATGATTAAAGGATGCTATATGACATGAAAAGTTACTTGATTGATCAATTGCTTACTTAGTATATCCTAGGAGATCACCCAAAGGTGGATCATTGGGTGTATTGAGTAACAACTAAAGTATTGATCACCCATGTTACGGTTGATGGTGTGTATACCCAAAGGTAGCATTGCTATCCGCTGTAATTATGGATTGATTAATTATTAAAGAAAATCTAAACAAGCATCAATTTAAGTGTGTGTGTTTAAAGTATTGCCCAAAGGTTGCTTGAATACATACAAATGAAAGTGTTTAGATTATTTGTTGTCGATGAATCTATTAAAGTCTCATAGAATTAATGGTAAGCATATATAAAATATTTTGCAGCTCTGTTTGCTTCAGCAAACTCTGTCGTGAATTTTAATGGGCTCAACTATGAGGAATGGTCTGAACAGATAAGGTTCTCTTTGGGTGTAATGTCCCTTGACCAGGCTATACTCACGGATGAGGAGCCAACAGCCATTACGGATCAGAGCACCGAAGTGGAAAAGACTCGTTATGAGACTTGGGAGTGCTCCAACCGGCTGTGCCTGAATTTACTTAGGATGTCGATGGCGGACAGTGTTAAGCCATCCATGCCTAAGACAAAGAAAGCAAGGGAATTCATCTTGAAAATTAAAGAACAATCCCAATCGGATGTCGCTGACAAATCGATTGTAGGTAATCTCATGAGTGAGCTAACTACAAAAAGATTCGATTGGTCTCAGATAATCCATGATCATGTTACTCACATGTCAAACTTGGCATCAAGGTTATCGTCCATGGGGATGGAAGTGCATGAGTCCTTCTTAGTTCAGTTTATAATGAACTCTCTTCCTATGGAGTATGGTCAGTTCCAGGTGAATTACAACACCATTAAGGATAAGTGGAACCTTCAGGAATTAAAGGCCATGCTCGTTCAGGAGGAAGCGAGATTAAAGAAACAGAAGGGTGACATTGCACTGTTTGCTGGACATGAAAGTGCCATGGGAAACTCCAAGAAATCAAGCAAGGGCAAAAGGAAGGATAAGGCTGTCTTTAAGACTCCGAAAAGCAAAATCCGTAAAGCTGTCAAGTGTTTCTTCTGCAAGAAGGAGGGACACATCAAGAAAGACTGTCCTAAAAGGAAGGCATGGTTCGACAAGAAAGGTAATGAACATTTATATGTTTGTTCTGAAATGAATCTTGTAGAAGTGCCTAGAAATACTTGGTGGCTTGATTCTGGAGCTTCTACTCATGTATCTCATATTGAACAGGGATTCAATTCGATCCAGCCTTTAAAAGGAACTGAAAGGTACTTGTTCATTGGAAACAGGATGAAGGCACAAATAGAAGGTATTGGGACGTATAGATTGATCTTCAACACTGGATGTTTTGTAGATCTTGAAAATTGTCTCTTTGTACTTGAGTGTGCTAGAAACCTTGTTTCAGTAAGTAGGTTGGATGATGTAGGTTTTAACTTTGAGATTGGTAATGGTGTGTTTTCGTTGTACCGTAACAGATACTTTTATGGTAATGGTACATTGTGTGATTCACTTTATAAGTTCAATCTTGATAAAGCTTTTTCTGAATCTTTGTTTAATGTTGAGTATCAAGGAATTAAACGTAGTGCAACTAGTGAAAACTCAGCATTTTTGTGGCATAAAAGATTGGGTCACATATCCAAAGAATGGATGATGAGGTTAATAAAGAAAGAATTATTACCTCCATTGGATTTTAGTGACTTAGATGTGTGTATAGAATGCATTAAGGGAAAGCAAACCAAACACATCACAAAGAAACAAGCCACAAGAAGTAATGAACTCTTAGAGTTAATTCACACAAATATTTGTGGCCCTATAGATGCTCCGTCTTGGAGTGGTGAGAGGTATTTCATCACTTTTATTGATGATTACTCACGGTATGGATATACTTATTTGTTGCATGAAAAGTCTCAATCGGTGGACGTACTGAAAGTGTTCATTGATGAAGTAGAAAGGCAACTTGAAAAGAAAGTTAAAGTTGTGAGATCTGATAGAGGTGGTGAATATTATGGTCGATTCACCGAAAAGGGACAATGTCCAGGGCCATTTGCTAAATTTCTGGAAAGTAAGGGCATTTGTGCTCAATACACAATGCCCGGAACACCTCAGCAGAACGGTGTAGCTGAAAGGCGTAACCGTACTTAATAGAAATGGTTAGGAGCATGTTAAGTAATTGCAAACTACCAATGTCAATGTGGACATACGCATTAAGGACTGCGACATATATTTTAAACCGGGTTCCTAGTAAGGTGGTTCCAATGACTCCATTTGAACTATTTACGGGAAGGAAACCCAGTTTAAGACACTTACGTGTCTGGGGATGTCCAGCTGAAGTAAAGCCGTATAATCCGCATGAAAATAAATTGGACTCTAGGACGGTCAGTGGATTTTTCATTGGCTATCCAGCAAAGTCAAAGGGGTTTGTGTTCTACTGTCCTAACCATAGTACGAGAATTATCGAGACTGGAAATGCTAGGTTCATTGAAAATGGTGAATCTAGTGGGAGTTCAGAATCTAGGGGAGTGAACATTACAGAAATTCGGGTTGAAGATTCTTCACCCGTTGTTTGAACCCAAGTTGTTGTTCCTATTATCGTTGTACAACCCACTATCGAAATAGAACAACAAAATGAAGAACATACGGACCCACTAGTTCAAGAGGAAACCGAAAATAAACAAGTCGTCATTCAAGAACAGAATGTTGTACCACAAGAACAATTGAGGCGATCTGGAAGGCAAAGAAGATCCGCCATTACAGATGACTATGTGGTTTATGATGTTGAGAATGAATGTGACCTTAGTCTTGATGAAGAACCGAAAACATTCAGGAAAGCCATGGAAAGTAAAAATTCTGAAAAGTGGTTAAATGCTTCAGATGAAGAAATGTCATCTATGGATGTGAACCGAGTGTGGGACCTAGTAGAGTTACCTGATGGTTTCAAAACCGTTGGGTGTAAATTGGTCTTTACGACCAAACGAAACTCTAAAGATAGCATAGAAAGGTACAAGGCTCACCTTGTTGCTAAAGGGTTCACTCAAAAGGAAGGCATTGACTATACAAATACCTTCTCTCTAGTTTCAAAGAAGGATTCCTTAAGAATTGTCATGGGATTGGTAGCTCATTATGATTTGGAGCTTCACCAAATGGATGTTAAAACCGCCTTTCTCAATGGAGAGCTTGAGGAAGAAGTTTACATGGACCAACCAGAAGGTTATGTGGCTGCAGGAAAAGAAAATCTTGTGTGTAAGCTGAGGAAGTCAATATACGGATTGAAACAGGCCTCCCGACAATGGTACTTAAAGTTCAATGATACCATTTTGTCATACGGTTTCATAGATGTCATCGTTGATCGATGTATTTATATGAAAGTCAGTGGGAGCAAGTTTATCATTCTAGTATTGTATGTTGATGATATATTGTTGGCTACAAATGATATGAGTATGTTGAGTGATGAATAGAAATATCTCTCCAAGAACTTCGAAATGAAGGATATGGGTGAGGCAAACTATGTGATAGGGATTGAAATAAACCGGGATAGATCACAAGGATTGTTAAGTTTGTCTCAGAAAGGATACATAGATAAAGTCTTGAAGAGATATGGGATGGAAAAGTGCAAGTTAAGTAAAGCTCCAGTTCAGAAAGGGGATAAGTTTAATAAAGGTCAATGTCCAAAGAATGAACTAGAGAGAAAAGAAATGGAGATGATACCTTACTTATCAGTGGTTGGGAGTTTGAATTACATTCAAACATGTACTCGACCAGACATCAGTTTCGCGGTTGGTGTCTTGGGTCGGTATCAAAGTAATCCTGGAATGAACCACTGGAAGGTTGCAAAGAAAGTTCTCAGGTACTTGCAAGGCACCAAAGAGTTTATGCTTACGTACAGGAGATCCGATAATCTTGAAGTAATCGGATACTCAGATTCAGACTATGCCGGGTGCGTCGATACTCGAAAATCGACATTTGGTTATATGTTCCTATTAGCTGGGGGAGCAGTATCATGGAAGAGTGGAAAGCAGTCCGTCATTGCTACTTCCACCATGGAGGCAGAATTTGTGGCTTGCTATGAGGCTACAATTCAAGCATTGTGGCTGCGGAACTTTGTCTCAGGGGCTGCGGAACAGTGACTCCAGTGGAAGAGAGCCCACTCAAGAGGTGATCAGGGGTTTGTGTAAGGTCGCCATAGGCAGTGATGAAGACAGGACCAGAGTAGCCTAGTTTCTTGAACTCCGCTTCTAAACTCGGACGGACCCGACGAGCATCATAACCATCCCGAACGGGGCAGTCGTCCATGTCCCACCACACCGCTATTTTAGCTGTCGCGTATTCAGGCTTTGCCACATAGTTTTTTGCCCAAGTCCTCGTTATAGGGTCAAGATCTCCATTCCCAGGGTTATCAACCTCCTGCGTGTAAAAAAAAAAAAAACTAAAGTACCCTATTCATTCATTTATCGAGGTTATACTGTACTGATTGATACTTACTTCCAATGCATGCTTACTACTCGAGAGATGCTTCCTGAATTTATTAACGCTTTGGCAATCGAAAGAGCACCGTTTGCAATAAAACATTCCGGCAGATAATAATTTCTTCTTCAGGTTTGTTATCTAGTAATTCTTTCCACAGCCAATATCCAGAATTTCTTCGGCCTGAAAATAATTGAGATCTTACTGAATAAGCCAGAAAGAGGTTGTATTTCGTCTCTTGTTGTAGTCGGATCATATCCCAACCTAGATCGTGCTTGTATTTCTTCGTCAGATATGTAAGAATACTTCCATTAGTGTGGCCGAAGTATTAACGGTCCAACTATTATAGTTTAAGTTTAATGTAAGGTTTAAGGTTTCCGGTATGTAACGGGATACGGTGATGGACCGAATCAAATAAAAGATACCGGAATGGGTTTGATGTCAACCCTCTTACTCCACCCAATAAAAAATCTAATCTAAAGGTTCATATACATTTATATATAATGGATTAACTTATATGAATGTATATGTATTAAAGTATGGTTTATATGTTATGTCTTAATGAATGGGTGTCTCATTAAGAGACACATTTCCCTCTTCCTTTCTCCAAATTTTCGTGGGCCCTCATATATAAGGGAGATGAGGAAGTTATTGTAGAAAAATGTTCTCATTTTCTGAATTGAGAAGAAAAGACACAACATAGAAATCGAAAAGAGAGATTAGAAATTGTGATCGGAATCGGAACACCCCGGCTCCGTCGAAAGGGAGATCGCAGTAAGGAAGGGAAGGAGAAGATCAAACAATCATCAAGGAACCATCATCATGCCTAACAATGCAATGGATCAAGGTTAGGTACTCTTCCTTCTCATAACCGAAAACTCCATCAATATGAACTTGTTGATTCATTTGTTCTAGTGGCGATTATGGGATGGATTACAAGTTTGTAATCATAAGGTTAAACTTACAAGATATTGTCGTCGGTCACGATCCCAACGCAAGGCGTGTTCCACGTGATCGGATATGACCATCATTGTAGCCGGAGGAGGATTTTGACCTCGCCATTTCAGCATATCCTTAAATATTTCTGAGCATGTGTTTTCTGTTTCATTCAAATAAAAAGTATTCGAGAGAGAGATTATGAGCCAAAGGTTTGGAACTCCCTATGTTTATATATAATAAAAAAGACTAACCGAAGATGGTATGTGCAACAGATACTCTAGTGGAAGAGAGACCTCGCAGGATGTGATTAGGGTTTTTTTTTTTGGTCGCCATAGGCAGTAATGGAGACAGGACCAACGTAGCCTAGTTTCTTGAACTCAGCTTCTATACTCATACGGACCCAAGTAGCATCATAGCCCTCAGGAATTGGACAGTCGTTCATGTCCCACCACACCGCTATTTTAGCTGTCGCGTATTCAGCCTTCGGCCACCCACCATGCTCGTTCCCATACATCTTCTAAACCTAGACAAATCACTTTTTTTATCCGTTTTGGAAAATTTTCTAAGTCTGCGAGGCTGCGAGCTTATATATACACCAAACTAATGGGCCTAAATGAAAAAAGGTGTGGGCTTGTTATCTCATCATCGGCTTCTCAAACCGACCTATTGGGAATAAACTGGTTTGTAGAAGAGATGGACAAGGAGTTGAATGCCTTGTTCGCCTCGAAACTGGAAGAGTCGTTCATGGACACGGACACGGATGGAAGCGGATGCTCGGTACTGCGAGTTCATGAGCGGTGGTCCTTGCAAAGAATCATTTAAGGCTATGGAAGATTGCAAGGAGAAACGTGGAAATTTCAAGTGTAAAGAACCCATTATGATGTTTTTCTAGTGTGTATTATTCTCACCCTGATTAGTATCCATCGACAAAGAACTCATATGTGAGCCCGGTTTATTGTTGTTATCTGGATAAACCCAACTTTATCACCATGATGCTTTAATAAGTTTAATTTTTGGAAACATTTTTTCCTTCATTTTTGTTTGAATATGCATGTCCACGTAAATGGGACTGGTAAATGTTGGTTTAGTACTATCGAAATCGAAATAATCAATTTGAATACCATTTTATATTGTTGTATTTAAAGGGGGTTTTTATGATACTCTGAAAAACCGAATTCGAATTTCATCAAATATGAAAAAAATTAGGAATTTGTTTCAGCACAAATAGTTTTGAATTTCGATACGAGTAATGGTAAATCGCTTATGGAACATTGATAAAACTTTCACTTTGGTTTCTTTAGCAAGTTACTTGCAAACCAAGTTAGATTATGTGTGAATGTTTCAGCAACATGTTCTAGGGACTATTGACCAATTCCATATGATATGAATCAGTTTATACTTCATGAATAGACTCGAATCCATCGGGCTGATTATCCGTCTTTACATATTTGATAATAATTATGGCTTTTGTAATTGATTAGAAGTTTTTTTGTGTGAAGCATTGAGTTGAAATGTTGACATTGATCTTATGTAGTATACAAAAACAATCTCTTATAGAACATCAATAAAAGTATCACAATGGTTTCCTTAGCAAGTTACTTGCAAACCAAGTTAGGGTATGTGAATCGTTTCACCATGTTGTCTAATTTTCTTTCAACCGATCACCATTAACGTCGTGATCAAGTGGATAAAGAAATAAAAGTCACATTTTCTGGATTTAGCACTTAACGACTATTGATCAATTCCATATACTGAGTACTACTCCCTCTGTTCCACAAAACATGTGCTTTACCATTTTCACACTTATTAAGAAACAATTAATATTTGACAATAAATACATTAATTTTCTCACAAAACCATTTTTTCATAACTATGAACCAATAGTATTCAAATCTTTTCATTTAATATTTTTTGAAATTTGTGATTTATTAGTATTAACTAATAAAAAAGCTAAAACATCATCTTTTGTGGAACAAATTAAAAAGCTAAAATATCATGTTTTATGGAACAGAGGAGTATAAAACAACAAAAAGGTGATCAATTTCATTTCCTAAGAGACAAAACTGAACTCTTGTCTTAGCTATTTCTTACTCTCTGCATTTTCGAACTTTTAGCTTTAATTTCTCTCTATAGATAATCTTCCATTAAAACTTCTTGAAATCTCATTCATTACCATATCTCCTTCCAATAAACGCAACACCTTCAACAAAAATAAAACACACTTGAGAATGTTTCTTGACTTGAACACGGACATGTTTCAAGATATTTTTATCTTTACCTGAGACATTCGAGGACGCAAATTTGGATCTTTACGTATACACAATGAAGCTGTGTGAATCATACAAATCACTTCAGTTTCTGAATATCGCTTCTCAAGCCTCGGATCAATCAATTTTTCAACCGCGTAATCTTCTAATAAAGACCTTGCCTGCTCACAAAACAAAAACAAAGAAACTCTAAAATGATTTTTTTTTTTTTTTTTTTGAATTGAATGTCAAATTTATTCAAACAAAAAAAACATTTTTACATCAAATGCATCATTGTGTTGAAATGTTTAATGAAACTAGTTTTACAAAATTAAAACCATCATTTTGAAGCAAATTTAAAACAAAGAAACCTCTAAAATGATTTTAAATAAACCTTAAAAGTAAATTTTTTTTTTGTATTTACCCATTCAGTTAAACATTGTTGTCCCTTTGGTCTGAAGATATCCATGGCTTTACGACCCGTGATTAGCTCGATTAATACGACCCCGAACGAGTAAACATCAGCTTTCTCTGTGATTTGTCCACTTTGAGTATATTCTGGAGCTAAATAGCTAAACAAAAACCAAACACAATTAAGTAACTGAGAAATTGTAGAATTCTTGAATTAGAAAATATGATGATTTGTTACCCAAATGTTCCTATCACGCGTGTGTCTACACCGAGCTCTCCATCAGGTTGCCACCGCGCTAAACCAAAATCTCCAACCTAACAGGAAAAACAAAACCAGAATCAAGAAAATATATAAATAAAAAGTTTAAACTTTTGCATTTGTAACTATATATATATATATATATATACCAGTGGTTCATAATCATGAGTGATTAGTATATTGTTAGGCCTCATGTCTCTATGAACAATGCAACCAACTCTACACTCTTCATGAAGATATCGAAGACCTCGAGCCGCTCCAACCGCTATTTTTTGCCTTGCAGACCATTCTAAAGTGTCCTTATGGCGACCTGAATGTACATTTCATGAAACTTAGTTAACTCTAGTTAAGATTTTGTTCAACTTAACTAACTTGAAACTCTAGATAAGATTTGTACCGTATAAATGAGAGTCTAATGACCCATTGCATATGTATTCATAGACTAAGAGTCTTCTACTTTCTTCGATGCAAAAACCGATTAACATAACAACATTTCGATGTTGAGCACAACTCAAAACTTCTACTTCAGAGCAAAATTCTACATCTCCTTGAGTACTAGCTAGTTTGTGTTGCTTTACTGCTACAATCTGGCCTTCCGGTAATACACCTCGATAAACCGATCCAAAACCGCCTTCTGCCAAGAAATTAGATTGTGAAAACCCATTTGTTGCAAGCTCTAACTCTTTGTATGAGAAAAACCTCGGCGGTTTTCCAAATACGGGCGCTTTGTGCTGACATATAGAACAGAGAGGAGGTGGAAAAGGAGGAGCATTTCGTGATAGCGACATTGCTTGTCTTAGGTTTCCACTAAACTCCTCTAAGTCACTTCTTTTACTCGAAATATCGGTTTCTCCTCCATTATACTCAACCAAAGCCATGTTAGTAGCTACTTGAGCAGCACTTTTCACTAGATTTTCCTCTGTTTCTTGCGATGAAAGGCGATGAGTGTGACGATATTCTGTTATCCAAGGCTGGAACCTCATACTCGTTGAAGGTAAAGATAAGTTTTCGCTCTCCGAATCAGAACCGGATTCATTGATGACCAAAGCTTCATTTTTTTTCACTTCAACCGTGAAAAAAGGCGATGATGCTCCGATTTCAGAGCTAGACACAGATGAAGTCCCAACTTCTGTTCCTGTGAATTGTGTCTCAACTTCAGGACTACTCATAGGAGTTGTTTTAACTGCAGCTTTACCTGAATCTAACCGCTTGTTTTTGTTCATTTCAGATGATAATTCTGGTTCCTTTGTCGGCTCCCCGACCAAATTTAAGCGCAAAACTTTCGCCTCAGAACGTTTCATCGCCACAATGTTGCATTGTAACTCATCAATGCAACGTTTCTCTTCTTGCTTAAGGTGCCTGTATAAAGAACCTAGATTAGTGAAAAATCAAAGATTTTTTAAAAATGAAACTAGATTTAGTTACTAACTTATCAAGAACAACCCAATTCGCTTCCGATTTCTTGGCTTCGGATACAACAACTCCACATGGTGATCCAGAAACAATCTTGATCTTGACATTAACCTATTAAAGAAACAAACAAACATGAGTAATGTTTTAGAATGATAAAATCGGTAAATTTATATTCGATAAATTAATAACTCGATAAATAAACATATTTCTTTGGTCTTAAATTGGTTTTTCGGTATAATTACTAATAATAATAATTCTATTTTTATTAGTTTATAGAGTTTTCACTGTATTTTGATGGTCTAAGTAAGTAACCTTGTTTGGATCATAAACATCATGAAGTTGGAGAATCATTTGAGAACAAGTATCAGTAAGATCACTCTTTATCTCAGGATTTGAATCAGAATACGATTTCCGATAACCACTTCCACCGCAATCTCCAGCAAACCTCGGGAGAGTCCATAGCTTTCGACCTAAAAAAAATTTCCATCATAGAAAATGAAGAAAACATACCAAACTAATCTCCATGATTTACTAACCAAAAGAAGTAGAAATAGTACCAGAGTTTTGAGAAGTAACAACAACAATCAAAGTTATGCAATCTCCAGGATGAACAATGTGTGTTAAAGCCCAAACCAAAGCTGTCTTTGAAATATCTCTTGATGCTTTAACAGCAACAAGAACCTTATTCTCTTGTTTCACTCTGCTCATTTTTAGACACTAATGCAAGAACCAATCTTTGTGTTCTTCTTTGAGATTTCTAAAGGATCCTTAGAGATTTTGTAACATTATTAAGAAAAGACCAAAACCAAAACCAAGTGATTGATTTTGCAGATGGATACAAAAACTCATAGACACATGACAAGACCTCCCACTCACTAAAATCACATAAACTTCAAAACACAAAATCCTCAAACCAAAATAAAAAAATCAATCTTTTGGGACTCAATCCAAAATCCCTTGTACTCTTATGGTGAAAATCTACCAAGAATCTAAAAGAGATACACTTTTTCCTCTCAATCCAATCACTCAAATCAATGTTTCTCAATAAACAAAAAAAAAGAGAAAAACTCTTTGGGATCTAACTCTTTCAACAAAAGAAATGTCAAAATCAAACTTCTCTCCTTTGATCAAGAGTTGCCAATCTTCAAAGTCTCACCTACAATTAAAAAAAAAATGAAAACAAATGATTGTTGAAATAGAAAATTTCAAGAAACTACCAAAATAAGTTGAATTAAATTAACTCCTTACTAAAATACACAAAAATATTAATAACAGAGGATAAATAGTATTATTTATTATAATCACTACCTGAATCACAAGGACATTATGATTAGTGATTATGAAATGTTCTCACTCATATATTTCACCACCATGAAAACGAACTTGAGATCAGAAGAAGAAAAGGAAGACGCAAGAAACGGGGATATTATTGATCAACTATCTTACTTGAAGCATTGATTTCGTTATGTTTTGTCTGACTTGAAAGTGTTATGCTTTTTATGCACAGACTAAAAGCACGTTTTCAGAGATAGAAACAAGACAGTGTAGAAAATCTAGAGAAGAAACAGCATTTATGCTTACTCAGATAGAAACAAGAAGAAAAAGACCCCAAAAAAATGTGAATGCAGCTTTTAGGGGTTTTTGGATTTGTCAACACTGTGTAACAAAGAACACTTCATTCAAACGAGTTATGTAATGATACAAATTTTCTACAAGTTTAATTAAAAAAAAGTATATTATTCCTAACGTTCCTTTGCTTCATACTTTCAACGTTCCAATTGTTTTATATTGGAATGAAAAAAAAAATTGAATTTATATATTTTTGTGTTGTGTATGCTAATGCCATTGATAGAATTAAGAACTGTCGTAATCAAAGGACCATAATACGCTGCGTTTCTTCGACTGGTCAGTTACCTCTCCCGTTGTTAAATAATTACGGCTATTTTTACTCTCGTCTTGTCACACTTCTTGATATAGCGATCAATGGAAATTTATAAACAAATAATATTACTACAAAATATATAAAGTAACTGAACATATACGACAACGTTTTAGTGGCGGCTTGTCTGCTTGGGAAATGTGCCATGCAATACTATTTTCATCAATCTACGTGACAATGAATAATAACAACGTGTAATACTATCAAATATCGTGCTAATCACCTTTATTAATCATTCAAAAGTGAAGACAAAATACTAGTTTTGGAAAGAATTTACAGTAAAAATAAGAGTATGTAATGTACGTTTGTGCATGTTTAATTTCTTATACTCACTCCGTTTCATTTTACAATATTTTTTGATTTATTTTGCGAGAATTAAGAAAACAATAAATACAAACAAAATTTTATTTAATAGTTAGTTAAAATTATATTTCAACCAATCATATATAAGACTACGGAATTTAGAAGGACAAAAGTATCAAATCGCATTAAAATCTGCATAGAAACTAGTAAAACATCTTATAAAATAAAACTAAAAAAATTATCTTAAAAATTTTATATAATGAAACGGAGGGAGTATTATTTTGATTAGAGATATGAAAGTTTGCGAATTATATAATTGACTCTCCCTTCAAGGCGGTACATTGTCTCATATTCTCGACCCTTGTTTAATGTTTTGTATTTCGTATACTATAAAACTTTCTAAAATGTTTATAAACACCCTAAGAAGCGATAATGAACAAACAATATGAAAAGAAATCGACTATGTGATATCTATAACGATCTAGAATTTATGTTGTTTTTTTACATCGAAATCTATCTTATTATTCATGTTGGAGTTGGTATGCGCCACTCCGAAATAAAGACGACCCGTAAATTTTTTTTATATTTTTTTGGTATGAATGTTAAGAACCCGTAAAATTAATACCACGAGGCACGAAAACAAGTTAGTCCGACCAAACGGTTTGCGTGAAGTGTGAATTCCTTGTGAGTGAGCAAAAATGATGAGTACAAGCTTCGGAGCCGCATGAATTCTCTAAGCTCTATGGAAATTTTTTGGCATATCTTCCGGTTTTTCAATCGTAGCACATTTTTGACAATTAATCCCAAAAATTGGTTAGAGATTGTATATATGTTAAGACATTTCATTGTCCAAATGAGTGATTTAAAGTATTCTTAGTTGGGTTCAGCTTTCAGAAAATTCAAAAATTTATAGATCAAATAAGCTTAAATCTCTAATAGGTTTTGGATCACGTACAATAAAAATATTGTTTTGTATATATAGAAAAGGTACATATAGAGATTACACAATGATAATAAATAACAAGAATCCATGTTGGTTTAACTTTCATAATAATATTAAATCATTCAGTCTTGATTAATTCTTCAAAGCTAAAAATCTTTAATAAGTTTTGGATTATGGATACATGAGATTATAAGTTTTTTTTTAAATTTGATTTAAAAAAAAATACACTATATTACTGCTGAACAATAAACGACGTCGTTTGGATGAGCTAACCATCGGGTTGACCCGACCCAACTCAACCCGTAAATCCTCCTGAAACTGAAAACAAGAAGAAACACCATAAACCCTAAAATCTCCGATCTCAATCTCTGATTTTCAATCTCTTTAACTCTTACTTCCCAATGGCGACTTCTAAAATCTGCAGATTATCATCAAAGTTTCATGCTTTAACCAAGAAACTTACCAAACCCAATGTTCACATTTCTTTCTTACCTTCTCCGATTAAATCTTCATCTCCTTCCTCACCAACAATCCGTATCAATCAATCTTTCAGGTTCGTGTTTTCTCAGTAATATTGAAAAACACATTAATTTTCCTTCCATTTCTGCTTTAAAAATGTTATCTTTGTAATTAGGGACATTTGTGTTGATTACTTGAATTTTTTGGTTATGATTTTGAGTTTTGAGTGGAATGGGTTTTTAACAGAGTACCAGTGGATTGATCTCAAGTTTGTCTGTTGAATCTAAGAGCTGGTCTTTAGTTCCTCAAGGTCAGTTTTTTTATATTCCTACTGGATTATTAAATGAGTTTGATGATTATGTTACATTTGTATATGACTCAAGAAGATTCACATTGTCTTGTGTTCTTTCTCCGTGTTGCATTTGTATATTGATGTTTGATGTTGCTTCCTAGTATGTTAGTTTTAGACATTTGGATTTGGCTGGATTTAAGAGAATAAATGAATATGGTTATGTTTGATAATGGATTTGAAGAAATGAGTGTTTTGTTACATTTGTATATATCAAGAAGGTTTTGCATTGTGTTGCTTTCTTCGTGTGTTAGCGTATGAGTATGATTCATTTATCGGTTTATCGGTTTCTTGTATATGTTCATAGCTGATTCATTTAAGAGTATGATAGATTATGTTAGCTTTGTTTTATCGTATTTTTCAACCGATTTGTGAATCTAGTGAACTTGTCACCTATGATCCATGTTTTCTCTTTACCGAGCTTAGCTCTTGACTTCTTTTAAATTCTTGGGTTCGTTACTTGTCATGAAAAGTCTACTTGTTTGTGATTGAAATTGTTGCTTTTGTTTGCTTATTATGTTTTACATAAAGTAGTAGCAGCTAATATGCAACATTTGTATCTAAATTGCAGGTATTTCGATGCCTTTATGACGATGAAAACAAAAACTCAGGTTGTATCGTTTCTTTTCATATCTTATCGAATCCGAAAGGTCCTGAATTTAGGATAGGTTTATCCTCAAACTCTATTGCTTCAATTGTTTCAGTTTCGAATTAGTATTGAGTATATCAGTGTAATGTAGACTATGTAGTTGACAATATTATAGTTGTCAAGGCAATTTCTTATCATTACCATGAGTTTTATAAGCTTCTTATTCATAGGAATCAAATAACAATATATCCTTATTTCGGTTAGTTGTCAAAGACTCATAACATTATAAATTTAATCAATATTTGAAATATGATCATGATTACATACATGTTTGAATTAAAATAAACCTATAAATGTGTCCTTAGAGTTCTTCTTGTGCCCACTGCATCACAATGTCGGTCTAAATCCATAACACAACAAATATGGGCCAAAGTGGAGTACATTTTTAACAAATTTCAAAAAAGCAAATATCAATTATTATTAAATCTTATATATAATTAGGGAGTTCTCTCTCCATCTAGAGTGTCCACATAAGCAAGTTTTTTTTTTTTTACAATTAGTTTTAGTTTCAAATTTCATTTAATTCATGTTTATGTATATTTATTGTTACTTAAATTTACCAAAAATTCTAACTAAATTGAAAAACAAAAATAAGTCAATAAATGATTAAAATTGTACATTTAAAGTTATTTGAGTATATTATTTTTGAGAATACAAAATTACAACAATATTTATATATATAATGGAAGAAAAATTTACATATTCAATTTATAAACTGAAAATATGTAAAATGAATATACATAGAAATATGAATAAACGATATCAATAAATCGGAAAAAAAACTAAACATTTTGAATGTCAAGCGATTGTTAAGAGGTTAGGCGACCTAAAGAGAACTAAGATATATTATTTCAGTAAAATAGTATTGAACTATCTCACTAAATATGAAATAATGAGGTGATCATTCTGAATATATAATAAAATGAAAATTTGTGATATACAATTTTATTCAAAATGTTATATTTGAATTTTATATAAGTAAGTATGAAAGAAAAATTCGAAAGTGTTATAGTGCCATTACTTCAAATTTATAACAAGTATATATTTATATACATAAAAAATAGAAGTTGATGGATTATTCATGAATTATAATACAAAGAAAATGATATACAATTTTTTTAGCATACCACATGTTAAAAATAGAGTTTTATACCATGCCATTTGATAAATATATATTTTGAATCAAATGCTTCAAAACCAAACAAAATTTTGCATGTGCTTTTAAATCATATTTTTTCTATTTTAATAAAATAACAAAAACATAAAAATAAATAACTAAATGAAAATTTTGTCGCTAAATTTAATAAAATTGTAAAACAAAAGATTTTAACGTCCCCACTTCAAAAATGTTAACCAAGCAACGAAGTTTCTATTGTTCGTGAAAGAAAAATGCTATTTCAAGAAAGATGGGAAGCTATAGTATTTTGTAAATGCATATAAGCTGATAACTTAAGGATGCATGTTTCTTAAAGAAGCACATTTGATTTTTAGAAAAAGTACAGTTAACCAAGATATAAAAAAAAATAGGTTTTTTAACCCGCGTGTAGCTTATGATTCGTGTTCCTTATCCCTCATAAAAACAAAACATCAGTGATATGCTAACGTTCGTTGGTGATTTGCCGATTTGTGGTCAGAAAATATTTTTCTTGTCATATTTACTATTTCAAATTTCCGTTTCCGTTAATAAATCTAAAGATTCATCTCTTATGCTCGGCTAAACAAATTGATTGTGTTAATAACTTCAAGAAAGAAACCCCCTCCAAGGTTAATCAAAATCAAAATTGTCAACTCACAAAAGAAGCATGTATTCGGCTAAGGCCTCAAAACCAAAACAAAATTCGAGCAAAAAAGCCAATAGGTGGAATCAAAGTTTCATATAGCTTTCTTGGTTTATGCATATAATGCGTTAACATATATATGGAGGGTGTAATTGATATGATGAGGTTTTAACCCAAAATAAAACACTGCAAGTGCACATGCACTCAGTAGTATATCAGGGATCGAATCCACAGAGACCAAGTGTTTACACAACTAATTGTAGAGAATTGAATTAGGCTAAGCAGGAAATGATGGGTTTGGGTGTGATATTACTAAGCTTAAAAGACAAGATGCAAATGAAACGATTTAAATTCAGATGATTAAAAACGCTAGGTACTAGGGAATTCTCAGGAAATCACATTCATAAACCGGACAACTATTCAGATTCTAATATGCGTGTCACGCCCGTGAACCAAAAATGTGATTTTTGGTGGGTGTCGATCGACGCAGTGTGTGCGTGTCGATCGACACGAATTGTTGTTCTCTCGAAATTTTGGGCAGAGAGGTCCCTGTCGATCGACACAGTTTGTGTCTGTCGATCGACACGGGTTAAAATCAGACCTAGGGTTTTGATTTTGGTTCGTTTGGTTAATGAGCCGGTTTGGGGGACCTTATATATGCATAGAGGACGTGTTTCCCTAGGGTTAGCCGCTCATTTTCGCAGAATCAGAGAAAGAAAAGAGAATTGAGAGTTTCGAGTGTTTTCGTGAGCCGTTTCCTGAGTTTGTTCCCTTCGTTTGAGCGAGGTCGTGCTCGGTTTGTGGTGACTGGATTGGAGCGAGACTTCGGTGGTAAGTTCTCTGATCCTTAGACTTGATTTCGGTGAAAACCGTTTATCGTTTGATGGATTATTCGCTGAGTTCTGGTCTGTGAAACTTGGCTAGTTCGTGCAGTTTCTGCGTTTTTGGGTGCGATTAGCCGGTTTTGAGGAAAGTTTTGCCGTCGTTCCAGATAGAGTTAGAAGGAGTTCTATACACCGTTGGAAAGCCCTCGGTGTCTAGTTTCCAGATCAGTTTTCAGAACCTGATTTGGTGAAGGGAGTCGCAAGTTTTTCCCTCTGTTTCAGTCGGGTTTTTCCCTTGATTCAACCGTTCTCGAGGTGAGTGTGTGTCTATAGGTTGAAGGATCGATTAGCGAATCGTGATTATGTTTAGATGCTTAAGAATTGTTTCCCGTGTGATCGTGTGCTAATTTCGTATGATGATTGAGTGATAATCGTGTTTTCGTGTGTTTTGTGATGTTTGGTCTCGGAGAAGAAACCTTATGTCGATCGACACCCTATGGTGTATCGATCGACACGACGGTAGAACCAGCGTCGATCGACACCGTCACACGGTGTCGATCGACACTCTGTGTTTTCTGATTGAAATATTTTTAAGCAATTGTTAATTGTTGTTCGATTAATCGTGTTTAGCCTGTAGACGTTCTCACTAAGTATTTATTAATACTTACGCAACTCGTTTTTCCCAATTGTGTTGCAGGTGAAGGAAAAGGAAGAGTGTGACCGCGGGATCATGGCATTAGGGAGAGGATGATTAGGCGGTTGGGGTTTTATGTTTTTTTAGTTCTTGTAAACCCGGTTAGGTTGCTAGATTTATTTTATGACTTTTCTGAAATTGGATTTATTGGTGATTTATTATTATTTATTTTATGAATTATTCCATGAGAATTTCCGCTTTTTTAAAAAAAAAAAACCCGGGTGTTACAATGCGCGCATCTTAAACTCAAACACTGATATAAATGGCTCCACTTCCGTGATAACTATTACTTTCCCTAGAGATCCGAGTGCCTAAACTTCCATTTGGTCACGGCTATCCTAGACAAGCATTAACGTTCAGGTTTGATCAGTTCACAATTGACTCTAATTCACTTCCGAGATTAAAGACTAATTGCTCATCAACAACAGTTCTAGGGATTCACAAGCTTTCGGAATGTATATCAACCTAAGATCTAGAGGTTAAGTGATCAATTAAATCCTAGCATTATGCCTAGCAGTGATGAAGATGGTAATTAATAAACAACCTATTTGTGTCTGATTTATTCGGTGAAATCCATCGAAACCCTAGAACCTAACTAAAGAACTACTCAGACATGAAGGAAGACATGGCAAAGGCAATAGATGAGAATAGCATAATCAATAGAATAGAGAAATGAGATAAGGTTCAGAAATCTTCTCCGAAAAGTAGAGGAATTCTTCTCCTTGCTTACAATTGCTAAAATCCCTAAAAATCTGTGTAAAAACGTCGTGAAAGAGTGTCCTCTAAAAACTCAACCTAAAAAGTCTTTTTATAATAAAACGGAGAAAATAAGGGTTTTCCTAAAAACAGGGGACTGGACCGGTCGATCCCATATGTGGACCGATCGGTCCAGTTTCCAGAGAGTCTTGGGTTCTTCGTATAGATGAGTGGACCGGTCGGTCCACTTTCCAGAGAGCTTGGCCGCTTCGCATCGTCTCGCGAATCGATCGGTCCTCATGCACGGATCGGTCTTCAAGTACCAAATAGGGACCGGTCGGTCCTACAATTGGATCGGTCGGTCCGGTCTTCAAAAGAACTCCGATTCCTGCTCAAATACTTGAATCTTCTTCCCAAACGCCTGCTGTTCCAAATCTCCGAGTATGAACCTGAATATTAACTCAAAATGACTCAAAAGACTCTGAAAACATGTGAAAAACATAGTTTAGAAAACCCAAATTCACGTTATATCAACTCCCCCAGACTTAAGACTTTGCTTGTCCTCAAGTGAAGGCAAACTAGAAATAAGCTCAAGGAAGCTACAAAAACCAAACTAACCTTTATAAGCTGAATACAATCCTTTAAGACCCCACATATGTAAGACCAACAACCCTCATAAACAGATCAAAAACCAAGATGGTACTTCATATACTTTGCCAAATACATAACAGTGCTACCATACTCAAGTTCCTATGTCTCAGCGACTTTATACCAGGGTCCAGAAATCTTACCAGAGAGAAAATATCTGTCGCATAAGGGTTAAGGTTTTGGGCTATTTAGTAGAGGGGTAAAAGTGTTTAGGCTAACCTCAGTCGCGGCCGAATGCAAGTCATGGCGCAAAATCCCAAGATAACTAAATCCAAAGATGATGCACAGCTTTTCAAACTAAAGACCTTTTTCTTTATTTAGATGAAAACTTTCTGCTTATCTAAAGAACTAATGCTAAGAATACTACATAGAAATGTGCTTGCATATTAAATCTAAAGCTTTATTCTAATCCCTTTCAACAATGCATATAAAATATGATTTTTTTTTTTTTTTTTAGAATACTGGGGATAAGTTCTAGCCTTTTCTAAAGCACAAAAACGAAAAATAAAAATATTACCAAAAATCCTAAGCAGAAAGTTTTGAAATGGTACCAAAAGATCTTTTAGAATGATTGGCTGGCCGGACTACGTCTCCGGAGTTTTTGCGCTTGAGTGCATGTCAATGTCTTGGACAGAAAGCATGAGGTTTGAAATAAATGTCAAGGTAAGGGTGTGGTACCAGACTAAAAGTGAGTCTGGCCATTAGGAGTCCTGAAAAGAGAAAAGTGTTTGAAAAAGGGTAGGACTCCTAACGTGGTTGTTACTACTTATGCGATTTCGAATTCCCTGAGTTAAGAAAAACAGATTAGTATAAAAGTGTCAGCATTAGCTTTCAAGGAGACGGGAGCCTTCTGGTAACACTGATCCGCCTAGGGCATTTTTAATCTTCCCATTGCATTGGTTAATCACTGTTAGAGGGGTTAACAAACATCATGTGGTCCTAGAAATGCATGCATATCACAAAGGTTTAGTACAAACTGACTCGATAAAACAGAAAACAACTCAAGAAAACGAAAATGAAAATAAGAAAAATAGAAAACATAATTAGTACCAATAGCACTCCCCCCAGACTTACTTTACACCGACCCGGTGTGAAAATAAATCCAAAGGAAAGAACTATCAAAAAGAATGAAAATAATGCGAAAGTGAAAAAGAAAAGTAAGAAAGCCTAACGTCATCAGAATTCTGGGGACTCATCGGATCCGGCAGCGTCATCGTTTGATCGCATATCCGTGGAGGGTCCAGAAGGTGGAGGCATGTGACTCCCAACAAAGTCTGATCCTCGAACTGCATCCGTGCCTCGTGAACAAGAGATGGCACCCCAAATAGTAGACATCATACTGTGAAGCTTCTGGAAGCTTCTGTATTGCCAATGCGTATGCTCGGGCCATGTGTCGCGAGGTGGAGAGATGGCGAACTGGTCGTGGTAAGGTGGAAGCTGGTACCTCTGCTCAGGCGGAGTATGTTGGGAATGTCTTGAAATCATACTTGTACTCACTCTAGACATAGTTGTGTTGTCGAGATTAGACATTCATATGATACTAGGTGGTCATGACGTTTTGCTAGAAGCCACTAATGATCTATGAGTTATGAACTCATTGCTAGTATTATATGATCCTACAGGATCACACACCTAAGCAAACTGGATAAACTTTATGTGGGAATAATCATTAATGTAATGATTCAAATGATGTGTATTTGATACACATAAGAAACGTGTTTTAAAGAGTGTGTCGATCAACACAAATGAGTTGTGTCGATCGACACGGGCCAATAATCAAAATAGGGATTTCGGTTTAATGACTTAATTTGGACCGGTTTAATTGCTGGACAATTAGGTTTTCTCACGTGCCTATATATATGATATGAGGCACGAAATTGAGAGGAGCCTTAGTTAATAGCCACCTCTGAAAACGTAAGTTCCCTAAGAGATCCGATTCCAGGTACTAGCATCCCTGCGGATACCAGTTTGTGTGCGTGTGGACTATCAGTAGAGGCGCAGCACTTGATGCGCTACAGATCTCGATAACCTGACAATCTTCCGCTACATAATCTCCAGGTATATTCGAGATCCGTTCTTGTAGATTCATTGTTTACAAACCCTAGATCCTAGGCAAAGGAATTGTCACTAGGTTGTTTAATAGAGATTAAAACTGGTAAAACCTGTGCAAATTCCTACAGAGTAGGACCACTGCTAGTACCTGCTGCGCCAACATTTCTACTAATATTGCGGCGTTTCCTGCGCTGCACCGGTGCATCTGGCTCTGTGCTCTGAGGTGAGGAAGACGGCAAAAATCGCATGTTCGCCATGGAAGTGAGAGGTACGTGATCACTAGGTAATGAAACGGAGCACTGAATCCCATCCAAATCAAGCATTAACATTTACCTCCAACTATCCATCTGCTCTGAGTCAAATGTTGCATATCTAGGAGTGAAGTCGCCAGGATCTCCTCAGTGTCGCGCAGATCAATCTCATGGAATTTAAATATGGGAGTTAGGAGACTCCTATATACCTCCTGCTTCCTCTGTCCAAGTCCAGCTAGACCCCTGAACTTCCTCTCTGTCAGGAAATGTGCAAATGCTGCTCCGAAGTTAGTGCGGTTGTCGCGAGGACGCTCTGTGTAAATCTCAGAGACAACCTCTGGCATTCCTAAATGCAGTAAGAACAACTCGTCAAGACGCACTGCCCCTTGTTCTTCCTTGCAGAACATGGTAGTACTCAGAGCCTTAGCGACGATACGGATGATGGGGTTCCTGATAAGGGTTAGCTTCATGCTCCGTGACGTTGCAGGACCCATACCGATTAAGTTCCATAGTCGGTCGCTGTGAGGAAAAGAATGACGATCAGGGAAACCCGAACTTGTATTACTTTCATCAAAACCGTAGACGGTACACAAGTCCCTAAGGGAGATCTCGCACTCAATCCCTCTGATCACGTAAGTTAGGGATCCTCTATCAATTTTCTTATGATCCGCGTCTGCATAATAGACCTCACAGGAGGCAAGAAACTGTCGTACCAGGTCGGGGTATAAAGGGTACTGGTATGTAGCCATTGTCCCAAAACCCATGCGATCAAGAACAACAAGTACTTCATCCAATATACCCAATTTTTCCAGCATCTGATAACATAGGACTCTAGTGGGCAACATCTGTACATTAAGCAGACCGTTATAGCATATGCTATTGTACCTAACCCAACCGTCACCTTTCCGTTTGTTCCCATAAGAAGGCTCACTAACTAATTCCTCCCGTTTCAACATAGGGTTAATTTCGATTCCAGAAAAGGGTTTACCGTCCCGTCTAGGCCATGGAGCACGTGGACTAGGAATCGTGTCATCCATTTGGGCGTTGGACCTCGAGCTTCGCGATCGTCGCGGAGCATCCGGGTTACTAGAACTCACTATCCCCTTGCCCTTTTCCTTTCTTGTCGATTTCCTTGGCTTGTCGTGATTCCGCTTAGTCCGATTCTTATGTTCTTCGTTCGAGTCATCCTCGGGTGGCGAATTGGTGGCAAGTGGGCGTCCTGTGCGACCCATAACTACAAAAACGAACCAAAGGGGAGTGAGAAACAAGTGATTCAAACGGCAAAATCCAAGAAAATCGAAAAACCCCAAAAACACGAAATTTGATATCCAAATAACATGCCCATACCTTGCAGATCAAACAAATTGATGGTACAATCAGATAGAGCTTGAAAAACTAAGTGGATTAGAGCAAAAAATCGTTCAATTTGGGTAAGAAAGCAAGAAGTTGGGTTTGATGAAGTTGGAGAGATAAATCACCAAGAACTCATGAAAGTGATGAGGAAAAACGATTTTGATCTGAAAAAGGGGTGTGGATCGGGCTTGTGCATGTTTATGAGACTAAACCGGTTTAATTTAAGTGAAATAAACCAGAATAAACCAAAAAATGGGCAAAATTGCACTTACCCGGGTCGTCGGACCGACCGGTCCCGATACTGGACTTGTCGGTCTGATGACCATAACTCACCCGAGCCGTGGGACTGAGGGGATCGACCGGTCCTCGTGGTGCCAGACCGGTCCACTTTCCCGAGACAAATTGCTTGATTCGTAGTGTAAGGCGATTGACCGGTCTACCTTGTGGATCGACCGGTCTAGTGTCCAGAGTCTATATGTCTTGTGATGGAGAGGATCGACCGGTCCTATGTTGAGCCCGACCGGTCCATTTTCCCGAGGCAAAAGCTTATTTTCGTGGAGACACTAGGATCGACCGGTCCCTAAGGGGATCGACCAATCCACTTTCCAGAGTCAAATCCGAAATCTCTATGACGAAAAAAATCCTAAGGAAAACCAAAAAGAAAAACGAAAAGAAAGGTAAAACTGAAAAGAAAGGAAAAAAAAGAAAAGAACGTATATACACTTACAAGTGGGTTGCCTCCCACCAAGCGCTTTGTTTAACGTCGTTAGCTCAACGTGTGTGCCCGTTAGGCTTGTGAGGGATCAGCAAGAGGGGTCTCAGCACCCTCTGGGATGATGGTATCAGCGACATAAGGCTTTAACCGCCGACCATTGACGACAAACTCACCTCCAAACGGATTCAGTAAGACCACCGCTCCGTAAGGTCTCACTTCCTTGATGGTGAAAGGACCCGACCATCTTGAACGGAGTTTACCAGGGAATAGTTTCAAGCGAGAGTTGAAAAGTAATACCTGGTCATTCGGAGCAAAACTCCTAGAGACGATTCGCTTGTCATGATACGCTTTGGTGCGCTCCTTGTAGATTTTGGCATTGTCATAGGCCATATGCCTTATCTCCTCCAGCTCGTGCAGTGCGATGGATCGTCGTTCAGAGGCTGATTTGATGTCAAAATTCAGCTACTTCACTGCCCAGGCTGCCTTGTGTTGGGAATGTCCTGAAATCACACTTGTAATCACTCCAGTGATAGTTGTAATGTCGAGATTAGACATTCATATGATACTAGGTGATCATGACGTTTTGCTAGAAACCTCTGATGATCTATGAGTTATGAACTCATTGCTAGTATTATATGATCCTACAGGGTCACACACCTAAGCAAATAGGATGCGCTTTATATGGGAATAATCATTAATGTAATGATCCAAATGATGTGTATTTGATACACATTATTTTAGTGTTTTAAAGAGTGTGTCGATCGACACATATGGGTTGTGTCGATCGACACGAGTTAAATCCGAAATAGGGATTTCGGTTTAACGACTTAATTAATTCTGACTCGGTTCAGGATAATTAGGTTTTTCTCCAGGGCCTATATATAGAGATATGAGGCACGACCTGGAGAATAACCTTTTCTGATAGCCGTCACTCTGAAACACTAAATCCCTAAAGAGATCTGATCACCGGTTTTAGCATTCTGGCGGATTCCTATTTGTGTGCGTGTGGACTATCCGTAGAGGCATAACGTTTGACGTGCTCGTAATCTCGATTCCCTGCTAATTCCGCTGCAAACTCCAGGTATAATCGAGATCCAGTTTTTCAGTTTATTCGTTTACAAACCCTAGATCCTAGGAAAAGGAACTGTAACGTAGGTGGATTAATAGAGATTAATCTGGGTAACCTAGTACGAATTCCTACAGTGGTATCAGAGCCTTAGGGTTTAACGTATTAATCTGTTGAACAGTAATCGAATTTGATCTAGTTAAATTTGCAAAATTGTTTTGTAATTAAGCTGCTCAAATCGAATAAGAACCCTAGTCGTGTCGATCGACACAATGGTTGTGTCGATCGACACGTCTGTATCTGCCTTGCATACGATGAATCGGTTCAATTGGATTGAATCGGTTATCGCGCTTGGTTAACAAATCAATTAAACCGGTTAATTTCGGTTTATAGCGATTTGGTTCGTGTCGATCGACACAAATGTTGTGTCGCTCGACAGAGACCAGAATCGACCCGGTTCAATTGGATTGACCGGTTATCGATCCGGTTCAATTAGATTGACCGGTTATCGCAAAATTGATTTGGTTTGGTTCGTGTCGATTGACACAAATGTTGTGTCGCTCGACAGAGACCAAAACCGACCTGGTTCAATTAGATTGACCGGTTATCGCAAAATTGATTTGGTTTGGTTTGTGTCGATCGACACAAATGTTGTGTCGCTCGACAGAGACCAAAACCGACCCAGTTCAATTAGATTGACCGGTTATCGATCCGGTTCAATTAGATTGACCGGTTATCGAAGATTGAATTTGGTTTGGTCATGTGGATCGACACAAATGTTGCGTCGATCGACACAGACCGATTATTGGAATTTTGTGTCGGTTATCGAATCCGGTTCAATTGGATTGATCGGTTTTCGATGAACTGTAACAGAAGAGTAAGTGTCGATCGACACTAAGGTAGTGTCGATCGACAGCTTATGCAGATTGATGGTTAGTGAACCTGAAATCGAATAACCGAACCGGATTTAATGAGATTGGGTTCCTGAATGCATATATGATATGTATTGAGGATTAAATGTTCAGTTCCTCGAATAAATATCAAGTGTTCTGGATGTCTTCCCGATCTTGTTTGCTGTCAAGGCTCTTTTCATTGCGCGATAGGCTTGCAGTGCAAGGTATCTGCAGTGACATAAGTGAGGCAGTAGGTAATTGAGTTGATGGGCTTGCACTGCATGGCATCAACTATTACATGACAGAAGAGATTGGTTTGCTTGAATAGGCTATCAGAAGTTCTGGGCCCAGAGACATCAGGTGGTTAGAACATAAGATGTTTTATCCCCAACCAAGAGTCATATTGGATATGATTAGCAAAGTGTTGCTTACCTGTATAGCTAAGATTTGAGTAACAGCCAGTGGCTTGCTCGAGTTTTAGTGAAACATGGATCTTGGATCATTATATTCTTTTGAGGAAATATAGTTTGAATATAATGCAAGTTTTCTTAATTGTTAAGTTTACTCTTTTGTTGAACATCATAACTAACCCTCTACCTCTTTTGTTTCAGCTATGTCAAGCTCTAACAACACTTTCTCCATTAGATTCGTCCTTGAGAAGGACAAGTTGAAAGGATCTAATTTTCTTGAATGGTATCGGAATCTGAGAATTGTTCTCAGACAGGAGAAAAAGGAATATGTCCTTGATAAAGTTCTCCCCGAGAAGTACCGTTCCAATGCTTCACAGACAGAAAGGAATGCTTGGGATAAGCATTCTAATGATGTGGTCGATGTGACTTGTCTGATGCTGGCTACCATGAACTCAGATTTGCAAAAGCAATATGAGAACGTGGCGTCGCCCATCGAGATAATCACTAGCCTGAAAGCTATGTTTCAGGAGCAAGCTCGAACTGAGAGATACCAGACGGTTAAATCTCTAGTTGAGTGCAAGCTGCCAAGTGATGCTCCAGTGAGTCCCCACGTCATCAAGATGATGGGTTATATTGATAACTTGGGGAAACTGGACTGTCCCATTAGCCAAGAGTTGGCTACTGACATCATACTACAGTCACTGCCGCCAAGCTATGATACGTTCATTATGAACTTTAATATGAATAGCTTGACGAAGACGTTGACTGAGTTACATGGCATGCTCAAGACAGCTGAGCCAAACATCAAGAAGGGTGCCCCAAATGTGCTTATGGTACAAAGGGGCAATAAGTTTAAGAAACCCGGCAAAGGCAAGGGAAAGGGCAGGAGCGTCCAGGTTATGAACCAGGACAAACCTGCGCCGACTCCTAAGCCAAAGGCTGGCCCTTCTAGTGCTGATAAATGTCATTTCTGTAATGAGCCGGGGCATTGGAAAAGAAATTGCAGCAAATTCCTGGAAGGTTTGAAGAACAAAAGGAAGACGTACGAGACGACTTCTCCAGGTATTTATGTTATTGAAGTAATTGTTACTTCTACAGGTTCTACCTCATGGGTATTAGATACCGGTTGTGGTGCTCACATTTGTACTAATGTGCAGGCACTAAGCAATAGTAGGACGCTGAAGAAAGGGCAAGTGGAGCTGCGAGTCGGGAATGGAGCAAAGGTTGCTGCGTTGGCCGTGGGCACTTATCATTTGTCTTTGCCTTCGGGCTTGGTTTTAGAATTAAACAATTGCTATTATGTACCTGCGATAAGCAGAAACATCATTTCTGTTTCCTGTTTGGATTTAGAAGGATTTGATTTTGCTATTAAGAATAAATGTTGTTCTTTTAATCGTGATGGTATGTTTTATGGTAGCGGCCCATTAGAGAATGGGCTTTACGTTTTAAACCAATCAATGCCCGTATATAACATAAATGCTAAGCGGTTTAAGTCCAATGACGAAAACCCAAATTTTCTCTGGCACTGTCGTTTGGGTCACATAAATGAGAAACGCATACAGAAGCTCCATAGTGATGGACTTTTAGGCTCATTTGATTATGAATCATGTGAGAAATGTGAATCTTGTTTGATGGGCAAAATGGCAAGGGCCCCTTTCAACAAACCAAATGAAAGGGCCAGTGACTTATTGGGCCTTGTACATACAGATGTATGCGGCCCGATGAGCACAAGTACTAGAGGAAACTATCAATACTTCATTACCTTTACTGATGATTTCAGTAGGTATGGCTATGTCTATCTAATGAGACATAAGTCGGAATCCGTTGAGAAATTTAAGAAATTCCAGAATGAAGTAGAGAACCAACTTGGCAAAAGTATTAAAGCTCTTCGATCAGATCGTGGAGGAGAATACTTAAGTCAAGAGTTCAGTGATCATCTGAGAGAGTGTGGAATTGTTTCACAGCTCACTCCTCCTGGAACACCCCAATGGAATGGAGTTTCTGAGAGGAGGAATCGGACCCTATTGGATATGGTTCGATCAATGATGAGTCACACAGACCTTCCATTATCCTTTTGGGGATACGCTCTAGAAACATCTGCATGTCAGTCGTTTGTATTGTCAGTATAAATCGGAGTTCGATGAACATGATTTTGGTTGAATAAGGATGACACGGTACTTGCCTTATGCCATATCGAGATATAGCGACAAAGAGATTATTGGAATAGTTGATTCCAGTACAAGTGGGAGATTGTTGGGAATGTCCTGAAATCACACTTGTAATCACTCCAGTGATAGTTGTAATGTCGAGATTAGACATTCATATGATACTAGGTGATCATGACGTTTTGCTAGAAACCTCTGATGATCTATGAGTTATGAACTCATTGCTAGTATTATATGATCCTACAGGGTCACACACCTAAGCAAATAGGATGCGCTTTATATGGGAATAATCATTAATGTAATGATCCAAATGATGTGTATTTGATACACATTATTTTAGTGTTTTAAAGAGTGTGTCGATCGACACATATGGGTTGTGTCGATCGACATGAGTTAAATCCGAAATAGGGATTTCGGTTTAACGACTTAATTAATTCTGACTCGGTTCAGGATAATTAGGTTTTTCTCCAGGGCCTATATATAGAGATATGAGGCACGACCTGGAGAATAACCTTTTCTGATAGCCGTCACTCTGAAACACTAAATCCCTAAAGAGATCTGATCACCGGTTTTAGCATTCCAGCGGATTCCTATTTGTGTGCGTGTGGACTATCCATAGAGGCATAGCGTTTGACGTGCTCGTAATCTCGATTCCCTGCTAATTCCGCTGCAAACTCCAGGTATAATCGAGATCCAGTTTTTCAGTTTATTCGTTTACAAACCCTAGATCCTAGGAAAAGGAACTGTAACGTAGGTGGATTAATAGAGATTAATCTGGGTAACCTTGTACGAATTCCTACACCTTGTACTCTAGCTCTACTGGGAGATGACAAGACTTTCCGTACACCAGATGAAATGGAGTGGTGCCCAAAGGTGTCTTGTATGCGGTGCGATAGGCCCATAGAGCATCGTCGAGCTTTGTCGACCAATCCTTCCTAGTCGTGTTCACAGTCTTCTACAGGATGCTCTTGATCTCCCTGTTTGAAACCTCCACTTGGCCACTCGTCTTAGGATGATAAGGGGTTGCAACCTTGTGTTTAACTCCATTGTGTTTTAACAAGTTGGCGAACACCTTATTAATGAAATGAAAGCCTCCATTGCTGAGAACTACTCGAGGAACACCAAACCGTGGAAAGATTATCGATTTAAACATTTTGAGAACTACTCTGGCGTCATTTGTTTGGGAAGCCAGCGCCTCAACCCACTTGGATACGTAATCGACAGCCACCAGGATGTACTTGTTCCCATAGGAGGAAGGGAATGGTCCCATGAAGTCAATTCCCCACACGTCAAACACCTCTACTTCCAATATGATGTTCAGTGGCATTTCGTTGCGCTTGCTAATGTTACCTTGTCTCTGGCAAGAATCACACTTAGAAACAAACTCATTAGCGTCTTTAAACTGGGTAGGCCACCAAAAGCCTGCCTGCAATACCTTAGAAACTGTTTTAAAAGTAGCAAAGAATCCTACGTAGTTAGAACCGTGACAGTGGAAGAGTATCAGATATACACCTTCTAAAGATGCCGTCTGAGCATTGTTTGTAGAGGTAAGGCTCATCCCAGAAGTATCTTCGCACGTTACGTAGGAACTTCTTCTTCTTGTACTTGACAAAATCCTCTGGTTCTTGTCCCACAGCTAGGTAATTGGCGAAATCAGCGAACCAGGGTCGCTCAGGAGAGCGAGTGACTTGGATAGAGGCGACGTCCTCGTATAAACTCCTAATGCTGATGGAATAGACTTGTTCTTCAAGGATTCCAGCATCGAGTGGGACTTGCTCCTCAATTCGCAGCCTAGATAGGTGATCTGCCACTCCATTTTCAATGCCCTTCTTATCGCGAATCTCTAGATCATACTCCTAAAGTAAAAGGATCCAGCGAAGGAGTCTTGGTTTCGCGTCTTTCTACTTTAGGAGGTATCGCAAAGCTGGATGATCTGTATGAACTATCACCTTAGAACCCACCAAGTATGACTTGAATTTCTCAAAAGCAAACACGATGGCAAGTAGCTCTTTCTCAGTCGTGGCATACTTGCATTGTGCATCATCAAGGGTTCTACTAGCGTAGTAGATCACGTAAAGTCTCTTGTCCTTTTGCTGTCCCAGAAAGGCTCCTACCGCATAGTCGCTCGCATCCGTCATGATCTCAAAGGGGAGGTCCCAATCAGGAGGTTGGACAATTGGTGCAGTCATAAGTGCTCCCTTGATTGTGTGAAACGCCTCAAGACAAGGACCATCAAAATCAAATTTCACATCCTTGCATAGCAGCTGAGTCAAAGGCCTTGCAATCTTGAAGAAGTCCTTGATGAACCTCCTGTAAAAACCAGCATGTCCTAGGAAGCTCCGTACTCCTTTGACCGAGTTAGGTAGCTGCAGACTAGCCATGACCTCTATCTTCGTCTTATCCACCTCAATTCCATCCTCTGAAATCTTGTGTCCCAAAACTATTCTGTTTCTGACCATGAAATGGCATTTCTCCCAGTTGAGCACTAAGTGTTTCTCTTCGCATCGTTGCAGAACTCTGCAAAGATTCGCCAAACAAACAGAAAACGATGAGCCATAAACAGAAAAATCGTCCATGAATACCTCCATGATGTCTTCAATAAGATCGGTGAAGATGGACATCATGCATCTCTGGAATGAGGTCGGGGCATTACACAAGCCAAATGGCATTATGCGATACGCATAAGTGCCATATGGACAGGTGAATGTGGTCTTTTCCTGATCATCTGGATGGATGGGAATCTGGAAAAATCTTGAATATCCATCTAAGAAACAATATTAAGGGTGATTAGCAAGCCTTTCAAGCATCTGATCAATAAAAGGCAATGGGAAATGATCTTTTCTAGTTGCAGCATTCAATTTCCTGTAATCAATGCACATTCTATGACCAGTTACAGTTCGAGTTGGAATCAATTCGTTCCTATCATTTTTCACTACTGTGACTCCACCTTTTTTAGGAACTACATGCACAGGACTAACCCAAGTACTATCAGAGATAGCATATATAATTCCAGCTTCTAAAAGTTTCATAATTTCCTTCTTAACAACATCTTTTAGATTCGGGTTTAACCTCCTCTAATGTTCTACAGAAGTCATTGATTCGTCTTCTAGATGGATCCTATGCAAGCACAAAGTAGGTGAAATTCCAGTAATGTCATCTAGTGAATATCCTAATGCTCTACGATATTTTCTAAGTTCACACAACAGCAAAGCAGTTTCAGCATTATTTAATTCAGCATTGATGATGACAGGATAGGTAGAATTAGGGCCAAGAAAAGCGTACCGTAACCCAGCTGGGAGGGTTTTAAGTTCTACCTTGGGAGCTTTCAGCTCGCTCCACGGGTTGTCGATATGACTCGGAGTCTCAGATGGCTTTGGCGTATCTGCCCTGATATCCAAAGAAGCTACTAACTTCGCATACACGCAAGTCTGGTTCAGCTTCTTAGTATATTCATTCGCCTCATCGTTTAGAAATCCGTCCTCTGTTTTGGCTTTGGTTAAGGCAATCTCCAGCGGATCACCCATCATGATTTCCTCTGCGACTGGGTCAGCGACGTCCTCTGGATCATTGATGGAGAAGGTTTGTCCATCTATCACGGGTCTCTTTAGCAGCTTATCCATCTCGAATTGCATCTCAATGTCACCTAGTTGGAGATTGATGCGTCCACGCTTGACATCAATCATTGCACCAGTTGTGCAAAGGAATGGTCTGCACAGAATGAGAGGATCTCTTGGCTCTTCGTCCAGTTCAAGCACCACAAAATCTGCAGGGACAAAAACATCACCAATTTTCAGCTGTAAGTCTTCTAAAACCCCTACAGGAAGTTTAACAGAACGATCAGCAAAAATTATAGAAATTTTAGTAGGACTAAAATTCTTAAAACCCAGCTGTTTGGCAATGGAGTATGGCATGAGATTAACACTGGAGCCCAGATCGCATAAGGAGCAGGTGAAAACCGTAGAGTTGATCTGAACTGAAAGCACAAAACGACCAGGATCTCCAAGCTTCTTCACTGTCTTGTTCTGCAACACAGCGCTACACTCTTTGGTTACCCTGACATAGTCCTCCTCCTCGGTCACATTAGAAGTCAGGATCTTCTTAAAATAACTTTTAAGCGAAGGGCATAAGTGGATAACATCGACCAAAGGGATCTTGACTGTAAGACCGCTAACCATTTCTCTGCACTTCTCTTCTTCTAAGTCCTTCTGGGACTTCCTAGGATGAACCGGGTAAGGTGCCTTGGAAACATAAGCATTGGTCGGAGCACTGTTCATCGGACCGACCGGTCTAGTGGTGGGACCGGTCGGTCCACTTTCCAGAGAACCTTTGTCTTTTTATGAAAAATCATCTTTCGATAAATCTGAACCCTTAGCAGAGACGACCTTCTCCTTTACTGACCTGGAGATTGGCTCAAGAACCTTGCCACACCTAGTGGTGATGGCTTCTACTTCCATTGCAGAAATGGCATGGCAGTCCCTCTTTGGGTTTTGTTCCCTTTGTGCTGGAAAAGTCCCTTGCTGCCTCTTAACAGCTTCTGCATTCTGAGCCACTTGAGTGTCAAGCATCTTCAAGTGAGTTGTCACAGCTTCTAAACGCCCATTAATGTTTGTGATGTCGGTGGAAGCCTTCTATTAATTAGCCAGCATGAGCTGCATCATAGCCTTCAACTCGTCATTGGGATTAGTAGCTTGAAGTGGCGGAGCTTGTTGCCTAGGCTGGAACTGATTCTGATTTTGGTATCCGGAGCCTGAACTCTGTCCATACTGCTTCTGATACCCTGCATTGTAGCCCGTGTATCCCTGAGCCGGTGGAGCTGCTCCTGATGAATTGAAAAATGGTTTCTAGGGTGGAACTGATGCTTGCTGAGGATATACATGTTCCTGAGGGTTTGCAACGTTGGTGCTCCTGTATGATAAATTGGGATGGCTGCGGTAGTTGTTGTTAAAACCTCTGTTTTGCCCCATCCCTTGGCCATTCACATAGTTGACTTCATGGGCATCTCTTGAAACCAAAGCAGCATCCTCTGAAAAGCAAATTGCGTCCGAAGCGTCACCGACCATATTATTGCCTTGATGGCTTCCTTGCATCAAGTCCCGGAGTTTAGCAGCTGTTAGCTCTGCTATTTCTGCTGCAGATGGTGTGTCAGCGTTGTAGACCCTTTTCGATCTATCATACTCAGTGCACTGATTGCTGAAACTCTGCGCCATATTGTCGATCAATCGGTAAGCTCCTTCTATGCTCTGAGTCATGAAGTCACCATTGCTGGAGGCATTGAGATTGGTCCTGTAATCCCAGGTGACTCCATCGTAGAAGGTCCTGAGCATCTGCTGCGCCATATTGTCGATCAATCGGTAAGCTCCTTCTATGCTCTGAGTCATGAAGTCATCATTACTGGAGGCATTGAGATTGGTCCTGTAATCCCAGGTGACTCCATCGTAGAAGGTCCTGAGCATCTGTTGCTCGCTAAATCCATGGTGAGGGCACTCCCTACGGTATTCCTTAAACTTGTCCCAGGCTTCAGCAAATGACTCTCCACCTTTCTGAGAAAAATTGTTGATTCTGCCTCTGAGCTGAGCTGTCTTGGTCTTGGTGTATAAATGATCCAAGAAGGCAGCTCTAGCTTCTTCCCAGGCGTTTAGAGAGTTCGGAGGAAGTGACTTGAGCCACCTCAGAGCCTTGTCAGCGAGAGAGTGCTTGAATAGCTTACACTTTAGATAGTCAGATAGTACCCCATCAGCCTTGGTTGTCTCACATACTTCTTCAAAGTTCTCTATGTGGTCCATGGGATTCTCAGAAGCCAACCCATGGAACACGTGTCTCTCTACCAGATTAATCAGCTGAGCCTTAATCTCGAAGTCATTCCTCTGAATCGTAGGGACGCGAATGGCTGATCTGTTCTGGTAGTAGGTGTGGACATTGTCCCCTTCTCCAATCCCTCTCTGCGGCGGAGGATTCTGTCCTGCTAGTGGCATCTGTTGTGCCATCATCATAGCAAACTGCTGCTGCATCTGCTGTTGCGCCAGTTGCACGTTGGCAGTAGTTGCAGCCCGAATCTGCTCTATCTGGTCGAACAGAGTAGCCTGAAGAGCCACGTTATCAGCTTGATTCGCTTCGTCCATAACTGGCGAAAGGTTTTTCTGAGCTCTGTTAGACCTTTCTAGCTTGGCTAATTCTTCGTTAGTGAGCGATATCAGAGGTTTAGTGCGGCTACTTCTCCTCTGCATACACCTAGAATCACAAGCAAAGACAAAAACAAAAGGAAAAACGAAATTAGAAAGTACTTAGACAAAATTCGCAAATCAAAATCGATGGCAAACACAATTGGTCCCCGGCAACGGCGCCAAATACTTGATATGCTGAGGTTTTAACCCAAAATAAAACACTGCAAGTGCACAGGCACGCAGTAGTATATCAAGGATCGAATCCACAGAGACCAAGTGTTTACACAACTAATTGTAGAGAATTGAATTAGGCTAAGCAGGAAATGATGAGTTTGGGTGTGATATTACTAAGCTTAAAAGACAAGATGCAAATGAAACGATTTAAATTCAGATGATTAAAAATGCTAGGTACTAGGGAATTCTCAGGAAATCACATTCATAAACCGAACAACTATTCAGATTCTAATATGCGCGCATCTTAAACTCAAACACTGATATAAATGGCTCCACTTCCATGATAACTATTACTTTCCCTAGAGATCCGAGTGCCTAAACTTCCGTTTGGTCACGGCTATCCTAGACAAGCATTAACGTTCAGGTTTGATCAGTTCACAATTGACTCTAATTCACTTCCGAGATTAAAGACTAATTGCTCCTCAACAACAGTTCTAGCGATTCACAAGCTTTCAGAATGTATATCAACCTAAGATCTAGAGATTAAGTGATCAATTCAATCCTAGCATTATGTCTAGCAGTGATGAAGATGGTAATTAATAAACAACCTACTTGTGTCTGATTTATTTGGTGAAATCCATCGAAACCCTAGAACCTAACTAAAGAACTACTCAGACATGAAGGAAGACATGGCAAATGCAATAGATGAGAATAGCATAATCAATAGAATAGAGAAATGAGATAAGGTTCAGAAATCTTCTCCGAAAAGTAGAGGAATTCTTCTCCTTGCTTACAATTGCTAAAATCCCTAAAAATCTGTGTAAAAACGTCGTGAAAGAGTGTCCTCTAAAAACTCAACCTAAAAAGTCTTTTTATAATAAAACGGAGAAAATAAGGGTTTTCCTAAAAACAGGGGACTGGACCGGTCGATCTCATATGTGGACCGATCGGTCCAGTTTCCAGAGAGTCTTGGGTTCTTCGTATAGATGAGTGGACCGGTCGGTCCTATAAGTGGACCGGTCGGTCCACTTTCTAGAGAGCTTGGCCGCTTCACATCGTCTCGCGGATCGATCGGCCCTCATGCACGGATCGGTCTTCAAGTACCAAATAGGGACCGGTCGGTCCTACAACTGGATCGGTCGGTCCGGTCTTCAAAAGAACTTCGATTCCCGCTCAAATACTCGAATCTTCTTCCCAAATGCGTGTTGTTCCAAATCTCCGAGTATGAACCTGAATATTAACTCAAAACGACTCAAAAGACTCTGAAAACATGTGAAAAACATAATTAAGAAAACCCAAATTCACGTTATATCAGTAATGTTACCAAATTTTCAAGTTAGTGAAAAAACATTAAAATATCTACGTCTACTTTGTGTTCTCTTACAAAGTTGCAAGAATTCGATGCGTCTTATGTTTGTTGAGACATTATGTTATAACTCAAAAAAAATATGATGCTCGGATAAACATCACTTGATAATATATTACCGGGTCCTAGACATGAATTGATAACACTCAAAAAAGAATATCTCAAATGGCTTTCAAGAGATATCATATTAGTCATGTTTTATGATTCTAAATGTTGAAAATAAAAACATTACCACAATCAAAAGTAAAATTTATTATTATTAACTAACCAACAACAATAAAGATACTCCTCTCAATAGCTTTAATCATGTATAGCTCTCAAGATCTTCAAGATCTCAAGTTCGAATCTCACTATTTAGTAGAAGAGGTAATTAACATGTTATTATCCCCAATCGAAGGTACTTACTATATGCCTAAAATCTAGAACCTCTTGGTTCCAAAAAAAACAAAATACAATAAAACATATTAAGATCAAAAATATTCATCATACTTCTAAATTGTAATAACTCATTTTTATTGTTAGATTTTCATTCAAATCAACTAAGAGGTAGTCAATTTTATAATCAATCAAAGTAGAATTTAGAAAATATCTTCAAAATTATGTAAAACAAACTCAAATGTTGCATAATGGACATAGTTGATACATAACATTACCATACTATATTTAATACAAAATTTTAGAAATATACCCGCGCGTATACGCGGATTCTCTTCTAATTTGAGATATAATTTCAGCCTAAAAAAAAAAATCTCCTTTTATATGTCAAAGTAATTGTTCTTGATATACAATAATATATAAAATCTAAACCGGTTAAAAATAAACCAAATTCTTTATGTCACTCTCTTACTTGTCAACAATGTTAATTTCTTACTGGAATAAACTCAAGAAGCAACACTCAAGCTGATATTTGCAAGATCAAAAATAACCAAGAGTAAATATGTTTAAAATATTTCTTTTAAAAAATATTTGGGAACTATAAAATTAGTTATGTATTGAAAATTTATAGATGTTCACAAGAATTCATTACTGTTTCAAAGACATGCCACAATCATAGCTAAAATATTATATATATGATAAATTCTCTACAAACATAAAAAAATTATTGATATAGATTACTATTTATGTTGAATTTTTTTTTAATAATTATTTATGTTTTGGACAATTTTTTAACTAAACACATCAGTAAAATAGCGTGGGTTAAAAACCTAGTTTAAATAAATGACCAAACTACTCCCACAACGTTCACCACATAAATAGAAATTACCATGGAAAAACATATATCGAAAATTGATTTATTCATCACATTGCCAAAATAAATATCCAAAAACGACAAAAATCTATTGAAGATCAATAATGTAAAACATAACAACTATACTCAACGGTAGCGTCGCCATTCTTGAGATTAAAATATTTTGTCCGAGCTTCGACATAGCCTCTAGCAAACCGAAAGCCCACTTCCTCCAACGATCGACATTTCTCTAACCTCCGAAAACACCTTGTTCCGACCAAGAATTGTGATCGTACTTCCATTATATTTTCCTGTCTTCAAAAAAAAAAATTCATAGCCATCAAAAAACCTAACTCTTGTTGGTCCGTTCCGGCGTAAAACCCTTGAGCCTGGCCCAACACCGTGGAGTTGGTCGGAATATTCACCGTCAAAACGTTGTCGATCATAGCGATTGCTCCGAAGAATGTAATGTTTATAACCGGTGGTTGAATCAAGATGGAAGTTGGGTTTGGACCACTTACCTTGTCATGCCAAAATACTTTGAAATGTGTTAGTTTCTCTTTCTGGTGGTGACCAAGAAGTTTATATTATTTATTTTATGGATTCGTTGATTTTGTGGAGTCGTTTAAAAAAACATTGACTAAGAAATCATTGACGATGAAATGGGAGATTTTTCTTTCTTTCTTTTTTGCGAAAATTTAATTTAATTTTGTGATATGTGTGGAGTATACTATCATTGCGTCAATGAAACGTACTATGATTTACGGTGAAGTCATACATACTCACAACTGTATGATTTTCCAAAATAGAGAATTCGAATAGGATGCATGACGGTATAAATAATAACAAAAATAGATAAAATCATCTTTCGGATTAATAGTTTACCGGATCAAATTGGTATATATCACGGTATAGTTTTCTTCTTTTTTGAGAAATGTTGTATTATCTTATTATATAATTATTGATCCCATCAATGATACAAGTTTTTGAAATTTTTTACATCAAGTTTCTAGATCGGTTAGATTTCTTTTTTAATATTGAATTTATTAATCAATACATTTTTTATTTACAAATGTATTGGAAAAAATAATATTTAAATACCAAATGGTGAAAAGATTGGAAAAACAAAAAGAAATAGATACGAGAAAATTGCCTTCTCTTCTGGCAAACCATCGTTAAAAAAAAAAGGTATAATTGCAAAAGTCATTATCTACCGATCTTTTTCTACATGCACTATGTGAACGAATTGACCTCCCACTTATCTTTTTTTATCTTTTGGTCAAGAAAAGAAAAAGTGAAAAACATATTAAAATCTTATTCATTCATAAATAAATATTAAAAACGCCGACAAAAATATCTTTAACATCAATAATGCAAAACATAACAACTATACTCAACAGTAGCATCACCGGTCTTGAGATCAATCCACTTTGTACGAGCTTCAACATAGCCTCTAGCAAATCGGAAAAGTCCACTTCCTCCGACGATTGGCATCTCTCTAACTTCCGACATCGCCGAGTTCCGACCAAGAATCGTGATCGTGCTTCCATTATATTTTCCTGTCTTAAAAACAAAATTCATAGCCATCAAAAAACCTAACTCTTTTTGTGCCGCTCCGGCGTAAAAGCCTTGAGCCTGACCCAAAACCGTGGAGTTCATCGGCACTTTCGCCGTCAAAGCGTTGTCGATCATGGTGATTCCTCCGAAGTAGGAAGTGTTTGTAACCGGTGGTTGAATCATGATGGAGCTTGGATTTGGACCACTTAATATATCGTGCCAGTGGACTTTGAAATGTGTTAGTTTTTCTTTCTTGTGAAGACCAAGAAGTTTCCGATCTATGGTTCTGAAGTTTCCGGTGGAAGAAACCGCGGCGAGGAGGAGGATTTGGACGGCGAGGAGGAAAATAAGCTTAGCCATGTGTTTGTTGTGGTTTTGGTTACTATGGATGGGTTTATTTATAGAACATGAAGGTGTGTACATGTTTGACATCTTTTCTAGAAGAAATGATTTTATATTATTTAATTTGTTTGTTCGTTTTGATTTTGTGACCATTGACTTGGAAAATCAAATTAGATTAGGTGGGAGAGGTTGATGTGTATTCATTTCATCATTTGTGTTGTGTGACTGTAAAGTACTGTCGTAACTATTGCGTCACCGAGTCGTATCATTTACGGTGAAGTCATGCTAACTTTTTTTAATCATTTTGCCAAAATTGAATCTAAAAAATACCAAAATCATATTAATATTTTCTAGTTTTCTGGATCAAATTGGTAGTACGTAGTCCATGCCCATCATTAGTATTAATAGATTATTTAGCATGTTGACAAAAAAAAAAAAAAAAGAAGAAGATTATTTAGCATATTGCCTCTGATTAACCTTTCGAATATTCGAATAGATTAGCCCACTAATAAGTTAATCATCTTGGTTAGCCAAAACAAAAAATCATGGCCATTTCTTCATCGTGATTCGTATGATTTACGGTGAAGTCATAATAGTCTTCCACTTTCCATTGTCGTGGGACATGAATACTCCATTCCGTACGTTCAAACAAAGAGGGCTTTCAATATTTTTATATGGATTTTCGGATAGTCAAAGAATTCATTTAAAAGTAGATTCGAACTAAAGAATGTTGAAAATGTATATTCTATAAGACATTTGTAAATTCATGAGTATGTATATGGCTAATCAAACAATGTGTCCTAAAATTTTCAACAAGTTGGAATTATTGTAAATTTAATGTTAGACTTTTGAGGATTAGTCTAGAAGCATTGACTTGTGAGTCGTCAAATTATGTAATTTACTTTGTTAAATCACAAACATTTTGTAAGTTATAATTTACATGAACCTTAAGATCTTTAAACATCTAGGTTAATCACATAATAGAATCTATGAGAAGAGATATCGGATTACCTCCGTTCATTGTAGCGGAAGATGAAATATGAACGGTATTCTTATGGAAGACGAAAAGCCTGATCTCTGAGTTTAGGAGTTAGGTTTCTCTCCTCTTGCCTATAAACTTTTCTTTTAGGTGTTGTGAAATACGGATGCCTTTATGATGGACTAAAGGCATATATTTATAGGTGGAGAGAGGACCTAATTCCTCTTTAGGGTTTCCTAAGAATTAATCTCAATCGTCCATCAAAGTAGAGATTTATTAGGAATTAACTCCATTATTTCCATTTAATTGGTTACCAAATATATTATGGAATAACATTAATCCAATAGAAAACGGATCTTTATAAGACCACATAATAGGAAAAGGAAATATAATAATATATTCCTTACAGTCTCCCACTTGGTCGTTAGTAAGATCCACTAATGTTTTCTAGTAGGAATCATAAGGCCGGCATAATATGTTATTCACTATTCCTCATTTGGTCATCATAAGTGTCTTGACTAATCTAGTAATCAATGGGAGTCATGGCGGTCGCATATCATTCTGCAACATGATCCCTTCCATGTACTACTGCATTAACTACCATCATAGCTAGACCATAAACATAAGTAGGAGTTATCATAATGGTCCCTTTAATGTCTTTAAAGAAAGACGTATTCTGTTATTATAAATCCAACAACCAATAATGTGTGTGCACAGTGGAAACATAATATATAAAAGATGTAAAAGTCATAAAAAGATCTCAAATAAATGTCAAAATAGGCTAAACATAAACAGACAACGTAATTAAGGGCTATCCTCAAGACCCATACTTTCAGCATGCTTATGGAAAGTCTTTGGAGTTAAACCCTTCGTAAATATGTCTACAAACATAACCTTAGTGCCTATGTATTATATGACAACTTTTCTCTTTTGACATCTTGCTTTATGTATCATGTCTCACTTAAAAAAAATATTGCAGCTTTTATTATCGCATAAAGAGTTGAATACTTAAGGCTCAAAGATAATTCTGCAATGATATATTCATAATGAAGCCTCATAATTTGTCACATACTCAGCTTGCTTAGTAGATGTATAAAGCAACTACAACTTCTAGCTCTTTCTTAATATGACATCTCAACTAATGAGATACACGGAGCCATGTAGTGCCTAAAACTATGATAACCACTAAAATCTGAGCTAGAAAACTCAACCATTTGTGGATGTATTGATTTTCAATATGAGAACATATATCTATTATTTTTCTTTAGGTATCTCAAACCCTTATTATAAACTTACCAATACTATACTAGAAGAACACATCATCATGCCAATTTTCTCATCAACTTTAATAATATATGCTTAATGAGACTCTTGAAATTCTATGTGATCAATTATAGAATATAAATATTCTTATCACTTAAAACGTCTCACTCATATCTTTTATTTAAAGTTCTCTTGAGAGGTAGTACTTAGTCTCATGTAATAGACCAAGATCATTACTGGCCAATAAGATATCATCAACATACAACACCAAAATATGAACTTACTCCCACTGATCTTGAGGTATATACATGGATCTATAATGTTTTCTTTGAAACCAAAATTCGTAATGGTTTCATCAAACTTAAATTATCATTACCTCAAAGCTTGTTTCAGTCTATATATTAATTGCTTTAGTTTGCAGACCATGTCTTGCTGACCTTCGATAATGAAGCATTTAGGTTGACGCATATAAACTTTTTCTTGCAAGTCTCCATTAGGAAAGGCGGTTTTCACATCCATTTGATGTAACTCAAGATCATACTGAGCTATTAATGCCAAGATAATTCTGAGTGAGTCTTTCCTAGACACAGGTGAGAAAGTCTCATTATAATCAATACCTTCTTTCTGATTAAAACCTTTGGCTACAAGTCTAGCTTTATATCGATCAACATTGCCTTTACAGTCGAGTTTTGTAACACCCGCATTTTTTTTTTTTAAATATAATTAACCATTATTAAAACAGGGTGAATACTCCGCGGAAACATAAACAATAATAAATTCAAGTCATTCCAATTAATCCAATAACCAAATTCCAACAATACCAATTCAGGGAACCAAGTCTAAATAATTCCCGAACATTACTAGCAACCTAACATGCTACTAAAACACAACAACATAAACAATAAAAGTCATCCAATCATCCCCCGTCCTCGCCTCGATTCCACGATCACATCTTTTCATTACCTGCAACTCAAAGGAAACCGGGAGTTGCGTGAGTATTATCATAAATACTCAGTGGAGCGGTCATCCCGCATTAGGAAATACATAAACCAAATATCAACAATTCCAATTTAAACTTCCAAATTAAAGTACCGATTATATGAGATAAACCAATTTCCAGTTAGATCAAATTAACACAATTCCGGTTATCACAATAAATAAAAACGGACCAATCAACAGGGTGTCGATCGACACGCCACCATGGTGTCGATCGACACTTGACCAAACGCGTTTCGTCTTCCTCACAGGGTGTCGATCGACACTGCCTCTAGGTGTCGATCGACACTTTGTTCCAGAAACCAGGAACCGAGCCTATCCTCTCACGGCTTAGTCTCGGTTCATCGTGAATCCATACAGCGAGCAATCAACACGCAATAGACACATCACAGAGATAATCAAACATGATCAATATGAAAACAACCATCAAAACAACCATCAATCAACAATAACTATTCCTAGCATCCCCTAGAACGATCACGCACTCACCTCGGCTAACGAAGAGGATGAATGGATCATAACGACGAACGCACAGCCTAGAACTCTCTGCCTAGACACTGGAAACGCAAGGAAGACTCGACCCGAACGATGCACGATCACGATTAGGCAAGGATATCCTTCGAGGAATCGAATAAATGCCACGAACAACGATTCACACCCGATTCTCTCCTTTTCTCCCTTTTTCTTTCTGAAAAACCTTCCTCCCTGACGGCTCACAATCCCATGCCTTTAAATAGTCGAGCTTAGGGCTTCCGAAAACTGAACCGCGCAAAAATCGCGGTTTAAAACAAAACCTTCGGTTTCCTGAAACTTCGAGTCGATCGACACCACACATTGGTGTCGATCGACACCACCCAAAATCAGCGACAAAATGGGTTGCGGTCGTTACAAGTTTGGTCTTAAAATTCAACTTAATCCCAACTGCTTTGTGTCCTTCAGGCAATGGAACAATGTCCCAGACTTCATTCTTAGCCATCAATTATATTTCATTCTTTTCAGCATCAGTCCACTTATCAGAATTAACATCTTTTATGGCTTGAAATAGGAAATCGGATCTTTATAATCCCCTTCTCCAGATTCTACTAAATAAAGTATGTAGTCAACCGAAATAGCAGATTATCTCAGACGAGTAGATCTTCTTAATGCTAGTTCCTCTTGAACTACAAGATCATGATCATAATTGCAATTTTATCATTATGGAGTGGATGATCTTTCACTGAGTGTTCCTCGTTGTTTAACAGTTCTACAACCAGAGGATCCCCAACTACATTCAGAATCAAGGGTAGGGGAACATTAACCCTGATTTCATGAATGCCTACATCTTTAACTTTATCACTCTCACTGATCTCGCCATTCTCTTAGAATATGGCATTACCGATTTCTACAATAATCTTAGTATGGGATGGACAATAAAATCTATATCCTTTAGACTTCTCAGGATAACCAATACATAAACCACTGATCATTCAAAAGTCTAATTTCTTTTCATGTGGGTTATATAGACTGCGGTACATAATGTGTCTATCCACAAGGATATAGGTAAGTTAGCATCTTTCATCATGGATCTAACCATTCCCATATAAGTACCATTACGCCTTTCAGCTACACTATTATGCCATGAAGAACCAGGCGTTGTGTACTGAGCAATGATTTTTATTTTTTGGAGAAGTTTGGCAAAAGGTCCAGGATGTTGTCCTGTTTTATCATATCTGCCATAAAACTCACCACCTCTATCGGACCTTATGATTTTCACCTTTCTAACACTTGTACAACATCCACAGATTGAGACTTTTCATGCAATAGATAGAGATAACAATAACGTGAATAATCATCAATAAAGGTTATGAAATACTTTTCACCTCCAAAAGATGGAACGCTAAAAGGTCCACAAATATCTGTATGTATGACTTCAAGAAGCTGTGTACTTCTTGTGGCTCCTCTTTTAGTGTGTTTAGTTTGCTTACCCTTAATGTAATTTACACACTCTTTATTATTGGTAAAATCAAGATTCGGAATGACTCCATCTTTTACCAACCTCTTAATTCTTTCACTGGAAATGTGTCCCAGTCTTTTCTGCCACAAGAAATATAAATCATTAGTACATGTTTTACGCTTAAGTCCACGTTTATCTTGCAGGGTGAGATGTGTTTCAAAATGTTGATCAGTCATATTTAATCTATAAAGACCATCAACGAATATTAAAGAACCAATTTCATTAGAGTTCAGAATAAATTGAAACAACTATCTCCTTGAGATAACTTAAAACCATATAAATCAAGTTTGCTTACTGAAACTAAATTACAGAAAATAGATGGAACATAAGGAGTTCGAAATAAATCCAAACAAAATCCACCATCAAAAATGAGACGATAAGTGCCAAATAGCTTCAGCTGGCACTTTGCCTCTGTTTCCCATAAATAAGTAGTTTTCACTTGGGTTTATAAGTTGAGTCGTAAGAAATCCCTATGAGGAATGGATAACATGTATATTAGCACTGCTATCAACCAACCAAGTATTAGAAGACCCATGAGTAAGATTGAAATCGAAAAATCTTACGAAACCCATAGGATTACCTTTATTTTCGAAACAATCTTTTCTTTTATGGCAATCATTCTGAAAGTGACTTTTGCCAAAAATTGCATCAGTGATCTTTTTTTGCCTTTTTCTCCTCTTGATTGGAATCATCCATTATGGGTGGTGCTCTTTTATGGCTCACTTTATGCCTTTCCCCAGCTTCAGGTCCAGCTTCTTGGACATAATCGACACTCTTAATAGCTTCACGACCAAGTCTAGCCTCCTCTTGAACCAATTTATTGGCCAACTCATTATAGGTCCATTTTCACCAATTGTATTATAATTGATTTGAAATGGTCCATACCGTAGAGGTAGCGAATTTAGGATAAACTTAATGAGGCAAGAATCCTCCACACTTATTCCTAAATTCTCCATCTTAGCCTTAAGGTTGGTCATTTCAATGCAATGTTCATGCATAGACCTTGTGCCATTATACTTCATGGTTGTAAGATCTACCATAAGATTCCTAGCTTGGAATTTGTCTATAGTCTTAAACCATTCTTTTATAGTTGCTAGACTAGCCTTAGCTTTATCCACAACCGAAAGGAAAGTATTGATATTGCTAGCTATAGTCATCTTTAAGAACATGATACTTAATATGTTCGCTTTCTCCCAAGCTTTATGGAGAGTATTTTCTTCCTCAGTACTTTTATCAGTAAGTGGAAGTGGCTCGTTTTTTCACAAAGCATCGAATCCATATCAAATACTCGTAATGTTAACTCAACTTTCCCTTCACATTATGAGAAGTTGGTTCATGTGAGGATTGAAACCATATATGACAAACTAGCAGGTAAAACTCTAATTTAGAGATACGACAAGTCCTAATCAGGCTTTTAGATCATAATCAACACATAAATAATCGAACATATGACAAGAAACTAAAGTGTTCCTGTGGGAAATCACCATAATCTCAAGAAAGTCATAGATTCAGAAAAACAATAATGAGTGATGTATTGAATTATTTAGACTAAGTAATCTGTGGATATCCAAAGTCTACACATATACAAACACTCCATAAATTATCGATCATATTCCATGCTCATAGTCTACCTGTGGGCAACTAATTACTACATGAATATATCAGATATGCAAACCATTATAGGATGAATTCACTGTGGTGATATCCAAACCCTAACTTTGCACTTTTCATGAAACATATGTTTTGCACGAATTATGCACAGATCGTTTATGTAAACTTTATGAACAGATTATTACTGTACGAATTATGCACAGAATAATCTATACGGATTATACATAAAACGAATCTGCACCTATTATGCACAGAACGTTTCTGTACGAATTATGCACAGAATATGTTCATATATTAATTCGCACAGATTATGCATGAAACAGATAATAATATGCGAAAAAAACCAAATTTCACAGATGACCAAAATTCGCACGAAACCATAATTGCGGAAATCATAAACTTTCATGCACATGAATTTTGCACAGTTACAAATCTTTAAAAAATATATTAATTTTCAGAAAATCCGAATTTTGCACGGACGATTTATAAACATAATTTCATATGTGCAAGCAACCCTAATTTGCATATCTCTAAAATTCCATTAATTAATCACATATCTATTACTCTTAATGGATTAAAGAGATGTTTTACAACCATGCTCTGATACCACATGTAAGTTATAATTTACATGAACCTTAAGATCTTTAAACATCTAGGTTAATCACATAATAGAATATATGAGAAGAGATATCGGATTACCTCCGTTCATTGTAGCGGAAGATGAAATCTGAACGGTATTCTTATGGAAGACGAAAAGCCTGATCTCTGAGTTTAGGAGTTAGGTTTCTCTCCCCTTGCCTATAAACTTTTCTTTTAGGTGTTGTGAAATACGGATGTCTTTATGATGGACTAAAGGCATATATTTATAGGTGGAGAGAGGACCTAATTCCTCTTTAGGGTTTCCTAAGAATTAATCTCAACCGTCCATCAAAGTAGAGATTTATTAGGAATTAACTCCATTATTTCTTTTTAATTGGTTACCAAATATATTATGGAATAACATTAATCCAATAGAAAACGGATCTTTATAAGACCACATAATAGGAAAAGGAAATATAATAATATATTCCTTACACATTTCACACTATGGCTCAGATTGGTAGCGTCTTTATAAGCGATACCAAAAGTTTTACCAATACTATTACAGTTTTATCTATACAGCTTTGAACTGTTACAACTTTATCTATACAGCTTACCGCTCCAGCTCTTAAAAAGATTAGGTTACCAATCGGACTCTATATATAAACAGTGGATAAAGTATAAACAGTGGATAAGGTATTTTGTTTACACAAATTTGGACCCGTTATACAACTAATATTTTAATTATGATTTTCGGATACCAAATGGTACACGTAAATTGAACTACACCAAATGATATATTTTTACTATAAACCTAATAATTTTAATATGATCGTTTCAACATCTGATTAGAAATAATGAAAGCCCTACAAGGAGGAAAACAAATTATTTACAAATTTGTCATTGTCTCATGATCTTGTTGACATGGACATTTAAATTTGATGCGTTATAAATCATCATGCTACTGCTCACTTCTTTTTGTCATTGACATTAAAATTTGATGTCTAATAAATCATGTTGCTCACTTCTATTACCTTAAACTTGTCTGAAAAAACGTACATTGCTATAAGATATATCCTAACAAATTATATAGTATTTAATCAACAACAACTTCGACCAAAAAATAAATAAAATCAACACCAACAAATTAACAAACTTTTTCAAATGATCACTCATTCTCAACTCTTACTAATTTTAGAACCCATTCATCAATGGTTATTGTTCACATAACTAAAGGAAAACATGATATATTAAAAATATGATTTATTATTACATAATCAAATTAAATATACTAAAAACGACAAAACATCTTTAACATCAATAATGCAAAACATAACAACTATACTCAACAGTAGCATCACCGTTCTTGGCATTAAAATATTTTGTCCGAAGTTCGACATAGCCTCTAGCAAATCGGAAAAGTCCACTTCCTCCGACGATTGACATCTCTCTAACCTCCGACAACGCCGTGTTCCGACCAACAATCGTGATCGTACTTCCATTATATTTTCCTGTCTTAAAAACAAAATTCATAGTCATCAAAAACCCTAACTCCTTTTGGGCCGCTCCGGCGTAAAAGCCCTGAGCCTTGCCCAAAACCGTGGAGTTCACCGGAACTTTGGCCGTTAAAGGGTTGTCGATCATAGTGATTCCTCCAAAGTATGTAGGAGAGTTTTTAACCGGTGGTTGGATTCTGATAGAGGTTGGATTTGAACCACTTAAGATGTCTTGCCAGTAGACTTTGAAGTGAGTTAGTTTCTCTTTCTTGTTGAGACCAAGAATTTTCCGATCTATGGTTCTGAAAATGTTTTTGCCATCGTCTCCGGTGGAAGAAACGGCGGCTAGGAGGAGAATTTGGAAGGCGAGGAAAAAAATGAGCTTAGCCATGTGTTTTTTTATTGAGGTTTTGGTATGGAGCAAGAAGGTGTTATTTATATAAGTCGAGTTTCTATAGGAAATGATTTGATATTATTTAATTTGAAGAGTTTTTATTTTATTTTGTGGATACGTATAAGAACGTAGAAGTGGGGGATGTTAATGTGTATTCATGTGTGAAGTCTATCATAATCATTGCGTCATTGAGTCGTATGATTTACGGTGAAGTCATACTCGTAAACTTTTTATCATTTTTCAAAAGAGAGAAAAAATAAATGAAATCATCTTTCGGGTTAGTAGTGTTCCGGATCAAATTGGTAATGTCGTAGTTTTTTTCTTTTGTGAGAAAAGTTGTATAATAGATCATTATTAATCCATGATACAAATTTTTTGAAAATTTCTACATCAATTTTTTTGATCCCGATAATAATCTCTGTTTTCGTAGACCAACAATCTGAAAATATTATCTTTTTTTTTTGGGACAAAATGTTAGAGTAGCCATCAATCATCATTATTTTTACTATTTTAGCATAAGGTGAATTTGCTTAATAACCAAAAAATATTAATAATCAAACAAATAACAAAAAATATACTATGTGGCCAAACAACAACTCTTATATTTAGGGTAAATTGTTAAAAAGTAAGTTATAGTTTTTTTTATGTGTTATATATGCTAATTCCCCTTTAGCATATTGGAATATTATTAGCCCATTAGTAGATTAAAAAATGTTGTAATTTTTTCTTTTTTTTAGTCGGCATCATAGTTCGTAGACATGTGGTTATGGTTGTCATTTTCTTTGCAGTTTTTTACACTTTTGCTTTATTCGTTTTCTCTTCTTTACTTCGGAAAAGATTTCATTTCATACTTTTTAATATACGACGATCTTATTGTCCTTCTTTATACTCAACATTTGTCCAATTAATTATGAACCCTTTAAAACGTAATCTAAATTTTTAGTAATTCAAAGTCCTAATTTTTTGGGAAAAGAAGTTAATGAATTCTGTCCTAGTTTACCAACCAAATCTACCAATATCATCAGCATTACAAGGTTGTTTTATAAGCCTAAACAACCAAGCATGGATTTGTGATTTTCTATACAATAGAGTTGAACTTTTTATGGTTATGTAAATCTATTAATATAGAATTTAAAACAATCAACCTAATCATAAAAATATTTCATAATATAAAGAGTCACAAAACATCAAATAAATTTAAAACATGCTTAGAAACTTGTAAATAATTTATATTTTGAAACAAAGAAAAAACCTAAAACACCTTATATTGTGAAGAAAAAAATGCATCAGTAATGCAAAACATAACAACTATAGTTTTGTATATTTAGGATATTTTTCTCATGATCGATTATTAGCCCATTACCATTAGTAAATAAAAAATTGTTGTTTTTTTATAACTTTTTTTTTTCGTCGTCTATGTGGGCCACAACGGGCCGGCCCACTGACCCATTACATTTTTTTTTCCAGAGGGAGGAGGCGGGATTCGAACCCCGCACTTGAATGCCAAGAGAGTGGTCATGAGACCATTGCACTACGAGTGCTTCGGCTTTTTATAACTTTTCTTTTTTTTTTTGTCGTATTTATAACTTTTCTTTAGTCGGCATCATAGACAAATGGTTATAATTTCATTTTCTTTGCAGTATTTTTCTCGATCTTGCTTTATTCGTTTCCTCTTGATTACTTCGATAAAGTTTCCATTTCATACGTTTTTTATACAAATAACGAATTTTTTAGTGCCATTCTTAATACTTTTCTCATCAAATTATAATCCTTTTAATACGTAAATTAAATTAAAATATTCAAATGTACTATTTATTGGCGAAGGAAAAGTTAATGAATTTTGTCGTAGTTTACCAACCAAACCTTAACCTACTAGTACCAGCATCCAACAATCGTGACAGTATGCAACTGGTACATTAGTACATTTATTTTTCTTTCTTTTTTGATAATTTTTATTTTTTTTTATATAATCTTAGATCATCTATATACATTGGACTTGATTTCGGCAAATAATTTATATATAATCCAACCAAATTATAAAAAGCTATTTGTGTATTCGTCTAATAATTTGGTTAATAGTGTTCTTGACTTTTGTGGCGTGTCTGACTTCACCAGAAAGACAATTAAGCGTGGGCCTAATCATCCACTTTCCGTTGTCGAGGACGGTCCACGGTGGACCCATCACTACTCCATTCCGCACGTTCAAATAAAGACTAATCTACAATTTTCAATATATAATTATATATATAGTCCACAAAATTTGAGTTTTTTTTGTAGATACATTAGTCTATATTTTGTCACATTTGTGGATTAACGAATGTTAAAGAGACGCAAATCCATCTCTAGTATCTCTCTTTTCGTGAGATCGACGTAAGAAAGACACTTATTGGAGACAATGTAGTCCATTCGCGTATTATATATGTATAAAAGTTATGGTTTCTAATTTGTTAAATATAACATTGATTTACGTATGGTATAGAAGTTACACATGTAGTTTCTAATTACTAACGGATGATGAAAGCACAAATATATTTTATAAGACATCTCTGTAAATTCATGAGTATATGACTGATTAAATATGTGGCCTAATATCGGTGAGCTGGTGGAGTGTTACGTGATGGTTTTGGCCCGTGGTGTGGAGGTTTTGCTCTAAATATCGGTAGATGTACTGCTTCTTTGGCTAAATTGTGGGGAGTATATTATGGTTTGGTCATTGCTTGGGAGAAGAGCTACGGGCGGGTTGAGCTGGAAGTAGATTCGAAGTTGGTGGTGAGTTTCCTCAAGACAGGGATAAGTGCTTCGCATCCGCTGTCTTTCCTGGTACGTTTGTGTCATGGCTACATTGCAAAGGACTGGTTAGTCCGAGTTACTCATGTGTATAGGGAGGCTAACTGTCTTGCGGATGGTTTGGCTAACTATGTTTTTTCTTTACCATTTGGGTTTCATTTGCTGGAGAATGTTCCGCCTGATTTAGAGTTGCTGTTCGTAGCGGATGAGCTCGGGTTTACGAGACCGAGACAAGTCCATATGTAATATATTTTTTAATGTTTAATACATACTAGGAGACAGTTGTCTTCTGGTGCATCAAAAAAAAAAAATGTGGCCTAATAGCATTTTCTATTTATTCTTTTTAACTTTTAATATTTAAAAAAGAAAGAAAAGGTCTAAACTTTAAAACAAAAATTCTATATTTAGGACTTTCATTTGATTATTTAAATTCAATTTTATTCATAAGAATCTTATAATTAGACATTTAAGTGTTTGCGATGAGGATGGTCTAAGTCTTCCAACAAGCTGGAATTGTTGTAAAATTAATATTCACTTTGGGGGATTAGTACTCTACAAGCATTGACTTGTGAGTTGGAGAATGTTGTAATTTATTTCGTCAAATCAGAAAACATTTCACATAACAGCTAAACAGTTGAGTAGGTGTTTTCTTTACATGAAGTTGGACCCGTTATACGAAAAAGAAATTAAATATGATTTTTAGATAACAAGTGGTCCACGTAAAATTGTCAATATTATCTTAATATATAATCGTTGATCCATATAGTTATATTGAATTACAACAAATGATAGCTAAGTTGAACAAACAAGCAAAAGAACTATAGACCGAATGGTATAGTTCAAATATTTGTCGTTCAAACATCTGAAGAGAAATGATGAAGCCCTAAGAAGAGAAAAGAAAAACAAATTATTGTCATTGTCTCGTGATCTTGTTTCACATGGACATTTAGATTTGATTTGCTATAAATCATGCTGGTCACTTGTTTTTGGCATAGAAATTTAATTTGATAAAGTCTAATAAATCATGTTGCTCACTTCTGTTACCTGAACATTGTCTGATATACATTAGTATAGCTAGGAAAGATTCTAACGAAGTAGTATTCACTCAACAACAACATATAATAATTAATATTTTTATTTATTAAATTAGATAAAATATGAGAAAATTATCACGCGTGAGTGTCAAATTCACAAGTTGTAAAAAATAAATTAATCAAAGCTTGTTACATCTTTGGAGAAGAAAAGTTTGGAATTTGGATTCTTTCTTTTTAAAACGTAATCAAGTAAACAAAAACAACCTATAGATTTAAGTTAAATAATGGTTTTGTGAATTATGTTTTTAAATTTGAAAAAGAGACTAAAAAACTTTAAATTTGCTTGGTTTATGAATAAGATGTTGGAGAAAAAGGGTTTTAAAAAGTCACCTTATGATAATTGGTATCGTACAACTGTTGAGTATTATGTAGAGTAGAGAGTTCGATTTTGTCGGTAATCTGGTTGGTAATTTGCATGTATTAGAACCGGATTTACATCCAACAAGGAAAACAATTACAAAGTAAATTTACAAATTTTTAATATATATGAACATTAATCATCACCACTTAAAGAAACTTTCTCACAATTTCTGCTCATATCCAACGAATTTACCCATTTGGACGAAACTCGTTTTCTGATTAGTTGACTGCGATTCGACGTGTTGTTGTTCTTCATCATCTTGTTCTGTTTGGTACTTCATGGTTAAAATAGAGTACTCTACGTTTTCGCCGTAAACACGATTGAGAATCAAATATAGCATCATAACAAATATTGTGTTTGTAACAAATAGCCAACTAAATTCGATGTTGACCAATGACTTAGCTCTATGAAGTGCTTCTTCAGTCAAACACTTAACCACCAGGTGTCTATCTTCATCGTGAATAGAGCATCCTTTGGGGATCAAACTCGGTGTGTAAAGCATGAAGCCCATCACTATGAACCACATTCCTTGAAAGGCTATGCTTGAAGATCTCACAACGCTAACAAAGAAACTCTTGGGGAAAGTAATACCTTTTGATATTAGGAAAATTATTAGTTATTATGTATATTATATATACACTACAAGAATTATATAACATAGCCACAAATTTAGCGACAACAACTACATGTAGCAAATTTAGCCTCTCTAAAAAAAAACGACATGTAGCAAATAGTCATAACATGTTAGACCAATTCTTATAGTGATGACATATTTATTTCCTTATATATATATATATATATATAAGAAGTTTTAAGATGCTATATTTAGTAGGGTCTTAGAACAATACCCATGAGAGTGGTGAGGAGAGAGACGAAGATGATGAATTCGAGGATCAAATGGTATTGTCCCTCAAAGCCCATGTGATCGGTAGAGTGAAAATGAAAGAGAAGTAGCTCCTGAGTGAAGGTAGCACTTGCAGCGAGTAAGGTTAGTCCCTCAGAAGCCGCAGCTCTAGGCCGTCCTTGATCGAGGAGTAATGCGAAAATGGCATAGACTAGCAACACTACAAGAAAATAGAGGGTTTTCCGACGGGTAAATCCGTCGGAAAAGCCCCTATTCCGACGGTTTTCCACCGTCGGTTCTATCTCGTCGGAAATTGAAGATCCGTCGGAATTCCGACTTCCGACGGATTCTGTAACCGTATACCGTATACCGGATATCCCCGTATGAGAATTTCCGCCGGAAATTTTATCTTCTTCTTCTTCTTCTTCTTCTTCTTCTTCTTCTTCTTCTTCTTCTTCTTCTTCTTCTTCTTCTTCTTCTTCTTCGAAAATGTGTTTTGGGTATAAAATTAGGGTACCGCCAATTTTATACCGCCAAAACATGGGCAGGAATTGTGTATTCAAAATTCCAAAAAAAAAAATTCCGTCGGATGGCGTTTAATTTTTTTTTTTGTATTAAAAAAAAACGCATTCCGTCGGAAATCCAGAAATCGCCCGAATTCGCCGGAAATCGCCTCCAATCTTCATTTCACATCACTAAATCAACATACCAATGTAAGTTTTCGTAGATTCTTTTGATTGTTTGATTTAGGGAATTAGGGATTTAGTGATTTAGAGATTTAGGGATTTATGGATTTAGGGATTTAGGGAATTATGGATTTAGGGATTTAGGGATTTTAGGATTTTAGGATTTAGGGATTTAGGGATTTTGGAATTTAGGGATTTAGAGATTTAGGGATTTAGGGATTATGAGAATTTTAGGGATTTAGGAATTTAGGGATTTAGGAATTTTAGGATTTAGGGATTATGAGAATTTTAGGAATTTAGAAATTTAGTGATTTAGTCATTTCGGGTTTAGGAAATTATTTTCGATTTTAAAAACTATTAGTTGTTTTAAGGATTAAATATTTTACGAAATAAAGATTTTTTAAAATTTCATAATTTTTAGAAAAAATTTTTAAAGATTTTTTGGTATTAAAAAAAACGCATTCCGACGGATACGGTATCCGTATATGGTAAATCCGGTATCCGGTATACGGTTACGGATTTCCGACGGATTTATGACGTATTTCCGACGGATTCCGTAACCGTATACCGGATACCGTATACCGTAAACCGTATACCGGATATCCCGTATACGGATATGACGTCCGTCGGAAATTCCGTCGGAAATCATATTGTTTTCTTGTAGTGCAAGGACATGGAGATAGAAGAATGTTCAAAGTTGCGGAGGTGGTTCGATGGGATGGTGCCATCAGAGTCAAAGGGATGGTGTTTTCTAGGTCCAATGAAGAGCTCCATGGATATGGAAACTGATGAAGCGAGCATGATTAAGTAAAGCTCTAAGTGTCTTAGCTTTGACATTGGGAACCATGGAGATGAAGTGAAAATGTTTGGATGGAGACAAAATAGTTTTATGTTGTTGAATAAGTGCCATAGGCCAAGTACTAAGTAGACAAAACCAGGTAAAACATGTCCAACAAGTGAGCCCATGTTATGGTTTTTTATGTCTGAGTGATCTTTAGTTAATTTGTATAAGAATTACCGTTGAGTCGATGGATATAAGAACTGAAGTTCAGGTATTGGCTTAGAGATTTAAGGGTTTGTCCAAATTATAATTCATTGACTATTTGGGGTTAAATAAAATTAAAACATGCCTGCAAGCTAGGCTAACTTTTTTTTTTTTTTAAATACTGAAACAGGACAATGTCCCCATAAATAATTAACTATAAAATAAAAACTACAACCGAATCTGACGCGGAATCGAAATCCCACAATCATCCTCTAACCGAATCAAATCAACATTGGCCGGAGCCGAATCAAACATATGAAAACCCAATGGTAAAGAGAACGCATAGTTAGCGAATCTATCCGTAAGGCGGTTCGCTTCCCGGTACACATGACAAATACGGACTATCCAGTCCATCTGCTTATTTGAGTTCAAAAAGTGAAGTTTTGCCTATAAATTACACAAAAATCAATAGAAAGATTTGCTTATCACGTAAAAGAAACCCTTTCTTTTCATACTTTATTGTTGACCAACTTGTTCAATAAAAATACTTTACATTTATATTTTCATTGCTTATCACGTGTTATCTTGTTTAATTTGAGTATATCTTCTATATATTAAAGTAGAAGTATTTTGGGATCATTTTACTTAGGTTTCATCACCTCATTTTTTCACCATTTTCTACTTAATAAACTAATTCCTACCATACTATTATTCAAACACTCTATAATCAAATTAATTCCTATTATAGTATAATTCAAACACTCTATAATCAAATTAATTCCTACTATACTACTATCCAAATACTCTAAAATTGGCCCAATCTCTATAACTAAACATATTTACAAAATAATATTTCATACATATAGAGATAAAATTATTAAAAAACTCACAATACCAATTACCATAAGGCGGCTTCTACCAATTATCAAATAGTTTTTGCATGAAACATGTTTTTTAAGTCAATGACGTTACATAAATCCGTATAATTGCATGGGATTATAAAAGAGATAAAATGAAACCACAACTTAAACTAGTTCATGGTGGTCTAGTGGTTGTTAATGGATGAACTATATAGGGTTCGAGTCTTCTCACTACAATTTTAACTATGGTTGACAATTGTAAACACCTTAAATGGTAAAACACCAGATCTCTTTTAAAATATAGGTTCCAGAGATTAGTTTAAGATGAAAAACAAAAAGCAATTCTCAAAATAGCACCCTTTCATATTTTGTTTTTTTAAATAACATTCATGGAAGAATATAAAAAAATATTATATTTGCCAAAAGAAAATGTCGTGAAAGATCTCCCAAAAAAAGAAAAATGTCGCCAAAGATTCTAATATATGAGTCAAACCAAGAATCATCAAAATCACGTTGCTGAAGATATGTATGAAACGTATAAGTTGAACTCCCTCCATATCATATTAATTGTCGTTTTGATCAAATGTATCTAAAATGTATCTGGATGTGTTTTTAGTTAAATACATCCAAATATTAACTAGATAATTTCTCAAAACGACAATTAATATGAAACGGAGGGAGTAGTACGTAGATAATATAAATATACATTATTGATTAATTATCCGTGACGTGTACTTTGTTTTCTAATCCAAAACATAAATACGTTCACAAGTCACAGCAGAAGATAAAACTTATAAGACACGAAAATATTTAATATATATGGACTATTCGTTAATCCAAAACATATATACGTTCACAAGTCACAGCAGTCGATAAAACTTATTAGACACGAAAATAATTAATCTGTATGGACTACTCATTTGTTCATTTAAATGCCTCATTCAAATAATTAATATATATGTTTATATAGTTTAAAGGATGAGAGTTGATGTTCGTTTAGTGTAAAAATTGAGCACCATTAATCAAATAGACCATTCGGATGAGTTTAAAAATAAAAATATTAGATAAAATTTTAAAAATTATTTGATTAAACCAAATTAGATCATTTGAATATTTGAATGTAAACGATTTCATTCTGATATACCATTGGGATGAATCATTTGAATGGAAATATCAAATGAGTAGGCATGCTTTTTGTTACGTATTCGTCAATCTAGAACATAGATTGATTACACGAGCGTCATATGATCTGTCGATGATTTTACAATGTCTTAAAGTAATAAATTTAATGCAGTGAGAAGATTGTTTTAGGGTTCTTGGTTTTTTATTAGTGCAAAAAATTCCTATTTCTATAATAAACTTTAAAAATGTATATTTTTAGAACAATCTTTCAAAAATGGCCAATATTTGTAAAAAATCTCTTAATTATCTAGCACCAAGATCATGATTGGCCTTCACATTTATTAATAACAAATATAAAACTCGTGAAAATAGCTAAAATACCCTCTATATTTTAGAAGTCATGCTGGAGGGAGCACCCCCACTTAGTGATCGGTCTGCTAGTTCACACAAATCCGAAGAAGTTATCACGGGCGAGTTCATTCAATCCCGTCAAGTGTAATATACTACGTCATCTTTCGTTAACGAAAAAAAAAAAAAGAAGGGGAACTAAAAAATATGCCAGTTTTGATTTTTTTTTTTTGAAATATGTTATCTTTGAAAATTTATTGCAAACATGCCACCTTTTATAAAAAAAACAAAATCATTATATTTTTTCTCTCTCAAAACCCAAACCCTAAACTCTATTCCAAAAAACTATACCCTAAATATAAAATTGTTAACTCAAATCCAAAAATATAAAAGTTAAGTTAAAAAACATGACATTCTTGCAAATAATTTCAAACGACGGCGTAAGTGTAAAGTGGCATATCATGGAAATTCTGAAAGAAACACTTTAACCATTTGAAGGAACTAACATTTTTAGTTCTAAACGAACACTTTTTTTTTAATGTTACATTTTTATTATTATCTATTACAAATTATGAGAATTGTTACATCGATGATTCTACAACGAACAAGTCTTCAGTCTTATTCACGCCAGACGATTATATCTTGTATGACGCTAAAGACTTCCCATAAACTTATCTCCACGAATATGCAACAAATTTTACTAAATCGCATCTTTTGGGATTGAGATTTGAACCCCAGACCTTTTGGTGTAGAAACATTAATGAACATTTGGCCGACCATTGGGTTTCCACGAAACAAACACTTCTAATAGAGATTTTTTTAGCTCCCTATAAACATCCTCTAAACACATTTATTTTTTGGTAATTGGGCTATAACGTAAGGAACAGGCCCAATAAAATCTTGGGCTTACAATTTCGTTTGGTATTAAGCTTAAAACGTCGTCGTAGGTTTCTCTCTATTACATACAAAAATAAAAATCAGACGTCTCGGAAGATTCTCCGGCGATACTTCCTCCGCCTTCAAACCCATCGTGGAATCGATTTTAGCGATTCTTTATCAACAAAGACAAAGTTTTGTGTTTAAAGTTTGAGACTTTAGAGTTTCTCTCTGAACGAAACGATCAGATTCGTTTTAGGGGTTTTTTTGGGGGTTACTTCCGAGTGTGTCAATGGAGAATCCAGAATCAGACGAGCCGATGCAGAAGAAACCTCATCTTCTAGACTCTGTTTCTCCGACTTCCATGGCTCGTAATTCTTCACCTTCTACTCCAATCGCTAAAAGTGTAAGTTTTTATGATTGGGAATTTGTGAATTGAGTGGTTCTATGTGTAATAGTTAAGTTTATTGGTGTGTTTGAGTGCATGTTGTTTACTTTTGAGCTCCTTTTCAGGTTGATGCAACGGTTCTACAATTTCAGAATCAGAAATTGGTGCAGCAATTAGACTTGCAAAAGAAACAGCTTTACGATGTTGAAACGAAGATTGAAGAATTGCAAATTAATCAAACATCGTATGATGATGAGCTTATCTCGGTTAACCGGCTTTGGAATCAGGTTTAGCTACTCGTCTCGTCTTTGTAGAACGACTAATCGAATCGTTTAATGTTTTTAACTCGGAGTGTATGTGGTTTAGTTGGTAGATGATTTGGTCTTGCTTGGTGTTCGAGCTGGGGCTAATCAAGAAGCTCTAAACTACTTGGACATTGCTGATAAGAAGCGAGGTAATAATAGGTGTTCTCTCTTTTTTTTATTTTGAGTATCGAAAGTTGGTTAAGTTTTGCGTAACGGTTTGAATATCTTATCTAGGTTCTGTTCCGCCTTGCGCTGCTGATGAAATGTTTCTATGTAGACTTTTGCAAGTAGATTCTATAGATACTAGAAATAGTGATGAGGTAGTAAGAAAGGTTGAAGAAGCTCTAGCTTTGCGTCATTCCTCTACAATGGAATTGATGGGAGTCTTTGAGAATACCATTACTACACAAAGGGCAAAAGCCGAAAGCATATCACAAAATTTAGGTGCTGTGAAATCGGCTGAAGGTTGGTTGGTGTGCCAATTATCGGTTGAATATAATTGTAACGGCTATAGAAAATTCACAGGCTTTTTTTGTTTTTCCAGATGCCACCATTCAGTTGTCCAACATTAACGATTTAATGAAAGAGGAGGCCAAAAACCTGCGTGAGGTGATTGATACTTTACATGTGAGGCACAAAGAACATACCGAGCAGATTCAGGTTTACGGAAGCAGCCATTCAACAGATCAATCCGAGCTCAAACACCTCAAAGGTTACATATTTCATAAGGCTGTTTGTTTTTTATAAGTGTGGTACCTGTTCCTTTTTGCACTCTGGAACCGGGATGTAAGAACTTATGTCAAGTTTTCATAATCTGTCTCTGAGTATGGAGTTTCTTTGATTATTAAAGGTGAATTGGAAGAGATAAAGGCCGAGCTTGAAGAAAATAGAAGAAAATTGATAAATCTGAAAATGCAGAAGGATGCTGCGTGTGAAGGTCATGTAACATCACCAGCAATAGCTAATGGAAACCTTTCTCCTGAGAAGCCTGTAGATAAAACAAAATTGCGCGAGTTAAAGGACTCGATTGATGATATAAAGGTACTAGTAGCTCTTTGTTAGGGTGGTTCGTGATTTTGATTTTATTTGTTTTCTTCCTCATGTGTAAGCTAAGCTTAGTATGTGTTTTGAATAAGTACTCTAGATAGTCGCAGAAGGTCGTCTGTCTGAGCTTCAAGCTGCACAAGAGTATAATCTTTCCCTGTCAAGACAATGTCAAGATATTGAGGTATATTTATTGCAGTCGGCAATGATATGTTTTGCTTAATCTTAGAGCTATAATTGCAGTTGACAGTGATATGTTTTGCTTAATGTATGTAGAATGAACTAAAGGATGATCAGTATATATACTCATCTAGACTGTACAGTTTGATCAAAGATCAACTTCATCACTGGAATGCAGAACTGGACCGGTACAAAATTCTGAGTGAGGCCGTTCAGGTTAGCTTCTTATTCAATTCGTCGATGTTTCTCTCCCTTCTAAGTGAGTGTATTTCTCGTCTTTCCTTGTCTAACCCTTGTTTTAGGCTGAAAGGTCCTTTGTAACGAGACGGGAGAAGGATATAAATCTAAGGGCAGAATCCCTGGAGGCAGCTATGCATAAGGCTACCAATGTGGGTTCTAGAATTGAAGAGCTGGAACACAAGCTGCAGAGTTGTATAGTTGAAAAGAATGGATTAGAGCTTGAAATGGAGGAAGCTATTCAAGATTCTGGTGATGCTCACTCTATTTCAGTACCCATTGCCGATATAAAGTTTTAATTACCCGCTGTTTATAATTATTTTCCATGTTTCAGAGCGAGAAGATATTAAAAGTGAGTTTATTACCATGGCATCAACCCTATCTAAAGAGATGCAAATGATGGAAGCACAGTTGAAACAGTGGAAGGATACTGCAAATGACTCTCTTTACCTGCGTGAACAAGCTCAATCACTGAGAGCTTCGTTAAGTAACAAGGTTTGAACGCAACCACAGCTTTAAAGATTATATTCGGTATACTATTTCTCTGTTTTCCTAAATGCCATCATCTTTGCTTTGTTTCTCTGTTGTGTGGATGGACTATTTGGTGACTGCATGAACTGTTAGTAGGACGAGGCTACTCGATTATGTGTCATAGGCTGTTTTTTTTTTTTTGCTATTTGAATGCCGGTAAGATGATAGGGTTAAGATTTTTGTTGTCTCTGTGGTTCAGCTAATCTATATTGACCGTGTTGTGCTTTTCTTGTTAATGCAAACGCTTTGACTAATTTACAACATTTATATGTACATATCTTAACAAGTATAACATTGAAATTCAAAATGTTGAATCTCTGTCAATTGTATATATAGAAATGTTTTGCTTCTACTATATTTTTCATTTGTATTGGACTAATCTAGTGGACTGCTCCCTGAAATATTGATTTTCTCATGCTAACAAAGGCAGACGAACAGAAGGGTTTAGAGGATAAATGTGCCGAACAGATGGCGGAAATTAAATCTCTGAAGGCTATAGTAAGTTTTTGATATCCCTAATACCATCTACTTGTCTCTTTTTTCTAAGTCCTTTGTAGGAATTGTTAATTACCATGATGTTTTGTTCTGCTTAAATGTCTATGATGACTATGAATTTCTCTTATGAGATCCATGTTATTTTTTCTTCAGTCATCTTTTAGGAAATCATGGATACTGAAACTCCATTTAAATTTATCAGCTGTAAGAGTCTTAATGATCAAGTGTAACATTGCAGATTGAGGAACTGCTGAAAGAAAAGTTAGAGCTGCAAAATCTAGCGAGCATCTGTACTCGTGACTGTAATGATGAAAGGTATGTGACAACCAGAGTGAATTGTTATGCAGTGAGCTCTTCCCTTTCTTTGCTGTAGAGACGATACGGTTTAGGTTCCAACTATTCTAGTATCAGTGTACACTATACACGATCAATAAATCTGGAAAAGTCTTAAGTGGGAATTACATATCTAATCCTCAGTGGTTTCGTTGGTTCTATATACTTGGTGCACTGAATTTCAAAAGTTTAGAGGAAATTTGTACTCCGTAAGGATTCATGGGGAATTTGGTTTTCGCTGCTGTTTTGATCTAGCGTTTAACAAAATGAGTTGGAGTTAAAAACATGAGATTTGATCTTTCCAATTTCAGAGGATTGGCAGAAATCATGGAATCACAACGGAAAGCTCATGCTCAGGCTGAAGAGCTGAAAAACGTCTTAGATGAACACTTTCTTGAACTGAGAGTGAAAGCGGCTAATGAGACTGAAACTGCTTGCCAAGAAAGGCTTGCTAAAGCTAAAGCTGAAATTGCTGAATTGAGGACACAGTTAGATCTCTCCGAGAGGTATGCTCTAATTTGTATATCTCATGTTACTACATCCAAGATCATGCACTTTAATCAGTATTATCTTGATTTATCGTTTTCAGGGAGGTTTTGGAACTTAAGGAAGGTATGAAAGTTAAAGAGCAGGAGGCAGAGGCATTGATCGCTGAAATGGAGGTACTCTGCAATCATCCTTCTGCTCGTTCTTTCTCATCTTGATGTTCTTAAGGGCAGTTTTCAATTTAGAAAAGTCGGAAATACTTATGAGTTATATCAATACGTTGTGTCTGTAGACTGTTGGTCAAGCTTACGAAGACATGCAAACACAGAACCAGCATTTGTTACAGCAGGTTGCTGAGCGAGATGATTATAATATCAAGGTAGGTTCTATAGTTAATCGAACATTTTGATATTGATATTGCGTTACCTTTGACTTAAACGCTATCTAGCCGTTGACAACATTATTTGTATGTTATCTATTTGATCGTCGATGCAGCTTGTTTCCGAGAGTGTCAAGACAAAGAATGCTTACAACACTCACTTATCTGAGAAGCAAGCAATGGAAAAGCAGCTCCAACAAGTGAATGCATCTGTAAAGACTCTAAAAGCAAGGATTGCACATAATGAGGAACAGGTTTAAAAACTTTCTCTTGTGTAGAAGTTGTAACTCAATAAAACTGCTCTCATTGGTGTCTTTTACTAATCGTCGGTCTTACATTTTCAGATGAAAGGCTGTTTCTCTGAGGCTTATAAATTGATTCAAGAAGATCGTCACCTCGTTCTCAGTCTTGAAACCACTAAGTGGGAATTAGCTGATGCTGAAAAGGAATTTCGGTGGCTCAAATCGGCTGTTTCTTCATCCGAGAAAGAATATGAACAGATTAGCAGGAGGACAGACGACATCAAACTGGAATTGGACGATGAAAGGTTAACCTGGAAACAGATCTTTTGTATGAACTCAATAACTAATGATAGATTGGTCTTAACCCTATCTTGATTGGACAGGAGTGAGAAGAAGAAGCTTGAGGAAGGGCTGTTGGAGTTGAACAAGGAGCTTGAAGAATTGAGTTCTGAGAGTGTAGAAGCTGCAATACTGAGACTCCAAGAAGAGGTTAAGAATTGTAAAAACATCCTCAAGTGTGGCGTTTGTTTTGATCGGCCTAAAGAGGTAATAATCCTACATCTCACCATCAAGTGTGGCTTGTTTGTCATAATAACCAGCAATATTTGATATTATGCATCATCAAGAATCGTTTTTCAGCGCATACCAACAACCGTATATTCTTTTAAACAATATTTGCAGGTGGTAATTGTGAAATGTTATCATCTCTTCTGCAAGCAATGCATCCAACGAAGCTTAGAGATCCGACACCGGAAATGTCCAGGCTGTGGCACGGCTTTTGGCCAGAGCGATGTCCGGGTTGTCAAAATGTAACACACAAACACACACATGGTGTTATTAGTACATAACACACTACTTAAGGTCCACAATCCCACTTTTGAATGACATTGTAAGATTGGAATGGTAATGGTGGTCCGTTTTGTGAAAGTGTTAGTTAGATATAAGTAACCACCGAATCATGTGTTTTTTCCAGCTAAGTCGGTGATGAGAAATTAGGTGTGGTCATCTTTATGGAGAAAGTGTAGGTTTTAGGTATTTGCCAGTTCTTCTGTGTTATCTCCATTTATGCAATGGGGGACCAACAAAGACTATCACAAATAAGACACAGAGAGAGAGAGAGAGAGAGAGAGAGAGAGAGAGAGAGAGAGAGATTCCATGTTTACAATATGTAGTGAAACTGATGCTTCATTGTGACATGGCTTGAATCCCAAGTTTAGGTTTTTGTGTGTGTGTTGTATGTATCAATTTGTTATGTATTTTTTCCAAAAACTCTTTAAGAATTATGTGAAATGTGATAAATAGTTAGTGAATCTTAATTAAACTTTTCTATAAAATGAGTATTATTGATCACTAATTGAGTGATGTTTGTGAGGTGATATAGTACTAGGTAGGATAATGTTTGTTTATGTATTTTTCCAAAAGAAAAAAACTAAAGATATATGTGAAATTTGATCAATAGTTAGTGAATTTTAATGAAACTTTTCTGTAAAATGAGTATATTACTGAGTGATGTTTGTGAGGTGATATAGTGTTAGGTATGGGATAATATGTTTAGTTCTGTAATTTTTTTCCCCAAAAATCTAAAGAATTTGTGTGAAATTTGATCAATAGTTGGTGAATTTTTAATGAAACTTTTCTGTAGAATGAATACAATTGAATTGATATATAGATAAGCGATGACTGTGAGCTATATAGTGTTCGGTAAGATAATGGTTTTTTTTTAGAAAGATAACATTTAAGGCTTTAAATTGCATGTGAAGATGATCTAACCACTAATCTACGATCATAATTATTCTAGTGTCCTTTTGATTATGAAATGTTGATATGACTTGGTTACTGTTTTAGTTACTATCTGTCTTATCTAAATGGTTTTTTTATGCTTCTCGTCACAATATGTGAATTCTGAAGAGAACAAGAAAACAGAAACAATTTTTTGTTTCGTTAATCATTACTCCAATACGTGTCTGAATTTCGTGAAACCTCGATTCTTACGTACATTTATTTACATTACAAAGAACAAACAAACAAATGAGACTAAATGAAGGAAGAAACAAAAAAATGTGTAATAGCCATGGACCATGGTACTAAATTTTACGTACATGGAAACCACTACGTGCTAAATTATTGAAAGAAAGAAAAAAATCATATTCGGGAAACACAAAAATATAGTGTTCGTAACATGTGTGTGTATATTTATGATATATTTCAAATATTACACAACTTGTATACTTTGGATGATCAAAGATTATCGCATTTTTTAATTAATCGAAGGACATAACCAACGTCTTGTATAGGTTCCCTTGAATTCTCCTGATAATATATATTGAACTAATATATATACGGATTGGTTTTAATCAATTTTTCCTCAAATATACCATTTAGGTATGTATCAACAACCACAAAAGTGAATCTAAATCATATAGTTCAAGCATTTTTTCAAGCTCTTTATCTTATGGTCATATAGGGGAAATAGGTACATATATTTTTCATCAATAGTAAAGTTACATATTGGCCTAAAATAGAAACTGAGCAAGGGTTTAAGATACATGAAACAATATTGTAGTTTTAGTTCACTTGGTTAATAAAGATATATCGTTTCAGTTTTATAAAATTTGCATGCAAGAATAGCACAAAGTTTAGGAAAACAATTATTCAAGTATTGAGATCTCTAAGAGATATATTATCAATTTTGTTAAATAAAATTAGAGTGAATATCTGCAAGTTGCAGATATACTAATAAAATATAATTAGAACCACAAAAGGACAATAATTCGAGTGGCTTTTAAATCCCAATCACATGCATGCAAAATTGCAGAGTTCCTAGGGCTCGACCATACCATTAATGGCTCTCATAAATTTTAGGCTTATCATTTCGCCATCCACCTTTAAATATTATGATTGTATATCATGTAGAAGTATGATTTTTTTTTTTTTTTTGTCAAGTAGAAGTATGATTCAAAAATGGAATAATTTGATTGAAATTATTGAATATAACGACAATTAATTTTAACAAAACCGATGTGCCAACACTTGCAATCGCTATCCAATTGTTGAGGATCCAAATTCACTATTTAGTGAAAATATAAAAGTTATTACACTTTTGAAAACTAGAAATCTCTTATCAAACTTCATCTAAACTTTACATTTCGTGTTCTGAAAAAGTACCAAGTGATTAAGTTGAATATATATATTTTGTATGAATAATGCGTGTAATATCAATTACACTACAAGAAAACAGAGAAGTTGCGACGCTCAATGGCGTCACAAAAGCGTCGCAAAACAGGTGTTTGCGACGCTTTTGTGACGAAACAAAAGCGTCGCTAAAAAACCGTCGCAACTCTGACGAATCTGCAAATTCGTCACAAATTTGTGACGCTTTTAGAGACGAATAAAAAAGCGTCACAAATTTGCGATGCTTTTGAGACGACCCTAAAGCGTCATAGATATGCGACGGTTTAGTGACGATACAAAGCGTCATATATTTGTTACGAAATTGTGACTCTCTTATTCCGTCATAAATTAGCCACACTATTGTGACGGTAAAATTCGTCACAATTGCGACGAATTTGTGACGCTTTTCAAAGATTCTATTGCTCTTAATTCGTCACAAAAGTGTCTCTAATTTGTGACTAAAATTATTAATCTGAAACTTGCTTAATTGATTTTTGTATTATTGTATTAGACATGAAAATAATGGAAATCTAAAAGAAATTAAACTAAAACCATAATTTACAAAACCCAAAAGAGTAATGAGTTTACAAAACAACATAATTACTTTAAACAATGTTTAGAGTTCAAAGGATTACACAAGTTATACAACAAAAGAAACAACACCTACACATTTGCTACAAGTGAGAATTCCTTTTCCATCTGAGCTTTTTGTTTCATTGTTTCCATCTGCAATCAAGATACCAATTGATATTCATCAAGGTCTAGCCATATATGTTTTGAAATTAACTAGTATTTGGTAAAGACCTATATGGAGGATACTGTGTAGTTCATTTTAAAAACAAGTGAATTAAAGTATAAGTGTACATGATGATGAGAACGTACCTGCTTAAAGGTGACATCTTCTTGTTCCGCTTCACCAAGTTCTGCATTTAAAACAAATTGAGAACACTGTAAGAAAAACAGAATGCTCATCCACCATTAAAACTTTCTTATAGGAAGTGACAGCATCTTGCTTGGTTTGGCTGCACAAGTGGAGAAAAATGGTTTATATAAACCGATCTTTCCCGGTTTAGCAATAATAGATTATCACAGAGCCGTGTAATTCAAAACAAACGTATCACCATGAACCAATCGACTCATTTTAAGCAATCCGGTTTGGTGAAAGCATTCTTACTAAAGTTCAGGAACAATACCTGCAAGAGCTCACCAAGTGCTTCTTCAGGAGCCATTCTTATTACTGCTTTTCCCAAACCAAGTCTCTGAGATAAAACTGTTTGGATTACAAGTCACAGTGAACACCCATTAACATCAAAACAAACATCTTGATTTCACTTCTTCTAAAGGAAAGCGTAAAGAGAGAAGAAGGTTTGAAAACGTTGCCATTAGAGATCTATGCTAGGTGACAACACTTATATGTAATTCAGAAACAAGAGTGGACACCTTTAATGATGCTAGCTCTCTTAGACATTTCATCAAACAGGTTGTGTGCGCTTATAGCTAATCTCTAGAAACAACTCATTTTGTTCCTTAATCCAATCCTAGCAACAAAAAGCCATTCATTTCTCGATTTATACCCAAGAGCAAAGGGGAACGAGGAGAAGAAGAAGAAGCCAAGCGCTTTAGCTTTGAAGACATGAGAGAAGAAATTGCAAATCGAAAGGGGAACGAGGAGAAGAAACAGAGAGAAGAGATTTTGAAGAAACAGAGAGATTAAAACGATTTCGAAGATAATGCCTAAGAGAGATAGAGAGATAGAGAGGATGATTACCTGAGCGAGAGGAAGAGAGCGATTGTGGTTGCTTGAAGAGGAGAAGCGATTAAGAGAATAAACGGAGAAGGATAATAGGTGAAAAGGAGAAACCGTCAACAGAACATGGTGGAGGAGAGACGGTGTGGAGCAGGTGAAAGAGGCGAACCGGTGGTGGAGCCGGTGAAAGAGGGGATTCGATGAAGAAGAAGAGAAGGAGAAGAAAGATTAGGGTTTTTTCTCACAATTAAAAGGAATGATATTTTTTCTAGGTGTTTGGCGTGGAAAATATTTGGTTTTGGAACAAAATTTTGATTAATTTGGTGATGGGAAACCCAAAATATTAAGCGGTAAATGAAAAAATTTCACTATAATTTTCCCACTCAGTGGAAGTCCAATTATTTTGAAACCCAAAACACCAAAGCGTCACAGTTTCGTCGCAATATCGTCATAAATTTGCTACGCATTTGTGACGCTATAAGTATACACAGCTTCAAACCCTAAACCCTAAACATTTACATGAAAATTTGGTAAGTCAATAGGTTTAAAATAAGTTTTCTATCAAGGTATGACCAATGTCAATGATTATATTTAGGTAAATTGAACTTATCATCTTTATTTATAAAATTTTTGTTTTTTTCTAAACTTTACAAAGTTAAACTAATTACTTTCTTATCACACTTATGTGATTTGTATGAACATTTTTTTTTTCAAATTAGAAGATTTAAATGCTTAGATGTCAAATTCTTAATCCACTCATGACTAATATACTTATGTGTAATATTCTAGTACTTGAATTCACATTTTAAACACCAAAATGGTCCTGGGCGTCGCTAATCCGTAACAAAAGCGTCACAAATTTGTAACGCTTTTGTGACAGTATCTGAAACCCTATACTCTAAAACAAAATTTCATCTGGACGTAGCTAATCAATAGCAAATGTGTCACAAATGAGTGACATAATTATTACTGTCGCTAATCCGTCGCAAAAAGTGTGACGTTCATTAAAATAGTCACAACTCCGTCACTAATTTGTGACGCTTTTACGACAGAAGTTTTGCGTCACAAATTTGCGACGATTTTGATACGTTTTTTATTTTCGTCACAAATCCGTCACAGTTTCGTCCCACTTCTATCGCAATCATTTGTGACGAAAAAAACTGTCACAAAAATCCGTCACAGATTGTTTGTTTTCTTGTAGTGTTAGGGTTGTATGAAGAAGACATTTGATGTAGTTGTTGGTCCGAATTTTTATAACTTTGCATACATATCCTCAAATAAACGGTTGACATAGTAAGAAATTCATTGTCATTATATAATTTATCTGTTCATAGAAACATATTGACCCACATATACTGTGGTCTGTGGATTGATAATTTTAGGAATTAAAAAAAATCCATAACCGGTAAAAGATTGCGAACAAAACTCACAATATGGGCAAGAATACTTTTTTGGCTGAAAACTATTTATGCCATTTAAGCAACTAAAGATATTAACAGTCACAAGACTTAATTAATTTTAAAATTACAGACTTTAATTAAACAAAAAATCCCTAAATCCGATAATCATCAAATCAATTAAGTTCTGTTGATTTGCTAACGTTTTATCCCCTAAGACCATCTCCAACCCATAACTCTATTTTTCACTCTAAAATAGAGTAATTCTATTTTCCAAAGTAAATGGGTTGGAGAAAACCTCTACTTTAAAAATATATTTAGAATATTTTTCACTCTAAAAGAATATTCTAAATATATTTTTTTTCAATTTAGTTTTTGACTTATTATATAATTAATCCAATTATTTTATAAATAGCAATAATTCACTAAAATCACAATAATATTTTAATTGAAGTTTTAATCTAGAAATTAAATAACATTACACAATAAAAAAAAAAAAAGTTGATGATTTAAATTATTAAGTCATTAATTATAATATTTATTCTATATTATTTATCTTAATTTTATTAATTAATAAATTTCATCACATTTGAAAATTTTTGTTGCATTTTAATTGTGTTGCTTAAAGATTTTTATTTTGATATAATTTTTGGTTATTATTTTATAATTTTGCTAAAAAGCCATTAATCATTTAATCAAAAATAAAGAATCAATAACTAAAATATATTTTAATAATATATTTTAGATGTAAAAGTATAATGAATAAAAGTTAAAGGACCTTTTTATAAATAAAAAAGTTCAACTCTAATTTAGAGTAAGATTTAGGTTTACTCTAAATGTAGAGTAAAAAATGTGGTTGCTCTAGTTTGATGTAGGATTTAGAGTGGGGTTGAAGATGAATTTATTCTAAACATGCTTTTAGAGTAGGATTTAGAGTGAGGTTGGAGATGTCCTAAGTATTAGCTGATTCCTTTGGAAAATTTAGAGCTATAATTAATACTCTAAAAAAATATAATTATAAATATATTGATAAAACTATAAATGTTAAAACGTAATAAATACCCATCATCCAACCAACACATCCACACTTACATAGTCATATATATATATATATATACACGAACACGATCACACCTTTTTCTAGCTAAATAGTGACCAACAACACCTCTCTCTATATATAACTCTATATATATATATAGAGAGAGAGAGAGAGAGATCAAACCATCGAACCATGGATCACTCAATCGTAACCATGATGATCATAACCTTCATGTTGTTAGGGTCTGGAAGCTCGGATCTTGCTAAAGACAGAGAAGAATGTACGGACCAACTCATAGCACTTGCAACGTGTCTACCTTACGTTGGAGGAGACGCAAAGGCTCCAACAAAAGATTGTTGTGGTGGGGTTGGTCAAGTTATAGCAAAGAGTGAGAAGTGTATTTGTATATTGATCAAAGACAAAGATGATCCTCAGCTTGGTATCAAGATTAACGAAACCTTAGCCGTTCATCTTCCGACCGCATGTCATATAACTGCTCCTAACATCACCGATTGTATTTGTAAGTCTCTCTCTCTCTATATATATATATGTATAATTTCTCATTCTTGAAGTTTATTTGATTAGTTTATTTGGTAGTTGAAAAGTTTTTTCGGAACTTATTTTGGTTAGTATATATCTTTTTATTTTAGTTTCTATAAATGTTAATCTAATTTTGGAGATCACATGCTAGCCTACTAGGTACGTAATTCATAGTACAATAACTTACAGTTTTAGTATGAATTCCATGAAGAATTCTTCATTTTAGTTGTTATATACACCATATATAGAAAAAGACGGTACATATAGTTTATTGTCATTATTTTTTTGATAAAAAGTTAAATGTAAATTTTGTGAAGGACTCATAACTTTTGTGAAGTTTTTAGTTAGTACGTATATATGTTCAATTTTTATTCTTCTGTTTGTTTACTCATTAATCAAATTTGGGATGTATAATATGAGTTTTATCGTAAGATTACGATATAAACTCCATTTTAGTTGTAGTAGTGATATATGATTCTTATTTGAAGTAATTGTAAAAATTAAAAATTCTTAGATAGTTTTCCTTTGCTAACTGTTTTCTTTTGCATTTTATTTTATGGGAAAAGCACTTTTGCATATACCTCCAAACTCGACATTGGCTAAAGAGTTTGAGACCTTAGGAAAGCTTGAAGGAAACACTAACACCACTTCTCCTTCACAAAATCTCAAAGGTAATTAAAATTAATTTGATTTGCTCAAGTAATTACCCAATCTCATTTGATATTTACTATCTAATCATATCATTAATCTAATCTCATGATCATATATGCGTAATTTCATTGAAGGGACTGGAGGAGGAAAAGCAGAATCAGTGAAGAGTAATGGAAATAATATGAAGAAGAAAAGTTGGTTGGGTGTTGTTGAGCTTTTAATATTTCCTCATTTTCTTTTAATTATCTCTTCTTTCACACCTTCCTTTATTTAATGTGCTCCTTTGCTTTAAATAATTGTATAATGTTCTCAATTACATATAAATTTATATATCCAACACACTTGCATGTGTGATGTGTATGCGGATATCTATGCACGTAAATGAGTGAACAAAAATGGGCTTTCAAAGTATTTAATAACGAAGAATATATTTTTTGTTCGTTGTACGCTTGTGTTTTATGGATAATCATCGACTTAATATATAAATCTTTCTATGCTTTTAATGAGATGTATGGGTAAATTTTAGGTCCAAATTAGAAGAGGCCCATTAATATACATTGCTGGGGCTGACGTGAGAAAGAGTTTTAACTTTTAAGCAACGTTGTAATAGTATTATTACGTAAAAGTTGACACTTGTCAAACTAATCTAGTTTAGTTTATTTATTCTGTTCAATGAACTATGCAACGAGAGGTCTTGTCATGGTTAATGTCTTATACTGTTTATACAAAATAGCCGTTACATGTAATTTTTTCAAACGCTAAGTAAAGTGTTTAACGGCTAAATTTTTCTTCTATATATATATATATATATATATATATATATATATCAATTGGGTTGTTTGGCCAAACAAAAAAACTACAAATTTAATAAATTTGGCTTAATGTCTGTCTCTCTTGTTCTCATCTTTTATTTCTTCATTTCAACAAGATTCGTTACTTGATTCATCGATCAAGTAAGTACGTATCCAAAAAACTGAATCTTTCTCAATCATTGTGTTCTCGTTTTTGTGTTTTGTTTAAAATTCATCAAAACATATTTATTTACTTGTGATTGTTTTGTTTACAGAGGTTGTTCAAAATCTTCTGGTAAAATCTTGTCGAAGCTATATATTCAGTAACAACAATCCAACAAAGAGTTGAGAGATCGAAGTAAGTATGTATAAAAATATTATTGCATTTGTCTCTATGAACTACAATATTTTATCAGATAAATAAATGTAGCAATCGATTAATAAGCTTATGCCTAAATTTGATTTTTTTTGTTATTTTGTTTTTGTGAATGTGTAGAAAAAAGTTTCCAATTGCAAAATCATGTTCACGAAGAATTTGGATAGAGCTTCAGTAACAACGTCTAATCATAGGCATGGACGATTTTATCTTGAAGATTTGGTACAAGTTCTATTTCCCATAACTATAAAGCCTCTCACCAGATTCAAATTTTTATCTTTTCATACTCTCATGATCTTTTTTGCCTGTTTTTTTTTTTTTTTTTTTTTTTTTGATGTTTTCATATTTTCAAAACTGTTTTACAAAAAAATTATTTTTTTTTGGAATTTTTGGTTTTCAACTAAAGAAATTTGAGTGATAAATTTACGTTATATTGTGAAAAAACTATTCTAACGTGGAATCTTGTCTTTGATTTTTATCTTTGATCGTTAGCGGTGCCAAGTTCGTTTAGTAGACAGAAATATAACGTAGATTTTAGTACTCATGTTTCTAATGTTTTTTCACTCGATTTTTCAAATTAAAGAAATTTAAGTGTTAAAATTACAAAGTTGTGGCGATAATTCGGAGGTGGAATCCTGTCATTGACTATTGTCTTTGTCGGTTAGCGGTGCCAAATTCATTTTTTCAACACAATTTAGCGTAACTAAGCACTAAAATTTCATATATTTGTTTCACATTTAAGTTTCTGATAAAAAAATGTTTTTTACTAAATTTCAAATTTATTTCAAAAAACTCTTTTTCCCACCAAATATTTTACTTTTCTGATTTTTGAATCTTTTCCTTGATCTTTGAATCGTGAGAGGTATCTTCATTTTGAATTATAATGTAAACCTACACTTTAAATTTGTATTTGTAATTTGTTTGTAATTTAGCACTCAGATTTGATTTTTGTAATTTTGTAAACTTCGCACTTTAAATAAAGATATCTTTAAATTGTGTGTAGTTAATTAAATAATCCCAACTGTTAAATAATGAGAACAAATTGCATTCTAAAATTTCGTGATACTGAAAACACATACGATTCAGATGCATACAACTTCTATCTTGAACAACTAACTTTCTGGTGTATCTTCTTTATAGTAGAGAACATGTGCATGCATATTATTACAATACACTAAACACAACAGAGATTGTTACTGTCATAATTGATAATACTCTTTTTTAACAACATAACTTCATCTAAAAAGGTTTAGCAAAAAAAAAAAAAAAAAACTTCATCTAAAAAGCACGAAACTCCTTAATAATAATTAATATTGTAGTATTAAATCCGGATACAAAAAAAGGTATGGATTGTTTTAAGAGTCATTTAGCTAGATATTATAGAAACTTTATGAAATTAGGAAACTAACAGTGAGAAAGTAAAAATTAAGTAACTAGCAGTGAGAAACTATGGTTTATTACCATCTAATCCTCCATCATGTTATGAACACAGATGTAGTAAAACCAATATTAAACGTTTAACAAGTATAATAACCGATAGAAAAGTAATTAACCCAGTGAGATACGTGGTTAACATATTTCATAACCATACATTAAAAAATTTATCTTGAGCTATGGTGGTCGCCGACGCCGTGGAGGGCCGCCGACGCCGTGGAGGGCCACCAAAGCCGTGAAAGAAAGTACAAAACTTTGTAAATCCCCCCTCCCCTCCAAAAAAACTATACCCTAAAGGTAAATGGTTAACCCAAATCCCACATATATAAAGTATAAACATAAACGGTGGTGTTGGTAGTGGTTACGGAGGAGTTGGTGGTTACGGAGAAAGACGTAGCGGTAGTGGTGGTGGATAAGGTGGTCGCCGTGAAGAAGGTGTTTATGGTGGAGGTGATGATGGTTACGGAGAAAAGCGTGGTGGATATGGAGATGGTGGTGGTGGTGGTCGCCGGAGGCCGGAGGTGGTTAAGGTGGTGGTCGCCGGAGGCCGGAGGTGGTTACAGAAAAGATGGTGATCGCTGGAAAGTGTTAACCCAAATTAAAAAATCCATTCCTCCCTCCCTCCCCCCTCCCCCGCCGGAGACGGATACGGTGGCCTTTCTTCTACGAGAGAGAGAGAGAGAGAGAGAGAGAGAGAGAGAGAGAGAGGGTGGCTACGGAAAAGGAGTGGTTGTGGTCGCGGGAGGCCGGAGGGTTACGGTGGTAGTCACCGGAGGCCGGAGGTAGTTACGGAAAAGATGGTGATCGCCGGAAAGTGTTAACCCAAATGAAAAAATCCATTCCTCTCTCCCTCCCCCCTCCCCCACCGGAGACGGATACGGTGGTCGCCGGAGGTGGTTACGGTGTGTATATATGTATAGGTATGCATATGTATGAGGACACAATAGGATTATTGAAAAATGCCACAGTGCAATTGCTATACACCTAATTACCATAAGTTCCTTTGCTGTGAGACCCAAATTCTCTTGTTTTAATTGGGCCAACAATGATACCCACGGCCCAATGTAGTAAAAGCCAAACAATAATAAGAGAAATTGTGAATGTTCGACACGTGTCAAAGCCAAATTTCCCAATTTACCCTCGTCGTCTCTATTAAATTACACTCTCTTCTTCTTCTTCTCCTTCTCCAGTGGTCAATCACCAATGGCTTCTTCTTCTTCTTCTTCGCTTACACTCTTCTCTCTCTTCTTCTCTCTAAATCTCAGCCGTCAAATCTCATCTTCTCAATCCAACGCCGTAGATCTTCTACCTCTAAATCTCCACCGTCCATTTCTCACCACCGATGACGTCGACATTCACGATCTTCTTCCACACTACGGATTCCCAAAAGGTCTTCTCCCCAACAACGTCAAATCGTACAATCTCTCCGACGTCGGAGATTTCACCGTTGACCTAATTTCCCCTTGTTACGTCAAATTCCCAGATCAAATCGTCTTCTACGACGTCAAAATCGCCGGAAAACTAAGTTACGGTTCTGTTAAAGACGTTAATGGAATTCAAGCTAAAGAATCTTTCTTTTGGTTACCGATAACCGCCATGGAATCAAATCCAAGCTCCGGTACGATTGTCTTCTCCGTTGGATTCGTCTCCAAGACTTTACCTGCTTCAATGTTCGACTCTGTTCCTTCTTGCTCCAGAAAACAGAGTCTTGAAGAAACTTGAGCTTTTTGTTGTTGTAAAGTTTGTGTTTTTTTTGTAAGTTTGAGAGAGAAAGACTTTAAACTTTACAAATCATAGTAATCAAATTGTCAATAAGAAGCTAATAACAATTACCAAAACTAATTAAAGATCTGCTCTTGCTCTGTTTTTGTCTCTCTGCTTCGCTTTCGTCTTCTTCGCCATTGTTAAGCTTGAAGGACTTGGCAATGAACAATGTGGCTTTTCACAGCTCGTCCTGCGATACTCGACCAAATGTTACTAAGAAGGCTCTTAGATTGTCCTTTAACCGCAATGTTTTCCCATACTTGAGGATTGTTCTTGTCGGGATTCGATACATCGACAAGACTCATACTCATGTTGTTACGGATTATACAAAGCTTATTGTGCAACGGAACAAGTGCCGCGGCTTCGAGGGCTCTCGAGTTTCCTAAATGGACTTTACTATCCATGAATTTGTTCCATGAATCCGCGGTTTCATCGAATACCCGTAATTTGCATCCGTCTCTACAATCCAATCCGTAAAGACGACCGTTTAGTGAAGTACATGGGTTTCGCCAACCAGAAACCATCCCGTCACTAACCGGACTCCATGAGTTAGTTTCCGGATTATACGCTTCACTCATTACTAGCTGATGAGAACCAAGACCCTTAAGAAACCATTTTTTATCGTAAACCACACCGATTAGTGGAACCATTGCTGTACTCATATCAGCGATAAAACTCCAACGGTTCTTATTCGGATCATAAACCTCAGCCGAACGTAATGTCCTTTGAATTCCTTCGCATTCCCCACCCGCTACGTATAAGCAGTTGTTTATAACGCAACAACCGAAGAAATGTCGCTTCCTAAGCATATCCGGCGCTCTATGCCACTTATTCGTTCTAGCGTTATAGAAAATAACCCGTCTCATCGATCCTCTTAACGGATCTTTACCTCCAAACAAATACAAATGACAACCGCTTAAAACAGCGCAACCGAACCCAACAGCTTCCGAATACTCTCTAGGAACAGGCGGAAGCGGCTGCCAAAGCTGATAAATCGGATCAAACGTATTCCACGAGATTTTCCCATCGCGGTCTCGTTTAAATACGTAAACCCATTCTTCTGACATTCCAAGTAACTTCCTTTGAGAGTAAAAGAAGTTACCAGAAGCAAGCCTATACCATCTCTTACACACTATCCTAAGCTTCCTATGTTCTGCTCGAGGTACACGGATTAAGCAAGCAACCGCTAGATCGTCCGGGAGACCGGGAAGAAGCGGCGGTTGAATTCTCGTTCTTTCGCGTTTAGAATTCTTACGCCTATGCGCATTCGGATTGATATCAGGTTGAATACAAAGCTTTGAACCAGGAACAAATTTTCTTGCTTCTACTACTGTTTTAAGACCTGAATCTACTCTACAATAACAAGATACAGAATCCACCTGCACAAAATTATTCCAAAATCTCATAAATCAAAACATTCAACAAACAACAATCATTTAAGCATTTGGTATATTAACATTTTAGGGCATGTGAGAAACAGGAAATAAGAATCAAAAGCTACTAAATTTGGAGAATTTAAACTAGGGTTTCTGAAAAAGGAAAGTAATTTAAAGCAAAGTCTACACATTTCTGATTTCAACAACAAATTTTCCCCAGAAAAAAAAAAACTTTTATATTGGATTTTCTCGAGAAATTAACCATAGAAATAGAGAAAGAAAATTACCAATGGAGCTTGAAGACGAAAACCTCTAGACCCATTAGGGGATTGTCGTTGAGAAGATAGATCCATCTTCAAATCTTCAAAATCCGGATTTCATAAGAGGAAAAAAACTTCACAGATCGAGAAAATTTCCCAGAATTTTAAAATCAGAAGAATCGGATTAAGAAACCGAGAAACCTAACGGTGAAATCTCACTGAGAAATGTGAGCTACCTTTCACTTCGCTCTCTGAACACGGAAATGGAACTGGTACGTTTGTCTCTCTTTCTCTCTCTTAAACAAGTCTCGGGAAACAGTAGTAGTGTAGATATTAATATCAATATTAATTTAAAATCTAGAGATTTTTTTTATTTTTATTATTTGGTTGGTATTAATATCAATTTTTATTTAAAATCTAGAGTTTTATTGAATGAATGAGTGATTAATTAATTTTATATTATTATCGACCTTTGAAATTTAATGGAGTCAGTAAAAGGTCAAAAAGGTGTAAGATTTGGTTTTTTTTGGAGTCAACGATGTGTAAAACAATGAAAAACGTATAAATAGGAATGAGCATCCTTATTCCAAACCCTTTGGAGTCTAAAATTATTAAAATTATTAAAACACACACTCTCTTTATCGACCTTTGAAATTTAATGGAGTCAGTAAAAGGTCAAAAAGGTGTAAGATTTGGTTTTTTTGGAGTCAACGATGTGTAAAACAATGAAAAACGTATAAATAGGAATGAGCATCCTTATTCCAAACCCTCTGGGTCTAAAATTATTAAAACACACATTCTTTTTTTCTTTTACTCAACTTTATATTTTTTTTTTATTTTTTTACTCAACTTTTATTAATTTTATATTTAAATACTCTTTTTTTTACTTTTAAACACATTCTCCAAAAAATCCAATATTAGATCTTTTTCTCTCCCTTTTACTCAACTTTTATTAATTTTATATTTAAACACACTATCTTTCTTCCTTTTACTCAAATTTTATATTTCAATACCCCACAAAAACACTCTATTTCTTCTTTTTATTCAAATTTTAATAATTTTATAAACATTTTAGACCTTATTGGGTCTCCAATGATGCTCTTATGTATCATATCAATGTGTATTTTAATTAGAAGCTTTCTTACGTATGTTTTTTTTAATGGACCAACTCAAGAGTGTGAATGAAAAATTATCGGTGAAAAGAAATATTGATAATTTCATGCCAATGTGATTTGAAATGCAAGTCTTCGATTGATTTAGCACACACTAATTATTGTACTATTTTGTTTTCTGATTACGTGAGTGTATTTAATTCAATTTCATTATTCTAAACTTTAGTTTAATGTACAAACAAACTAATTAATCTTTTTATATAATTATAAAAATATTATTTAATCAAAACGTCTTTACAGCAAATGTTTCGCTACGTTAGAAACTGATTTGATGAATTGGAAGAAAATTTATAAAGTTCACACGTGAAAAACCCCGTCAAAAAATTTATTTTGGAAGCTTATAAAAAAAGAGATTCGATGTTGAATAAGTTACTCTCGGTTTATAAATACGAGTAGTTCGTGTTCACTTTTAAATTTAAAAACCATTTTATATTATAAAAAAATAAAAATAAAAAGCCTTTCTACAGGTTTACAATGGATATTTTGTTACGTTAGAAATATATTTGACAAATGGAAATATGTTATAAATCATAGTGGATTGTCATAACTAGTTCTGGTCCGTTTACGGCCCATTAACACTTAGTCTTTAGGCCGGTTTAATGAATCCTAGTTGAATTAGGATTTTCCTTTTATGTACTTTCCTTTTCCCATTAGGAAAAGGAATTTTCCTTTTCTCTCTTGTAATAATCCTATATAAAGGATCTTATGATTAATGAATAAACACAATCTTCCCCATTCGTTCTCTTGATTCACAACATGTTATCAGCACGAGTTGCTCCCTAAACCCTAAAAACACAAAAAACGCGATTACTGTTCATCGTTACTATTCATCGTACTGTTCATCGCGTACTGTTCATCGCGCACTATTCATCGCGCACTGTTCATCGACGATTACTGTTCATCGACGATTACTGTTCATCCGGCGTTACTGTTCAAATCATAGTTCATACAGCCTTTAAGGTTACGGCGAACTAGAAGAAAGTTCATACAGCCTATCAACGGTTACGGCGAACTAGAAGACTCACGGAGGTTAAGGTAAACAATAAGAAACCCTAATCTAAAGAACCTAGATTCATGATAATCTTAGAAACCCTAATCTAAATCATGCTTGTTATTGTTATTGCTTGCTTGATTGTGTTTATTGATTCATGATTCGTAATCACTTGAAACCCTAACTTGAAACCCTAACCTAATTCAATTAAAATCCAAACCGATTGCATGATCTGTACCCGTGTCGATCGACACTAGTTTTATGTCGATCGACACGTAAACTTCTGCCTGAATTTGTTGTTTGAATTAAACTGTGTCGATCGACACAAATCACCCGTCGATCGACAGTAAACACTCTGTCCAAATTTGGTTGCATATTTATTTGAACTCGTTTGTTTGTTTGCTTGTTTGGATTGATTCGTTGATTGATAAACATGAAACTGAAACTGATTGCATCATATAGACATAACATGCTTGATTAAAATCCGGTCATATCATCATACGGTTTAGAATTTGAATACTAGGCTTGCATCATGAGCATATAAAAACATTATGTTAGGTTGTTAAACATAAAAATCTGGTTTCATAAGCATCATGCATCCGTACCCGTTTATATAAGCACCCATGACCTATTTTGCATCATATGCATAAACTTTAAAATCTTATAGTTCTTAGAGAATAGGATGAATGTTTTCAGATGTCGAAAATCAACAATTTGGATTATGCTGCCCTCAATCTCTCTGGAGACAATTACTTACAGTGGGCGTTGGATACTAAGATAAATCTAAAGTCTAAAGGACTTGGCGAATGTATCATTGAGGATAATAATGAAAATGAAAGGAATCGATACAGAACGATATCGATCATTCGTCATCATCTTGTTGAGGGTCTCAAGGATCAATACCTAACCATTGAGAACCCTTTGGACCTTTGGAAAGAATTAAAGATAAGATATGACCACCATAGAACGGTGTTGTTACCAAAGGCCAATTATGATTGGAGGAATCTCAGGTTCCAGGACTTCAAGTCCGTGGAAGAATATAACTCGGCTATGTTCAGAATAGTTTCTCAATTGAGACTATGTGGTGAGAAGGTAACTGAGAAAGACATGTTGGAAAAGACCTTCTCCACCTTTCACACTAATAACGTGTTGCTTCAACAGCAATACCGTGAAAGAGGTTTTGAGACATACTCAAAGCTTATAGCATGTCTATTACTAGCCGAGGAGAATAATACACTGCTAATGAGAAACAGTGAGATGAGACCTCCTGGATCAGCCCCACTTCCTGAAGCGAATGTGGCCACAGATGAAAAGAAAGAAATTAACCACGTCCAAAGTGATTATAGACATCGTGGTCGTGGACGTGGGGGTAGATGGCAAGGACGTGGCCGTGGCCATTTTAATCCATACGGCCGAGGTCAGGGCCGAGGTCACGGATTCCATAACGATCATTCTAACCGCGGGCGAGGACGAGGACACGGATACCGAACTGACTATGATCGTAATAACCGTGGTATTACTTCTCAACCACGAGAATCAAACCCAAAATCAGTTTGCCATCGATGTGGAATGAGTAATCATTGGGCTAAGACATGTAGGACTCCCAAGCATCTGGTTGAACTCTATCAAGAGAGCCTTAAAGGGAAGAATCCAGAAACTCATATGATCCAGCATGATAATGAAGGAGATTTCGATCATGAGCAAGATGACTTGATGAATTTTGAAACCTCAGATATACTTAAGTGATTGATTTTGATTTTCTGTTTTGGTGTTTTGTGTTTTGCTTGTTTTACGTTTTACACTTTATACTTTGGTTTTGTGTTATTGCTTTCTATTAAACTTTATGGAATGAAAGAGTGTTATTTAAAAGTATCTATTGTTATCTCTTTTGAAGTATGAACGATATGGATGTGTTCATTGTGGATAGTGGATCAAGCCACTCGATATTAAGAGATAAGAGATACTTCATTGATCTTACACTTAAAAAGGCAAATGTAACCACAATTGCGGGTATAGCAAATTTAATTGAAGGCCACGGTCAAGCCCATATTTTATTACCTAAGGGCACGCATCTAGAAATTTCTAATGCGTTATATTCACCTAGTTCAAAGAGAAGTCTATTGAGCTTTAAAGACATTCGAATGAATGGTCTTCATGTTGAAACTAAGGACGAGAATAACAAAGAATTCCTTCAAATCTTTGAAACCGTCCATGGCTATAAGAAAGTCCTAGAGACTATACCTGCCATTTCTGTGGGCCTTTATTGTGCTAAGATCGGAATGATAGAAGCAAATGCTATGGTAAACAAAGAGTTTACAGAGAATTTCACTTTTTGGCATAACCGGCTTGGCCATCCCGGTGCTAACATGATGCGAAAGATATTAGCAAGTACTAATGGGCACACCTTGAAAGAAAGGAGAGTTATCCCAAAGAATCTCATGTGTGAAGCATGTTCACTAGGGAAACTCATTACTAGGCCATCACCAATCAAAGTAACTAAGGAAACGATAAATTTTCTGGAAAGAATTCAAGGAGACATATGCGGACCAATACACCCACCTTGTGGGACGTTTAGATATTTTATGGTCCTTATTGATGCATCCACGAGATGGTCACATGTCTGCCTATTATCAACTAGAAATGTGGCATTTGCAAGATTGCTTGCCCAGCTTATACGTTTAAGAGCACACTTTCCAGATTTTCCTTTAAAGACTATACGTCTTGACAATGCTGGTGAATTTACGTCCCAAGCGTTTAACGATTATTGTATGTCCATGGGGGTAAGTGTTGAATATTCTGTGGCACATGTACATACACAAAACGGTTTGGCTGAATCGTTTATTAAACGCATACAGTTGATTGCTAGACCGTTGCTAATGAGATCAAAACTCCCGGTCTCAGCTTGGGGACATGCAGTTTTACATGCAGCAGAGCTAATTCGTATCAGGCCATCTAGTGAACATAAATATTCCCCATCACAGTTAATAACGGGTCAAGAGCCAGATATATCCCATCTTAAAACATTCGGATGTTCCGTTTATGTGCCTATTGCACCACCACAGAGAACAAAGATGAGACCTCAAAGGAGGATGGGGATATATGTTGGATATGATTCTCCTACTATCATTAAGTATCTTGAGCCAACCACGGGTGATTTGTTTAAGGCCAGGTACGCAGATTGTCATTTTGACGAATCTGTCTATCCAACATTAGGAGAAGATAACAGACTGGTAAAGGAAATTATATGGAATCAAACGTCCTTAAAATGGCAAGATCCTCGGACTCAAGAATGTGAATTAGAAGTCCAAAAGATTATACATTTACAAAAGCTAGCTAATCAATTGCCAGATTCCTTTGCTGAACCGAAAAGAGTAACTAAGTCTTACATACCAGCTGTTAATGCACCGATTAGAATTGATGTTCAAGAGGGACACAATCAAGTTGCTACAGAATCTAAACCACACTCAAAACGTGGCCGGCCAATAGGTTCCAAAGATAAGAATCCTCGGAAAAGAAAGAAAGGTGCTGAAATCATGGTTGAGGAATCTGATGGAACCCCAGACATAACTGAACCGATAGTTCCAAGCAATGAGACTCGGGACGCCGAGTTTCATGGTTCTGACGTTCCTGAAAATAATGAGATCTCAATGAATTATATTATGTCTGGAATACAATGGAATAGAAAGTGTGTGGAAATCGATGATATATTTGCTTTTAAGGTAGCACTTGAATTTATGGAGGATCTAGAACCCACGTCGATATATGAGTGCACTCAGAGTGAAAATTGGACTAAATGGAAAGAAGCTATAAACGTGGAGTTGAATTCTTTAAGGAAAAGGGATGTCTTTGGTCCCATAATTCGGACACCCTATGAGATTAAACCAGTTGGACATAAATGGGTCTTTGTGAGGAAAAGAAATGAACATGGTGAAATCGTGAGATATAAAGCACGGCTTGTTGCACAAGGATTCTCACAGAGACCAGGAATAGATTATGAGGAGACATACTCCCCTGTGGTGGATGCTACAACTTTTAGATTTTTGATAAGTCTGGCTATAAGAGAAAAGTTGGATATGCGGTTAATGGACGTTGTAACTGCATACTTATATGGTCCACTGGATAATGAGATTTATATGAGATTACCAGAGGGTATTGAGCTCAAAGATAAGAAAGGTTCTCGAGAACAACACTGCATAAGGCTGAACAAATCCCTTTATGGACTGAAGCAAAGTGGGCGTATGTGGTACAATAGATTGAGTGAGTACTTAGTCAAAGAAGGCTATAAGAATGATCCCATCAGTCCATGTATTTTTATAAAAAAGTTTGCAAACAAAGGGTTTGTTATCATAGCAGTTTACGTGGATGATTTGAACATCCTTGGAACCCCTGGTGAAATCGTCCAAACAGTTGAATGCCTCAAGAAAGAATTTGAGATGAAAGACCTAGGCAAAACTAAGTTCTGTTTGGGATTGCAACTTGAGTACATAAATGATGGAATCCTTGTGCATCAAATGGCATATACTGAAAAGGTACTCAAGCGTTTTAATATGGATTAATGTCACCCATTGTCCAGCCCAATGGTGGTGAGATCTCTTGATCTAGAAAAGGATCCGTTTGGTCCTAAGAGAGACTCTGAAGAAGTCCTTGGTCCCGAAGTGCCATATCTCAGTGCCATAGGAGCTTTAATGTATCTGGCAAGCCACACTAGGCCAGATATATGTTTTGCCGTGAATTTATTATCAAGATTTAGCTCATGTCCGACCCAAAGGCACTGGGACGGGATAAAACATATTCTTCGTTACCTACAAGGAACGAAAGACTTGGGTCTATTTTATACTAACCAATCTAAGGACGGTTTAGTTGGTTTTGCTGATGCAGGTTATCTTTCAGATCCTCATAATGCACGGTCCCAGACAGGTTATGTGTTTACTCATGGAGGAACTGCAATATCTTGGCGGTCAATGAAGCAGGCCATTGCAGCTACATCTTCTAATCATTCAGAGATATTGGCAATTCATGAGGCTAGTCGTGAGTGTGTTTGGTTAAGGCTGATGACCCAGCACATAAGAGTGGATTGTGGAATGGCCGAAGGTAAGCAGGAATCGACGGTCTTGTTCGAGGACAATGCAGCGTGTATAGCTCAACTTAAGGATGGATACATCAAAGGTGATAGGACGAAGCACATTCTGCCAAAATTCTTCTTCACATCCGATCTACAGAAAGATGGAGAAATTCAAGTGCAGCAAGTACGATCAAGTGAGAATTCAGCAGACCTATTCACCAAGTCACTTCCAACCTCAACGTTCAAGAAACTTACTTATCAGATTGGAATGCGTCGTTTGAAAGACTTGCAGTGAGGTTCAGAACAGGGGGAGTAATACGTGTTGTACTCTTTTTCCTTCACCACGGTTTTGTCCCAAAATGGGTTTTACTTGGTAAGGTTTTAATGAGGCAACATCCAAAGCGTATTACAAGCCCATTAGAGTTATGACATCCAAGGGGGAGTGTTATAAATCATAGTGGATTGTCATAACTAGTTCTGGTCCGTTTACGGCCCATTAACACTTAGTCTTTAGGCCGGTTTAATGAATCCTAGTTGAATTAGGATTTTCCTTTTATGTACTTTCCTTTTCCCATTAGGAAAAGGAATTTTCCTTTTCTCTCTTGTAATAATCCTATATAAAAGATCTTATGATTAATGAATAAACACAATCTTCCCCATTCGTTCTCTTGATTCACAACAGAATAAAGTTTTTAAAGCTCAAACGTGAAAAAATTGTTTTCTTATAAAAGCTTTTTAGGAGGCTTATAAAGGAAGAGGTGACGGTTTTTTCTGGATTTATATATGCGAGAAAACCGTGTTCATTTTTAAATTAAAAATCGTATATATATTATTAAAAAAAAGGCAGAATCTGCCGTATTAAAGGTAATTGTTTGAACAACAAATTTCGCTAATTAATACCTTACGAATAGTATGTTTGGACTATAAAGTATCTACCAATGTATTAAATATAGTATCTACGAATGTATTAAAATTAAATTAAATTCATATACATTCAATTATACGTCGATAGTTCAACCACTTCATCAAAAGATTTAAAAGAAGGGGACGAGTTTGTCATACGAGAATGGGACACGCAATATTTAGAATACATATAAGCAAATTTCAAACATTATATGTAGAATAAACACAAACCGAGTTGTCTATCCCTATTCCATTTTAATAATTGAGTTGTAAAGAATATTTCTCACAATGTTAACTTTTTTTTTCAAGAAGGCACAAAGATAAAAGAGCCAACAAAATAAGTTAGAAATCGAAGTTTTTATGTATGCAATATTTAGCTAAACGAATTACAAGATTGAATACATATATGTACGAGACTTTCAAATTCAATATTCTTTTGAGTTTTTAGTGTATTTATACACATGTGCATGCAAATAGACACATCAACATTCGGACAATATATCATTATGGGCCGGCCCTGAATTTCAATAGGCTGCAAGCAAAAATAAAAAATAGGCCGATTTGTCATTAAGATAAAAAACTTTAAGGATTTGAGGCCGATTTGTTATAAAAAAAATATGAGAATCGATATGAGGGCCGCAAACATAGGTTTTGCCCGTTTGACCTCAGGGCCGGCCCTGATCATTGATATACATATACTATTAAAAGAAGTCACATAGTACAATAAATACAAAATACAACTAAATATTAATGTTAAAATGGTTAACCTAACAAAATGGGATATATATTCACATTTGATTTGGCTCATCCTTTTCAACCAAACCTTACTTAGAATAGAAACAAAATATTTTGTTATTTCTAAATTTAACTGGTGAGGTTATTCTGAGCGTAGCAAAAGATTTGAATTTATGAAAATAGAAAGAAATGAAAATGATGATTTTCAGACACAAGAATGCATGTCAATAATGATGACAACTAGCAAGAGTTAGGATTTTTATGAAATAATTTTTTTTCAACACCACTTTATGTTTTATACAAATGCATAAAAAGCAAAATTGACTATATTTGATCAACATAATTAATGGTAGTTAGTAGTTTCTCATTATGATATAAAAGTGTCAATCTATTCTCCAAAAAAAAAAAAGTGTCAATCTTAAATTCAGAAAAAAACATTACCCATGATATATTTTCTACCCCTAAATTTACTTTTAATCATAGTCATTGCTTGTCCAATTAATTCTTTGACAACGACCTCCCACTAAACCCTAAAGAAAACAAATAGATTTGGTATGCCATACACCTTCCTTTGTCTTTTGATGATACGCATTCTTCAAAATTTCAACAAAACATTAGAACAAAGTCAATAATAATCCATAGAATTGTATTTTTGGTGGAACTTATACCAACCTTAATGAAATGAAAAAAATGACAAAGTGACTTTTTAATCTATTACAACCGTTGTGTCACAATTCGAATTCAAACCCAAAGACGGAAAAGAACATAAACTAATTTACAAAGAAAAATTGATGATCACTAGACTACTATTTGATATATATAAATACACACATGTATCTATTTTATATGATGTATGGTACTATACATGTACATGTTCTTATTTACATATCTATTATAGACAAAGTAATGTACATCTACTTTCAGGCTTTAAAACTCAAGTGAGTGTGAGCAAGAACACAAACCATTGGCTCTCTCAAAGAGCTAAGAAGACTAATCTTTCAAGGGCTTAAAGGCAGCCAAAACAACTGCTACTTTGCACACAAGAAACCCTAAAGTCCCTACCACAATCTCCCTCGGTGTAACTGCAAATGCAGAGACATCTTCTCCAATGTAACGTTTAACGGCAAAAACCGACAATCCCGTGGCCACCGCAAGGCTCAAAACCGGAATCTTGAGTCTGAAGTTTTCGGAAGCAGAGGTTCCCGGCGCTTGAAGTTCATCGACTGATCTTTGTAGTAGCAGCAAGTAGAGAAATCCTAATGTTCCACCGAAGAAGAAAGCAATAGCGGAATTTTCGCCTAGTGAGAAGGAAAAGAGTAAACTTCCAAGAAGAACGAGAATTCCATCGTAAAGTAGCAAAGAGAGTTTCAAGTTTGCGTATTCTTCCATGCTTTCCTCATTGGAAACGACTTTACGTTCAAGATTCAAAGCCGACGAAGAGATTTGATCGGAGTCAGTGAGTTCAGTGATACGAGTAGGTCTAAGTTCCACCATTGATAACTCACTACTCTCTCCAAGCAAGATTTCATCGACTTCAAAATCATATCGGTAACAGTAAGTTTCTACATCGGTTTCACGAGGATTAACCACCCATAAGCTCACTCCTCCAACTCTCCATTGACCTAAAACATGAAAAGCTAATTTTATAAATCACAAAACTCAATGTACCAAAACCAAGCCATATGTCAAATAAACTAACCAGACTCAAGACCGATCCAAAAAGCGTTGATTTTGCCGAGTTTCGGTCCTTGGAATGCGAATTCATCAACAGAACCTCTCTGGAACTTGATTCTTTCACCATTCTCAACAACCTCAAGATCCAAAGATTCATTTTTTGACAAATTTGCAGGAATTGTTTGTAATATGGAATCCCCTTTTTCGTCTATCAAGCATAGAAGAACTCTAGCATTCGTATCGCTAATCCCTGAACCGAAAAAATTACTTGTCTCTAGCTTAACCTTATAAAGAGATTGAGACTCATTCACATTGAGAGATTGATTCTCTCTATAAACTTTCACTTCTTCTGCTTGTAATAGACGTAATGGTCTTGCATAACTCTGGAAATCTAAAATTCAACACTTTTAAGTTAATTCAAAACTCAAAATGATTGATTTTTCGAAATCATAACATAAACTTCTATGATCATTCAAACCCATCAAATTCAATTTTGTGTTGATCATAAGAATTGGAGAATTTGCTATTACCTTGATAATCAGATGTTTTTGAGCAGAGTACACCAAATCGAAAACGACGAATTCGATAGGAAAGTTTTCTTCTTTCACGAAATTGAATTGACGGGTTTTTCGTAAATCTCGCTAAAGATACGAAATTGAAACGTAGTGATTCCGTCGCCATTACTATTGCAAACTCTCACCGTAGAGACGCCGGAGAAAAAAATAAATAATATTCGGGAGGCATAGAAACTACTGAGAGAAACAGAGTCTTATACCAAACCGGACACTTTAACTATACCGAAATCATCGAACCAAACCGACATCGAGTTTTAATTATACCTTGTTTCCACAAATATATAAATAACATTAACCAGAATCTTTTACTATTGCACAACATAATAAAAGTTGTATAATATTGTTGAATCAGATGGTTGCGAAATCGATAACCGAGCCTGGTCTCGGATTGACGAATATAGGAACGGAGATTCTGTTATTATTACCGTTGGCTAATACACGATGCTCAACGCTCTTGTAACGACCGTTGCTCATAATCTGCATCGCGTCTCCGATGTTGATTACTAGAGATCCAGAGATTGGAGGAACACGGACCCATTTCCCTGTGGTGAGGGAACGTACGTGGAGACCACCGGTCTGGTCTTGTAAGAGGATTGTGAGTGATGATACGTCGGAATGACGTCCGACTCCGACCGTGAGGTCTGGGTTCGGGCAGATTGGGTAATAGTTGAGGTTAATACGATTCGAACCCATGAAGAGTGACTCTTTTGTTTTGTCTAGTTCTTTCACGTTCAGATTCTCGCTTAGAAATTGTAGGAGTTTCTTGACTAGCGGTTTGGCCTTGTTCATGTATTCTAGCGTTTCGCGCCTGAGGAAGAAAACGAAGACAAATATTTTTGTATAACGCAAACGCAAAAAATCCCAAATGCATACTCTTAAACAAATAAATTTTGCTTAGCAATTTTAAGATTTGGGTTACCTTGCTAAAATACATGATACATCTAAATGAAAATATAAGCAAATAATTAAGAGTATACTAAATCGAAAATTGGAGAAATAATTAACTAATATATAAAGATTTAGAGCAAATCCACTAATTGCAAATTGGTATTTTCGTTGGAAGTCCATAATTAATCCAAACTTATTATATACTTCCACATATTTAATTCTTTTGGATTCTAGCAGCCATGTACGCAGAGCCGGCTATGAGTTTTAAAAGAAAGCAAGCTAGAGAAAAAAAACGAGAGGTTGTTTTGCATAAATACGTGCTTGGCCATGCAACTATACGGTTATTGATTAATATGTGAAATGTTTATAACGTTTTTCATATTTTACCAGCAAGCCTTAGGCCAGAGTTGTGATGCTTCAGCTTCAGAGGAAAAGAATAGGCTAAGGTAATCTTTCCATTCGAGAGCTTTCTCAGCATGTGGACTAAAACTCGTTCCGTATCTCACATTCGTGGACAAAGACTTATCTTTTGAGAACTTACTCTTCTCTTCTACGGGTAGACCAAAGAATTTATAAGCCGCTTCTTTCATATTCTCAAGAACTTCCATTGAAACACCATGGTTGATCACTTGAAAGAAACCCCATTTTTCCGCAGCATCACATACGGCCTTGGAGAATTTCTTCTCATCTGAATCCGACATGTCGATTACGGGTATGAATTCCTCGTCGGTTTTTTCACTTACGTGAATGTTGATCAGTCGCTCTTCGTATGGTTGAATGTATTGGTCGGGAATTATTTTGATTCCGGTTTCAGACAAGCCCTTAACGCCGTTACCTTTGTGGACAACGAAGTCAGTGACTTGGTCTCGGGTTAAGAATTGGGAAGCGAGTGTTTGAGACATTGTGTGTTGGTAATATACAGATTGGATATTTTTCTTTTATATATAACTAAGGAACTTACCATGAATTTTTTTTTTTTGAAACTTTGACACCATGCAATTTTTTTAGAAGTTGTTTTAGGTTATTTGAAGATTTTTGTTACATAGATTAAAGAGAATTTATAGAGAAAGGATAATAAGATGAAAATGATGAGCATGATAGCAACTCCATAACAAAGCTATACGCAGTGCCGTAACAAAGTTTTTTTTGGGGCTTGAGACGGATTCAGAAATGTTTCTAAATTTTTTAATGATAAATCGTTCATAATGTTGTTCAAACAATAATAAGTGATAATAAAATACTTAAAAGAGGTTTTAAAACAGCAAACAATAAACAGTACATGATTAGACTGGTGATACCACATTTACCACCACAATCAAATACCATTTTGTGATTGAGAAACTAATATTAATGTTGAATTCTTATCACACTTGTACAAAATTTCCAATCACACCAATGTATTTTGTTTTGGCTTCGGTTTACTTGTACTGTATGTATTAAATGTATTCAAGATATAATTGAATATCACTTTCTAGGCCTGTTTGGTAAGGCTATTCAATTAAATTACGTATTTGTACATTCCTCATTTCCAAAATCAAATGAAAGTGAATTAGAATATATATTTAACATTTTAGCAGTAAAATAAAGGAATTTGATCTTTAATTGCGACTAGGACACCCAATTACGACTTATTTAGCATAAAACAAAGAATCTTGGTAAAATTATCTAATAAAAAAAATAAAAAATTCCACATTACATGAATTTAGATCTTTTTTTAAAGACTTGCCGTGAGCAAATTTAATATCTATCTCACTTTAATCTAAAAACGAAAATGCTACCCAACATTATGTGGTCTCGAAACAAAACAACACAAACGTTGTTGTATGAAAGATGTTGCTAATATTTGATGTTAAAAGAGTCATTGAATCACTAAATCATTGAACTTTCTTGGATCCAAAGAGGTAAGATAAACTTTGGCACTGCACTTTTAACAGAAACCAATTTTCCATGTTGAAGAAGAAATTATCAAATCATGGACATGACTATCCAATAATTTCTAAGAAAGAACTTGCTCAAACTCTATGTAATACTAAGCTCACATTGAATCATCAGAATCTTCTGATTCACTTCTCTCAGGCTCAGCTTCTCTTGGATTATTATTATTATCATTAGCCACTGTCTTAGGAGCTTCAGGCTTTTCAATAGGTGTAGGTGATGATGAAGAAGAGACTTTCTTATCCACATTACTCGTATTCTCGTTCGCCACTACTTCCTCTTGCTCGTTTACCTACACGAACAGTTCACGTAAACGGAGTTACTAAATCCCATTTCTCGACCAAATATATCCGCATCAAAGATGAAAAAGCTTACGTTTTCGACTGTTCCACCACTCAAGATATTCACCAAATCTCTTTCAACCCGCTGTACAAGCTCCGGCTGCAACATTTTCGACAATTCAATACGTATCAAGATTCAATCACAACTTCCAAAACTCAATAACCCGAAAACTCTCATTAAAGTATTAATGAGACGGTTGTGATGATGGAAATTTACATTAAGGTCAGGCTCTCGACGGAATCTTCTTTTTCGAGCATCTTTCATCGGAGGCGTTAAACCATGTCTATATTCAACCGTATTAGGCGCAGGATCACCTGGTTCCCTAACCATGATCATCTGTATATAACAAATCAAATTCGTCAAAAACTACAGCGCGTAAACACATAAGCGAAAGACGGGTCAAGTAAATCGATTTACCTGACCAATATCAGCAGTTTTGACTAATGCACAATCATCATAAGTTTTAAAAGATTCAACAACTGCAGGAAGATCAAGTAGAGAAGCCGGAAACTCTTCGTTTCCAATCATAAACGTTCCGCTTCTCCCGTCCTCTGCATAATTCAATTCACACACAAACCCTTAAAGATTCAAACTTTGCTTCATAGACAAAATGTTATATGGATTTCCTGTACAAACTTCAAATCCCTTAATCCATTTCAAGAACAATGCCACAATAATCACTATCAATTCACACAAACCCTAATAATAAGTCTAATCCTTAATCAGATTCAAGAATGATACAACAAGAATGTTTTTCAGTTTCAGGGTTCTCTAACAAAACATTCAAGAACAGATTTTTCAGCACTAAGTATCAAATCTGAATACGATTTTTTGAAATTTTCGATTCAAAGGATGAAACTTTTGGGATTAAATCCAAATTTGATGTGGCAAAAGAGATAAAAATCTGAACTTTGAGAGGAACCGAACCTGAAAAGCACAAATCTAAAGGGATTTCGTCGGAAGTAGAAGCTTCTTCGCTTAAAAGACGATCAATTCGCTCTGAAACAGATGGTGGAACCCTAAGTATGAACTGTTCTTCCATTTAAAAGACTTGGCTTGAGATCAAACCAAGAAAACAAGAAATTTGTGATATTGAATTGTATGATTTAAGAAGATTGTCGCAAATTCGAAAAGAGACCAGAATCTGTTGAATCAGACGAATGCTTTGTTATGTTAATGTAAGAAATTCTAGAAGAAGCTAGAAGAGAGAGCCAGACATGATATAGATATTCTAGAAGAAGGCTAATCAGTTATTTATTAATTTTATTTTCTCCCTACAAGTTTTCAGTATTTACGTTTTCACCAGCATAGTTTTTAACTGTACAAATAGAAACCAATAGTTGAAGAAAATCACTAGTTTCCTATTTATTTATATTAATTTTAACTCTTTTACATATATACTAGAAAATTACCCGCGTTATACGCGGGATAAAATGATTATCAAATAAAACCAATAGTTTTAGATAAAAAAAAATATTATGAAGAATAATTATACATAACCTAAGACCTAAGACCTAATTTATATATTTGAATTTTGCGACTATTTTGCATACAAATGCGTTTCACCCGTGAAATAATTAAACCAACAAATTTCATTAATAATTATATTTTTACTTGTACGAAGGTGCATTTATGAAAAATTAAAAACATCTACTTGTCAAACAAAACAACACATGTAAAAACATATTTTTACATGCTCACATATTTTCAAAAGATAACAAATAGTTTTATTTTATTTAATCAATTTTTTTTTGTATATATGTTAAATTTTTGTTCACATTTAATTATATGATTTAAATTTATAATTTTGAAATATTTTAATTTTGGCAAGTTGAAAATTTCCAAATATTTTAATTTTGGCAAGTTTAGGAAGATTCAAATGTGTTTGGTAATTAGAGTTATAGTAATCAAAATAAGTATAGTTGGAATTAAATGTGTTTAACAATGAGTATAAGATAATAAAATAAATAAATAAAAATAAAGAATAGAAAAATTGTGGGGATGACACCTAAACAAATTGCTCACAAAATGCTTCTCAAATAATAAATAGGATTTTGCAAAGTATAAAGTATATAAACCAATTTAAAAAATTTTATTTGATTTATAATTTGCTTCATTATATTAATAGTTTGTATAATCTCGCATCGGAAACTAACCTAATATTAGGCATACTTGCAAAAATAGACCAAAACTTGAAGTCAAAGCTAAAACTAACCTCTTCCTTTTCTCTCTTTCAAAATCCCACGAATTACCCTTAATGAATCTGTGTATTAACGAATATGCCACTCATCAGACTGCTATTAGAGTCTAACCATTTTTTCAATAGACCTAAGAGCATTCTCAGATCTAACTTATTTACGGAAATGCCATTGTCATCAATTCTCAACCTCCACGACAACCACCATGGTCGACGAGTTAATGCAGTAAGTTACACGTTATTTCCGTCTTTAAAGCTCAAGGATAGAGCACTCCAACACTTTTCGCGACTACTCTCTCCGATTTCTCCAGATTTTCCTTTGCGTTTCCGTTTAAAACCTACCGAAATCGGAAATAATGTCATAAAAACGGCAAACGACGACAGGGCTGGCGGGATTTCGGTGGGATTATATGATCTGGGCGGCCAACGAGGGCGAAATGAAACTCGAAACCGATATAGGTACGATTTTTGCATATCGTTGAATTGCAGATCTGAGTTGTATACTCAGACTGCTTTAGAAGTCTATTCAAACTCAACTAGTCAACGAGAGGGTAGTTTTGCAATTGACATTTAACTAGTCAGACTCAATATGAAGTCTGCTAATTTCCTTTGAAACCAAAAAAATTATGAAAATTCCTCTAATCGAGGCATAGGGTAGTTTTGCAATTGACCGAAAAATTGACTTTCTATTAAGACTTCATTTTCTGTCTGCCGGAAAATCAGTCACTTTGACCGCAAGTTGACTGTCTATTCAGACGGAATCGGAAATCTAAAAAAAAAAGGGTACTAGTTGTAATTGACCGAAAATTTTCATATGTTGACCTATTTGGGGGGAATAATATCAGACTTCTATTTAAGTCTTGGTTAGATCAAAAAACTTTCAGACTTCTATGGCAGTCTGCAATTTATGAATTTTTTCAGAGGGCTTAGATAGTCTGATTTCACAGATTTTGGTCAACGCAAAAAATACACAAATTTTTGTCAGACATCTTTGGTAGTCTAAATGATTTTGCAGACCGCGATGGAAGTCTAAATAAAAAAGTCAAAGTTCGGTCAATTGCAAAAATACCTCACCACAATTTTCAGACTGCCCGGCCGATAAAAGAAGTCTGACATGAAAAGTCAATATTTTGGTCAATGTCAGAAATACCTTTCGATTTTTTTCAGACAGTTAGAGCAGTCTGACGGAAAAGTCAAAGTTTGGTCAATTGCAAAAATAGTCTTTTCAGACTACTATAGCAGTCTGGGTTGGTAACTTTATCAGACGGCATCCGCAGTCATCTACATCAAAATCGAATTGCAAAAATACACTCCTCTTTAGACTGACATAGAAGTCTGGAAGTTTAAATCTTCCAGACTTACCTGGCAGTCTGATGTTTTAAATTTTGAAAACCGTTTTTTTTTGTATATTTGTGATGAATTTCGTTGATTTTAAATTTTTAATAGGTGTGTTACTTGTATATGTTCACCATGTGTTAGTATCAAATGTTTATGTTGTGTAATTATTTTTAAATAAATTTTTCATAAGTTCAGGCAATGTAGCTAATTAAATAAGACTTCGTTAGATGTCTGAAATTTCCACTGAGATCGCTAACTTTGGTTTAAATGATTTTTTTGGACAGATAATGGTGCAATTACTTGTTAATGTTGGTGAATGGATTGTGAGAGACTTGATATGGCATTTTGTGGTGGATCCTCTCAAAGGTGGGCGGTTTATCACTTTGGGCGACGAGTCTACATATTGTGAACTTGTTGAGATGATTCAAGATGATTATATGCTGGACAAGAAAACCGACTTGGTGGACTTATCATATCCATTACCGGAACCACTCTTGCAACAGTTCGGTCCGGATAGCCCTCCTATTTATGTCACCAATGATAGGCAAGTAAGGAGCATGGTCGAGTTAGCTACTGCCCATTTAATCCGTCTTTGTGTAGGAATTCGTACTAGGTTACCCAGATTAATCTCTATTAATCCACCTACGTTACAGTTCCTTTTCCTAGGATCTAGGGTTTGTAAACGAATAAACTGAAAAACTGGATCTCGATTATACTTGGAGTTTGCATCGGAATTAGCAGGGAATCGAGATTACGAGCACGTCAAACGCTATGCCTCTACGGATAGTCCACACGCACACAAATAGGAATCCGCCGGAATGCTAAAACCGGTGATCAGATCTCTTTAGGGATTTAGTGTTTCAGAGTGACGGCTATCAGAAAAGGTTATTCTCCAGGTCGTGCCTCATATCTCTATATATAGGCCCTGGAGAAAAACCTAATTATCCTGAACCGAGTCAGAATTAATTAAGTCGTTAAACCTAAACCCCTATTTCGGATTTAACTCGTGTCGATCGACACAACCCATATGTGTCGATCGACACACTCTTTAAAACACTAAAATAATGTGTATCAAATACACATCATTTGGATCATTACATTAATGATTATTCCCATATAAAGCGCATCCTATTTGCTTAGGTGTGTGACCCTGTAGGATCATATAATACTAGCAATGAGTTCATAACTCATAGATCATCAGAGGTTTCTAGCAAAACGTCATGATCACCTAGTATCATATGAATGTCTAATCTCGACATTACAACTATCACTGGAGTGATTACAAGTGTGATTTCAGGACATTCCCAACAATCTCCCACTTGTACTGGAATCAACTATTCCAATAATCCCTTTGTCGCTATATCTCGATATGGCATAAGGCAAGTACCGTGTCATCCTTATTCAACCAAAATCATGTTCATCGAACTCCGATTTATACTGACAATACAAACGACTGACATTCAGCTCGTTCGAGTGCGGCCACACATTCCTCAGTATCAAATCTTCGATGGGCCCTGAGATATTTATCTCCCGTTTTCCAGGAGGGACAAATCCCATCTTGTTCCATCCCTGTTCCTTCACACACTTCATGATACGCCCAATCAATGCCTTTATTATCACCTGTTACGGATAACGTTTGACATTGTCAAAGCGGACCAATTCATATGTAAGAAATCATGATGAACTCAGGTCTAAGGAAGACGATGTAATGGGAAGATGAAGATGTGGGCTCAGTATCAGATGATTCTATTTGTGGTGCTTTTGGACGTGGTCGTGGTGACGAACCAGAGCAAGATTTCATTAAACACGCAGAGTCTTACTATGATGGTGTAGATTATAGCGTGTATGGTAAAGTGAGAGGTGAAGATGAAGATGATAAAGAAGATGTAGATTATAACAAATTTCATAATTAATCTAAATACTGTCAGATATAATCAAATGACTTATGTAAAAGTCTGATATTAGAGTGAAGTTGGTGTTATGTACGTCTCCGTCAGACTTCTCCAGAAGTCGTGTACCAGACTTATCCAGAATTCTAATAACAGACTTCTACATAAGTCTGAAACACGACTTCTGTAGAAGTCTGACGGAGACGAAAACAACACCAACATCACTCTAATATCAGATCACCATGTTCATATCAAAGACCACAACAAAGTGAAATATGTATTTGTTCATATCAAAGGCAACAACAAAGCGAAATGTGATAAAACAATGTGGGCCTCAAACAAGGCCTTGGTATTCTTTTACTCGTTTACTTCTCCTTAGTTGATTATTTGGTATGGGTTCCTCTTAACACCCTGTCCCTTGGACAAGGTCTTCTTCTGACCAGGAGGCACTACAGTACTGTACACTCCATCAACATTTCAGTGCTTTAAACTAAACCTCCAAGGGCGCTCAAACTTACCAAACATTGCTTTCACAATGTTGACAACATTCGGATCATCCTCACCATCATCCCACCAGGGGAACATCTCATCAAACGCCTTGAGGACGAAGTTGTTGACGCTTGTCTGCAAGGACAAGATAACATGCACAAACTAAATGAGCTTTGCAAAAAAAATGAAGTCTGACAATATGAAGTCTGACGTCAGACTTCATATGAAGTCTGGAATAAGACTTCATATTCAGTCTGACATCAGACTGAGTCTGCATCTACTACCTAGTTGCGCAACTCCGAAGCGACTTTCTTGCGATTCCTGCTTCCTTTGTAAGCCAAGAGCGGTGGGGCTGGGTTATTTGGCAAGGGAACCCCGTACACAAATGCCATCCCGGGACAGGCCTAATATATCCACACGTTCAATACCTCAGCGAAGCTTGAAATCTGATAGTTTTTAGCGCTTGTTGGAGAGCATCCATCAGATCTCTCTTACCGCTGAAATAATGTATGCTTTTGTCTGGTTCAGGCTCATACCCAGGTCTGAACATCCTTGGAGGGAATTCAGGTCCTCCCATTTTGCCTATAGACGAAGACATCATCCTCGGTGACCACGGCGAAGAGAGAGAAATAGATTTGGGAATAAAAAAAGACAAGAGTTCAGTATCGAGAAGGTGACGGATTGAGGGGCAGAGAGTAGTAGAAGAAACTTACCGGCGCAGACACAGGGGATGATCGAAGCGACGAATTCCAGAGAAAACGATGAAGACGAAGATGTCGGTTCGGTTTCTCCGAGAGAGAGAGAGAGAGAGAGAGAGAGAGAGAGAGAGAGAGAGAGAGAGAGAGAGAGAGAGAGAGAGAGAGAGAGAGAGAGAGAGAGAGAGAGAGAGAGAGAGAGAAATTGTGTCGGTTTTTTTTTTCTCGGTAACTGTAAAAAAAATGATGGGATAAAAAAACCCTTTTATATTTGACCTAATTTGCGGTTAAAAAAACATGAGACTTCTAAAGAAGTCTGAAAGTTTGAGCGGCAATATTCCCGCCTTTTTACTAGTGCTTTTTACTAATATTTTAATTCCCGCCTTTTCAATTCTTGGTATTTTCGATTATTTTAAAAACATCAGACTTCTAAAGAAGTCTGAAATTGTTGGCGACAATATTCCCGCTTTTTCTAGTGTTGTAAAATATTAGATTTAGGGCTTATCAGACTTCTCCGACAGTCTGACAGATTAAATTAGTAGATTTAATCTATAATATTGAGGTTTACGTCATACTTTACCTTACATGTTTAAAATCGTGAGTTAATATCACGAAATTTAATTTTAATACTTCCCAAATCGTCTTTATATAGATACATATATAGAGACGATTTGGGAAGTATTGAAATTAAATTTCGTGATATTAAATCACATTGAATACATGTAAGGTAAAGTATGACGTAAACCTCAATATTATAGATTAAATCTACTAATTTAATCTGTCAGACTGTCGGAGAAGTCTGATAAGCCCTAAATCTAATATTTTGCACTTATCAATGAAAATATTAAAAACAAACCTATATTTTGCATCAAATTCGTTAAATATAGGCACCTTACAACACATATGTGCAAATTTAACATTTCAAAAGTAAATTTGTTAATCCATGAATCTAAACCCTAAATTTATAGGTAAATGCTTCTTACATGTTTCTTACATTTCAAAGCATGTTTTTAGCTGAACATCATACTTTACCTTACATGTAGTCAATGTGATTTAATATCACGAAATTTAATTTCAATACTTCAATAATCGTCTCTATTTAATTTATGTACAAGTAATTTTGAGAAAATAATTTTTTACAATTTTTAAATTTAAATTTACTAGTTAATTAAATATCAGACTTCTCCAGAAGTCTGATATTTTTAGGATATGTGCATAATTAACTAACCTTGTTTAATTTGATTGAAGTTTATGAAATTTTAATTTCTAAACATCGACATCGTCAATATTTAATTTTTGTCCAAACAATTGCTAACAAATATTTTTGTTTTATTTTATAATTTAAATTTACTAATTTAATCAGTATCAGACTTTTGTTAGAGTCGAATATCAGACCTCTAAAGAAGTCTGACACGCCCGAAGGTTAAAATGGTAATATCGGTTTCACGTTTTTTGTTTGGTCATATGAGGGTAAATGTAATTTTCCACGCCCGATAGGTTAGAGCTGCATTTGATTCAAGTTTTGGTTTAGTTTTTTTGAAAAAATGAAATCTTGGGTTAAAAACAGCAATTTGCCCCTAATAGTAACTTTTATTTTAAGTAAACATTTTTGTTCTATTGATTTAACGTGGATGTATGTCGTATTTTCAATTAATCAATAAAATTGTGTGTGATATTAAAAAAAAGGTAAACTTAAATGGACAATCCAGTAATACAGAAAAATTTGATGTAGAAAAAGGAAATTTGAAAGGATTTGGGGGACAAAATGGAAAACAAAAGTACTATAAAGAAACCCTAAATTACCTAACTTCGTTTAGATCAAATCAAAAGAGGGGTTTTTGGATTTTCTTCTCCAATTCTTACATCACCGTTCTTCGTTCGCCGGTAAGTATTGTATTTCCTCTTCTCTGATTGTATTTATTCTTACCCTCGTTCTCGCCGGAATAAAAATCCGACCTTTTTCTCGCCGTGACGGAAACTGATCTATAGAATTGGGTAAAGTTAGTATCTTTATCAAGTTTTAAGGGTTGAATACTAAAGTTGTGTTATTTTGTGGCTATGCACATGATTAAAGTCTAGTGTAGGGAGTTATTATCTCTGTAAGGTGTTTCAGTGATGGCCTTAGTTCTTAGGTTGAAGTACTATAAGGATTTGATTTGGTAATTTCAAACATGTTTCTGTGAGGTTCTTGCATTGGTGGTGTATTGTCTAAACCAGTTTTGTGTGGATTCTTTGATGAAGATTGTGTCAATGAGGGGAAGGAGCTACACTCCGTCACCACCAAGGAGAGGTTATGGGAGGAGGGGTCGAAGCCCTAGCCCTAGAGGCCGATATGGAGGCCGTAGGAGTAGGGATCTCCCGACTAGTCTTTTGGTTCGTAATCTACGCCATGATTGCAGGTACATAATTGTCCTCACTTTGTGATAGAATACTAGAAAGAAGATATTTTGTATCTTTTTTGGTCCTTTGTAGTTGAATTTGACTCCTACCTATCTTCATTTCCTTGCTTTTTAGCAAATTGTAAGTCTCTTCTTACATCTTCTCTTCATTTTCTGCAGGCAAGAAGATCTCAGGAGAGCATTTGACCAGTTTGGTCCCCTGAAGGACATTTACTTGCCAAGGGACTATTATACCGGGTGAGCAAGTCTAGTAGATAGGACATCTAGTGTTTGAACACTTGAGTTTTACTTATGCTCTGATTAGGATTGTGTCTCCATTTTCTCATCTTCTTTTTGCTTCTTATACCACCTTTCCTGAATCTTTGCTTGTCACATTTATTTTATTTTCCTTCTCCATTAGTCCATTCTTTGATCTCTGCGTGTCTCTGATTTTCGATGTCGATCTAGAAAGAGTTTGGACTAGTCATTTTTTAAGTTAGTACATGCTGAGATCTCATCTTTTAAGTCTTTTCTGGGAAGCAAACATTGTTGATATGTCTATGTGCATATTGAAGTTGTTGAGGTTTAGCAGTGAATCTAAAGAACTGAAGACATCAAAGAAGTAATTAGAGTTCTTTGGAAGATTTTCTATATGATAGTGAAGATTTGAAGTGAAGTTGGTTTGTATTCATTTTGAGGATGAATCAAGTCTCGAAGAAGTCATCTTTAGACTTGCGAGATTAGCAGGCAAGTGCTTGCTGTTTTCCATGTTTATCCTGATATCTTCTGTTTCAGGGAAACATAATGGCAATTATCCTTTGAGAGAGTTGTTGTGAAGCGGTTCATCTTCCTCGTCATTTTTTTTATGTTTGGTTTCTAGTCTGATACGTTGCTTTGCTCTATTAAATGCAGAGATCCACGCGGGTTTGGTTTCGTTCAATTTGTGGATCCTGATGATGCCGCCGAGGCAAAACATCATATGGATGGTTCTTCTCTTCTTGGCCGTGAGTTGACTGTTGTGTTTGCTGAAGAGAACAGGAAGAAACCCGTCGAAATGAGATTAAGGGAGCGTGGTGGAGGAAGGTACACAATCACTTTCTCATTTTCAACTTCTCTATTTGTCATCAAGTTCTCATTCTATAGAGTTGCCTAAAACGCATTTTTCTGTGTGTGCATAGGAGCAGCAGGTTTCGGGATAGAAGACGTAGTCCCCCTCGTTACTACTCTCGGTCTCGTTCTCCTCCCCCTCGGCGTGGTAGATCTCGTTCCCTGAGCCCTGACTATTATTCTCCACCTCCTAGAAGACATCACTCAAGGTATCTACATGTTCTGTCTGAACTCAACTACAGATCTTTGCATTGACAAATAACTATTCTCCACTGAATTTGACTTTTTTAGACTCACTAACTCTCTTCTATCACAGGTCTATCTCTCCCGAGGAAGAACGATATGGTAGGGGGAGGTCATACTCTCGCTCTCCGGCCTATAATGGTGCAAGGGATCGCAGTGTAACTCCAGCCAGAGGCCGCAGCCCAAGAAGAAGCTTAACCCGGAGCCCAAAGAGAAGCAAACGTCGTACCCCGACCCCTGACCCGAGGAGCCTGAGCCTGAGCCTGAGCCCGAGGAGAAGCAGGAGCTACACACCTGAACCAGCCACTAAGCGAAGCAGGAGCCGTTCACCAAGCCAGTGATTGATCTTCAGTCTTTTAGTAGTATGCTCTAGGGGAGATTGTTTATGTCTCTTCTTCTTGTTATATCCTAAGACAAAGTTAAAGATGATTTGAAAAACATGGAATCTTTTATGTAGCCTTGAATCTTGCTTTTATATTTTGATCTATGGAGTATTTTGAGAACATGGTTTTCTTACTGTTATCTCTTAAAGATTATGAAATTTGCAAAATTTTCTTAGGACAATGTGATCTGCCAAGTGATCAAGATTGGTAGGTTTGGTTTCTTTGTAACCAAAAGACTATGGTCCGAATTTAACGATTTAGGTTTTGTTTGTTTACATTAAAAAAATCAGAGCTTTTTTTGTTTTGAAACCAGAAAAGGGAATTTTTCACATAAACAATGAAGCAAAACTTTTGACAAGAATTACATTTCTTGTCCACATAATCTACCTACCACCATTATTGGGCTTAAAATCATCAAAAAGAAGAAAACTTTGAGAGAGAGAAGGAGAGATGTGGAAGAACATAGAGGAATTGAGTATTGATGATTATGTTAAAGCTGGATTAAGCTTAAAAGATGCAAATAGATTTGATAAAGTTGTAAGAGATGTAATTTCAAGTTTCAAAGGGAATGATCCAAGAGATCAATGGAAAGCTTTGGTTGGTGAGAGTGTGCTTAAGCCATGGCTTCCTCATTCTCTGCATCAACTTCTTTATTACTCTGTTTATTCAAATTGGGATCCTTCTATTCATGGACCTCCTCTCTATTGGTTCCCTTCTCTGTAAGTCTTTATCTCTTACACAAACACACATGAACTAGTTTCAAAGTTTTGAAATTTATCTTTCTTTGTGTGTGTTTTTAGATCTTTTTCAAAATCTACAAATTTGGGGAAATTGATGGAGACTCATGGGTCTAGGCTTCTTGGTGGTGGTTTATACAAAAACCCTTTAGAAAGTTTCGAACTTTTCCGAAGATTCACCGTTGAACACCCTGAAGTAAGAATTGATGTTGAATATTGAAAATGGACTCTTTGTGGAAGCTTTTGGTTTTGTTTGTCTAATTTTGTTATCTTTTTGTTTAAGGTGTATTGGTCGATTGTGTTCGATGAGCTTTCGCTTGTGTTTAGTTCTCCTCCGAGGTGTATTCTTGATAAATCGAAACCTCAAGGGACTTGGCTTCCTGATGCTGTTCTTAATATAGCTGAATGTTGTTTGATTTCTTCAAACAATCCTAAAAGAGAGGATGATAATGTGGCTGTTGTATGGCGTGACGAAGGCTTCGATGATTCTCCAATCAATCGAATGACGTTAAAAGAACTCCGCGAACGAGTAATCTATGTGGCAAATGCGATAAGTGGAAGTTTTGAGATGGGTGATACAATTGCAATCGATATGCCAATGACGGTCGATGCAGTGATTATATATATGGCGATTATATTTGCCGGTTGTATTGTTGTCTCTATAGCAGATAGCTTTGCAGCTAAAGAAATTGCAACAAGGTTGAAAATTTCTAAAGCTAAAGGCATATTCACTCAGGTTTGTTCCATTAGCTTAACTTAACATATTTTCGCCTTTTATTACCGTGTATTAATTTCTTACCGCGTGTTTTTTCAGGATTTTATACTCCGAGGAGGTCGGAGTTTTCCTTTATACAGGTAACAAACCAGCTCCTTATAATTTTTGCAACTCGATGAACCAAACCGTAACATTTCTTGTTTTGTTTCGTGTAGCCGTGTGGTTGAAGCGGTTCCTTCTAAGATCATTGTCCTTCCTGCTCTAGGGACCGAGTTACGTGTTAAAATAAGAGAACAAGACATACCGTGGAAGGATTTTCTGTCCAATGCAAAAAATAACTTTAGGTAATTTTTTTACATTTACATCTCTAACATTTCTAATCACTCAAATAGTGTTGATGAGAACATGGATCTGATTTTTACTGCAGTGGAGAGAACTATAATCGTCCGATTTATCGACCTGTAGATTCTGTGATTAACATTCTCTTCTCATCTGGAACTACAGGTAATGATCTAATTGTGTAGATATGTTAAGATGTATGTATTGATTAGTTCTTGATTTAAACTAGGTGAACCGAAAGCTATACCGTGGACACAACACGCGCCAATTCGTAGCGCTTGTGACGGATGGGCTCATCTTGATGTTCAAGTTGGTGGGATATATTGTTGGCCTACAAATCTTGGTTGGGTAATGGGACCAACTCTTATATTCTCTTGCTTTCTAACCGGTGCTACGCTCGCTCTCTATCACGGTTCTCCTCTTGGCCGCGGTTTTGGAAAGTTTGTTCAGGCAAGAACAGAATAAATCTCCATTGTTGTCTCCTTCTAAATCTCGGTAACATTTGATAAATCTGCACGTACATGTGCTTGGTATAGGATGCTGGAGTTACGGTTCTTGGTACTGTTCCGAGCTTGGTGAAAACTTGGAGGAGGACTAACTGTATGGAAAGTCTTAATTGGACAAAGATAAAGTAACGAGCAACAAACCGCGGTTTTTTTTATTTTTTACGGTTTGAGAAGATTATACTCAAAAGATGTTTTGTGTGTTTGTTAGATATTTTGCAACTACAGGAGAAGCTTCAAATGTTGATGATGTTCTCTGGCTTTCTTCTAAAGCTTATTACAAACCAGTGATCGAATGTTGTGGAGGCACGGAACTCGCTTCTTCTTACATTATAGGAAGTCCACTTCAACCGCAGGCTTTTGGAGCGTTTAGTACACCGTCCATGACTACTAGAATAATCATTTTCGACGAAAATGGTGTCCCATATGTAACAAACTGAAACTTTTTTACATTTTTGGGGTTTAGGCTACATAGAGATTTTATTGAGAGTGGTTTTTGCAGCCGGAGGATCAACCATGTACTGGAGAAGTCGGTTTGTTCCCGCAACACCTCGGGGCTACGGATAGACTTCTGAACGCGGACCATGACGAGGTTTACTTCAAGGGAATGCCAATGTATAAAGAAACAGTGAGTAGTTACTAAGACTTGTATATATATTCATATATAACCAAAACGCGCATAGCTTAAAATGTTATGTTCTGTTTTGCAGCGACTTAGAAGACACGGTGATATCGTGAAAAGAACGGTAGGCGGATTCTTCCATGTACAAGGCAGAGCTGATGATACAATGAACCTTGGAGGCATTAAGGTACTACATTGTGTCTTGGTTCTTGTTGGAACATACCTCAAAGGTGTAACCTTTTTTTATTTATTTATAATGCAGACGAGTTCTATTGAGATCGAACGAGTGTGTGATCAAGCCGATGAATGCATTTCTGAGACGGCTGCAGTGACCATAACGCCGCCTAACGGTGGTCCAGAGTTGCTAGTCATATTCGCTGTCTTGAAAGAAGGATTCAAGAAACAGAGTGAAGAAGAGCTAAAGATAAAAATTTCAAGAACCATTCAAAAAGATCTTAATCCTCTCTTTAAGGTAATTTTATATTACAAAAAGTTTTGTTCTGATTAAAAATTGATTTTTTGCAAAACTTTTGCAGGTGAGTTTTGTGAAAATTGTTCCTGAGTTTCCAAGAACAGCTTCTAACAAGTTACTTAGAAGAGCCTTGAGAGATAAAATGAATGAAGAAGTACGATCCTTACGAAGTCGAATATAAAACCCTATGGAATCTCAGAGATTTAAAGAAGAAGAACGTAATAATTATTCGAAAAATATACAATCATGTTTGCAAGATTTTACATTTTTAATCATTGACTAGTTTTTGATATTCGGTCTTTTAATTAATCAAATGAAGAGTTGACGAAAATAAGGCAAATAATAAAATAAGTATGGCCAAGTCGTTTCAGATCTCTCTTATTTCTTTGAATTTGTACAATTCTCTTTTGACATGGAGAGTGTGAGTTCTGAAGTAATGGACTATAACTCGGATGAGAGCATCGAAATAGTTTCTAACCACTATGGAGTAAGTAAGCCAAGAAAATCGGACCGGCTGAAGTCAACGGCCAGCCAGGCCTCGAAAGGGCTCAAGTTCATCAATAAGGCTGACGATGACGCTGCTTGGACCGTCGTGGAAGAGAGGTTTGTTGAGATCACGGCAGCCACTACCGACGGATTGCTGCCACGGTCAAAATTTGGAGAATGCATAGGTAAAAAAATTGTATAAACTACCAAATATAGGTAGTTTTACAGATTCTGGTATGGGTAAAAAAAAAAATTGCGTAAATTCGAGGAATTGAATCCAAGAATTGATCATGATCTTAATATTGTAATTGTAGGGTTGGACTCAGGGGAATTGGCATTGGCATTGTTTGACTCATTAGCTAGAAGAAGGTTTATAACAACGAATATGATCAATAAGGGACAATTAAGAGAATTTTGGGAACAACTAAGTGATAAAAGCTTCGATTTGAGGCTTAAGACGTTCTTTGAAATGTACCCATTTTCGATATTTTTCGTTATATGTTTCTTTGAATCTCTACAAGTTTTGGTATTGAATGCAGGGTGGATACAGAGTCTAATGGTAGAATAACCGAAGACCAAGTTAGAGAGGTAAATGTTTATTAGCTTGATTGTTTCAAAATTTTCGTTTCATAAGAAATATAACATTTTCATAGACATAATACTTTGTGTAAATTTTATTTTTGTGTTTTGTTAGATCATTAATCTTAGTTCGACTGCGAACAATTTGTCAAACATCCAACGACAGAGAGATGAATATGCAGCAATGATAATGGAAGAGCTTGATTGAGAAAATATTGGATACATTACAGTAAGCATGATAATCCGAAAACCGATAATTTTTGTTTATTTTTCGATATGGTTGCTCCCATTAACCTTTTGTGTGGTGAATATAAAACAGATAGAGAGTCTTGAATGCTTGCTTATGCAAGCAGAAATGCAAAATGTAAGCAAGAATAGTGAAGAAAGTAAGAAGCTAAGCGCAAAACTAAAGACTACGCGTGGCCCTAACTTGTTAAAGAGATACTACTTTGAGGTGAAAACATTTAAGTCATAATCTTATGGTTAAAAAATGTAACTAAACTCGCGGGTTTTGTTTGTAGACTTGGATGCATTTAACAGTACCAACAACTCGCTATGCATGCGAGAGATTAATACGAGCATTCAGATCTAGTACCGTAACACTTCGTAAAGTCGAGGTTCTTCCTGACATGCTGAATTTGATAATATCAAAACCAAGAAACTTTGAATACAAAAGTGGCCATTACATACTTGTAAATTGCCCATCAGTCTCACAATTTGAGTGGTACGTACTAGAAAAAAAAACACAACTATAAACTCGTTTCGAGATCAATTAATGTGATTATATTTATCTTTTTAGGCATCCATTTTCAATAACTTCTGCACCACAAGACGACTATCTAAGTGTTCGTATAAAATTAGTAGGAGATTGGACAAACGCGGTCCAACAAGTTTTCTCCGAGGTCTTGTTTACTTCTAAACCTTTCAAAATTTGTATATGTTGGGCTACTCGGAGGTCTTGTTTACATCAAAATTATATAAGAGGAACATTTATGGTTTTGAGTAACATTTTGGGTTATGTATCAGGTGTGTAAGCCACCTCAGGTTGGAGGTACAAACAATTTCGAGTAAGTATCTTCTACGAACCATCCCATAAAATATGATTCAACAGCATATATAAAATACATCTAAACCTAAATGAGTAAATATTTTTTTTGTTTTAAACCTAAACGAGTAAACATATGTTTGACTGTTTTATTGTTGTAATTAATTTTTGAAATGGGATTGACCACTTCATTTACAGGTTGCCCAAAATTATGATTGATGGTCCATACCGCGCACCGGCACAAGATTACAAGAAGTACGAGGTGGTTCTTTTGATTGGCCTTGGGATTGGAGCCGCTCCAATGATCAGCATTATCAAGGACATTAACCAAAATACGGAGGCCAACGAACATCAACAAGGTAATAATAAAGAGAGTTTCAAGACGCGAAAGGCTTACTTCTACTGGTTAACGAAGGAGCAAGGCTCATACAGTTGGTTCAAGAGCATCATGAACGAGATTGTTGAACGGGACGCAAGTAATGTCATAGAGCTACATAACTATTGCACTAGCATCTACGAAGAAGGAGATGCTCGGTCCACATTTATACTTATGCTTCAATCTCTAAACCATGCCAAGTATGGTATGGATATAGTCTCTGGGACAAGGGTCATGACTCACTTCGCAAAACCTAATTGGGAAAACGTCTACAAGCATATAGCCATGGATCACCCGGGCTCTCATGTTGGTAAGATCTTGCTCTCATTCAAAAGTATTAGTGCATGTTAATAGTAACAATGTCTAAAAAATCTTGATTTGGTCTAGAATATTGTTAGTGAAAGTCCCACAACGATAGTTGAATAATTTGTGAAGTAGTAAATAAAAAACATGGAAAAATACATTCATTGCCAATTGGTTTTCAATTGGAAGTTTATGTCGTGTATAACTCAGTATTACTCATGCACTTCTAGAAAACTATATTTGGTGTTGAATATGAAAAGTATCATCTTGATTATATTTAAATACTCTAAATTAAGTACAAGAGATGGTATAAGATGAAATTGTGTAATATAAATGTGTAGGAGTGTTCTATTGTGGAGAACTTGCATTGGCAAAGGAGTTAAGGCATCTAGCTTCGGAATTCACACACAAGACAACTAGATTCTCCTTTCATGAAGAGAACTTCTACCCACAATGCTGATAAAAGAATGATGGCTAAGACGAGATAATGTAATAATTGTAGAGTATAGTGTGTTATATTTGTATAAAATTGAATTTGTATTCACGAGAGCATCTCCAACCTATTACTTTATTTTTGGTAACGGTTTTGATTTTAGCTCGAATTCACATTGTAACCGTATATAATCTTTGAAACAATCGTTTATATATAAACCATATATATATAAGTAACTAATTTACATTTTTGGTAAAAAATCGTTTTTTAGTCGTTGCTTTCGTTCGATTTGACTTCAATAAATTATATATATATAAGTAATTAATTAATTTAAAATTCATTAAAAGATGGTTTTTATTTTTATGATCAGTCTCTTATTTATATCCTATTTCGATCGATTGATTTATTCGAATTGAACATCAATTAAAAGAAAAAGTAAAAAAAAAATGTTTAAAAGAAAGGAAAAAAGAACCCTAAACGGCGTTTGGATCTGGTTTTATGAAACCAACGAGTTCTTTTCTATTTATTTTCTACCTTATATGAGAGATCTTTCGAACAAAGAAAGATCAAAGACTAAATCTTTCGATTTCTAATCAAAAAGTCTCACACTTTCTTCACGACAATTCCCAAATCTCTTCACTTTATTGATCCTTCTCGATTCCAAGTTTCTTAGGGTCTTACGATGGTTTTTGGGTCACCGAGAAAAGATTGAAACTTTACTTGATTAATCCCAACAAAGCTATGTGGGCTAATGTTTTCAGAATTGTAAGTCTTTATTAGTACTAAGTCTATAATTTTTGAGAAATGGATTGTGATTTTGGGTAATTTCTTATACAGGGAGGTCTACATAATGTATCTTGGTTCCAGTTTCTTCCAAGTGAAACTGAGCTTAATCCTAGCTCTGATCGAAGGTTAATACTTTAATCAGTTCAGTGTTTTTGTTTAATCAAATGTGATTGTGTGTATACTAATTGTTACTGTAATTCTGGAGATACTTTAGTTCAAGAGCTGAGCAGAATGATGTAGCAACGTATCTTGTGCTTTCTTCTAATCTACGGTTACTAAAGGAAGGATTTTTAAGTACATGGACTAATTCTTTTGTTGGACCTTGGGATCCTTCTCAAGGTTTATACAACCCTGGTAATGCTAAAACCACTTTTTGGTACTACTCAAATCTTGTAAAATTTTGTATCTTATGATCGTTCCTCGTTGTTGATTTAGATGAAAAGATCAAGCTTTGGCTTTTTCTTCCTGGTCGTCATTCGTCAATCAATGATAAAGCTCAGGCTGCTGTGTCAAAACTTAGAGGTATGTTTCCTTAATAATGCATTTGATCGTTTTCCGCCTTGATACATTCGAACGTATTGTTTATATTTGTGATTGGTATAAATGTCCTTACTTTTTGTTTCTTTTGTTGAAAGGTGTTGCGTCGGGGATTTGGGTAGCACCTGGGGATTCTGAAGAGATATCAGTTGCCTTTTCACAGTCTTTACGTAATTGCATTGAAAGGTTAGTTTCGTATGGTCTATAGACATAATGGATTGAGATATCTCTTATTAACTTGTTTGATATTGGTATCGGCAGAGCATTAAGTGGACTTTCCTACATGAGATTTGGCGACGTATTTTCAAAATTTAGTCCTCAAAGCGAAGAATATTTGAGGTACCTGAAACCTCTTACGTTTATAATCGCTGAGTTCGTTTCATTAAGACCTTGGTTTTCTGAGTATATTTCTTAAAATCAAAAGAAGTTTATGATTAGGTTGTGGCTCATCTCTTGGTTAATGCTCCTAAGATAATTATGCAGGAGGGGACAGCCTACTGTTGAATTCATCTTTGCTGCTACCGAAGAGGCAGTTTTTGTCCATGTCATAATATCTGCCAAGTGTGTAAAGCTTTTTGTTATATATGTTGTAAATTTTGGTTTAGTGCGGCTGATGGTTGTTGTGAAACTAAAATTGATTTTAATGCGCGAAGGAATGTTCGGACACTTTCAAGTGGTGATGCTGAAAGACTGGTAAGGAGTTCTTTGAAAAACTCCAGTTATAGGCTTCCAGGTTAGTCATTTTTCTATCATCACTTGGAATCCTAAATTTTACTACTTGTCTACTATAAATCAAAAGAAGTTGATGAAACTAGTTTCATATGTTTCCTGAAATGGTTGTTGTGCCTTTTACACATGTTATTCCCACCAGTGATTGTTTCTCCTCATGGAATGCGGGGCAGCCTCACCGGATTCTGTCCCAATGACCTTGTCAAGCAAGTGTACTTCAGGTGCAAATCATTCCTTTGCTTGGTCACATGAATAGCTTTTAATCTGTTGAAACTAATTTTCTCAACTAATATTAGATTCTTTTTCTCACAGTTCTGTAAACTTAAGGACTTCGAGTGGATATATAGGTCTCCCTTCTCATGCTGGCCGTGGCTCCCGTATGATAAATGGCAATCACAGTTACGTGGAAGTTACTCTTGGTTGCTGCCAAAATAAAAATGACAACACAAGTCAAACTAATTTGCCCCATAGTCAGTGTGCTGAACCTTCAGTCGGTAGTAAAGATCACCGGAAAGGACAACCAGATCATTTATCAGCGTGTGAGAAAAAGTTCATATATCCAGCTGAGGCAGTGCTTGTGCCAATCTTACAGTCAGCATTTGCTAAATTTTCTTTGAAAAGGTAAGCCTTCAAGGTGAGGAAGTTGTCTGGATTGGTTGAGTACTTAACGGTAAAGAATTGAAAAACTGCAGATTTTGATGAAAGGTGAAATCATACTTGCAGATTTTGGCTTCAAAACTGGATAGGACCATCACTGGCAGGTTCATCATTATTTATGCACTGGTGAGTCCTTTTTTTCTATCTTATCTACATTTCGAGCATTGAAGGGAAATCAGCATACAGACTATGCAACCCTAACTTTTCTGAGTAACCGAATGTTGTGTAATCCTTATGATCATAGGAGGGAGATCTGTGCCATTTCTGAGTTGTTTTTGAATATTATGCTTAGCGGTTTTTCTTTTCATTATAACAATCTGTTCATGATATCTGAACAATTATACTTTATTTTATGCAGGGCTGGTGATTTTGACTTCATTGGAGCGTCGGGAAATAAGAGTGATGGGTATTATGAAAAAGATGGTTATAATAGCAGCGGTAGTAGCCGTAATAGCAGCATTAGCTCAACAAGTAGCGCTTCTAGCGGGAGTGGTTGGAGGATGACTTCAAGAACTGGTGACCTTGACGCAGATGCAGATTCTTTGACGTGTAGACAATCTGGTCTAACTTGTAACGATGATCGCCCAAAAATGGTATGCATGGTTTTAGTTGAATTGTTGGGTTTTGCACTAACTTGCTTGTTACTATAAATCAATATCATATATTCTTCATTTAATATAATTCCATGAGCATAACCAATTAGTAACATAGCATTCTTTGCAGGGTTCCAAGCGGCCGCGAACAGGGAGGGCAGAATCATTCGGTCAAGTAGGTACTGTCACTAATGCACCTATTCAAGCAGATATAAGTCAGGACTTGGTATCACAAACTAATACGCTCTGATGTTCCAGGCAGTGAAAATGATCAAACTGGTTGGAACTGGGATGATGACGATGATGACGATGATAGAGGAGTTGGTATGGATATCCAGGCACTTCTTTCAGAGTTTGGAGACTTTGGTGACTTCTTTGAGAATGATGCTTTGCCTTTTGGGGAGGTAATTCCCGTCTTCAGATACTTAGATTGCATCTCAGAGATGTTTGGGAGGAAGAGTTGTTATGCCTCTTATTGTGTTTTGGTGTACAATCCTAATCTAATGAAACTCCTTACCTGTTATGTTTGTGTAGCCACCAGGAACAGCAGAATCGCATACACTCATGCTTCCTCCAGATACTACTGATGTAGGTTCTAGTCCAGTGGATATGATGGATGTATCAGACCAGATTGTTTTGCCTGTTGGGTTTTCCTCTTTTGAGAGCTTTAATCCTGTCCCCCCTATCATAGATGAGAGCCTTATCAGAAGTCAAGAAGTCCTCAACAGCAGTATCATTTCAGTTCCTTCTACTCAAATGTCAAGCTCTTCTAATGGTGAGTTTGATCATCTGATGAAAGCAGAAGCTATGATGACCTTTGCTCCCGAGTATGGAGCTGTAGAAGCACCTATGAGCGAGAGTTCCTTGACGTATTTTAAAAGCCCATACCTTCCCAAATCTCATAAAGTGGAGAGTTCAAATTCAAGTACGAGTAACTATGTTTATGGAGCCACACCACCTCCCACTGCTTCCGATGGAGCAGCCGATAAGAGCTTGCTTGGATCAAACGCATACATTGGTAACAAAGATGGGAGGAAGTATTACACTCAAGTAGAGGGCAGGAAGGACCAATATGATCAACTAGCTACTGTAATCAGGGACAACAATAGTACAAAGGAAGGTGTCTCTCAAACAAAATACTCAAAATATAGTGCTTCTAGTGCTGTTAAGACCGTACAGGGGAAAAAGACTGATGGTATATCTGCTGTTGTTAGTACTTTATTATCGTCAAAGACCTTGCTGGCAACAGACGTGGGAAGCGTTATGTTCCAAGCTTTCATGTGTAGGATGCGGCACATAGTCATTTCTTCGAAGCACACTTCTCCTGTTAGTCTGACTAGACTTTGTGGAAACTTTTTCCTGAACCAGCTGCCAAATGAGCCTAGTACTCTGACAGACAACATATCTGCGAGGAACGAGATATATAAGAAAGATATACCTACTAGAATAGCTGGAGATTTTGACGGAGGAATGTTAGATGGTCACATGAGTAGTGCACCAGTTGGCGTGTGGCGTACTGTTTCAGTCCCAAAAACAGCAAAACCCGCTAGTTCGCCAAGTATTGAAGCAGGCTCATCCTTGCCCCATAGTTCATTTAGCGAAGACAACTTGCTTTCTTATGGTCAAAGGCAGCCATTGCAGGAGCTCCTAGATGGAATACCGCTACTTGTTCAACAAGCTACTTCGTTTGTTGATTTAGCTCTGGATTCAGATTGTGGAGATGGACCTTATGGTTGGCTTGCACTGGAAGAATTATGGAGACGGGAACTGTCGTGTGGACCCTCTGCTGGCCATGCAGGTTGTGGGGGAACTTTGGCTTCCTGCCATTCGCTAGACATTGCTGGTGTCAAGCTAGTTGATCCACTCTCTGCTGAGGTACGCTTTTAAAATGATGCAAGATGCACGGAAATGAGGGGCTCAATGTGTTGACGTTTTTATTTCTTAATTGTTAGTTATGGGCTAAAAATATTAGGTGATCACAGATTTATCGTATAAAGCTTTGAGCTCGTTCTTATTTTTCCTGCTGCAACCTCTTGTCTTCTTTGTGCGTCTGCTGGTTATTTATATGGTACAGGATGATATATCTTATGCTGGAGATTTCTTTCTTTACCAGGTTTTTCCGTCGTCTGTCATTACACTTCTGCAATCTGACATCAAAACAGCTCTGAAATCCGCCTTTGGTCAGTCAGATGGCCCATTATCTGTCACTGACTGGTGCAAGGGCAGAAATCAATCAATGGATGGAGTATCTATTTCTGAGGGATCTACTGCTGAGTCAGCTATGAGTGAAGGTAGAATACTAATTCTGATTATTTCTCGGTCCCGTGTTGGCTTATCGTCTTGTTGAACTCTACCATTTGTACTGTGGTTGTTCATTGATATCTGATAGAGTGAATATGTGTCAATATCAATATCTCCGATGATTCTGTTATTAATAAATATCTTGGCAAAAAAGCAGTGTCAAATGCAATAGACGGTGGGAAAGGAGAGGAGATGGCTCAGAGCCAAGACATTTACAGTTCAGAATTACTCCGACCTACCCTTTTTGTTCTTCCATCACCTTCTATACTCGTCGGGTATGTGTGATGTGTCAATGATTTTTTAAATAGAATTTGGTCGTAATCAATTCCCTTGTGGTCGGGTTATTTCCTGAAGTATTCATTATTTCACATTGTTAGGTGGCTTAAGAATTTTACTACATACTATATTGCTGTTGATTTTGACAGGTACCAAGATGACTGGCTGAAGATATCAACAAATTCCTTGCCACATTGGGAAAAGGCCCCATTTGAGCCATATGCTCCGCCGAAAAATGTGAGTTTTTGAGAAATTCGTCCGAGACATGTGTTTTTGGTTTTATGCAAGTTTGGCCAATTGATAATCTTCTCAACCGGGATACCTATGGTTGCTCGTTGTTACTTTTTGCAGATTAACTATACTGTTGTATGCCCGGATATAGATCCTTTAACCAACGCTGCTGCTGATTTCTTCCAGCAACTTGGAACTGGTGAGTTAACAAATTTATCAATTATGAAAGAAATTATACTCAAACATGATAGAAACGTTTCCGTTGAAATAACGAGTCAAGAGGAACTAAATTTCTAACATTTTCTTTTGATGTACCTTTTGTTGCATAGTTTATGAGACGTGCAGGCTGGGAACCCATTTGCCACAGAGCCTGGGAAGTCAAAAGGAAACAGACGCTGGAAGATTATCCTCATCTGGATTTGTTCTGCTTGATTGCCCTCAGTCGATGAAGATTGAAAGCAATAACACATCGCTTCTGGGATCTCTCAGCGATTATTTTCTGTCTTTGTCAAATGGGTGGAATGTGAATAGCTATCTGAAGTCTTTATCAAAAGCGCTGAAAGGTCTAAAGCTTGGGTCTTCCCATAACACAAACCAGAAAGAAGGATCTGGTAGTCCTTGTATGGTAAGTATAAGTTAGAAAATACATAAGTTAACCGAGACAAGTATGTCTTTGCCCATGTCTACCTGCTGATACTTGTTGGCTTATTCTTTTCGTTCAGGTAGTGTACATAGTGTGTCCGTTTCCTGACCCTTCAGCAGTTTTAAGAACAATCGTTGAATCGTCTATAGCACTTGGATCAGGAATACAGCCAGAGACATCAAGGAGATCGATATTTAACAGTCAGGTTGCAAGGGCGTTTGGTAGTTCTGCTGCTGTAGATGAAGCATCAATATCTCACATTCCGGTGCTTTCAGGGTTTAGTGTCCCTAAACTAGTTCTACAAGTGCTGTCTGTTGATTCTATTTTCCGGATAACAAGTCCAAGCTTTAATGAGCTTGTCATTCTCAAGGATGCTGCTTTTTCTGTATACAATAAAGCTCGGAGAATTGCACGAGGAATGCCTACTAATGATGCATTTCTTCCATCATCTTTATCAAGCAGATCCTCTTCAGCCTTGACACCGATCTCTATTTCAGGAATCTGGAAAGACTGCGTTGGTTCTCGAATGACACATCCAAGAGATGGTGAAATTGATGGTAGTAGCATGAGAACGGGTGGTTGGGATAGTTCCCGGCAAATAGCAAGGTCTGGAGGACTAAGCGGCGACCCAAACAGATATGGAGATTTTCACCATGATGAAATTTTCTATTTATTCGAACCACTTTTCATTCTTTCCGAGCCTGGTTCCGTGGACCGTGGAGTTTCACCTAATTTTGGTGGCTTGGGATCCGAATCTTCAAAGCCAATACCTGAGGATAGTGGCAGAGGTTCTGGACCTGGCGTGAATTCAATGGAAGGTATAACATCGGGTTCAAGTTCCCAGGGGGATGAAGGAAAGGCTAATCCAAGTTTACATTGCTGCTACGGTTGGTCAGAGGACTGGAGATGGCTTGTAAGCATCTGGACGGATGCGAGGGGTGAATTACTTGACACACATATATTTCCCTTTGGTGGAATTAGCAGTAGACAGGATACAAAAGGGTTGCAGTGTCTTTTTGTTCAACTTCTGCAGCAGGGATGTCAAATACTACAGGCGTGTTCCTCCACTGACAATGGATCTTTCAAACCTAGGGATTTTGTCATTACACGCATGGGGAATTTCTTCGAGCTTGAATACCTAGGTAAATTAATACCTCTCTTTTACCCTTTATATCCTGCTCTTAATCTAATATCCATCCCATTCTAATTCTGCTTGTGACTGGTATTACAGAGTGGCAAAAAGCAATTTACTCAGCTGGAGGACCTGAGATTAAAAAGTGGCCTATTCAACTTCGGCGTTCTGCGCCTTCTGGCATAGCCACCAGTAGCAATGGATCTCAGGATCTGAGTTTGATTCAAGAGAGAACCTCTTCAACAAGCGCACTGTACAGCTCTCATGCAAAACAGTCCACATTTGTGAAAGGCAGTATGGGGCAATCTGCTGGAAGAAAGCCGATAATGGGTGGCCAATCCATTGCTGGTTCTCCAAGGGGATTGTTTCAGTGGGTTCACAGCATCAGTTTTACGTCTGTTTCTCTTGATCATTCTCTGCATTTTGTTCTTCCGGCTGAGTTGGTATCTTCTGGTTAGTTTTTTTCTTTTGTTCTCCTATATATGTCCGTGTGACCAATTTTAGATTTCCATAAGGGAACAAGATATTTGACTTGCATGGTTATTTGTGCGATTATGCAGGAGGTGGCCAGAGCAGTACTGGAATGAGTTCAGTAAATTACATTGAAGGTTTTACTCCTGTAAAGTCTCTTGGGTCAACGCCTTTCTCTTACATGATGATACCATCACCCAACATGCGCTTTCTTCACCCAAGTCCTCTTCAGCTTCCTACATGTTTAACTGCCGAATCACCTCCGCTTGCTCACCTCCTTCAAAGCAAAGGCTGTGCAATCCCTTTGTCTACCGGATTTGTTGTTTCAAAAGCCGTGCCTTCCATGAGAAAAGACTCGAAAATAAACATGAAGGAAGAATGGCCATCAGTTCTCTCTGTAAGTCTCATAGACTATTACGGTGGTTATGACAATGCTCACGACAAGTTTCTTCAAGGAGTCATGAAGCAAGGCGGAGGGACCAAAGAAACTAGAGACTTTGAGGTTGAAAGCCATCTTATCCTTGAGTCAGTTGCGGCGGAACTCCATGCTCTATCATATATGACTGTGAGTCCGGCATATCTAGACAGGCGGACGGCATTGCCGTTTCACTGTGATATGGTTCTGAGATTGAGACGTCTGCTTCATTTCGCGGACAAAGAACTCTCCAGGCTACCAGATAAGTCAGGAAATTGAAACAGTGCAGGAGCATAGAGATCACGGACCAACCTTTCTGCGAACTTGATCCTGCACCTCCCGAGTACTCTAACATATTCAAGGAACTTAGGTTTCTCGGGCTAGTTCAACTTTGTTATACATTATAAAGTAGGAAGAAATGGTGTAGATGTAGTCCGGGCTTTTATTTGGTGCTTATGAAATCTGTAAAAATTAGCATTTGTGGCTTCCTCTGCTTGGCTCTGATTAACTTTAGGTGCATAGGTTAGTTCTTTTATTACCCCCCTTGTATTTGCAATTCAACTTTTATGTATCATTCTTCTGTACATTTGGCATAATATTTATATGGATTTTCTTGAACTCTGTGTCTTTTTTGGCTTGAACATTACTTGCCTGCATACTGCTCCAGTTATCTCTTGGATCAGTCACATAATGGATCCTGACTGTTGTTTGAGTTTGTGCAGTTGAAGATTCTGACAATAGGCTCGGAAGAGTCTCTATTTGTCTTCCTTTTGACACTATATGTGTTAAGAAGCTATTTGTCTTTAGATTTTGCTTCATAAAAGGAGTTTATATCAGTGTTAGTCTTTAAACCATTGAACTTATGATTGTCAGGCCGCAAAGAAGAAATGAAGAACAAGTATAATTGGATGGTAAAAGCGGCGGCTATTTCCAGGCAAAGCATGACAACTTAAATGCTGAGGTATGGTCCCATTCTTGCTGCTGGCAACTTTCTTCTATGCATCACAATTCACATGGCTGTGTCTGATACCTCACAGTAAGGTGATTAGATGAGAAAATAAATTGTAGCTTATTGAGTTAGTGGTTTGGTGTGAAATATGTGTTTTGTATTGGAGCTTTCCTATAATCAAATGCTTTGTATCATTAGCTATTTAGCTCGATCATCTATGTTTGTTCTTAATTTGGTTTCTATCTCTGAGTTACACATATTGATGAATGCAATTAATGTTGTCAAATTCATGCATGAGATTTCATTCATTGTGTGGGGTCATATTTACCTTTCTCTTATGAGGTGAGTCACATGGGAACTCATGTTGTTGCCTTATGGCACCATACCACCATCATGATAATGTTGTTGCATCATTGTGCCCCCACACAACCATCCAAATACAGCTCATGATATCATTGATTCCACCAACCCTTAGACAATTCCAAAGTTCTTTTGTGTGAACCCAAATCAATGAAATCTGATATTTTTTGTTTCTTCAATTTACAAGTCCTGTGATGGTTTTTCATGTATATCATGTAGATTAACCAAAGACAACATGTACCAAATTTAGAGGTTGTAAAAGAAACAAATCCATAAACAGTCTGATGAATGATACATACAAGCAAGTACATAGAGAAACAGATGGTTTATAACAACATTCTAGACAACAGAACCAAAATCACACAAACTCTTTAACAAATACAATAAAATTAATGGTGAAAAGTAAAAGAATGGTAAATGTATGTTTTTGTTGGCTTAAAAGAGTAAACCAGAAGCCAAAGCAACAACAGATGCAAACAATGCTGGTACAAACATTGTAGCATCAGAAGTTGGGCTTGGAGCTGGAGCTTCCACGGTTGCGGCCGCTGCTTGTCCCAAAGCCACCGCGATAACCATAAGAACAACCATCATCTTCATTGACTCCATTACTTCTCTTTTGATGTTTGGAAGAAAGAAAATTTGAAACAAAGAAAGATTTTGTTGTTTTTTTTGGTTTGTGTGTGTGTTGTGATGATAATAGTTGTGGGGATGGTATTGTGTATTTATACAACAATTGTGTGAGATTTTACAGCTGGCAAATTGGCTGTCTCTTGGCCCAAACCACATTCTCTTTTTCTCAACCACTGTCTTTTCTTTTTTCTTTCCAACCTTAAATTGGTATTTAAGATTATTTTTTTACTAATTTTGGTCTTGATTATTATAAATTTGTATGTTTTCACATGAGTAATTCAAAAGGAAAGAAATTGCATCCAATTTGACTCATGCTTCTTAAATATTGATTATGCTTTCAAAATTCAGAGTTCTAAATTTATATTATTTTTTTATTTAGAGATTGAACTAATATCTTAATTCTACATAAAATTCAAGATTTTTTAAGATTTCCATACCAAAATCCGGATTAATCCACGAAACTTATAGAATTTTGGATGTTTTTGTTAATTAAAACGTTTATAGTAGTCAAGAGAAAATCACAAAACTTTTAGTAAATGGTTGAATTCGATTCACATGATAAATTATCTATCTATTAAATAACAGGATCGAATAATCTACTTTATTTTTCATTAAGATTACTCGTTTTCCTAACAAGAACTAATTTTGTTTAGTTAATGTTTTCATAGTCGTTATATTAAAGGGTCAATTAGCCGTTTTAGTGTTTCCTTGAAATTAGTGATGTTTTGTAACAAGTTTCCACACCAAACTATGAAAATGACCAACTACCCCATTACATAATGAAGAATTAGTCTCTTTTTAACACCTGTTTAACTTTATTTTTCTTCCTTTAATCATTACAATAAATTAATCTGACCAAAGAAGAAGATAACAAATAAAACAAGCTGGAAAAGCTTAAAAATACCAAACATACAATTAATTATTCATAATCATATGCATGAGGCTAGACTGTTTTGTGGACCCGAAAACCATAAGAAACGAAGCTATCTCTCTTTTATTTAAAATTTTCTACACTAATTCAATTTCATGAACCACATATAATTTTTATTCTGTATTTTTTGTTCATAATTAGAAATGCTTGAATCAGCAAATAATTTAAACACACGAGAAAGTAAGATTCAAATCTTATTGTGTTCGTTAACAAAAAAAAAAGCATATTGTGTTGATTGAAAAGCAAAAGTTTAAACTTTCCCGACCAAAGCATAATGGGTTACAAGTTGCGACATTTTACTTTCAAAATTAAACAGACCGTTGGTGGGATTTGAATTTAGTTATTTTCTTTTCTTTCAATAAGCTACCATGAGAACTTTATTTACTTTCTTCTTATTAACATAAGTTCCCAAAATTTTCATTTTTTTTCTTGGAATTCATAGGTGTTAATCTATAATTCCAACAAAAAAAGTATGTTTTGACGTTATTACCAAAAGTTAATGAAATGAAACATAAATTGTTTCAACCATTTTTTCATGATAAACGTATCTCGAAAGAAGCTTACTATTCCTAAGTTTTTTTATATATTCCAAAACTCATAGATATTAACCCACACAAATTCCAAAAATTTAGTATGCTTCATGTTATCATTGAAAAATGATTAGAACCATTCAAAGTGGAAAATAAAACTGTTACAACAACCATTTCCATTGTAAAAAAGATCCCTAAGGAATCCTCTAAAAAATAAATTTACAACTTTTTCCAAAAAAAAAAAAATGAAACTCGTAGGTGTTAACCCACATATTTCATAAATTTAATATGTTTTGACATATGAGAAAAAAAAATTAAAATGACATTCGTTTCAACTCTCATAAACTTTGTATATATATATGAGAAAATATAATATTAAATATGTTTGTAATGAAGAAACAAAAAATATAGTTTATAATTACAAGATAATGGATACAGAGAGAGGCCAGAAGTCTCACTATCAAAAGCCCATTAAGCCTATATATTAGCCCAAGTTTTTGAAATATATTTCCTGAAAAGTGTTTAAATCTACTCATAACCGCATCTTTAGCGCGTGAAGCATACTTTCCTAATACTCCAAAGAGTATCTAGAAAATGAGATTAGCGCGTGGTTTTAAAATCTTTCACTTGCTGTCTTAACACAAATTTTAAAAGATGTTTAGTCTGAAACGAGAGATTATTATCCAGTAAAACCACTATAACGTGTTCCCGTTACAATAACACACGTGTCATAATCCTATTTGCCGTTATCCATAACGAAATGGCTAAGGCTCTTTACCTTCTAATAGTCCATCTCACCGTCCATTTAATATCCAACGGTTGTAATTAAATCAAGAGCAAAAATTAAGGAAAAATAGGTATAATAATTTATTTATTTTTTAAAGAAGAGTGTAGCAGTAAAGACCAGAGGGTAAGCAGTTTTTAATTTTCATTTCTTGTGTTTGTGTTTAAAGAAGATAGCAAAAGAGAAGAAACGAGACAGTGTTATGTTCAATCTTCTGGTCTCATCGAAAAAATAAACAACCCAGAAAAATAAAAAATCTAAAACACTTTCTTTGTTGAGTTTGAATCTATCTATCTATCTTCCAAGAGAAGAAAAAGGAACAACTTTAATTTTCATTTTTTTAATTTCCTCTCTCTATTTTACCAAATTTTGTCTTTTGGTTTCATGAAGTTTTTCACTCTTGTAAGTGTTCTCTTTCTAGTTTTGTGAGTTTTCTGTAAACTATTGACTGTTGAGTAATTACAATGGTGTGTTGTGTTCTAGATAAATTGAAATTGTGAGAAAAAAAAAATTGATTTATAGATTTTGTTCTTAATTTTATGATCTTTCTTTGACTAATTTGGATATTGTTGCTTTGTAGAGTGATTCTGGAAGCTAAGTCGCTTGAGTTTAAGTTACAGATCTTGAGGTTAGTGAGTCTTGTTTCTACAGATTGGTTTATTTCAATTAGAAATCAGAAACTTGTAACAGAAATGTAAATGGATTTTTTCCTCCTTTTGTCTGCATGTATGTATATATAAAGCTTACTTAGTTTTTAGATGTTTCCAATGTTTGAGTTTGTTTCTCTTTGTTTGGTTGTGTAAGGTTAAGAGAGTGTTTAAGTGTTGTGTAATGGAGGAAGTGAAGGGACAAAGAGGAAATGGAACATCAGAAGCAGATTTTGTGTTACAATGGGGAGAAAGAAAAAGAGTTAGGTGTATGAAAGTGAAGAAAGATCAAAGCCTTACAACAAATGGCAAAAGAACTGATTGTTTAACTAAGCGTAAACTCATTTCTCACGCTGTTTCTTCCGAGAGAGGCTCGCCTTCTCGACATCTAAACCGTCCCAACAAGTAAGTTTGATTAAGAGCTCTTCTTGTTTTCTTTTGGAGTGGTTTTTTGCTAGTCTTTTTGATTATGTTTTTGGTGTGATTAGGATAACAGATTCTCCGGGTAATGTACGAAGATCGTTTATGGCATCACCTGAGAAGGAAGATAGGTATTATACAACGAGAGGCTCGATGGGTATAGATGAGACTGGGAAAATTGTTAAGGAGCCTGTGAAGGAAACCAAGAAACATGTGTGGCCAAAGTTGTTTATCACTTTGTCAAATAAAGAGAAAGAAGAAGATTTTTTGGCTATGAAAGGTTGTAAGCTTCCTCAAAGACCGAAGAAACGAGCCAAATTGGTTCAGAAGACATTGCTCGTAAGTCCTTTTCTTCGTAATCGTTTTCATTGTGATGCAAAACCTCAAGGCTTTGTATGTTTTTTTTATGCAGTTGGTGAGTCCTGGTGTTTGGTTATCAGATCTTTGCAAAGAGAGGTATGAAGTAAGAGAGAAGAAGACATCAAAGAAGGTATCTGATTTTTTCTTCGGTTTATCGTCTCTTTCCAAACAATAAGATAGTGAGATGATTTCATTTTGTTATGAAGAGACCAAGAGGATTAAAGGCAATGGGAAGCATGGAAAGCGATTCGGAGTGAAGAGATATTGAAGATTTTGGTGAAGGCTAGAGAAGAGAAACACACAAGAATCTGTTTTTTGTTTATTCTCATTTACACATTTTGAAATGTCTCTCTTCATTATAGGTCAACTATGTATTTTTGGTGATGCTTTTGCTTTTGAAGCTAATCTATAGTCTTCCTAATCAATGTCCTTTTTTTACTTGTTGGTGAGAGAAGTTCTTAGATCAAGAGAGAATTAATAAATTAGGGTGGAAATGAAATCTGCACACAGATTAGTGTCTGAATATTACAACAACACACCAACCAAAACTGCAGCTACCACTACACCAAGTACCAACACCTTTACCTAACAAGTCTCCTATTTCCCTTGTTGGTTTACTTGGTTACAAACAAGTAGTTATTCTACATTTAATAAATCTGTACTAATCACAATACCTACAAATGTACATTTGATGCCTATCCCATTATCCAGATGAAAAGCCGGTGAGCCATGCCTGCAATATGCTTTCTCCAGTGCAAATTATCCTCTGAGCCGCTAACTTCGTGATCAGGAGGAGAACAACTAAAACATTTCATTCCAAAACCGCAAAGATTCACTAGATAATTATCAGCTCTCCGATCATACGCTGTTAAAGGAGAGAGATAAGACTGAATGAGGAATAGTGAGTGAATATGACAAGGACAGAGTAATACTTGCAGAAGATATTTACCTTCTCTAATGTTGCGCTGAGCCGTGAACAGCACAAGCACTTAAAATTTGCATGGCATGCCGGTTGGTTATAAGGAAGGAGAGAACTACAAAGCTTCAAGGACAACCGAGGCTTTTGTGAAGACTGAAAGAACAAAAGGAGCTTCTTCCCCTGGGTGTATAGTGGTCGGGACGATAGTATAACCTTTAGGATCAGGATCAAGAACCATTTCGCATGATATCTCACGGGAATTCACATAGTCTGTACCACCAACGGATTCATGAAGAAATATGTTGTAAGCAGCTCGACGTCCACGAGTTTTAAGAATCCTCATTCCGATATAGAATAACTGCGAATCATGACTTGATTGGTAGTTACGAAATCCAGGTGTTGTTCTTGAGAAACCTACGCCCTGAGTTAAGGTGATGAAGACATGAATTGGCAAAGATGCATCAGAACCAGTAGCCCTCAGCCGGAATTGTGGATTTTGATGCCATGAGCTATAGTCTTGGCAGCCACCGGCACTACAACCTCGCCATTGGCCATGAACTGAATAGCGCATCTCACGAGGATATACTCGACAAACGTAGATTGATCTGAAATGAATCTGGAAATCTTGCCAAGACATCCAAAATATACCTTCATTTGACTGTTGAACAGAATACATATGATCAGTACGTATATTTCATGTTTGTGGGCACAAAGAAGTGAAACACAATAGAAGCTACCTGTGGAACATGCTTCAGCTTGTGCTTCATCCTATCACTCCACTCTGGGGATGAATCTGACCACGGACCGTTCCACTCAACTTCATTGGCCCAAGGATTTCGGATCTGAACAAGTCTGTGCCCATCAACCTCTCTCACCTGAAGACAGAAAGTAAGCAACGCGTCCCATACTCAGCATATCACAAATGCAGCCAAAGCAACAGTGCATACCTGTAAGACGGAGTAAGCATGCCCTTGTACAATGCCACTGGAAGATACATGAACATCAGATCCTGATGGACTTCCAGCACCAAGTAAAAAACCCTCTTGTTTAAAGCGTAACAATTGAGACCATAATCTGCCACTTGCAAGATCAATTTGTGCTTGAGCACTCCTCAAGTCAATCTCCTCACCAGCACCTCCAGTTAGGTCGACAAGAGCATCCTGAACCAGTCCACCCTCCAGTGCTTCATAAGAACCATGGAGCTTCGCGTATGCTTTCTCCACCATGGAGACCCAGAGTTCATTGAGCCTTTTGCTAGTAGCAAAGGCTGGTTTACCAGGTGATTCACATGGAATCCAGTCATCGATAACAACGGGAACCCACTCTCCCTGCAAGAGGAAAGCACCACTTAAACTTGTTACCTCTGAGTGTAAGGAAAGTATAGAGAAAACTACACGAAGCTATCATCAAGAGAGCAAACCAAACCTGAATACAAAAACGAACAGTGTAGATTCCTTCCTCGTTGTATTCAGGAGTAATGATCACTTCAGATATTCGTGAAACCTCCGTCAAAACTGCAACAGCACTTAAAAACCAACAATCTCCCAAACGCCCCTATATAACAAGTTAAATTAGTCATAAGAATAGATCTCTAAGACCATTCTGCATCAATTGTGTACAAGAAAAAAGCTTAGTTAAGAATAATACCTGGCAAACATCTGAAGGATTCGCCTCCCCAGAGAATAGGCATGGACGGGAATCACTACCGTTCTCTTTCACAATGGAATCAGGCCTCATCCATTCAGAAACAACCTGAATTATGACAAGCTCAGAAGGTTAGAGTGCCTATCAAGTTGATAATTTTCAAACAGAAAGAAAAAGAAGGAAAATTCACAATGCCTACCTGCAATTTTGAAGGGGGGTTTTGTGTATCCACAAATAAAGAGCGATCATTTGGAGGAAACTCCTGGTCAGTAAATTGCTTATCGCCTCGTGCAGAGAGAGCTTCTTTGACAGCCAACTCAACTGAACGCATTCTTTGATTAATTTCTTCCTGTGTCTCCATCCTGGGTTTCCTGTATCTCCTAGCAAAGGAATCGACACTGAAAAGGAAATCCCGACCTGATCTTCTTTTCCTCCCACTGGAATATTGTCCATCCCAATCTACGTCATCCCTATCATAGAGATCAACATCAGCAGGATCACTATCCCAACCATCAACCTGGTAAAAGAGAAAAAGGAACCAACAAGAATCAGTATTGACATTAGCCTCTACAAACATCAAACTGCGAAAAATATGCCAACATTCAACAGGAGGGAACATACTCTTGGGGGTGAATCCGTCCATTGCCAATTGTCATCGGACAAATCAATCATGTCTACGTCAGCCATGCCAATAGCTGCATGCAAAGAAGTGGCTTCATCTTCAGTTAAGCATTTCCCCCAAAGGAAAACATCCATTATATGCATCTTTGACTCGGCTCCATCACTATCTGATCTCCCGAATGCATCCACATCTATAGGTGGTCTAACACCCAACCAGATTTCAGCTCCTTGTTCCCAAATGGCACTACCAACACTTAAAGGTAACCCAGTTTGATAGCCATCAAACCCACCATCCAAGTAACAAGTAGCCTCCCCCGCATCAGCATCAATTGTAATCGTCACTGTATGCCACCTGTAACGGAAATCGCAAGTATTAATTACTGAACCAGACATGAGAAATATATATCGCAAAATTCCTGGAAAAGTGTAACGGTGGGGGAAAATGGGCATACCTTCCATCAGTTATGCTGGTCGCACCAATATACCACTCTCTGGCAACGGTCGTCTGCCTTTCACCTTTAGTTATCAACCTAAGCCCAACTTGGCCAGCTTCAATTCCTTGCTCAGAACCAGCAACCAGAATCTCCCAACATACTTTCTTTTCAAATTCAGTGCCAAAAAGACACACAGGTCCAGAATCCCGTTGGATCATTGCTGTCATGGAAAAGCTAATCTTCTGACTTTGACAGACACTCGAGTCTATTTGGCCGCAATGTTTACCACTTATCATTGGTTCATCATCAAGAACACAAATTGCCCCCGCAATTCCAGTCTGGTATAAAAAAAATTTAGTTAATTCTCGAGTAATCAAACTCATACGAAAGTACACTTACAGAATATAAATAATTTTTAACCTGTTGTGCACGTCGGTCTAGTTGAGCACTGCGTATCCTACGTGCAATACCCGAGACTCTCTCTCTTGCAAAGGAATCCTCAAGGACAGAATCACCCCCAACAGCGCGTATTGCAGCTGCCATGGCTGCCGCCTCTCTGCTACCAGCATTAGGAATAGATGGAATAAGGGAAGCTTCAATCTCCTTCCATTTACGCTCTTCCTTCTCCAAAAGAGCTTTCCTTCTTTCTTTACCTTTCCCTTCTTCCTCACGTCTTTGCATAAGGATTTCCTCTTCCATCTCTTTCTCTCTCAGATAACTGAAGTTTACAACACAGAAAAAGATAAGCAACAAGTCTGAGTGTTCAGTTTTATCAAACTACATTGCTTAATTTAAAAGAACATGTACCTGTCTTGAATAATTTCAAATTGTCTTCTATCCTCTGGCTTCCATTTACTGATTTTTCTGGCACTTAAGTCAGAGAACCCAATGCTATCTAAGAATAGCCGCAAGCGTACCTCATCCTAGAACATCGCGATAATCCCGTCTTAGACAAACATAGAGAAGATTACTGTATATGAAAACATTGCGATAAGCCCATCTTACCTGAACTCTCTCCGCCTTAGCTGTCAAACCTAACAATAACAGTAAATAGCCACCAAACTTGTCCCACATATACACCCATTCGGTATCAATTGCCTCTTCCAGTGCCAAAACCCTTGCATGGGCACACATGTCTCTTCTGTAATCTACATTTGTAGTTGGTTCATGTCCGAATCTTTTCCGGCATTGCATTTTGTAGAAGAACGATCCAGCAATTCTTTCTTCATTCTTGAGACGATCCCTTAATTTCATGACATCATCTCTAGGAAGCACACAGTTCCCTGCTTTATCACGCATTGCAGAGGGGTCTCCAACCAAAAGAGCTGCAGAGCTGGCGGACCTTTGGGGAGCTGAATACGTGCCGGATAAAGCATTTCTTGTCTGTAGTTAAAAGTTGTAAAGGTCAGCCATAGAATATTAAATGATTTTACAAGAGAAACACTACGAAAGACATCAGAATGGAACGCACTTTAGTGGCAGATCGAGAGATGGCTTGCACTACGGTATCCTTGCTAAGAAAGCGTACAGCAACCTCCATCATCTGGAGACCATCAGAAGGAATTAGCCAAGTAAGTACACAACAGAGATATATATTAGAGGATACTGAATCACTAACCAAAAAAATAAACAAGAAGAAAACTAACCTCAAGAGTCAAACACGGACGAGAAACAGCAAACCCAAAGGCTACTACAAGGGTGATAGCTGATACAGCAGCACCAGCAAACGGAGGATATATTATCAGACTAGCAACAACACCCCAGCCTTCTGTTGCCAAAGCAATTCCATACAGGACGAGAAATGCAGCACTGAAGAAATCCCAATGCAATCAATAGAAAAACAATATGAAAGTCCATCAGCTTAGTCCTTCATGGTCATTATTTCAGAACAGCAGAAAACACACAGCAAAGAACATAAATAAAGAGCAACTCTTTAGAATACTCGAGTGGCTGAACATACCTGACATTCTTTCCACAATCCGCATGAGCATCATAGACATACACTGGTAGTACCCTTGGAGAATATACCACAATTGGTGGGGAAAGAAGAACCTAAGAGAAAGAAAAAAATAGTTAACACACCATTTGAATACAGAAACAGAAAAAGCCACAGTTCTGTTGAAATAATTGCAGAATGTTATTAACTCACAGCTAATGCTCTTCCGGCCAACAGAAACAGGAATGTAAAATAACCAACAGATGCTCCAGCAAATGGTTTATCTGCAAAATAACCATGTATCAACTTGCTGAGTCGGGAGAGTAAGTCTTACTTATACGAAGAGTCTAAAATAAGATATTGGCAATCCTTACCTTGAAACCATCCGACAAGGAATGCGGCCAAACCCAAAAGAAGGGCAAGAAAGCAGACAAAGGATGTCTGTTTCCTGGTCAAATAGAAATTGTTTGACGCCCAAAGATGGATTACACCAATTGCTACCACTATATGGACAAGAACTAAGAGAAAAGACACGCCTATCTGTTATAATCGAAACAAAAAAAGATGTATCAGGTGGATCAAGTTCAGCAAAACGTTTTTGAGAATTGTGTAAGAAACTTAGCACTTACCGTCCATGGTTTGACTACAATAATCACAGCTGCTATCGCACCAAAAAGAAGAAGAAGACCTATAGAAACAAACACATATACACCTCGAGATAGTATCCAACAATCGTCCTTCCTGCAAAGAACAACCACAAAACTATTAAAATGGCTATTTTATCGAAATCGAGAGTAAGATTTAACAGGCAATGAGAAGAAAAAGTCATTCACCATTTAACCATCCCACAACATAGTGAAAGAAGAGCCGGAATGCATGCAAGTGGAAGCAAGGCCGCAAGAAAATCGCCCTTTGTGGGCAACTGATCATCTCTAGATTTCACGACCTCCAAATACGATGTTCCGCAAAATGCCACGAGAACAACTAGAAAGTAGATAAAAAGGCATATAAGGATTACGTAGGGAAGAAAAAATGCCCCATCCAAATATAGATCAAGCAAATAGAAAATACAAATTACCTGCAAATATTACAAGACAGGCAGCAGAAGAGTGGGAGAACCTATATGTTGCAAACCATGAGACTATTGGCAAAATGGCGGTAACTACTAAAGCAATTCCAGAAGCCATTGCCCAACCAAGGTAGACAGAAGATGTATACGGTGACGTGAAGTTGTTTTCTGTGGCACTAAACAACTTGTACTTCAAATCATCCAAAGGTTTAGCAGATATAATTGAACCAAGAGCAATTACAGATCCCGCAAACACCACAACACATATCCAAAGAATAAACCCCTAACATGAAAAGAAAATTTATTTAGAACTATTTATTTGAGAAAGAAAGATACTGGCCACTAGGTCAGAGAAAATAGACAGACCTTTATCCTAGGAGATCGTGAATCTCTTGCCTGATCACCACATGTAAATTGTGGAACCCAAAATTGGTACCCATTATGCATCCATATGGGAACAGCGATAGAAAGGCATGCTGCCATGAGGGGCACAGTCAATGATATTCCCAAAAGTACTGACGATTTACTGCAAAATTAAAGTAGACACGATTAGTGTCATGAGAAAATTGAAAATGTGACCATGTGAGAAAAGATGGTAGCAGTCCAATAAAGGAGTACCTCAAGAACGAGAGTGATAATCCCACTGATGTGCTCAGCAGCCAGGCAACAAAGCCATACTGAAAATAGAAACAGAATGCTATTTAGAACACTTAGAACGTCACATGGTTCTGTATTGTCCAAAACAAGTACTAATGAGCATACCAAACTAAAGAGACAAGCCATACCTTGCGAGATTTTGATGTCAAAGCCATTTCCTCAACTTGAAGTGACCGAAGAAAGGCCATTATAGAACATACAACAGGTGATAACAGCAGCACAGAGAAACCAAACTCGAACTACAATTAGGCAACAAGTGAGTTAGCAAAGATACAAATTACCTAGGGTCAATGTGCGTAAACTAGCAGAACTGTTGCACACAAAAACAGACCCAAAAATTGAAACATTGGCTAGAATCAGAGGGTGGAACTCACCTGTTGATGACTAGAATTTATAATTGTGATGGTCTTCGGACGAAAAATGGCCACAATGATTGTTTCAAGAATAAATACAAGACTAAAGAGGCCCCATGCTCTCTCTGGTGTGCCTGCTACATGGTGCAGAACAAGTCTGGACAGCTTTAGCCACTTCTCTAACCCCCGGAGCCTCAATTCTTCGGATAAAGAAATTTGATTTGGCAAAGTATTGTCAACACTGTTTGAGTCAATGATCGTAATATCAGTGTTGTCGCGGTGATCTCTATCTGCATCCAGACTACTCCTCTGAAGTAGTGCCAATATCGTTGGATCCAAGTTTTTTTCCTTCAACATCACAGCAAAGTTAGGATCCAGCCCCTTGTCTTGCAACAAATTAGTCAGCTCAACATCACCTTCTTTTGCTTTCTTTTTAAGAATTGCGGCTATCCTAGGATCGTTTAACCGTTCCTGAAAAGCAAGAGCCAAATTCAAATCCAAAAGCTGCTGGTTTGCAGAATTCGATGTGCTAGACTCGTAACCTTGGCTGTCAAGACCACTGCTTGAACAAACGACCAGAGTGTTATTCTGATCAGAGACTTTATCCAGAAAATAAGACGTTCCTGCTTCAGGCTCTTGGACCACAGAACGACATGAACTACTCCGTAAACCTAAGCTTGGTCTTGCACTTTCTACGCTTTTCTCACTGTTGATACATTCCTGAGAGCTGCCTGTTCGTGTTAGATTGTCAGCCGTGCATGATTCTTCAGTACGATTAGCTTCATTAGTAGAACCAGCGTGGCCTGCATCAATACTACTACTTCTTTTTATACTTGAGCCACAGCCATCTGAAGAACTTGATGAACTATTCTGCTCCTTTCTCCGAAAACCTTCTCTCAACCGGATCACTGTGCTCTGTAAGGCATCTCTTCTTGCAGCTGATGGATCTGTTATTGATAGATGCCGGGAAACAGCAGCACCAGATAGAACCGATGCTACAAAAATGTAACTAATACAATGCCCTAGGTACCTGAAACAACAGAAGAGATTATAACTTCCATACCATGAAGGGAACAAATTTTAATTTATAGAAACGTCACAAGATTTTAGCTCAGGAACAAACCAGTAGTGTATGCCGAAGCATATTAGGAAAAGACGAGATATGCCAGCGACAAAAAGTGCCAGAACACGATTCTGAAGAAGCTTAAACCCATACAAGCAAGCGCCAATATTCCAGTCTACATAAGAATATTAATCAGGAAGGGGAGTTGAGATATAATCAAACAACCTGCTTCTACTCCAAATATTTGCAAAACAGATACTATATTTGTACCAAGAACAATAACTGCAGCTGATGTAATGCCTCCAAGCCAACGTGATTCCCTAGCTGTGAGTCCATATAGGACTGAGTAGGCAAGGAGAACTAAGAGTGAGCCAAGGTACAGGAGGCCGAGATGCGAAGCCCTACAAATATGCAAGATCCAGGATCAAGAAAATTAAACAGAAGGCCAGCTATGCAAGAAAATTATCGAATTTCTAGATATAAGAACTTACCTGCTGGTTTGTCGTGGATATAATTCATTGGGATCAGGTGGTTCTGGCAAACAAGCCACAGGACCTACTTCTATACAATCTGAATAAGCAAATTTATATGCCCTCCTTACATATTCGTCCACATCTAACCCATTTCCTGCGGCGATGGAAAAAAATCGAGCAATTTTAGAAACTTAGATTAAGTTTGGAAGTCAAACCTATGCATGTTAATTGACATGAAAGAATTGCTTTCCGCTAATATGAGGATTGAGAAGACTAATAAGTTGATTATACAACAATTTCATGTAGATTAGGAAACTTTACCATTAAAGACCATGCGGCAGATAAAGAGCATGTTTATTGCCAATGCAATTGCCGATACACCGAAAAAGAAACCAGAAGGAGAATATTGCTGAGATGCATGTGCACCAGCAGTAACATAGACAGCACAAAGTTCATACGCACAGAGTAAGGCAACACCAAGAAGGAGAAGTAAAGCGACAGCTCCTGTTTGACCGATAAAGAAAGTCAGAAACAAGTCCAATAGTACATCCACGATACGTACAGCCTAGAGTATAACGACTAAGATATGTTCTCCTATATTCCCATTCATGCCTCCGGTATTAACAATTGTAAAATGCCAAAACAATCTTACGAAATCAAGTCAAAACGATCTGAAAGTAAACGTACTTGAGCTTTGCCACTGTGTTCTCCACCAAAGCATGATTGAGTAGAACGCCAATAAAAGCGCTGTTCCAGCCATTATTATCGCAAGTCCAATAATATCTCGATCCAATATCACAATCAACCAACAACCCCATGCAATCAAGATTGCAATAGGAGATACTACCACAATCCAAGCAGCAAGAGATATAAAACCACATAGTGCATCAAGCTGAGGACCTTGCAATAATTTCGGCCATTTTCTCGCAAAGATCCAGCTGCAACAAACATAACGCATTCCAAAATCATTCACTAAACTATGGTTCATATCAACAACTAGAATTGCTCAAAGATATGAACTTTAATTTACCTATAAAGCCGCCATGGCCGCCAATTAACCGCCCATAGTATCCAAAACGAGCCCAAACCGAAAACCGCGAAAAGGGTACCCGAAATTACACAAGCCAGTAACACTCTTCGTTCATCCCCTTCCATGGCTTCTTCTCCTAACTAAAAACACCATGCAATTCAGAAATCTAACTCTTAAAACCTCAAACTTGCACAGTATCCATCAAATGCCCAGCTCAAAATCAATCGAAAACACTAAAACCAAATCGAAATTTCACAACTTTGCTTAAAATTGGGGATCCTTACCTACTTAACCGAAATGAGCTTACTGTGCAGTAGCATGACGGTGAAATCGAACCAGAAGAGATCGAATAAACCCAAAAAAATTGCAACTTTCAAGCAAATTGAAACATCTTGAGTACAGATTTGAGATTTCTTCACTAGGGTTTTCTTATTTCCAGAGAATTGAGCTTTGGAAGTACACAAAGGGGAAGAAAAAAGCAAGAAACTAAGCTAGGGCTCACTCTAAAAGAGCTTATGATACAGAAATTAGCTTCCTTTAGGGTTTTCTTGCTTCTTTATTTGTAAAAATGGAAGCTTTTTTGAATAAATCTCAGAGAATTTTTCTCAGGTTTTTTGGAGAAATGGATAGAGAGAGAAGGGTAAGATTAAAACCCTACCCTCGAATGTGTGTGTGAACCGTAAATTAAAAAAAAAAAAAAAAATCTCTGAGAAAAAGTGCTTGTGGAAAAAAATAATTAATATAAAAAATAAATTTAAAAGCTATAGCTTTGTCCGAATGCGAGTGTAATTCACGTGCCAATGATATATCGTGTGGTGGAGACGCGCTGAGTTGTTATTGGTTAATGAGAATGGAATGATTTTGAGCATTTATAGATACAGATTTAGCAATATTAAGATTTGTTAAAAGGAAACTTGTATGTGTTCTTAATTGTTACCCATCCATTAATATCTTTAAATTCGAGAATATTTTAACAGTGTAGAATGTACTAAAGCGACAGATTTTTTTTATATTAAAAATGATTTGTGTGATTAAATGACAAAATAGTACCTAACCCATGATTTTATATTATATAATTACCAAGCAATTACGATTTAAGGTTATTGTGGTTATACGCTCAAAGCTCATAACCAGGAAAAGAAGTGTAATACCAATGTCTTTGTCACAACAAATTTAAACATTCAACTATCTAATACTACTAACTATAATACAAATGAGAATTTTAAATGCTTTTCTTCTCATTAATCCAAATTTTAAGCCGATTAAGTCAAAGATAGTCTACTGACCCTAGAAGACCATAATGTTTTTCAAAAGACGAGTCTAAAATATTAAAAGTGGATTCTAAATATAGAATTTCTTATAGAAAAAATACCTACTATAATATCAAATTTAACAACCTTTGCAGTTTATGATAAAAAAAAAAAAAAATTTGTTTGTTCAAAGTTTATGATCAAATTTAAGAAGTGAAAAGTCTTCTTTGTAATACACTAAAAAGTTACCAAAAAAAAAAATGGTGTTGTACAAAGAAGACTGCATTATGAAAAACAGAAAAAATGAAAAAAAATAATAACAATAATCATTCACCCATATGCAAAAAGATCATGATCCAAAGAGAGTTCATCAGTCATCACCAAACTCATATAAACATTCAACAGTAACCCATAATCACTTTTTAGACATATCTCTCTCTCTCTAAATGTGAAATCAAATTTAACAACAAAAAGTAATGAGAAAACAAAGTCTCAAATTGCAACAAATGTAAATTATAGAGTAGGTTAATGAAGATTCAATCAAAAGTTAACTTTTAATTTCCTGATTTTTTTTTTTTCATTTGGTAAAGCTAAATTCAGAGTGAGAAAGAGAAATTCATACACTTGATTAAACAAACAAAATTACAATACAAAAGAGACAAAAGTAAAGATTACACTAAGAGCCAAAGTTTCTGAGTTTTCAGAACAACTTAAGCCACACCTTCCTCTTCTACTCCATCTACTTAACATGGAAGAGAAGAAACTAACCATCACATAACTTTAACCATCCCTAAAACTACCCCGAGAAGGCGGATTAACAGAGTGTGTAGAAAGAAACACAGTGAATTCACAAAAGAACCCGAGAGAACGAACCAGTACACTACTCGGTGGCCTAGTTTATGGACACTTTTCGTTTTTACCGGGACCTCCATAGTAGAAATAATGACCCCAATCATCATTATTACCGGGTTGAACATCGTAACAGTTAGACTGTTCAGTGAATGTTCCAAGTCCTTTAGGCGCCTTTAGGTTGTTCGACGAATCAACCACTTGAATGTTCCTGAAGTAACTTGCTTTACTAAATCCTTCTTCTGGAAACTTACCACTTCCCATTTGTGTTGAAGTGTGATGACCGTCTGACTGCGAGTTCACTACTTCTCCTCCCCATTCAATCATCGATGCACTTTCCGTTAAGTACGAGAAGAGAAATGATGGCCAGTAACCTAAAACATAACCGTTCCCGAATTGCATCCACCAATGTCCCTCTTTCGGATCCTGTGAACAAAAGTTAACATACCATTTCAAGATCAACGAACATCGAAAAGATTTCACCTTTACGACTTAACATACCTTCCAGATAAGGATACTAATATCGTATTGTGAGTTACGATATCCAGAGACCGGGGAAATGCTAGCTCCCATTGCAATATCGCTGTTGATTTGAATAAAACCCGAGCAAAGAAGATTGTAACAGCCAGTAGCTTGATATGCATCACTCTGCAAATAACATACCAACATAAGCACAAAAGCGAGACATATGACCAAAAGATTTCGATTAGAGGATCGTTTTTAGGATCTTACGGTCCAGTAAGTGAAGAGTCTTGTGTTATTATCACCATACAGATCCGGACTCACCTATAGTAGTAAACCAACAAGAATCAGTATACTCACATTCACAAGATGTAAACCGAAGAAATAGCAATGTCGTACCTGCCAACCCGCTTCGATACTGTTAAGATCTTGTCCAAACGAGCCACCAAGAAGCCAAATCTGTGACAAACTGAACTCATTCTGCTGTTGTATCTTTGGCTCCCAAACATTTATAGTTGCTTTAGCTCCATAGTACTTATCTCCTTCTACATAAGCTATAGCATGCTATACAATTCAAGAAACCAAAACAAGTCTCAGATCAAGAAACCAACAAAAGAAGGAAACTTTACACAAACTAGACTCACTTGGTGACCACTTTGGTTGATAAGGTCAGGTTCTGCAGATTTAGGTAAAGGAACAGTTCTATGTTTCTTCTTTCCATATCTTTTAACTGAACTTGCTCTCAAAACATCATCTTCCTTTGTCCTCCTCACTGGAATGGTTCCTAGAGAACATTTACCATATTTATGCCATAACTGAGGAATATGCATTTCCTTCTCATTTGATTTAGGAGCAGACACTTTGTTATCATCAAAGAGCCCTTCAGGATGGTAATTAGGCTTCATCTAAACAACATTAAACATCACCAAATTTAAGAACATTTAACATACTCACAAAAAAAAACACAAACTTAAATTAGTTATAAACCTGAATCTTGTGATCTTTGAGGTAAGGATGATCAAAAGCTGGTTGCTTTGTGATTGGAATACAATCAATCATATCACCATCTGGACTCTGTTAAATAAAGTAACAAATTTTCATTAGAACACAACACAAGAATGAAACAATTATGACCAAAACTTTATGAAATCTAAAGAAAAAAAAATGTTTCTTTATTGTTCAATTAGTACTAAATCATCATAGGAGAGAGAAATGAAGGAATCATCAGTTTTTTTTTTCTTTCTCTCATTTGCTAATCAAAATCAAAATCCAAATAGAAAACAACAAAAACACTTTAAAAAAATTAAGAAAGATTAGATTTTTTGAATCTACCTGAATGCTTTTGACTGCTGGTTTGTTTAACCTGTTCAAGTGTTTCTTAACTTCAAACTTCTGCTTAGATACGCCTGACCTTGCGGCGTAAGATAGCGAGAAGAAGAAACACCATAGACATAAACACACTAAGAAACCTTTACCTAACTTCTCCATTGTCACCAAAAAAAGAAAAAAAAAAAAACTCTCTTTCGTCAAATTTTACAATACAGAGCTTTGAAGAACCCTAGCCAGAAGAAGAAGAAGGTCTTAATGAAATGTTGTTGATTGAGACAAGATTTTAGGAAGTGGGTCTGGTTTTGTTGTAGGAAAAATCCAACCACAGATCAAAATCCAAACTCTCTCTCTCTCTCTCTCTCTCTCTCTCTCTCTCTCTCTCTACACTTGACAAAGAGCTTTCACTTTCTCTCTCTTATCACTTCACTTTCCACTCTCCATATCTCTTTTTAATTATTTTTACCACTCTCTAGAATTATTTGTAATAAAATATTTATATTCACTTTTACGGCGAATATTGCGCCTTTTCCTAATTTTCTTATTTTAAAAACATTTTTTTTTCGTTACAAATGTTATTCTTTTTCTAAATATTTGGCATAAAATAGTTATTGAAAAGATTTAATAAAATTGAATATATAGATATTGGAAATTGAAAATGACGTGAACCAAATTTCCCTAAAAGGACCTGTAACATTGATGAAAGATATATGAAAACAGTAGAATTTGAAATTTCATTTGGTTATATGGTAAGAAAATAAAGGAATCTGGTGGAAACTTCAAGAAAAATAATTTAAATTTTGTAAGGAAGACAGTGTGAAATGGTCAGAAGGATCAGAGCCAGGCTTGGCGTTTTCATTCACGGTTAATAGTAAACTATTATTAAAATGTGATTATCACTTTATCACTAAGACAAAGATTCTTTATGCTCTAATCCTGTTCGCATGTTGCTCTGTATTATTTGTTTTTTACTTTTTTCTAAAATATTTTATAAGTTCGTCAACGGTGAAAGGTGATTAAACCGTAAAACAATGTGAAAAAGTTAAGGAAAAAAAAGTAGATAAAGAGTAAAATTCACCACACGGTTTTTTATATAATGAGAACAAAAAAATTGTACTGCCAAAGGTGTATATATTTGTTTTATAATTCGTTAAATGTTTGGACGTTAAAGACTAGTCAAAGGACAACGCCCATAATTTATTTATTTTTAACTTGGATGCCCATAATTAGGGTAAATACGAATTTGATTCCATTAAAAAAAAACCATGTGGTAATACCAACATTTATGAAGAACTATGATTGTTTCAGCTTTGTGTACGGAGAAAATCTAATAAATTAGGAGTATAAAATTTACAAGATTGATAAATAGAGGAATGTGTAAATCACATAAGGGTATTATTGTAATCTTACCGTGAAGTCCGAGTCATCATGATTCATATAGATTCGGGTTAGTCGGTCACTGCCACTAACCAGAAAAAAAGCTACCCAGTGGAGATCACACGTGTTGGAAACAGAGCTCATACGTGCGAGAAGTTGCATCACTCACCGTACGCGTATGTCACGCCCGTGCCCATGAGTAACGCACAGATCACGGAGAGGGGTAAAATCGGAAAGTGGTAAAAGAGTAACCAAACGGTCGGAATAAAAATTTAACAATGGAATCCAATGATAATGGCAATGGAAAAGTTACTTTTTTATTACTACAGTATAAAATTCAGGTGAAAATGAAAATATTTTTGAGAGAGTAAAATTGAATTTAGAAAAGAAAAATATATTAGTCTTTAACTTTCTTACCATGAGACTGCCATTTTAGATTTTTAATTAATAGGTTTCTTATGCAACTTTGATTGATAATACATTTTTTTACCTCGTTTTACTAATAGTTGGATCTAGATTTTACTATTGACCCATGAATCTAGACGAACACTTCAATAAGAGTGTGATTGATTTGTTGTCGGTGATTGGTTTCATATAGCGATTCACCATATGCAATGGTTTCTTATAGTTATATAAAAATGAACAAAGAAATTAAATTAAAAAATGTAATGGATGATATGGACAAAGTTCCATTAGGTAGCCACCCAAAACTTGTCTTTTTCATTTTTTTTTTTAATGTCTATTCAATTTTAAAATTGTACATTTTCATGTTGTAGCTTGTGTCCACTTGAGCTTAAGTCCAAAAACAAGAGTGAACAATGTCATCGATTATCGCTGCAAGGTCACGAATTCACAAACACGTATGTTTTTTATTGTATACTATATACAGTGCAATATATATATGCCATGATACGATTCGATGCATCACATGTTGCATTATCATGATATGAGATTGTATTGGTTATACATGTAAACAGTTAGTTATCTTCATTATTGATCCCAATTAAAATTGTTTTCTTTTGTATTATAAAATAAGAAATGTAGTTAAATGGAAACTCATATTGAGTGATTTAACCAAATTTTATATTAATCTCTAACATATGTGGAGTTGGAGTACTCAAATATTTGTGTCATTTAAAATATATAAATTGGTTAATCATACTTTGAATTCTTTGGTTATCTTAAGTTAATCATTTTGTTGAATTGCAGTCAAACCATTAGTTTTCTTTTTTTACATTTGTTGATATACTATGATAAAAAGACTAGTCTATGATGAAATACAAAAGATTTGATTAATACATGCACGAGAAAGGAGGTGGAACCACAAGCTTTTCTACAACATATATATTCTTTATAGCAAAATCCATTATTGTCTTCATAATGCCAACTTTATAAACTTTTTAAAGGTTATATTCTCTTCTTTTTGAGAATAATTTACGACAAAAATGGTTTGGATATCCTTTAGACGTAAATGGAGTTGTCATTTCTGCAAGAGTTTTGAGCACGGAGTTTAACTCCACTTCCATGTAACGAGTAAAAAACACTAACTAACCTTTCGGAAAAAAAAAGAAATTATGAATTATGGTTTGTGTTTGGTAATTTCCTTTTTATACCATGTCGGTAAAAAAATTGTAATTGTGGGGTTAACCACATCTACATGTTGGATCAATAGAATACATATCTCATATGGTTTCATAATTTTGGCAGAATCTAAAACCTGAAAATTAACCACTTGTTTGAAACCAATTTATATCGAATTAGAAACTCATGTACATATAAAGACACAGTAGATATGTATGTAGGACATGATTGAACATTATCATGTGAATGGCTATAAGTGTTTGTCTTCATGGAAAGACTATTGAGACATGTGACTCTCTTCTCTTTTTATTTGTTTTTGTTTCTTCTTCTTTTTCCTGGTAAATCACAGACACTAATGCAAGAAAGGAAGTTGAAACTTTTTGAATCCAAATTTGACTTGTTACTATCTTTGACACAAAATGTCAAGCAAGTGTTGATCCTCTATTTGATTCACACTAAAAGTCATGCACTATAATTTAAAGTAGAAAATCAGATTATTGTAAAATTGACCAAACAAGTAGACTTGAAAATTTAAAATAAAAATAGGCAAATATGGCTTTCATATTTGGACAACAAATGATAGCACATCCTTGATGCTTTGATTTGATATACTACTCCATTTCCAAATTTTCTACATACATATTGGGCCTGGTCTTAAAACAATCAATTGTCCCAGACCAGCCCAAATATAAGATGCAATTGAGATGCACCAAGGGACATGAGGCATTGAGAAAAGCATAAATTTTTTTGTGAAAGAAAAGTATCTTTTGACATATCCAAAACATTCAAAACCATCTTTGAAACCACACAAGTTCTTGTTTCTCAAGACTTCCGATTCGAGAAACCCGCGATTATTAGACTCATGATCCCAATCCTAAAGTCTATAAAAATATCAGTTTTGAATCTTTCTTACAAAAAAAAAAAAAAATCTATTAAGAGCCATGTAAGGTCTTTGAGCTCACAATCAATATAGCAAGAACACATCCATTGCTCAAAAAAGAGCACAACTATTGAAACACATAGAGTGAAAAATCAATGAACTATTGATTTGGTATTATATCTATTGAATATCCAGAAGTAATGATAATTTACTGTCTCATAGAAATTAAAAAAAAAAATTACAAACTTTCAATAGAAAGAACAATGACCTAATCAATCTATAGAAAGGAAAAAAGTCAACAAAAGTCAATCTGAATTCGAGTAATGATCATAATAATCATCAAACGATGAATAAGATCGATCATCATCATCATCATCATCATGATAATCATGATAACGATTATGATCAAAACCAAGTCGATCATCATCATCAACATCATCATCATCAGAAGAAGAAGGAGATAAAGATTCGTAGTCATAAGAATAAAAAGAATCATTAGAAGGAAGACACATAAAACTCCATAAACAAAGAACAAAACGACTCAATTGATTCATCGGTAAGCAAACAACCATGTCAAGAAGCTGATTTGTATTGATCCTCTGCGACTCCGGAATCCTCCACATCAACTGCCACGTGTCGGTGGATACTTCGGCGACCGCCAAAACCGTGGCACTATTGAACACCATAACACAAAATCTCTCTCTATCTTCTTGTTCTTCAAGTTTGACTTTTTTTAAGTCTTGGAACGTTTCTTACGTTATCAGAAAGATAAAAGTTTTTTTTTGTTTTGTTATTGAATTTGGACCATAAGTTTATGATTTTTCTAATAAAATGATTCGAAAGTTGAAACCTTTGACTGAAAAAAAACAAAACTGCAATTTTAAAGCCCAAAGTTGAAACCTTTGGACAAGAACTAGCTTTTAATATGGTTTGTGTTTGATTTTAAGCCCAACCCATTACTTGGCAAAGAAGAAGATAAGGCAATTTGTGAGTGTTGTCTCTTCTTCATTTCCATAGCCAAAACGTTTCAGAGTCACCAACAATGGCTTTGCTTCACTCTACTACGATTGTTTCACATACAAGTAATCTTCCTTTCAGTAAATCTTCAAAGCTTTCGCTTGCTTCTTTGCCAAGTCAATTCAATAAAAACTTCAAGAGATTAGAATATTTTCTACCACCATTAGCTTCATCAGCTTCGGCGTCATTTTCTTACTTTCCGATCGACGTTGAGTATCTCCGGCGAGAATTCTCCCGCCATGGAGCAACATTTGAAGATATCGGTATAAATTTTCTTTACTTTGAGTCTTTTATGTGAAAGTTCTTCTCTCTTATGCTTACAACTTTGATTAGGTGAGACATGTATTGCTAAATTAGCATTGGATAATGGAAGCTCAGCCAATGTGATGTTGACACGTGGTATGGTAACATCTTACAAAGCTAAAGCGTGGCATGGAGGTAAAGTGGAGCTTCTTCACACATGGGTGGGTCAAGAAGATCAAGAAGTAGTGGTAAGAGGAGGTGTTTCATCTTCATTTGGCTTATTAGATTCTCATGAGATTAATGAATGGAGTCTTCATGGAATCACTGGAGATTCTAAGGAATGTGTTCAAGTAGAATTGAGAAGAAGTAACGAAGAGATTGAAATGAAAAAGATTATAAGTTTGAGAGGAGATACATTAAGCATTGAGCTTTGTGTGACAAACAAAGGAGTTTCAACAATTATACTTAAAGGTTGTTCACTTGTGAGTTACTTGACGGTGAGTACACCGGAAGCTACTTACGCAGTTGGTTTGGAAGGTTCGGATTTTGTTGAAACGAAGCGGTTTCTTCCTCGTTACGGGGTGGTTCAAGGAGAGGAAGAAGAAGAAGAAAAGTCTAGGTTTAGTGGGGAAGAAGAGAATAATTACAAACAGCTGAATGAAGAGATGAGTAGGGTTTATACTTGTGCTCCAAGGAGTTTTACTATCATTGACAGGGTAATTAATTACAATTAAAACTTGGAATTCAAATTTTTCTTGTTATTGATATAATGTTTGGATTTAATGAAATGGGTAAGTTTTAATTTTCTTCAGGGAAGAAGAAACTCAGTGGTTGTGGGAAGAGAAGGATTTGAAGAAGTGTATATGTATAGTCCTGGTTCGAAACTTGAGAGTTACACAAAGTCTGCTTATGTTTGTATTGGACCATCTTCATTGCTCAAACCAATCTCTTTGCAACCTGATTGTGTTTGGAGAGGTGTGCTACATCTTCACAATCCTAATTCATAAGGGTGATAATATAGAATACAAATTTTATTATCTAAGTTGTATATACATTAATTTGATTTTATTAGTTTATTCAATATTCATCAAGTCAACCCACTTCTCTCAGTAAGAATGTTACTCTAAGAAACCAGTGTAATAGAGTTTTAACTTTAAATACAGATTATTGAGAGAAGGAAAACCAAAATTACAAAGCCCCGGAAGAAGATAATTATAACAACATGATGGTAAAACCAGAGAGACAGTGGTTTGAAAACCGGACCGGGTCGGACCGGGTTCAACCGTGAACCGGCCAACTAGCCGGGTTGGGTTGACCTGGGTTTGAGTTTTTTTTTATTTTTTAAATTTCTATTTTTTTTCATATTTGAATTTTTTTATGATTAAAATTTATAGAAACAAATACTAGTTTTGAATTTAGTTAAATTTTGTTATGGTTTAATGTTTTAATTTTTTTTACATATAAATCAACTATTTCTCATTAAATTTTGTCTTTGAATAGTTTTTTTGTTATTAAAATGATTTTCCTAATTTTTTAAAATATGTTTATTCAAAGGCTATATTATATATTTGGAATTTTGGATATACAAAAACTATTTATATTACTTTCTTAAAAAATCTATTAAACCCGGTACCCAAAAGTTTCTCCGGTTCTGTTGCCGGTCCGGTTTTCAAAACATTGGAGAGAGACATTAGGTTTCTGCAGTGTTTACCGCATTGTTCCTTTGTTTTCAAAGGTAATAGATTTCTGCTTGTGCTACAAAACTGTTAAGCATTTTGGATATAGTCAGGCGGTCGCTTGCTTGAGGCATCATTTTGGAAAATAATACTATTGGCATATATTTGATTAGTTTAAGGCATCGTTCTAGAAAATAATATTTAATAGCATATATTTGATTAGTTTAAAGTACTAAAATAGAATTATATATGGGCCTATGTTTAAAACATTAGTTTGTTAAATATGGGCTCTCCACTATAAAAAGAAATAAGCTTATTAGTTCATGATTAATAATAGTAGTTAAGTAAAAAATTAAAAAAAGTTAAAAGTTTTGTAAGAAATTGTTAATTTTAGAAAACCTAAATACAATTATTGTTGGACCTGGATTTCGTTAGTAAAATCTGGCTCATAAGCTAAAAACATTCTCAGAGTATTATGTTCGTATTGGGCCGCAAAGCCCATAACCGCGCTGACTAAGGTCAACACGGAGTGGAGCCTGGCATAGGAAAGCAGTGGAGCTAAGGAATGGAGTCATGTCAGCTTAGCGTAGCAAGACTGAGTCAAGCGCCGCCAAACGGAGTCAACCGAAGATTCTAACATATCCAGAGCATTTACCAGAACGAGGCCGAGATCTCCGGAGATAGGGCGAGATAACTGAACCGTTCAGCTCATTAGAATATAAATAGTTAGGAGATGAGCCAAAAATGGCTAACTTTTTCCTGAGTAAAAAACTGTAAACACATTCTCCGCTAGCTCACACTTGTTTCAGCTGAGCATTCGTTGTAAACACATTATTCAATCAAATTCAATCCATTTATTGTTCTTCCCAACTCCAAACGGAATAGCCACAATTAGAGGGAATCAAAAGATCTCCAGAGTCTGTTACCTCAATGGACATAAACAGTTAGAAAGATCCACTTTATAGCAATTACAGAAACAAGAAGAGCATAACCTACACCAACTCGCGGAGCATAACAATCCCCAACTGATCAAGACCTCTCCGGACCTGGTCACCCAAGTCTGCATTTACGAAGCTCATCCCGACAAACGTGTTGGAATAGAAACTGACCTCCCAGAAGCAATCAAGAGGGAGCTAGTCGATTTCTTGAAACAAAACGTTAATTCCTTCGCATGGAGCACAAACATAAAGGGAATTAGCATCGATGTGACCTCAAGCTAAACGTCGACCCCACCTTCAAACCAGTTAAGCAGAAAAGGCGCAAGCTCGGCTCCGAAAGGGCCAAAGCCGTCAATGACGAGGTAGAACGACTACTCAAAGTTGGATCAATCAGAGAGGTCAAGTACCCAGACTGGTTGGCCAACCCCGTAGTAGTGAAGAAAAATAACAGAAAGTGGAGAATCTGCATCGATTTCACAGATTTAAATAAATCATGTCCGAAGGACAGCTTCCCACTTCCCCACATCGACAGATTAGTCAAAGCAACAACCGGCCACCAGCTATTGTCCTTCATGGACGCCTTTTCGGGATACAACCAGATCTTGATGAACCCCGATGACCAAGAAAAGACCTCGTTCATATCTGACAGGGGAACCTATTGCTATAAGGTAATGCCCTTCGATTTAGAAAATGCAGAAGCCACATACCAACGACTGGTCAACAGGATGTTCGCAGAGCATCTCGGCAAAACCATGGAGGTTTACATAGATAATATGCTGGTCAAATCAGCTGACCAAAAAGACTATGTCGCCCACCTCAAGGACTGCTTCGCCATCCTCAACCAGTACGAAATAAAACTCAATCCGGCTAAGTGCTCTTTTGAATTTCCCGCGAGGGAATTCCTAGGCTACCTAGTCATGGAACGAGGAATCAAAGCCAATCCCAAACAAATCACAACCTTCTTGGAAATGCCATCTCCCAAATCAACAAGGGAGGTGCAAAGAATTACCGGCCGGATTGCTGCACTAAACGACTTCATATCCAGGTCGACGGACAAGTGTCTTCCGTTTTATCAACTGCTTAAGGGCAATAAAAGATTTAACTGGGATGCCAGCTGCGAGAAAGCATTCAAACAGCTGAAAGACTACCTCAGCCAACCGCCTATACTAGCAAAAACAGTAGAAGGAGAGCCCTTGTACCTCTACATCGCCGTATCACCGGCCTCCGTAAGCAAAATGAATAGAAACCAATATTTTACATAAGTAAATCGTTGATAGACGCGAAAACGAGGTACCCCGTAATGGAGAAGCTTGTATTGGCAGTCGTCACTTTAGCCCGAAAACTGAGACAATACTTCCAATCTCACGCGATCATGGTGATGACGTCTCATCCCATAAGAAAAATCCTTCACAATCTTAGCCAGTCTGGGAGACTAGCTAAATGGGCCATCGAACTCAGCGAGTATGATATTGAATATCGCACAAAGACAAACGCTAAGGCCCAGGTCCTAGCCGATTTTGTAATCGAGCTAGCGCCAAATGCCATCACGAGAGTCACACCTAGAAAGATATAGACGCTCTTTGTAGATAGAGCCACGTCAAAGTAAGGCTTAGGAGTCGGAGTAAAACTCACTTCCCCAACTGGAGAAGTGTTGGAGCAGTCATTCAGGCTTGGCTTCCAGGCCCCCAACAACGAAGCAGAATATGAAGCCCTTCTAGCTGGCCTGAGGCTAGCTTTCGGGATCGGAGCTAGGGAGCTGAGCGCGTTCAGCGATTCCTAACTGGTCACAAGCCAATTTCACGGTGAATACAAAGCAAAAGACCATCGTATGGTCGCATACTTAAAAATTACCCACGACCTGGCCAAGCAATTCAACAAGTTCGAGCTGACTAGGATTCTGCGGGGTGAAAACACCTCCGCATATGCGCTAGCAGCCCTAGCGTCGACTTCAGACCTTTTGGTCAAAAGAATAACTCCCTTGGAAGGAATAGAGAAACCAACCATCAATGTGGCCCAAAAAACAGGGGTGAACGCAGTTACGACAAGGCAAGGTGCGAGAGATTCGAAGTTAGACCTGACCCCGCGAGCTGAGGTAAGTCAATAGTCACCCAAGCATTTTGCGAACCCAGATAAGCCAACAGACGGCCCGCAAGCTGGATCTGACCAGGGCAACAAAGATGAACCGATAGAAGCAGAGTTGGGTGACGGAGCCCATAAAATCCCTCAGCGTCCCGACGGGAGAATACTAATTTTCGAGTATATCGTCGGCAGAGCTCTCCTCGAAGACAAGAATAAAGCAAGAAGGTTTAAATCAAAGAACTCCCCCTTTTGCATCATCGATGGAAAATTCTACAAACGCAATACTACCGGCTCGTGACTCACTTGTATCCACGACACCGAGGTTCACCAGGTCATGTCCAGATTCCATAACAGAGCTTGCGAAAGTCACTCCGGAGGCCAAGCTCTAGCTCTAAGAATTAACAAACATGGGTACTATTGGCCAACGCTGATAAATGATTGCGCGTCATTCGCGACCAAGTGCGAGAAATGCCAGAAACACACTCCAATTCTTCACTAACCGCCGGAGCTGCTCTCATCTATCTCGAGTCCGTACCCGTTCATGCGCTGGTCAATGGACATAGTTGGACCAATGACCAGATCCGGACCCAAGCGACTTGAATATGTGCTAGTCTTAACAGACTACTTGACGAAGTAGATAGAAGTAGCAGCTTACCAACAAATCAACTTGGAGGAGGTCAAAAACTTTATCCTGAAATACATAATATACAGGCACGAACGACCATATGAAATAGTCACCAACAACGCTACCCAGTTCACCTCGGCCGTGTTTAGAAATTTCTGCCGAAAGTGGCAAATCAAATTAACCTATTTGACTGTGAGGTACCTTCAAGGGAACGGCCAAGCCGAAGCAACCAACAAAACTCTACTCAACAACCTTAAAAAGGGTCTCAACGCTAGGAAAAACTGGTGGAGCGAAGAGCTTCAGGGAGTGCTCTGGGCACTTCGCACCACTTTCAAAAAAATAACTTTTGAAATACCCTTCTTGTTAACATACAAAACAGAGGCCATGGTACCAGCTGAAACAACGGTACCCACCCGAGCAACAAACAATGTCTCAAAATAGAAGAAAAGTTATAACATTAAAGCCCCGTGGGCAGAATCGCGGCTCACACAAAAACTAAGGAGGACAACTGTTATGACCCGGTTCGTGCCTAAGGCCGACTGGAGCGGCCACAGTTTTTCGAAGAAGCGGCTTTGGAAATTTTTGACTTGGATTGGGTAAATAAAGAACTTAAAAAGGTTTTGGTCGAGAAAGATCTAGGAATGACTGAGGAAAAATAAGTTTGGGACGAAGAGGAAGGTTGCGGGACAGTTTAGTACATTCTGCAGGATGATAATGCGAACTGCGGGTCGACAGGACATTCTGAGGGACGATATCATGTACCGCGAGTCGAGAACGATCGAGGCCGACCCAAGAACGCATCAAACTGCGTCCGAGACAAACATGCGGCTAGCATCGAGCCACGTCATGGGTAGGTGGAACAAGCGGCTAGGAAAGTGCCACTTCAGTGGTTGGTGGCATGTATGGCTCACGTTGCACCATGTCACCGGGTTGGTAAAATGAGTTGTTTTCCTTGTGCCACAACACCGAGCGATGTGGTGAGCTCCGGATGGTAAGATGTGGCCGTCCGAGAACCACAATCCACACCTACCACCGAGCCTATATAAAGGACCCTTGCCTTGATCATTTTTCCCATCCATGTCCAAAATCCTCGTCCCTAAAGTTCCCTTATCCCGTCCCTTGATCCGAGAATCCCTTTGCTTTGGTTTTGATCCGAAAATCCGTTTGCTTGTCCCATGGTCCGAAAATCCTTAGTTTCGGCCTTGTCCCAAAAATCCTTTGTTCCGTTCTTTTGTCCAAAATTCCTTAGAGGAATTTCTGTCCGAAAATCCTTAGAATTTTCTTTTGTCCGAGAATTCCTAGGGGAACCTCTGTCCGTTTTCACCAAAAATTACCCGAAAAATTCCCTTAGTATAATTTTTGATTATAAGTCCCTGGATCGAGTATTTCCGAGAGTTAGCGAGTAGATCATCGATTGTTCGAGTTAAGGGAAAATCCGTGGAAAATTTAGAGAATGGTGGCTTAGGAATCAAAGGATCCCAGGTGAGTGCGGTTATGCTTGTTGTGTGTTGATGAGTCGAGCGCACATGATTGTTTATATCCTTTATTATGATCTTGAGGTTCTAGCATCGTTCATTAATATTGTTAAGTGTTGATAATAATTTTAGGTTGCTTGCTAGATTCTTGAATGGTATTATAGAATTTTACTAAGGAATTAGTAAAATAATTATGCATGATAAAATGAATTTTACTATGGAAGCTAGTAAAATTTATTACGCATGTTAAATGGTCGAAAGGCTAGTTAATTGTTTAGTAAAATTGTTGATTGAGGTTCTTAGCAAACTCTTTAGAATTGGCTAAGTATGAATGACTGGTTGAATTGTTAGGGTGCTAGTATTCATTGGAATTATATTGCTTGGGGTTCGCATTATATTGAATATTAGTTATTGTATGTTGATTGTTATAAATACTTGTGATAGTATTTATTATGTTTGGTTAGCTATTCGTTTATGTTTGATCATGGAATTGTGGTAAATACTTGGTGATAAGTATTTGGTCTCATGCTTAAGTATGGTGTGACTTAGCTTTAAATGAGACTGTGTTGTTGTTGTGTGGTTGTTAGCATGTCTCAGGTTAGAGTTCTGTATGGTAATAACCTGTTTATGTTATGTGCCCATCATGTGTGGTTATCATGGTGTTGTGGTCAACGTTTCCGAGAAGTCGTGTTGCGGGCACGCCATGTCCAATTTGTTGGGTCGCACCCATATGTGAATTGGAATGAATACACGACAATGTATTGAGTTTGGGTAGGGGTGTTCCCACGGAACTCGGGATGTTGGAAGACTTTGTGTCTTACATCCTAGTGCCGGAAACGGGGTGGATCCGCACAAAGCCCTATTGGAATTAAAATGAATTGCATTGCATGTAGACTAGGTTGTGTCTGCGTGTAATCATTCTGTTTGATTACATGGTTGATTGTTTGTGCGGCCATAGTCGGTTTGTCCTTGATTGTTATGTCTTGAAGGATTGCTTGTTATTTTGGGTTTGGGTTGGGAATGTTTATCGCCTGTTAGTGGGAGCCGTACTCACTGAGTAAAATTAGATTACTCATCCCACCACTTTTTGTTGCAGGTGACTAGTAGATGGGAAAGCCATAGTGGGAAGTTAGACGTTAGGCCATCAGTGTAGTTTTGTGTTGCAATTGTAAATGGTGTAATGTTTAGTATGTATGGCTTTGACTCGAGGGCCCGAAATTATATTATTTTGATAACGTTTTATATGATATAAATAAAGGAATTTTTCTTTACCGCTGCGAGTGTCCGATGATATTGGTCTTGTCCGGACTAGAACAACCGTCCTGACTTGGTCCGGGTTGCAAAGCCTTAGGATTGGGTTAGTCCGGGTAAACCGTTCTGGGAATAGTTGGTCCCGAGCCTCTTGATCCATTTTTGAGACTTAGGATCGACCGTTCTCGGAGCGGTACGTGGCGTATCCGGTCAACGGTCGTTGACCGCTGATCGGGGGTGTTAAAACAACTACCAGCTCGACCTGTAAGAGATTTACCTTTTGTAACCGCTAGAGATTCTCGAGCCCTAGCTTTGACCAAAGGCCAAAGGACGTCAACCTGGTCTAACCTACTCATAGCAGACTGCCTAAGTCCCTGGCGAGCGGACCTCTGAGTGGCAAGATCTTCACTTGCAGCCTCGATCGTCGTCACCCTTGCTGACAACCTCCTAAGTAAGTCCAGTTGCGCTTCCATTGCGTTTAGTTCGCCCCTGTAGCTGATTTCACCTTCTCTCCTGATCTGACGGTACATTAAGGCGCTTACCAAATCTTGCTCCCATGGACAATTTATCTGATGCGTGGCATCCATTCCTGTGAAACAATCCTTGTGCGATTCGCCATCAGAATCTCATCCTCTTTGCGCAGATGACCAATCATCTCGTCGGACGATTTAACAAAGTCTAGAAACTTTTGCTCATGCCGCGCACCCAGAGCCCTCATCTGATGGATCACCTTCAGATCCTCCCTATTAGCCTCCTGCAGTTCATCAATAAGCTTTCCCTTCAGAGCAGAGGCGTGCTCGATATCGTCAATCTTGGCCTAGAAGAGAGCGGAGCTAAGTCCGTGTTCCGCTTCAGTCACCAGGGAAATGACAACGTCGGCAACCTAGCAACATAACCTAAGTTCAGGTAGGATGGTATGCGACAAATAAACTAGAAAGTAATTGAAAGCAATAGATAACTCACATCTTGAAAAGATGAAGCAAGCCCGATATAGCTATCTTGAAGCATAAAGTCCCCCCAGCTGGGAGCGTAAGGCTCGCGGGACTGAAAGTCTGCAGCCAGAAGATCGGATCCACTGCGATGGGAAATGGATCTGTAGCTGAAGTACCCGCTACATCCTGCTTGTTGGGGCCGCTTCGAGATTCAGGACGTATCTCTTTGACCACTTGGTCTTGGATCACAGGAGGAATAACGGTAAAAAGTTGAGCTCCGTCAGTGCCGGACGACCCGTTGTTAGCCTCCTCCACCGGTCCATCACCAGGTTATGTTGTCAGAAGCACATGAAGAACAACGGTAAGAAGTTGAACTCTGACCTCCCCCGCCAACTCCATCCACCAAAACACCTAGAGTTGCTCCGACCACCTCCGCGTTGATTCCACCTTGATCAGTTTGGTCCGCATCCGGTGTAATCTCCGTCGCGTCAGTTCAAATCCGCTTTGGATAACTGGATCCCTGTTGAGGGGAATCATCAGCATCAACATTCATTCCGGAAGGCCCATCGCTGACAGGTCTCTTGCCTAGGTACTTGCTCATGGACGCCAGTGATCGATCATCGTCCGGTAGTACGCTTTTGATCTCCCCAAAGGATTTAGGGGAGAGAATACGAGAAGTCGAGACGGCCGCCGCCCTCATGGCCAAAATAGACCTGGACATGAAAAGTATGAAAAAAGCGCCTCCTAGTAAGCGGTGCTGCGGTGCGCAAGAATGGTTCGATTCATCAGAGTGTTCTCCATCAAGACTCATCGGAAACGCGCTAGACCCAGGTCCATCCAGATCTAATTTTTGCTGGGCAAAACCCAGACGAGACCGGGTCTTACGACCAACATGAACAACGGCCTGGGCAGGTTGTGCAGCGACAACAGTTGCAGGGACAGCTGGAGGAGGAGGAAGCGGAAGAGTCCGTGCATCTATTTGAAGCCCACCCTGAGTAAGGCGAGCATGGTCAACATCTAGATGCAATTTCCTAGCCCGGTGCACGTATGCAGGTTTAATCCGGATTCGGTCTAGCTCGCTCTCGTCCGACGTAGCAGCTGCACCCGTGAGGCAACCACGGTAGGATTGGCATCGTTGCCGTAGTTGTTCAAGGAACAAGATAGAAGTAGTAAATGAGGAAAGATGCGCGACATACTTTCAGGAAAAGTAAAGGAGTGAGTATGTAAAAATGTTACCCGGCTTGGAGTTTTTGGGATTCGGCCAAAAGCCTCTACATTCGACACTGATTCCTTGTTGACCTTGAAATAGAACTACTTTTTCTGCCAATTAGGGTCCTTAAGGTGAATGTCGAAAATAACCTTTCGCCCAGGGCGAGAAGCCAGATAGAGTTTACTTGCTGGTGTAGGGGGCCCATAGCAGTTGGCAGTGTAAAGATCATTGAATTGTCAGGGAGTTAGATCCATGTCATCTTCATAACTCCGGACGTATGTCCTGATGGCAGTACGCATAAAGTTATGTGTCATCTGCGAAAATGTTATCCCGAAACTTCGGAGTTGGCGAATCAAGAAGGGAGGAATAAGAAAAGTCAGATGATATCCCCTTAAGTTGACTAGGTAGGTGTAGCACCACCCATCTTCTTTAGATTCTGGAGAGCAATCCCCAATTGGAAGCCGAATTTCGACCGAGTGCGGAATCTGGCCGTCAGTTACTAGCGCTACAAGCTCTGCCGGCGTCATCTCCGACGGCGCGTAAGGACCATAGTGCTCGATAGATCGATTGCTGGCCATGATAATCGGGTAGAAAGAAAGAAAAATAGAGAGAAGAAGGATTTTTTGCTAAGAAAGAAAAAGTCGCCGATCTTTGCTTATATAAAGATTACTTGAAGAAATGAGAAGGTGAAAAGCAGTTATTTTTAAGATAAGTTTGAAGAGAAGTTTTTCTCTGAATGGCGGGCCCCACGGGGAGTTAAATTAGCGCCGCACAAGATTCCCCATCTTCGTTCCTGAACTAAACCTTCGGTATTCCAGTCGTCAGATAAAATGCGGGAAATCATCACAGCCGCACGATCGAAAGATTCGCTCATTACAATGACAATTTTACCTAGGGAACACTCTTACGCTACCTCGACGCAGTAGAAGTGACCGCCCATTAATTTTATTATTAAAAGCTTAATGGGTTGGGGGCAACTGTTGGAGCTGGATTTTGTTAATGAAATCCGGCCCATAACCCAAAAACGTTCTCAAAACATTACGTTCGTATTGGGCCGAGAAGCCCATGATCGCGCTGACTAAAGTCAACGCGGAGCGGAGTCTGGTGTAGGACAGCAGCGGAGCTAGGAGATGGAGTCAGTTCAGCTCGGCGTAGCAAGACTGAGTCAAACGCCGCCCAACAGAGTCAACCGAAGATCCTGAAATATCTGGGGCACTTAGCAGAACGTGGCCGAGATCTCTGCGATAGGGCAAGATATCCAGAGCTGAACCGTTCTGCACATTAGAGTATAAATAGTTAGGAAGAGAGCCGAAAATGGCTAACTTTTTCCCGAGTGAAAACTGTAAACATATTCTCAGTTACTTCACACTTGTATCAGCTGGGCATTCGTTGTAAACACATTGTTCAATCAAATATAATCCATTTATTGTTCTCACTCCGACTTATTGACATTTTTTAGAATCTTAGGAGTTCTTCTCCGAATTCACATATAATTAGTGCGAAATCCAGCTTCCACACGTTGGCTTGTTTATTTAAAGAGACGAACAAGATTTTCTGTTTTTGTTGTATATTATTACAAAATGTTCAATGCCATCTATTGGATTTGACGATTGGAGAGATGCTTAAGGAACATGAAATTGTTCGGAAACAATAGGGTGCAAAAAATAATACCTATGACAAATATAGTCAAGATAAAATAATAACGGCATTTTATTATTAGCCATGTTTTTAGTCATGATTTGGAATCTAACATTAACCAACTTGTGAACTCGTCATGAATGAAAATTAAACCCAACAAAACAATACATTGCTAAATTATAAACTTACATTAACAAATTACAACAACTGAAAGAAAAAAAACTATAATTATTGTCTTTGAAGGCCAAGGGTTTGATACAACAACAGATAAGAAAAACATTAATGATTGGAGAATTTTTTTTTTTTTTATATATATATAACATTATCAAACAAAACATATATTACCAACAACATTATAACTTTGAATAAATCATTTCTAAAACTTTATCACCCAACCAATGCGTAGCGTGGGAAAACCTCTAGTCATAATAAAACAAAATCTAACATCCGAACATGTTGTTTCTAATGCATGAAACGCCACCATATTAAACTATATATATTTAGTACTAACTTTAAAAATTAACATGATTAAGAGTCTTGTAAAAAAAAAACAGTTACATTATCCAACGTGTAAATTCATTGATCATGAATATTCAAATATAAATCGAAAAAAAATACATTGCTAAATCATAAACTTATGCGTAAATATTAAAAACTTGTTTACCGCGCACATAGTACGAGAAAATCGGCAAGTCAGAGCAGTGGGAAGAACAAAATTGTTCCCATTTGAACACAGATTTATCATCAAGAGAATTACCGAGAAAGAGCCTCTTGAAGACCAAGGGTTGTATGCACCGAATAGCACATTTATCACAAAATGGTCGAGGGTTACTATTGAGAGCAATTTCAATCTTCATGCCACTTGAGATGTAAATATGGTTGGGCTTCATGTAGGGATCTTTTCCCAATAAACATTTAAGATGCAAAGTGACTCTACAATAATCACATGTATAGAACCATGTACTTGCATCTAATCTTGACTCGCATATCTCACACCAATATTGTAGATTTTTTGCATCTTCTTCTCCGTAACAAATGGTGAGTGGATGCCTATCGTTCTTGTAGTGTGCAACACTAGGTACAGTAGCACATTCCATACACAAATAAAACTTGCACTCCATACATTGTGGAACACACTTACCGCGTAAATCACTTTTGCAAGCCATGCATTCATGACCGTTTCTTTTATGATAATCATCGATCAAAATGAAGAAAAGTAGGTGATTATGTAAGTCGTGAATAAAAGGATCGGAAAGGGAGGCACACCTTGTGTCTAGTTGAAATTTACAATCTTTTTCAGCGCAGATGTAGACGAAACCACAACTTTCTCGGCAACAACCATTGCACTGGAACCTGCCTTTCCCTTCAAATTTTTCTAAGAAGATGTCGTAGGGCTTTGGAGGGTATAAGGGAAGGAGAATAAGAGGGTGTTTGTGTAGCAGATTGTGTATTTTTCGAGGTAAGCATGCACATGCTTCGTCGAGGACAAAATCACACTGCATACAACTATAGAAACTAGTAGAAGTTACTACTGGAAGGGTGCAAACCTGACAAAATATGAATTGATTTTCGCCAGGAGTGTAATCTTGACAGAGCCTTAGGTAATGCTCATGACTGAAATGTTGTATTGTCTCCTCATCAATTCTCACGAATGGTTCAATGTCTTCTTCGGGTTCTTCAGGCACTCCTTCAAGATCTTTTCCATCCCATACGTCTTTCCTTGTTGCACATTTAGAGTGGACAGCATAATGACAGCCATTCTTGCAAGAGAATTGCCCGTAATTGATGTCAACGGCTCGATGACAAACTCCACACGAGAACTCTCCGGGAGGAAGGAAGGAAGAGTAGGAGAGGCGGTGTTGGTGACGAGTGATCTTAATGACACGAGGCAAGTTAAGACATGTTCTGTGGACCATGTAGCTACAAGGGTTACAAGTATAAACATGATCACTGACATGGTCAAGAGATTTTCCACATGCATTACATGGCCAAGTGAATCGTCCGGGATAGAGTGTGAGGGTGTGCTCGTGGCTCTTTGGATGTTTGATAGTAAGATGCAGTGGATCTTTCGTACAAGAGGCGTATAAACTGTAATTACATTTGGAACAATGATAGTAGTATTTCTCAAGAGGACGCCGTCAACAATGGCATATCCCATAACTTCCTTCGATTGGTAGGTCACCAACATCATAATATATCTTGGAAGGATGGTTGAGGGTGAGGGAGAGAGGGTGAGAAAGGTGAAAAGGGTGTATGATCTCTGGCTCGAAGAGATCACAATTATAATGGTAATCCAAGTCGCAGATCTTGCAGTAGAGAGTGATTTCACCTTCTTTGAAGTGGCCGCCTTTGCATGTGAAGCAGACAAAGAGTGGATCATCATCATCTGGGACGATAAGAGGGTGACCAGCTTTATGGCATTTGAATTCAGAACCAGAGTAAAACGGTGTTGAATCCATATGGGTTTCTTTAGAAGGAATGAACAAGGAAAACAGGTTTCAAACCTTAATAAAACTTTTCTTTTTGGAAGAACTTCCTCGATTTTATCTGTATTTATCACCGGAGTGGAGCTAGTTAGGGCATGTTCATTGGAGATCCTATGATGTCTTATGGGATGTTCTTAAAATATAAAATTATTAAAATTTGAGTAAAAAGAAGAAAGAGAGTGTTTTTGTAGGGTATATTGAAATATAAAATTAATAAAAGTTGAGTAAATGATGATGAAGTGTTCTTAAAGAGGAGAGAAAGTGTCTAAAATTAGACACTTTTGGAGAGTTCTTAATTAAAATTGAGTAAAATGATGAAAGAGAAGTTATAAAGTTGAGTAAAAGGATGAAAGAGAAGGTATAAAGTTGAGTAAAAAGAAGAGAGAGTGTGTGTTTTAATAATTTTATATTATAAGAACACTTCTTAAGACACGACGGTGTCACCAATGAACATGACCTTAAAGACCCATTCCATAATTAAAGTCAACTACTACTCGCAATTAAGTCTTATTTAAATATTTTAGTAAAGATGTAGTTAAGCCCAACTACATTATTTTTGTTATTCTTCAAATACTCAAAGACCAACCACTTTCTTTCTTTTCTTATACTCTTCTGTTTTAATTTAGTTGTCATTCTAGGTTTTTTCACACAAATTAAAAAAATAATTAAATTTTTATTTTTCCCTTATTAATACATTGTTTTATTTGATATGATTAATTAATGAGGTTAAAGAGTAGGGATAAAAATATAAAAAATTGACATTAAATATGCATTGAAAATATAAAACGATAAATAATATGAAATAAAAAATTAACTCTAGAAGGACAACTATTATAAAACGGAAGGAGTAATATGTAGTTGTATTCTCTTAATATTTTAGATGGACCTATTCTTCATTGAAGAATGGTCAAAATGAATACCATACTGTTTGTTGATGAAAAATAAAAACGAATACCATACTATTAAGAGATTAACAAAGTCAAATTACAAATAGTTGATGGAATTTTAGTAACCAGTAATTCGATCAATAACCCACAGTTGTTAGTGGCTTTATCATACTAAAACATTATCACAATTAAATCTTATCACAACTGTTTTTATAAAGACAGTTTTTCCTTTTCTTTTATTTCCATTCAGCACGATCAAACGTGAACCAATCTCAAAATACGCAGATACGAATTCTATTGTATGTGTGTGATCGATCAATAATGACAAATTAAGAAATCAATTTGGCAGCTAATTGATGGTAGATATACTCACGGAGACATGTTTGGCCTTTGTTTGGGATATTAATAGTCGTAAATAACTAATCAAAGACCATCTATGGATATCAAATCGGCTTTTGTAGTCTAGTTCCTCCCACATTCTCATTTCCCTCTGAAATCTTCTGGAATCATTAAAACCAAATCCTAAGTACACTTTCAATAACAGTAGATTTTAAGATACTTTTTCAAATCACTAGTTCAATAACACTAGATTTTAATAGGTTTTTAAAAATCCATGGTTCAATAACATAGGATTTGACAAATTAAAACAAATCACTTCAAATGCTAATACACTCCCCTAATGATTCTAGGAGATTTTAAAAGGAAATTCTATGAGATTTCCTTGTTAAAAATACAAAAACTCTTGCCAAAATAAAAATAAAAATACAAAGACTTAAATCCCATGGTTTTAGGTGGGATTGTAGGGGATTTTATTATAAATCTCATGGAATCACACAAAATCATTAAAATGACCTAAAATCTCATTAAAACTCAAATCTCTTAAGATTCAATACACCCCCCTATAATCTTGAAAGGGTATGTTAGAATCTTACATTTGAAGTTGAAATGAAACCTAACTAATCCATTTTCAATTAGTTTTGAGTTAAGAAAACCTAAAACAAGTCAGCAATCATTATATGATATCTAACAGTTGTCAAAAATAATTCATCAAATATAGCAACTATGTACTAATTTATTGAAATGCAAAACAAATTACAAGCAAGTAAAATGAATAAAGCCAAATTTAGAGGTTGGATCCAAGTAAAAACGATTAAAAAAATCATATTTGAGCATAGGATCCTACCAACGACATGTGAGTTTTTTCATTAGCATTTGTTAAGCAACTACTTTATTTATGTCAACTTAATTGTTAAATAAGACCAGATCTCATTCAACTGTTTTTTCACTTTAAATTAATCCAAGGGGGCAAACTAGTTGCAGCTGTAATCAAGATCATTTATGTTTCAGTTAAAGAAAGACCAACATCAATTAAAAAAATGTCTAGTACTAGTAAATTTTATATCTAAACATAGAACTAGAGTTGTCTAGCAAAAAAAAAAAAAAACATAGAACTACAGTTATACCCAATTCTTGTTCATTACATTACTTTATATTTTTCGTGATTGAATAATGTACAGTTTCTAGATGTTTTATATTAGTTATGATCATAATGTCAGCCAATATGATAAAAGATTTTGTTCTTAATGTAGCTGTTTTACGTTTATATATCTATTTATGCACGTTAGTTTTGAGAATTTCTACTAGGCATGGGCATATTATACGAACCGAACCCGAAACCAAACCGAAAAAATCGGGTTCGGGTTTTGCATATTACCCGAATCTGTTCTATATTCATCGGGTTCGGGTTTCGTGTTCGGGTTCGGGAAAACCCCGGTAACCCGCGGTTAACCGAGAAACCCGAATTTTTTTTTTTTTTTTTGTATGTAATGGAGGTTTATGGTTAACCGAGTAATAAAGGAATGGGTTTTAATATTCCTCTCCTCCGCAGTTTCAATCGTACGGATCTTTCGGTTCTTCATCAACCGCCGCAAGTCCCAAGAAACGCTCTTCGCCGGAATCGAAAGAAGTAGCCGACGAGCCTCGACCGAAGAAGAAACCGTTTCTTCCACAATCTGACGAAGAGAAGATGTCTAATCTCATGGGATACTCGAAGGTTCCTCTTCCTACTATGGATCTGAATCCGAATTGGATCCGTTCGACTCCTGTTTACCAACGATCCTTCTCCGATACATTTGCTTCGCCCGTTGGATCTAGATTCAGGTCGGGATATAACGGAATCGCTCAGGAATCAGCACCGTCGGGTAGTCAAATCGCCGCTTCTCTCCCGCCGTGTCCGCCGATTTTTCGGAGATCTGTCTCCGATGTTTCTCCGGCACCGTCAAAGACTCGATCTAGTCGGATTCCTGAAGCTGATTTTGTGAATCCAGGAAGCTCTGATGCAAACAAGGTTGGTAGATTGTTGTGTGAATCTTGCCATTGTTAATCGTTGAGAGTCTTGACCTGTGATTTTGATAGATTTTTTATTCTTGTGTTGATGATTAGATGTTGTATGTGATCAATGATGGAGTTCGTGAATTGGATCAGTGGTGTAACAAGCTCTTGAAAAGTATGGTGAATCAGTTTCTTCTGTGAAACAAGATGATACTCCTCAGGTAAACGAATTAATCTAAATCAAACAATCTTGTCAACATTTTTTCATTTATCTGATTGAAATCCAATTTGGGATGTTCTTGGTGGTGTTGAACATGTTCTTGCACATGGATTCGGATTTTAAGTTAAAATTTTTAACAATGTGCTAGAGTTCAGTTAGTAATTTTCGGATTATTGATGCGTTTCTAGAATAAAAATATTTACCTGCGGTTAAACCCGCGCTACCCGCGGGATTTTGTTGTTTTCTTACTTGAATTTCGGAAAATTACAGTTTTTTGGGGTATTTTCACTTTAAAAACCCGAAACCCGAAAACCCGAAACCGAACCCAAAAAATACTGCGGGTTTTTATGGGTTTTGACCTCCAACACGAAAACCGAACCGAACCCGACTATACCCGAACCGAAACCGAACCGATAATTCTAAAAACCCGAATAGTTTTCATATTCATCAAACCGAAAACCCGAATACCGGATAATCCGACCCTAAACCCGAACGGGAAACCGAATGCCCAGGCCTAATTTCTACTTACAAATTTGTAAATGTCTCCCACATCATATAGGCCATTTAGGTGATAACAATAATTTTCACTTCGGTTTCATCTTAATGAAGCTTTTTATTTTGGTGATACCTTCTTTATATATATCATTTTTAACCGTTTTCATCAACGTCGTACAAATATATGAGTATATATATGACTATAACATCAGATATCGGCTCTTGCTCATCAAAGAATCTAAGTATTCTTCCTCGCAGAGTAGGCACAGTAAGCCGCCACTCCAGCAAATGCAGCAGCCGTCACTACAATTTCACAACATATAACTCAATTCAGTTAATCGAAAATTGACATTGTTTAATTTGGAGAGAAATAAAATTTTTTGTTAGATTTTAAAACAAACAAACCTGAAGTAATAATAGCCGAGTTGTTACTATCAGGGCCGGCGTTGGAGGAGAGCAAGAGGAGCAAATGCCCGGGGCCCACGGTTTTTTTTTTCTTTGTATTTTAGGACCCAAATTTTTTAAAACTTTACAAAAAGGGGCCAAATTTTTTTTATTTTGCACAGGGCCCAGCCTACAATATGAATGAGCCGCCCCTGGTTACTATCCTTCAACTTCGTAACAACGCAATTCGATTCAAATCTCTTTTGATGCCTCTCTATATCCGAAGCCTACATTAGACAATAAACGATTCATTAGAAAAAGAAAATTAATTACATAAATAAACTATGAATGTTGAATGTATAAGATAAATCATTTTACCGAAAGTTGTCCAACAATCATATGAGCTTTGTACTATATATCCTTCACATTATCATCATCATTATCGCCCCAAGCTTCTTCAAATTTACTAATCAAAATCTTTGGTTACAAGCTCAACTCCACGTTCTTTAGCTTTCATCACGGGTTGCCAAGATTTCAAGAAACCGATCGAACCTTTAAGCAAAAGCTTATGAGGAATATCAAACATTATAGGTTTCCCTTCTGATCCCATTCCCAACTGTACTTTCAAAAGGAAACGTTAACGTTTTGTAACCGTCAAATGCAAGATTCATGATATATCATGGTTTTTACCCATTTTAGACCATGATATAAGTCCGATATATAGAGTCTTTGTAGTGTTTTGTGTTTGTTTTAGAGTCTTTGCAGGTACTTAGACGATTGGAATATAAAAGATGTTTACTGGAAGTTTTGGAGCATTGCGGAAGGGAGAATCAAAAATGCAAAATTCGGAATGAAGTTTTACAAGGCTATGTCGAGCGACGCCATATCCTGTCGTTCGGCACGAAGAATTTAAAGAAGTGTCGATCGACACCACTCTGAGTGTCGATCGACACCCTGTTCGCAGAAGCTCAAAATCAAGTTTTGAAGATTTCCGTTTTTGCCGAGAAGTTCAGATGTTTACTTTTATGTTTCTAGTCGGTTTAGGACTTCTATAAATACGTTTTTACAGCCATTGTTTAGGCTTACAGCCATTGTTTAGGCTTACGCTTTACTTAATTGAATTCTTAGAGATACTGATATTAATAAAGATGTTTGCTTCATTCGATATGTCTAAGTAGTTCTTTTGTTAGGTTTAGGGTTATTCAAATGTGATTGATGAATTGCTTGATTCAATTGAATTGTTAGGATAAAATCATTAGAAGTTCTTCATCTTGACTTGTGTTTATTGCTGATTTTAGCCTCATGAACTAGAATCTGATCTTAGGTTAATTGATAGACACGACAGTGTTATTAATTGCTTGAACTAGTCTTTGATGAGCAAAATTCCTTTTCGCAAAGAAATTTGATTTAGGGTTTTGTGAACAATTGAACTTGATATCAATGCTTGTTTAAATTAATCTGAATTTGCAATGACAGTTGGTTTTCTAGGATTTAGACATAGATAATCTCTGCAGCGACAACTGATTAGTTTTACATTCGTGTTCATGTTTAGGAACTGAGCTTTAATATTCCTAATTATCTGTTTATTCTGCAATTCTGATTCACCTGCGATTTCCATGTGCCTAGCGTTTCTTTTTATTGATTTACAACCATTCACTGCTTGCTTTTACTTGTCTTTTCATACGTCATATTCTACCTAGCTTAATTCGAGCATATTAATTTATTGTGTTATTTTTATTCCATGTGGATTTCGATACCTTAAGTACTGCATTGATCTCTTAATTTGAGAGTGTAACTCTAGAGTTAAATTTGAGCATATCAATTTATTACCGGAGTTCTAAACGGAAATGTAGAATCCACAAGACGATTCATGATGGTATCAACTTCAGGGGAGATTACTAGATCGTTGTAAACCCAAACCGCGATTAATCCACCGTCTTTGCGAAGAACACGTTTTGCTATGTTGTAGAATGTTGCGAGTTCGAAGTAGTGTACGGCTTGTGCAGCTACTATAAGATCAACGAGTTATCTCCTCCGATTAGAGTAACCATTTGGTCTTCTGATATTGTTGTTGGAGTGTGATGGTAAGTGATTCTTTCGTGTTATACTGCTCGTTTTAGTTGTGCTTCGTTTATGTCTGTAGCTACAACTTTCTCAAAATTCTGCAAGCTGTGATTAAGTAACGTTGGTGATTGCACTACAAGAAAACAGTCCATAAGTGACTGCGGTTTGTGACTGCAAAATCAGTCACTAATATTTGCGACTAACTTGAGACACATTTGCGACTGATTTGTGACTCATGAAATATTAGTCGCAAATTCGTCGCAAATTTGCGACTAATATTTGTAGTCGTAAAGGCGTTGCCAATTAGTGACTGATTTGCGACACCTGTGGGAAGGTTTCAGTCTAGTCACATATCAGTCACTAATTAGCGACTTATTTAAACCAAAAACGGTCGTCACAAATTTGTGACACATTGGTTACGAACATATCAGTCACAGATTAGCGACGCCGCTGGGGGAGTCACTGATTTGTGACACTTTGGGGTTTAGAGTAATATTTTTGCAAAAAAAACAACACATTCTAAGTGTATATTATTTATTTTCGTATTAACAATCTCTATAAACTATAATATTTATAAGGAATATATTTTAAGAGTTGAAAAATCCAAATTCATTTTCTAAATATCTTTGCATACATAAAGCTAGTATGAATCTCTTTCATATTTAATCTATTATTTGGTAAATTTGTTGTTTTATATAGATTAAGTTGAATTTCTACTAATTTGATGGATAAAACCAATCAAACATTCAAGAAATGCATTTGGAATTGGTTGGAAATGATAATGGGTGATACTTGTTTGTTAAAATGTTTAGGGTTTATGGAATCATTTCCTACTACCAAAATTTCGTCACAAAGTAGTCATACATTTGTGACTCATATGTGACTAATTTGTGACTCCTCCGTGACACTTTGAGGTTAGAAAAATGATTCCAGAACATTAAAATTCGTCACAAATTAGTCACAAAATACCCACTACTTTATGACTACTTTGTGACTTATTTGTGAAACTTTAGGGTATAGACACTCCGTCACAAATTAGTCACAAAATACCCACTACTTTATGACTACTTTGTGACTTATTTGTGAAACTTTAGGGTATAGACACTCCATCACAAATTAGTCACAAAATACCCACTACTTTATGACTACTTTACAACTAATTTGCAACTAATTTGCAACTACTTATAATTTTCTCCCAAAAAGACAACACATTCTAAGTGTCTATTATTTATTTTCATATTAACAATCTTTGTAAACTATAATATTTATAAAGAATATATTTTATGAGTGAGAAAATCCAAATTCATTTTTTAAAATATTGTTGCATACATATAACTAGTTGATAACACTTTGATCTTTAACCATTTTTCTTGTAAGTTTGTTGTTTTCTATAAATTAAGTTGAATTTCAATTAATGTGATGGATATAACCAATAAAACATTCAAGAAATGCATTTGTTATTGGTTGGAAATGATAATGGGTGATACTTGTTTATTAAAATGTTTAGGGTTTAGGGTTTCAACTTGTGACTCCAAAAAATAGTCACAAAACAGTTACAAAACTGTGACTAATTTAAAATCGTCACAAATAAGTCATAAATTTGAGACTAATTAGTGACAGAAACCTTAGTCACAAATTTGCCAAGCCTAAAAATTACTAAGGGGGAAACGAAATTTTCCAAAAATTTTCATGTAGCGGTAACACTTCTCTTTTTCCGCCTAAGTTTTGCCGAAAAGATAAAATAGAAATGTTTTTTTTTGTTTCTTCAAAAACATGGATCTCTGATTCACTCGCCAACACTTCTCCTTCTCTTTCCATCTTCTCTCAACTCTCTCTATCTCCTCCTTCTCTCCCTCTCTCTTTCCATGTCCGAACGCATTGATGAAGATCTCGATCCTCCTCTACTAGCAATTGATCTATACACCTACATCTGTACAGCTATGGCCGCCGCAGTTTCCTCTAATCCTCGCTCCGTCGAAGAGATCTTCAAAGATTATACAGCTCGTCGCTCCGCTCTTCTTCGTGCTCTCACTAAAGGTCCCCCAGATTTTCGAATTTCCCAGATTTTACCCTAATTATTTGATATTTCTTGCAGGTGTTGATAATTTCTACTCTCAATGTGATCCGGGTAAGTCCAAATTTTCATAATTTTGGATTTTTATACAAATACCTATTTTTGTGATTTGGTTGGGTTTTTGTAGAGAAGGAGAATTTGTGTTTGTATGGACATCCGAATGAGTCATAGAAGTGAATATACCGGCGGAGGAAGTACCTCCAGAGTTACCTGAGCCAGCGCTTGGTATCAATTTTGCCAGAGATGGTATGCAGAGGAAAGATTGGCTTTCTCTTGTTGCTATTCACAGTGATTGTTGGTTGCTCTCTGTTTCTTTCTACTTTGGTGCTCGCCTTAATCGTAATGAGAGGTATTACTTCTTCTTTCTTTAACCCCTAATTTGATTCTCTACTTGATTTACATGGATCTTGTTTTTGTTTCTTGCCTCTTTTGGTTCTGGCTTGAAGCCTTTTCAAGGATTAAGTGAAAAATGTGTAGAAAATGGTGAATTTTTGTGATAATGATGGAGTTTGTTTCTTTGCTTCACAGTCTATGTTTTCATGTGGCTCGAGGAGTTCTTAATTGTTGCAATACTTTATCTTTCTAAACTTTTCTCACTTCTTTTAGGCATCTTTGGATATTGTAATGGCTAAACTTGAAACTTGGTTTTTGTTGTTGTTGTGATTACTTGATTACTCTTCCTTGTCTTAAAAAGCCAATATTCTGTGAAAGCATGTTTTGAATTTCACTGTTTGATTGTTACATCTGGACACTTATCTTAGTAACTATTAAAATCGGTGCATTGGAATCCCAAGAACTTTGCTGAAAAAAGATATCTGAAAGTTATATGTTGAAACAAAATGTTTTTTCATTAGTACTAATTAGATTGTATTATGGTCAGATATCTTCAATAAAACAATCTTATTGTGGTTGTTATCTTTTTCATTGATCTTCTTCAAGAGAGAAGCCCATTTTTTTTTGGCATTAATATGGGTACCAATTATATAGATCCATGAAACTGGACTTTGTTGTACTCTAAAACAATTTTTCTTTGTGTTTTCCAAGTTTTATTTACTCTGAAATTTTTTCTATTTCTAAATCTCTTGTTTCAATACTGCAGATTAAAGATATGGTAGGTCTTATTCTACTTTCTCGTTGACCCCAACAAATTTTTTGATATTCTGAAATTTCCTTAGTATAAGAAATGTGTTTTAGCATAGCTTTGTTTTGTGTCAATGCGAATCATAGATGTTTTTGGGTTCTTCTAATACAGAACATTGATTCAAGGAATTTGGGTTCCATTTTCAGCTCATAAAGATCCATTAAAGGTGTTTACCTTTATTTGCCTTACATAAGTTTTTAGATAAAAAAATAAGTATCTTTGCTGCTATGTTAACCTTTTAGCCTTTGTAGTTCCTGCAATATCATCTTAGATAGATCGGCTTTGACTCATCTTAGCCATATTCGTCTTAAAAGCATCTTCTTGTTGTGTTTTGCTGGGCAGGTAGAATGAAAGGCTTCAAAGACTGGGTTTTTGCTCTCTCTAGACCACTTTTGGGTAGTGACCCTTATTTCCATGAGCCTGAAGAACAAGACAACCAATGTATGATGTCTTTCTCTCTTCCTTGCTCATTGCCTCTGGTAGTTTCCTAAACAATGATTGATGCGTCTGGTTTATGCGTTTAAGGTTTACAATAAGAACAACATTGTGAGATTGTTGTTTGATCTTAATGCTGAATTTATGTTTTCTTGGCTAAATAGGTTTCAATTTGTTTTGTTTTTAGCTCAAGCACCTTCTTTACCAGAGCCAGTGGCACGCTCGGAAACACCATGTTCAACCAGTGGTGATACAGAGATGATCAAGATCTTGATCTTCTCTGACCAAGCTTCAGGTCAGTACCTCTCTCTTCTTTTTCTTCTTTCTTCTTTCTGGTTCTTCTTGTTCTTGTCTTGTTCTTTGTTGTTCTTCTTGTTCTTGTCTTGTTCTTTGTTGTTCTTGCCTTGTTTTTTGTTGTTCTTGTCTTGCTCATGGTATGTAAATTTTCTTACACTTTGTCAATAAACACTTTTGGTTAATTAAACATTTGGAATTTGATATGAAATTGCAGGTGGTATTGCTTACGGATTGGATAGGATGGTGATGATGCTTGGAGGTGCTAGCTCCATAAGAAATTGAAAAAGTTTGTATTTTTGTTGTTCTTGTTTTGTTTTTGGTATCATTTTATGTATTAAAAGAATTTATTGTGGAGCATTCTTTGTAATGTTTGTTTTGTAATATAATTTTGCATTTCAAGTTTTTTTTATTATTCAGCATTTGGTAATTGAAAACAACACAAACAAACAACAATTAGTAGCATTTAAGTGACTGAAAAGTGACTTGAAAGAGATTCATTTTGGTCACTTCTAAAACAAAAGCGTCGCAAATCAGTGGCAAATTAGTGACCAAAATGTGACTAACCCAAAACGGGACAACAACAATATAGTCTCTAATTAGAAGCTAATTAGTCGTTAATTTGCGACGAAAATAGTTAGTCATAAATCAGTCGCAAAATCAGAAGTCGCTAATTAGTCGCTTATTTGCCACGCCAAAGGCAGTCTCAAATACGTTGCTAATTAGTGACTACCTACATGAGTCACAATTTTGTCGCTTATTTGCGACTGAGTTATGGAGTTATTAATCTGTCGCAAATTAGCGACTTATTTGCGACTGAGTTATGGAGTTATTAATCTGTCACAAATACGTCGCTAATTTGCAACGGATTCCCAGCGTCGCAAATTAGCGACGAGCGTTTTGTGACGCCGAGTTGGCGTCGCAAAGTAGTCGCAAATGGGTCATTAGTGACGAATTTGTGACGCTTCTGGGAGTGGCAAATGACCTGTTTTCTTGTAGTGTTGATATTTTAGCATAACGGAGTAGCAGAATAACAAAAATAGTGAAACATTATAATAAAATTTATGCTATTTAATAAATGAGTGCCTTAATGACCAAAAAAAAAAAATTATACTAACAAATCCACAAATGCAAATAAACTAATTTTTATAAATTATTTAATGAACTTTTTTTTTAAAGTTATATTCTTAACATATTATTCATTACATTGTAATGTCAAAAGCACAATACTTCAACCAGTTGCTAGATGTAACGTTTATCCTTACTAGTTGCACTGCCTTTCGTTATTCATTACTCTTTCGCTTCTCTCATCTTTTTCTTCTTCAGCCTTTCGTTATTCAGTATCTCATTTAGCCGAGCTTCGTTTGCACTATACATACAAGACAGAGTACAATAATATATATCTCGCCACTTGAACACCGAAATGTCTACACAACGATGAACACAATGGTCACAAACTGGTCGAGAGATGCCATTATAATTTCAACCTCAACCACACCATATATATCATAATTATATATTTTGATGATATGGTTAGGCTTCATGTACATATTTTCCCCCAGTAAACATGTAGCATGAAGAGTGACTCTACAATAGTCACATGTATAAAACCATGTCTTTGAATCTCACACCAATATTGAACCTTTGTTCCACTTTTTTCGCCGTAACATAGAGTGAGTGGATGCTCATCATGCTTATAGTGTACCACTCTAGGCTTAGTAGCACACCGGATTCCCAAAAAAGATTTGCATGTCATACACTCTAGATAGTGATTTGAACAATAATTATCCCCACATCCCAAGCATTCACCTTGCGTCAAATTGAAGAAGAGCGGGTGATCATGTGGATGACTCCCATGGACTAAAGGATCTGGAAGGGAAGCACATTTTACGTCTAGTTGAAACTCGCAATCTTCTTCTCCACATTTGTACAAGAAACCACCATTTATCCGGTTACAACCATAGCATTTGAACACTCCTTTCAGAAGAAACATTAGGCCAGATCTCCCCGGCTTGAGGAGGGAACGAGTAGAGAATAAGCGGGTGTTTGTGTAGTGGATGGTTTTTCTTTCGAGGAAGACATGCACATGATTCGTCAAGAACAAAGTTGCACTGCCTACAAATGTAGAAAGCATTAGAAATCATTATTGGGAGGCAACAAGCTTCACAAAAAAAATTCATCATGTAGGATCTCCTTCTTGTGGAGGTTTAGATTATGGCTATGGCTAAAATGTTGTATAGTCTGCTCATCAATCCTCACGAACGGTTCAATATCTTTGTCTTCATCTGATTCTTCAAGCTTTCCTTCAAGATCTTTCCCATCCCAAACGTCTTCTCTTGTTGCACATTTTGAATGTACTGCATAAGGACATCCTTTAGCACAAGAGTATTGCCCGTAGTTGACATCAACGGTTTGACGACAAACTCCGCAATCGTAACCACCACCGGAAGGTGAGGATGTGAAAGAGAGACGATGTGGATGGCGGGTGATCTTAATAACACGAGGTAAGTAGATACATGTTGCATGAACCATGTAGTTACATAGGAGACATGCGTACACATGCTCACCATCGGTGTGGTCAAGAGAGAAACCACAAGCATCACAAGGCAAAGGAAGTTGTCTTGGAAAGAGAGTGAGAGTGTGTTGATGACTCTTAAGGTGTAAGAGAGTAAGAGGTGGTGGATTTTTTGAACAAGTGTAGCTAACCTTGAATTTGCAAATAGAACAATGATAAAACACGTTTGTAAAACGTTTCAAACAACATTTACATTTCTTGTAACTTCCACTCGATAGAGCCAAATAATCTTCATCATCATCATCATCACGATCACGTATTGTTTCTTCTGAATCGGAGGAGTTCCTTTCCATCCATACATGGGGAAGCTTGAAACTATCAACTTTAGGGTCTAAAGAGACGAGAGTGAGAGTGAGAGTGTGAGAGAGGTGAAAAGGGTGTTTGATCACTGGCAGAAAAAGGTGACAACCTCTATGAAACTCCAAATTACAAGTAGCACAATAGTAATAGTACCTACTACCCTCTAAATGCTTGCCTTTGCACGCGAAGCAGATAGAGAGTGGAGGAGCAGATCTTCGCCGGCAAAGTTTGTGCTGCTGAGCCGGATCGGATAGACGACATGTCGGTTTAGATCTAGAGAAATAAGGTGGTTGTTTCATATAGTTTCTTTAGAAACAAGGAAAAAAGCAAATGGGAGATTTTGTATACAAAGCAAAATGTTTTAAGAGAAACTATGTGTAAATCGAATAGAAATTTCTAAGCTTATGTGTTTATTTATTGTGGGAGCCTAAATTAGCACAATTAAATTTGTAAGGGTTCGTGAGGAAGCAGAGATTCCTAGGGTAAGCTAAGATCACAAGAGATGAGAAAAGAGTTTTGTTATTGCTTTGTAAAAGTTTGAGTACAAAGTTGTGAATGAATTTCAGAATGCCTTTAGGGTTTGTACAAGGATGTATATATAGCTTCCTAAGTCGGCTAAGCCTCCTAAGTCTCCGCAGAGTCGGTTGCATCAACGTGGGCTTCGTGTCTGGACCGGGCTTCAGGCTATCTCTATGTCGTTGGGTTGGAGGCTGCGCTGGACCGTTGACGTAATCAGCAGCCGAGGAGAGGATGCAGTCAGTCATTGGGTCGAGGCCGTGGTCGGTCATGAGGCCGAGGCCGAGGCCGTGCTCGGCCATGAGGCCGAGGCCTTGCTCGGTCATGAGGCCGAGGCCGTGCTCGGTCATAAGGCCGAGGCCGTGCTCGGTCATGAGGCCGAGGCCGTGCTCGGTCATGAGGCCGAGGCTGTGGTCGGCTCTGTTGTGCCGAACCCGTCTTCACTCGTGAAGTCTTATGCGGCCCTCTGCCTTGCCCAGATGCCTTCCATGGCTACCTGCTTTGCTCCACGTTGAGACCTAGGTGCTATTCCGCCTTCTTCATCGAGAGTACAGAGGGCCATTTCTTCAGTCGCCTGACTTTGAATGTTAACGTTGAGTGGGTGAAAACCGACCCCAATAGTTAGCCCCCCCAGCTCAGTAGTGTTAAAGATAATAGTGCCGAGTTAAAGATGTATTGGGTATCAGCGTTAACGTTTGAAGTCATGGCGTTTGTTGGCATAACCACTCACACAGTAGTAGAGGGTGACTTTATACTGGAGGTTTTAAGACTCCGTAAGCGTTCTGAAGGTTTTAAGACTTCCTGCTTCGTCTGCTGAAGCTGCTGCGTTGCTGCATAATTTTTTTTTTTTTTTTTTCCGAAGGTTTTAAGACTTCTTACTTTGCTTGCCGAAGCCACTGCGTTGCTGCAGTACAAAGAAACTTTTTTGTCCTTTTGCTCATGAATAAGGCTTTGTTTGCTCATGAATGAGGCTTCGTTTTCTCATGAATGAGGTTTTGTTCGCTCATGAATGAGGCTTTGTTCGCTCATGAATGAGGCTTTGTTTGCTCATGAATGAGGCTTTGTTTGGGCTGTGAAAACGCAAATGCGCTCACGCTCTTTATCTGTCAACGTTGCTGTTGGGCTTTGCAGAATGGTGTTGTTCTCTAGACACATCTGTCCGAGAACAAGTACACCCTAAGTTTTACCAGCATGCATCCTGGGTTTCCGAATGACTCGTTCAGGGTACATGCCGAACGAAATCATTAGCAGCTGCATTTTACCAACGACGCTTGTTGGGTTTCTGAGTGATCACTTGGGTTTGTCCGCCCCAATACTGAACATTGATACTTATATAGCGCGCTTTGAATCCGATGCTGGATGTCATTGTGTTCGTATTCCCGCATCATCACTGTGGCCAGCAACAATGAATGCAGAACGACTCTACTTGAATGAAGCTTTGATTAGCCCATGAAGGACATAGCTGTTCTCATGATGAGGTTTGTGTCAAGTGTTTGAAGTTTATGGTGATGATGTAGTCAAAGAGTAGAGTACGGGTACCCCACTCCCCCCCCCCCTTTTAGACGAAGGAGGGAACTAAAATCGTCTAGAGAGATTGAGCTTGTCCGAAGACAAAGCTTTGAAAACACTTACTCCCCCCCCCCCCTTAAGGCGGAGGAGATCAGTGGAGCTCGTCCAGAGACAAGGCTTAGTGAAAACACTTACTCCCCCCCCCCCCCCCCCCCTCCCCCCCCCTTAAGGCGGAGGAGATCATGTGGGCTCATCCGGAGACGAGGCTTAGATAAAACAATGACTCCCCCCCCTCCTTAAGGCGGAGGAGATCATGTGGGCTCATCCGGAGACGAGGCTTAGATAAAATACTGACTCCCCCCCCCCCCCCCCCCCCCCAAGGCGGAGGAGATCAGTGGAGCTCATCCAGAGATGAGGCTTGTGAAACGCGTAATCCCCCCCTCTTTTGACGGAGGGGGCATTTGAACTCGTCCGAAGACAAGCTGCCTACGTACCCTTTGCAGGGATCAAGTCGCCTCGTAGTTCATTGCAAGAGCTTCTAAAAGGGTGGTGGCGTCGCAGCGGACTAGGTGGGTTCGTCTGCGTGCTTGGTTTTCCCGCCCCTCTTAACACGGACTTCCTTTTCGCTTCGGGCGAAGTCTGTAGCGCGGTGGAGAGCGTATTGGATGGTCGTGGGTGGGTTGACAGTCAATTCCTGCCAGAATGAAGAAGGGCATCGAAGCGCTCCTCTCAAGGCCTCCAGCGCGGACCTGTTGGTAATACCGTCCACCTTTGACAGCGTGTGTTTGAATCTTGTCACGAAAGACCGCAGGCTTTCATTCTCACCCTGCTTGTTCGTCCACAGCTCCGCGTCATAGATTTTTCTTTCCGCGAAGATGTTGTAATGTTGCACAAACATCTCTGAGAGTTGATGGAAGGTATGGATTGAGTTCTTCTCCAGCTTGTAGAACCACTGGACGGAAGGCCCTTTGAGGCTCTCTACGAACAGCTAGCAGTAGCTGATGTCCTTCTCGGCTTCTGTGAAGTTTGCCCTTCCTAAGGCGACTTCGAATTCCATCAGATGGACAGCAGGGTCGGTGGTTCCTTCATAGATTGGAAGCTTGACTTTTCCAGGGTCGGAGATTTGAGCCCTCGCGACCCTCTCGGGGAAGGGTGTGTTCCGTGCCCTCTCGAGCACATAGGTGATCCCAGGAGCCTTCGCCGTGCTCCGATACATCTGTAGTTGGGTAACTTTTATGTCAGAGACGACCTTGTCCAACTGGGATTTCAGCGTAGCAACCTCTTCGTCTCGGGAATCTCGTGGAGCCCTGCGCTCCTGTTCCCTCTGGTACAGCTCTGCTATAGAGGGCTCTCCTTCTCCGTCAGCCCTGGCGCTGTCGTCAGCAGTGTTTGTTCGGGCACGTCTCTGAGGATGAGGTTGATCGTCGTCAGACACCTCCACATCACGCTCAGGGGTTCCATCGGTGTCCCGTCGTGGCGGTGGTGGAGGCAAGTCTTCTGGATCTGTGCGAGTGGTCCGAGGCGTGTTGATGCGGGATCTCTTGCGCTCTCTTCGTGAAAGCGCCTGCAGCTTGCTTGTCGTCGCCTCGTTGAACTTCTTCTGCTTCTGCGCCTGCTTGACGAGCGTTTCTAGCATCTGCTTGATCTCCGTCATGTATGTTGGGTTGTTAGCAGTGTTGGGTGCAGGAGCTTCGACGGAGTTCTCCTTCTCCTGGTTGCTCCTGCGAGACGAGGACTCCTCGCTGCTGTTTGACTTGCTGTTGTCGTTGGTCATCCTCCCAGATCTTGTGTAACCTAGCCTTTTTGTGTCAGAAATTCTCTATTCCCCTTAGTCGGCGCCAAATTATGGGAGCCTAAACTAGCACAATTAAATTTGTAAGGGTTCGTGAGGAAGCAGAGATTCCTAGGGTAAGCTAAGATCACAAGAGATGAGAAAAGAGTTTTGTTATTGCTTTGTAAAAGTTTGAGTACAAAGTTGTGAATGAATTTCAGAATGCCTTTAGGGTTTGTACAAGGATGTATATATAGCTTCCTAAGTCGGCTAAGCCTCCTAAGTCTTCGCGGATTCGGTTGCATCAACGTGGGCTTCGTGTCTGGACCGGGCTTCAGGCTATCTCTATGTCGTTGGGCTGGAGGCTGCGCTGGACCGTTGACGTAATCAGCAGTCGAGGAGAGGACGCGGTCAGTCATTGGGTCGAGGCCGTGGTGGTCATGAGGCCGAAGCCGTGCTCGGTCATGAGGCCGAGGCCGTGCTCGGTCATGAGGCCGAGGCCGTGGTCGGCTCCTTCGTGCCGAACCCGTCTTCACTCGTGAAGTCTTGTGCGGCCCTCTGCCTTGCCCAGACGCCTTCTATGGCTACCTGCTTTGCTCCGCGTTGAGACCTAGGGGCTATTCCGCCTTCTTCATCGAGAGTACGGAGGGCCATTTCTTCAGTCGCCTGACTTTGAATGTTAACGTTGAGTGAGTGAAAACCGACCCCAACATTTATCATAAAGTCTTAGATTTGATCTCGATTCAGACATTGAATGTACCATGTCAGTCCGATGTTTACAATAGATCTGAAAGACAGGCATGTGGCATGTGTGGATCATGAGCAAGAAACATGACTAAAGCATTTGTTTTTAGTCAACTAGGAATTAGTCAATTTTTTTAAGGAGCTTTTTGTACGAGATTAAGCTTGTATTGTATGTCTTATTGATTCTGAATGTGATATAATAAGGATTGACCTAGATACACAAGAGAGGTTATAGGAATAATCATGGAGATTATTACACAATTTGATATTGGATTATGGCAGTTTAGTATATATAGTCTATTTTGCTAAACTACCTTACTACTTTAGAAGAAAAAAATTGGAATATTTTAAAGAAGATTGTTTATCCCAAATATTTTAATTTTGAGAAATGAAGAATAGCTAATTAACAAAATGAATCTAATCTAATTGTTTCTATGCCTTTGATGATTTAATTATTTATATAGATCTTTCTTAACCATTTGATATCCATGACATGCATAAATACATGAGTACATGTATAAATCTTTGTAGAAGAAGTATTTATTTTATTCATCATTCGTCTTTCAACATGTTCATGACAAATGATTCCTCAACTAAGTGTTTTTCCTCGCAGAGTAGGCACAGTAAGCCGCCACTCCAGCAAATGCAGCAGCCGTCACTACAATTTAACAATTCATAACTCAATTTAGTTAAATCAAAATTAACATTGTTTAATTTGAAGATAAATAAATTATGTTGTTATAGATTTAAAAAACAAACAAACCTGAAGCAATAATAGCCGAGTTGTTACTACTATCCTTCAACTTCGTAACCACGCAGTTCGATTCAAATCTCTTTCGATGCCTTTCTATATCCGACGCCTACATTAGACAATTATAAACGATTTAGTAAACAGTTATATACACAAACTGTGAATGTTAAAAGTATAAAATAAAATCATTTTACCGAAAGTTTTCCGACAATCATATGAGCTTTATAGTAAATATCCTTAACATCATCATCATCATCATTATCACCCCAAGCTTCTTCAAATTTACTAATCAAATCTTCGGTTACAAGCTCAACTCCACGTTCTTTAGCTTTCATCGCGGGTTGCCAAGATTTCAAGAAACCGATAAAACCTTTAAGCGAAAGCTTATGAGGAATATCAAGCATTATAGGCTTCCCTTCTGATCCCATCCCTATACTTTCAAAAGGAAACGATAACGTTTTGTAACCGTCAAACGCAAGATTCATTACCGGAGTTCTAAATGGAAACGTAGAATCCACGAGACGTTTCATAATGGTATCGACTTCAGGGGAGATTACTAGATCGTTGTAAACCCAAACCGCGATTAATCCGCCGTCTTTGCGAAGAACACGTTTTGCTATTGATAGGTTTCCCAGACCCAAAGGCGTCGACTTTCCTCTGGAGAAGAACCTAATCAAACCAGCAAGACAAGCAAACAAGAAACACCAATGGATTTTCCACAAGAACAAGACAGAAACAGAGTATAAAACAGAGGATTTATGTTTGTTGTTTGTAGAGAAGATGTTTGTAATGAAATGTAAAGCAAAGACACCACAATTATCGAGTTCACTCCCGTTAACTAGGGTAGCTACGTCTCGCCGAGCCTTGCTCGGAATCCACTAGATTCGGATAGAGTTTTACAATAGGTAAGATTAGTGTTCACCCTAATACCCTTCACTAGTACTTAGAGTACACTCAATCTAATACCTATGCCTTAGAAGAAAACTAGAACAAGCTTATACAAATACAAGTTTTCTTCTCTTAACTCTATCAATCCGTTACTCTCTCTTCTCTTATCAAATGCCTTTATATACTGAGACACAATGAGCTCATCTATGACCTAAAGCAAACGCAGTTTTACCTCCAAACGCTAAAGCAACTCTGCTTTACACGTCTGTCATTTGCTTTCAGTCAATCAGGCCGTTATCTTCTTTTGAATTCCACAAAGAGCCAAGTTGTACGGTGCCAATTCCAGCCTTGCACAACTTCTCTGTGACATGTACTCAAAAGTAATGACTAACCGCGGTAAACATACACACACCTTGGTAAGTCTTGAGTTACTTTTTGAGGCCTTAAGTGACTTGTTGGCATTTGCTTGATCATCACGTATTCATCTTCACAGCTATGTTGTAGAATGTTGCGAGTTCGAAGTAGTGTACGGCTTGTGCAGCTACTATGAGATCAACGAAATTATCTCCTCCGATTAGAGTAATCATTTGGTCTTCTGATATTGTTGTTGGAGTGTGATGGTAAGTGATTTTTTCGTGTTTTACGGCTCGTTTTAGTTGTGCTTTCGTTTATGTCCGTAGCTACAACTTTCTCGAAATACTCTGCAAGCTGTGATTAAGTACCGTTGGTCAATAACGGAATAGTTGGATAATAAAATATAGCGGAGACACTTGAATTAACAAAATTTAAGCTAGTATATCCAAAAATGCTGCAAAATTAATTTTTTGTAGATTAGCCACTTTTCAAATTGAAGTTATATATTTAACGTATTAATCATATAGATTTAAGAGTGTCTAAGGGTACGTTCATTTACTCATTTGACATTTTCATTCAAATGATTCATTTCAATGGAGAATTTGGAGAAGCATTTGAATGGAAATGATCCAATTTGGTTCAACCAAATGACTTTTAAAATTTTGTCTAAAATTTAAAAACTCATCCAAATGGTCCTTTGGTGCTCAATTCTTACATTAAACGAACATGAATTCTCATCTTCATTCAAGTGGACTTCTGAATGATCAAAACGAACAACTCCTAACTAGCACAACTAGTCATGAACTAGAGTGTTTCACGGCTTAATTTATTTATTATATGAGTTTATATTGATCAGCTCGAACTCAAATTATCTCAACTCATCTTAGATTTGCTATCATTAGTTAAAAAAATGTTGACAATGGTTAACAAGTACTTGAATCATTGATTAAGATCAAATTTTGCTATGAATAGATAATAATCATAAGGAACAAACAATTCATCTTCTTATCTTCGCCACACCTAAAACCGTCGTCGTTTTGGCGATCTAGTGAGAACTGAAAAGTAAAAAATGCAATGGTAAACTTTTGGGAAGAATGATGAAGAAAGCTTACACCAATGGCAGCTTGACCATTACCAGTACCAACATCCCAAGCCAATTTATGCTGACCGGTTCGAGCCGCAAGTTTAGTGAACCAATCGATCGGATATGTCGGCCTTGCGTTTTGGTAAGCATCAGCTAGTTTATCAGACAAAGAAGCCATTTTCTAAATCTTTCTGTGTTTCTTGTTCTTGTTTACTTCTCTCTTTGTATTAACTTTCAAGAAGTGACACTCTATCTTTATATTGTGCTTTTGCTCGAATGAGTAAGTATGAAATCAAGTCACGTTGACAAAGTCATATTTGGCGACGAGTCTTCTCATTTTGAAGTTATTTCATTTTATTTTCCAACACTCGTTGTATATAGTTGACTCTTCTTCTATTTTATAATCAATGATTGATTGATACATAATTTATATCTTACGTCTACCCCTCAACATATCTATTCAATTTCTATAGATTTTTTTCTTCAAACAACATATACGAATTTGAAAATGCATAATAATACTAACATAAACCACAAAATTACAAAATTTTAATCTTACTAAAATATGCGAAAATATACAAAAAAAAATCATCTTGTCCATATACATACTTAACCACTTAAGAGATCGATGAAATTGACTGAAATCAAATCGAAATCGAACAAACATGCAAACCAAACTTAAAATTTGATAATGGAATCAAATTATAAAATCATGTTTTGATAATTTAACCAAAAGTTGTATTTGTTGTAAAAACTTTTTGGTTTTGATAATTGAAATTTCAAAGAATTTGCTATATCTTAATTTTTTTACTTCTATTTGTGAATTTGAATGTATTGTTTGGAATTAGTGCAACTTATAAATGTTGAAAATGTCTTTAGAAGTCTAGTGATTGGTAAATATCTTAATAACTTGGGCCTATGAATGGGCCTTGAATCTTTGATTAAGATAAACGATGTTTTGATATTAATCACAAATCGTCCTTCTTCCTCAATTCTCATCGGAGATAAAAGAAAAATCGAGTCTTTACGAATCATCAATCCTCAATTCAATCACAAATCTCGATCTCTAAGATCTCAACTCTCTAAATCTTTCTGGGTTTTTTCCCCACACCTGAATCAATCACTGGGATTACCGAAAAACCCTAGATTTCTTCGATAATCGATGGGTAAGAACGATTTCTTAACCCCAAAAGCAATCGCGAATCGAATCAAAGCGAAAGGTCTTCAAAAGCTACGATGGTATTGTCAGATGTGTCAAAAGCAATGCAGAGACGAAAACGGATTCAAATGCCATTGCATGAGCGAATCTCACCAGCGTCAGATGCAGGTATTTGGTCAAAACCCAACTCGTGTAGTCGAAGGTTACTCTGAAGAATTCGAACAAACTTTCTTAGATTTGATGCGTAGAAGCCATAGATACTCTCGTATTGCTGCAACTGTTGTTTACAATGAGTATATCAACGATAGGCATCATGTTCATATGAATTCTACTGAATGGGCTACTTTGACTGAGTTTATTAAGTATATGGGGAAAACTGGGAAGTTGAAAGTTGAAGAGACTCCTAAAGGTTGGTTTATTACTTATATTGATAGAGATCCTGAGACTTTGTTTAAGGAAAGGTTAAAGAATAAGAGAGTTAAGAGTGATTTAGCTGAAGAAGAGAAACAAGAGAGAGAGATTCAGAAACAGATTGAGAGAGCTTCTGAGAAATTTAACAATGGTGATGGTGAAGGTGGTAGTGGTAAAGATGAAGTTTTAGATGATGGTGATGATGAGAAGAAGAAGAAAGATGAAGAATTTAGGTTAAAGAGTGGAGTTAAGGTTGGGTTTGCACTTGGTGGGACGGTTAAACCGGTTGCTACGGGGAAAGATAGAGGAGAAAGCTCGAAGCTTGTGTTTGGTGATGAGGATAACGAGAAGGTTTCGAGAGGGGAGAAGAGGAAGAAAGGCGATGATTACTCGGGGAAGAGATCGGCTTTGGATGAGTTGATGAAGGAAGATGAGAAGAAGAAGGAGAGGAGTAACCGTAAAGATTATTGGTTGTTCGAAGGGATCATTGTGAAGGTTATGAGTAAGGCTTTGGCAGAGAAAGGTTATTATAAGCAAAAAGGTGTTGTGAAGAAAGTGATTGATTTGTATGTTGGGGAGATTGAAATGGTTGATACTAAGCATGTGTTGAGAGTTGATCAAGAGGAGCTTGAGACTGTGCTTCCACAGATTGGTGGGTTAGTGAAGATTGTTAATGGCGCGTATCGTGGCTCGAACGCTAAGCTGTTGGGTGTGGATACGGATAAGTTCTGCGCTAAAGTTCAGATCGAGAAAGGTGTTTACGACGGAAGAGTCATTAAGTCTATCGAATATGAAGACATTTGCAAACTTGCTTAGTGATTTCTTTAGACCATATCCAATTTTACGATGTCTTTGCATTTCGCTTTTGGTTTCTTTTTTCGTTTTCTTTTGTCCAGTCGAACCTTTGTAGCAAACAGGGTTGCATCGCAGAGGTTGAAGATGATCGGTTTGAAGCATTTAGATTCATGATGGATCGCCTCGTGCCCTAGGACATGTTCTTGACTGGATTGTCTTGGTTTGTCATTAGATTTTACTCAATGTGGCTTGTAGTATCTTTGAGAAACCTTGTGATGTTTTTGATTGTGTTTTCGCAAACAAAGATCGAATTCGATAACTTGTAAGTTCTGACTATAGTAACTATAGGTATAAACATACACAATCTGGATTGTAAAAGCAAGAACAACCTTTCAGCACCATCAATAGGCACCATCAATATTAAGAGCCCAATATTAATTAGCCTGTATTGACTTTTTAAATATAAATCTCAATTTAAAATATTTTGAACTAAGAAAATAATTCAAAATTATCCACAAAGTGATAAAAGACATTCCTTTAAGAGGCACTGAAAAAAGCAAACTTGGCCCACTGTATTGGTTGGTTTCTTGACTTCTTTAATAACAAATTAACCAGAAAAAAATGGAGAAGAATATTAACAAACACTACAAGTCCAAGACTTGATCTTGTTGTTCTTCTATTTCCTTATTCTCAGGGAAAATCAAGAGTTTTTTTTAATTAGTCCTTTCTTTCCTTGTCCCTTTCATATCAGAAAAGTATCTGCCTTTTCAAATTCCTTTCCTCTTCAATCTTTTGCTTTTTTCCATCTCTGATTTTGTCCCCAAGAAAAATTCTCTTTAAGAAATCTCAACCCTTTTGTGTGTGTTGTCTTCTATTCATTTCTTGCTTAAAGTTTGTGACTTTACCAAATGGGCTAAAAGAAAGTTTAAGTTTTTTTTTTTTTTGTTTGTTGGGACAAAACAAAATTTCCATTGATGATCAAGTGTTTGAAAGATCCATTACATGTTTTGATGAGGGTTTTGCTTTGTAAGATTCATTGTTCTTTATTCTGTTTCTGTAAACCATTTTCTCACTTATACACGGCGAGTTCGCTCAAGTTGGAGAATTCTCCTCACAAGTCTTTGAAAACTCTTATTTCAGCCATTGATGATGATGATGACGGTGAAGTACATCAACAAATTGTGAATCATCATGTAGATGCTCGTAGTAATGATGGTATAGTGGAGGATGCAAAGGAAGAAGAAGAAGGTCAAAGTGTTGGAGATAGTCTAATTCTGAAAAGTAGTCTTAGAAAGTTCGATTCGAATTCGATAGAAGTTGAGAAGAAGAAGAAGAAGAAGAAGAAGAAGGTACAATGGGTTGATGTAATGGGGATTAAGGAACTTGCCGATATTCGAGAATTCGAACCTAGGTTTGTTTTTTTTATTTGTCTTGTGTTGAAATTGAGATTCTCACATTAGTTTGGTTATAAAGTTTTCATTTTTTATGGTTTCTTTACATGAAGAATGAGTTTTGTAACTTACTTCAAGTTTTGGGAATGATTTGGTTTTCTATCTGTCTTGTGTTGGTATTGAGTTTGGCCTTAAAAGGTTTCATTTTTATGGTTTCTTTACATGAAGAATGAGTTGTGTAACTACTTTAAGTTTTGTGAATGATTTGGTTTTTTATTTGTATTGTGTTGTTATTGAGATTGTCACAATTAGGGACTATTAGTTTGGCCTTAAAGGTTTCATTTTTATGGTTTCTTTACATGAAGAATGAGTTGTGTAACTACTTCAAGTTTTGTGAATGATTTGGTTTTTTATTTGTATTGTGTTGTTATTGAGATTGTCACAATTAGGGACTATTAGTTTGGCCTTAAAGGTTTCATTTTTATGGTTTCTTTACATGAAGAATGAGTTGTGTAACTACTTCAAGTTTTGTGAATGATTTGTTTTATCTCATTTGATTGCAGTGAAGAAGATGATAATGACTCTGATCGGGGAAAAGCCTGTGTTTGCGGTATCTTGTGATCGGACTATCTTATAGTTTTAATGGAAGATCTTAAGGCAAAAGGAGAAAAGTTTTTGGCTCCTGCATTGAAATCTATATACATGGAGAGGTACATAGAGAGTTTGCATTTGTTTGTCTTCTACATATGATGAACTCGATTCAACACGGAAAAAAAGCATTATTTTTTTACTTCTTTAGAGATGCCAAATAGCATAGATCTTTAACCATTTGATTCTCATTCAAGATTCTGGAGAATGTTATAGGTTTAGCAATCACTATGTGCATCAATACTTAGTTCATGTGAATGAATTTAACATTACTATGTGTGGATCAATGTTATCTTATTTGCCTATTTTGGTTTCATTTGAAAGCAAAGCAAGTTTGATAGGTCTAGTGCAGAGTATAAATATGAAATGTTTTCATTTCATATGAAAAAATACAAATTTGCCTGAAAATGTAACACCTTTATAATCAGATACAATTGTATATATATAAGCCAAGAAGAGAAGAGAAAGAAGCAAAAGCTATGAAGAAGAACACATCAAAAGGTGTGAACTATTTCTTGTTAAAGCCGAACAAGGATTTGATCGCGTTAATAGCACTCTCGTTGATGAAAGATTCATCGAATTGCTTCAGAAGTGGATCGAAATCCTTGGACTTCCTTAAGTTTTCCAAATCAGGATCGGTTCGGATTCTCTGCAAACAAAAACAAGTGTTTTAGCTTCAACAAGCAACACAATCAAAACATACTCATTGAAATTACCTTAAAATCTTCGTATCCGGACTTCAATGCTTCCTCAAGAGACGAGAGACCAGCTTGAACCTATCGAAAAAACTCTAATCAAACTACGCGGGAATCAAAAAACGCAACACACGAAAGACTAAAAAGCTTTTGTTTTTACTTGATTAAGCTTTGAGTAACAACAAGCAACATTGTAACTAGCAACTGATGCTTCGTCCGGTGTTGGTTTAGAACCTAACACAGACTCAAACCTCTCCAATGCTTCCTCATATTTACCATTCCTACATCAAGTCAAGAAGACAAAATCAATACTAACTTTACGGTATTCGTACAAAGACACTCGAGTAACTTACTTCGAAAACTGAAGCCCTTCGCGTAGATCCTTCTCGCGTTGTGCTTTTTGTTCTTTCTTCCTCAAATAGTTTTGCATCTACACACACACAACAACACATTACTACTTTTTCGATGTAGCGTAAACTAATACTTTTTAAAAACAAGAGAACTAACTCACTTGAATCTCCCTCAATCTACTACTAATGAAACCGGCGTTTCGCTCGGCTCGTATAATCTCCTTCTCTGTTAACTCACCAGAATCATCCACCTCACCTACAACAACACAAAACATAATCAAAAACCAAAATTTTGTTTTTGCAGAGAGAATAAACAACAGTCACAACACAAAAACTAACCATTTCGTTTCTCCATTCTCATAAGCAACGGACCAATCCTCTGTTTGATTGTATACATTGTCCTACCGTATTCAGCAGCAGGCCAAATCTCTGTCCCAAACACTGCACTGTACACTCAAATTCCAAAATTTTAAAGTCAAGATTTTCACAAATCTCTCTCTTTGAAGCTAAAACTATTGAAACAAGGTTCAAGAACAAACCTTGTGGCAATAACTCTGTCTCCGACAGTGAATTTACCGGTTTTGTCGGCGAATCCACCAGGTAATATAGCATCAATGTAAGTACCACCATCTCTTCCTTTCCTGAATTTTAAACCATAAGGTTGCTCAACTTCAACTTCATATGTTTCATACTTCTTCTCTTCTTCATCTTCTTCACCATCATCAGTTTTAGCTGTGGAATCTGTCTCTGAAGCTTTCAAAGCCGCGAAATTGCGATGTTTTGAGAAATGGGTATTGCATAAAGTAGTCGAATTGCTTGAAATGAAGAGACTTTTCGATGAAATGATGATGAAACTAGGGTTTTGTTTGGTTTGTTGAGTTCTTGGTAATGAAGGTGAAGAATACAGAGATGGGTAACTGCTTGGTGCTAAAGACATGGTGAAAAGTCTTTTCCTTTTTGATTCACGACACAGAGAAACAGAGGATTAGTTCGATTTTGCCATTGGTTGATGATTCTTACACAAAAGCTTCAACCTTTTGGATTACAAGTTTGCATTGATTTTAGTGGATATGGTGTTTAGCCACGTGTCATCTTGATATGGTACAATGAGTTTGATCCTTTTTCTTCCACCAAGAAATTCGCATCTTGGATTCGTTTATTTGCATAACAAAACAATTTTCTAAGTAAATGAGTCAATGACCAATTTATGCAACAACAACATTACAGAAGTGTCATTTGATTATCTAAAGAAACAATCTTTCTTGAGTAATTTGTGTATGTATAGTTGTCTAGTGCTTCTTATGTTGTGGCTGCTTACAAATATAGTTCAGTCTTAAGATATTGAGCTCCCAAATCAAGAATGTATGCACTTATCTCTAAGATTTTGTTCTAAGACTTCAAAAGTTATGATTTGAGAAAATCCAAACATTATGATTTATTCAAAATTTCAGTTTCACATAGCAAATTCTCTGGTTCAAAATCATTACACTTAATAAGGCTAAAAGGAATTCCATTTCCGCGTGAAGCTTAATCTCATCAGAATATTTTCACCTATCTTCCTCCTTAGTATCCGTATCCTGAAAACACGAGGAAAGTAAAACCGATTCAGCGATAAAACCGATTCAGCGATGAAAACACGAGTTTTGGTGGTTCTTGACATGAGATTTGAGTATTTGGAATGTCTAAACAAACCTGAGTTGTCCATTGGGTTGCCTACGGGAACTGGCTCGGGTTCTTTGATCTCAACAACAACACAGTCGGACATCAAGAACGTCTTTGCAACCGAAGCTGCGTGTTCCAAGCAACATCTCACAACCTAAAATCGAGATAAAATCATCACACTCCGGTTCACGTAAAGCTAGCAAAGAGAGTTTATTACGTATTGCGTAAAAAAAAAAAACTAACCTTTGTTGGATCAATGATTCCTGCAGCCATTAAATCCTCATACTTGCCGGTTGCAGCATTGTAACCGTATTTCACATTGTCGTTCGAGAGCACCTGCCAATGAATAAAGACAGCTCTTCAAGCATCTGTCTCAAAAATCAAGAGGTTAAAAGTATGTGGATGTTGTTTATTACCTTCTCGCTAACTACGCTTCCGTTAACACCGGCATTCTTGGCAATCAGTTTCAGAGGGTAACTCAGTGCCCTTTTAACGATATCCGCACCAACCTGATGTAACGGAATCAGCAAAGTTAGAAAACTTGACCGTTTAAGAGTTAAGAAACCGAAAGGCTTGATTGATTTGATTTGATTTACCTTCTCTTCATCATTTGTAAGAGTGGCTTTAATAGCATCAACCTTGGCAGCAAGACGAAGCAGAGTGCAACCACCACCAACGACAATACCTTCCTCAACAGCGGCCTGAAGAATCAAAATCCGTATATAGTTCACGAGTACGCAAATAACGCGGTTTTAAAAGCCTTAGAAGAAAAATCAATCACCTTAGTAGCATTAAGAGCATCTTCAACTCTCAACTTCTTCTCTTTGAGTTCTGTCTCAGTTTGTGCTCCAACCTTTAAAACCAATACATACGAGCTTTTACTTAATATCTCTCGATACAATTACATTAAAGAATTACGAATGGTGATTTGTATTAACCTGAATCACTGCGACTCCACCAGAGAGCTTTGCAATTCTCTCATTGAGTTTCTCCTTCTCGTAATCTTGTTCCGCTTGCTGCACAAACCAAATACCGTATTACTGTAAATATGCTATAAAAAAAAAAGGTAGTAGAGATCCAATACTTGCTCTACGCTTTCTACTATAAGTTAATACCTCAATAAGATTCTTAATCTGTGTAACACGCTTTTGCACTGCGTCCTGTGTGGTTCCATCACCCACAATGGTCGAAGTCTCCTTCGTGAGAACCACCTTTGCGGCGTTACCGAGAACCTCTTTGCCAGCTTTTTCAAGCGAAAGACCAACTTCCTCTCGAATCACAGTTGCTACAAATCGCGCAGATAGCAAAAATTAGTACACGAGACAAAAACCTCAAAGATTATGATTCATCAAGGCATATGGAACTTACCTCCAGTTAGAATGGCAATATCGTCAAGGTATTGGCTTTTACGTTCTCCGAATCCAGGAGCTCTGAGAGCTGCAATCTTCAATGTACCTCTAAGCTTGTTGACAACAAGAGTCGCTAACGCTTCCTGCTCAATATCTTCTGCGATAATTAAAATCGGGTATCCTCCTCTAATCGCATCCTCCAAAACACCAACAAGATCTCTTGCGTTGGTGATTTTCTTGTCAACAAGAAGCAACTGCAAAATCATAAAATATATTAGAAGACCTTATTATACTCATATCGATATCCGTAAGTGCAAATGTATCGAGAAACATTATTACCTTGCAATTGTCAAATTCGACTGACATTTTCTCGCTGTCTGTTACAAAGTAAGGAGAGATATAACCACGATCGAATTGCATTCCTTCCACTACGTAAAGCGCATTCTCGGCACTTTTACCCTCTTCAAGTGTCACCACACCTTTCCTACCAACTCTGCTCATTGCTTCAGCAATCATACTTCCGATTTCTTCGTTGTTACCCGCACTAACAGCTGCCACATCAGCAAGTTCACTGTCTTCAACCTCCTTAGACATTTTCTTGAGCTCGTCAACTAAAGCTTTAGCTGTCTTCTCAATGCCTCTAGTGATCAATACAGGGTTTGCACCAGCAGCAACAACCTGAAAGATACGAACTTTACGATTATTATAACCGTTCTTTCGAGTTTTCACTATCGCAAGTTTGAGAAGACACAGACCTTAACACCCTCGGCGATAAAACCTTGAGCAAGAACAACAGATGTTGTTGTACCATCACCAGCTAAGTCGTTGGTTTTAGCAGCTGCTTGCCTTACAAGCTTAGCACCGATATTCTCAACGGGGTCTTCCAACTCGACCTTACAGTAGCAAGTTACGAAATTAAGCAAATTCGTTGAAATGAAAATCGATATCAGAAGGGGTAACGATTTCATACCTCTCTTGCAACAGTCACACCATCATTAACAATTCTTGGTGAACCATATTTGCTCTCAAGAACAACATTTCGTCCTTTCGGTCCAAGCGTAACACCGACTAGATCCGCAAGCTTGTTGACACCAGCCTTTAGTACAAACACATAATTAGAAACCAACCAGAGAAAAATGCAAAACCTTTAAAGATTTAAAAAAACAGATACTTACTTGAAGTCTCCTAATGGTAGTTCCATCTTTGTTGAAATGCAATTCCTTAGCTGCACAAACAATTGCAGAACCGGCTCTTCTTGGTCTAGGAGGACACACACTCTGTCTCCTACCGAAGGAGCTTGAAGATAACTTGTTCATAAGTTTCTTATCAGATTTGTGACCATTTGGAGCAACCATTGAACCAATGGAAGACGTTGCAGTGAAAGTTGATGCCATTTTCTCACTTCAAACAAACAGACAATTCAAACAATTAGGCAAATACTTCAAAGATACTAAAAAAGACTCTTCCTTTCGTTGATACATGGTCCACATAAGCACAATTAACCAACAAAAAAAGACTAAATTCATGAAAAGTTCACAACAAAATCTGAGAAAACAGAAGAAAGGCGACACATTTCAAAGTAAAGCTCACTGAAAACACAAAACAAATCCATATATTCTAACAAAGACCCATAATTTTCCAGAGAAAAAGAAAAACTTTACAGTAATTCTCATTCTAACATAATAAAACCAACCACAAACACATAAACTGACCACTGAAAATGCAAAATGGTGCAAAGGGTAAAGGATTTGAGACTTACAGAAGTGAAAGGTGAAGACTTTGGAGGAGGAAATTTGGAGAATTCTTCTTTCACCGGATAAGAAAAAAAGAAGGGAGCTTGGAGAAGGGAATTAGGTTTATCTGCTTATTTTCGCTTGGAGGCTACTTTTAACGTTACCTAAGCTTCTTGAAGCTTCTCAAGTTAAATCCTGGCCGTTGAATTTAACAACATATTGGGTAATCGGATCTTGGATCTTTTTTTCTTATTGGGCCGAGTATTATTAAGGCCCAAATCATTTGTTTCTTAATATTTTTTTTTGCCCCCTAATTCTTTTTTAAAATATTTTCTTATCAATTGGTCAAATTGAGTTAGAAATTTTAAAAGGAGAGAATCTTTGATCTTTGGATATCAAACTTTCTCAAATTTCATTGAAATTCGTTTCAAAGATGATAACGATTTGGAACAATATATACGTGTCGGATCCGACGTGGCGAGAGTATCATCTTCTTCAATCTCTATAACTCAGGAAAAAGTACAAACTTTTAGCCACCTAATGCCACAATAGAATATTGCTCTTGTCTAATTGGTATTTTTGAGATTGATTGTTTCGTTGGAAAATGTACGAAAGTAACACATTTTTACAAATATGCATATAACATCTAAAATGATTGGACCGACACTGAGTCTTTTATGAAGGTTGTGTAGCTTGATGTATGGCATGACTATGAGAACGCGGGAATACCAAATGACTTCACCAACAAGAAAGAGTTTTATAATGTGTTTGTAAAAACACTTCGCAATGAAGTTTTTATTGGGGAAATAAAAATGAGAATCGTTGGAGGATATACTGACTCAATCCGATAAGAAGTTAAAAGAGATCTTGATAAGAGGATTAAAATTATATATGCAAACAACTGCCCTAGTAAGTAGTTTGTTGAATATGGTTTAACTTTTGTTTTCTTTTAACATATTAACTTTTTTTTTTGTCTTTAACAGGACCTGAAGGTGAACCCAAAGAAAACCAAGCGGCAGATAACCATATTAAAACCCTCGTAAAGCAGTGGATTTAAAAGTAACCTTCACCTCCACCTCAAAACACGCTTCTAATTACCGGTGATAATGGTTTTGACGAGTTGTTCCTCCTCTTGAAAAACAAAGGTCATACAACTATGATTGCATTTCATGGCACTAATAGTGTTAAACATGCAGAGGTAATTTCCTTATTATTCCTTGTAACCTTAAGCTCAATCCTCTCAATCATGTACTTGTCTGATAGTTTGATAAATTATTTATGCACTAGAGAGCTATGTTATTCCTTGTAACCTTAAACTCAGTGTTGTAGTTCTCGATTAGTTCTCCAAAGCTTAATTAGTTGTAGGTTGATAATTTGTTTATGCACTGTGATAATTGGACAGCTATGTTATTCCTTATAACCTTAAGCTCAATCCTGCTTTGATTAGTTCTCCAAAGCTTAGTTGTTGTAGTTTGATAATTTGTTTATGCATTGGGACAATTGGACAGCTATGTTATTATTTGTAACCTTAAGCTCTAGTTCTCTGATTAGTTCTCTAAAGCTTAGTTGTAGTTTTATAAATTGATGATCTGTTTATGCACAGGTAATTTAGGGCAATTGGAGAGCTATGTTAGATATGGGACCTAGTCTTAGTTGGGCGGAAAGGAAGAAAGAAAAGAGGTGAGCTTTTTATGAAAGTTATGAAAAAGGAAGTTCAAGTAATTGGTGAAGGGAATTGTTTATTCCATGCGATTTCGTATATACTCCATGGCAGTCAAGATCGCTACAACGAAGTCTCCCAAAGGATCAATGTGAGTTAGAAATTATTTTTGAATTCTCTTTGTTGTTTCATTTCTCTTTGTTGATTTAGTTTGGAGAGTCCAAAGATAAAGAATTGGGACATTAAGAATTGGGAGATCTTTAGGCTGCAGGTACTAATTCTGAATTGGTAGTTAATTGTATTTTCTAGTAGTTTGTGGTAGTAATTGCATTGCTCTTGTCTAATTGGTATTTTTGAGATTGATTGTTTCGTTGGAAAATGTACGAAAGTAACACATTTATAGTTCTAAATTCTAAATTCTCTTTGTTGTTTCATGCTAAATTCTCTTTGTTGATTTAGCTTATGGAGAGTTCTTCCAAGGATAAAGAATAGGGAGCTAAAGAATTTAGAGATCTTCAGGCTGCAACAAATGAGGTAGTAATTCTGAATTGCTTGTGAATTGTATTTTCTATTTCTAGTAGTTTGTGGTAATTGGCTTGTGTGAATTGTAATTCTTTTACAGTTTGGATTACACATAAAAGTTGTACGCCGAGGTAATCTCCCAGAACTGGTGACGACAATTACGGCAGTTAATGTTTCCCCACGTGAAGGTGAAGTCTTGTGGCTTAGTTACGAAAGTCGACATTTCAACCAATTAATCAACATTTAATGGGATATTTGGTGCAAACATGAAGCATTGGAGAGTCATTCTGTTTTTTCTTAATTTAATCGTTTCAATAGATATTTTTGTTCTCTTACATATTTTGCAATCTGTGAGTATGAGGAGCTTTAATATGAGTTACTTGATTGTGTCCAGCTTTAATTGGAAGAATCTTACAAGTATATTCATATTTGTTGAGAATTTATCCCAAGTTTTTTTTATACTCATTTTTATTTCTGCACTTTTTACAACATTTAATCTATGAGAGTGGTCCACATTGTTTATTATTACCTAGAAAATGTGAAATCTCTATGAGTAAGAACACTCTGTTTTGTTAACCTATAATTCTCCAAACATTTGAGAAATTAAAGCTGCAAATTGTATTAGAGTTCATTGAAGAAAGATAAAAAAAAAAAAAGACTTGAAGTCTTATTACATGTAGTTAGCAGAGAAATAAGTTCCTTTGGGTATTGCTCATTAAAACAAACATAACATGAAACACAAAGATACTTGGAAAGACAATTTAGAACAAAAAAAAGAAAGAGATTTTTTTTATGGCATCTCCATTCTGTATATACATTTTCTGCTTTTTAATATGAATCAAACCAAATTCTTGTCCAAGTAAAATAACCTCAACAAGCGCGCTTGCCACCACCGAGATCTCTCTATCTAACTCATGGCAATCCAAACTTAGACATGGTTTCGTATACGCTCTGCAAGTATCATAAGATCGTAATCAGCTCATTGATCGATTTAATGTAAGAACAGGGTAGATATTCTCAAAGGCGAGGTAAGTCTCTTCTCTCATCTGATAGAGTAATTCACGATTTCATCAGATCACACAAATATATTCATCGCGAAAATTTGTCATCATTTCAAAGAGAGTATTATTACCTTGGCTCCGGTTATAACAATATATCCTGACACAAAAATAAGTAGTACAATCTTTGGTTGTTTCATCCTATATTGAGTTGGAGTTGATTCATAGATTGTTAATGAAGCCGCTAAGTTCAGATATAGAAGCGTAACCAATTCAACTGTGGAGATATTTCTTATCTTTATATTTCTACATTCTTGAAAGGCTTATGATAAGAGCACCGTATATAGCAGTTGGTCACGGTGGACATTACCATTCACAATCACTTGAAGCTTTCTTTTGCCATGTCCCTGGTATTAAAGTTGTTATTTCACGAAGTCCACGAGAAGCAAAAGGACTGTTATTGTCATGTATCCGTGATTCAAATCATGTTGTCTTCTTCGAACCAAAAGTACCTCGTTCGTCTCTTAACACTATAACCAAATCAGCTTCTTAAATAGTACTTATTTTTAAAGCTCTTGCTAGCCACCATCGAAATCTCTCTAGTTCATGGCAATCCAAACATAGACATGGTTTTCTTGCTTTTGATTCGTATCAAAAGATCGTAATTAGATCATTCATCGATCAAATGTAACAATAACCACGTCCAGATACCACATAAAATTCTAAATTCTGATTTTTGGTGTACTTCGTGTTGTTTTTCCGCATACGATTTGCTGTTTTGATCATTATTTAAAAAGCCTTACCATTTTTTAAACAAAAAACAACTGATTTTATATTAACTAAGACGATTTACCATTTTCTAAAAAAAATAACAGTTGTTATAGGATTTAAACGGCACTTAAACAGAGGGATATTTCATTACCTAAATTTACTTGAGGGTTTTTTTCACTAAACCATAAGTTAAGAGGATTTTTCACAATCGAAGCATAGTTGAGGGGATTTGTATTAAAAACCCATAAAGAAATGAAATTATTTTTTATAGTAAATATCTTTCCTCTTTTACTTATGGTACTAAATAATTCTTTAGATCATTAGGTTAAATACTTCAATTTTTAACTATTTTTAAATCTTTGACTTTTATTAACTATCACGATCTAATTTTGTATTTTGGTTTTTTTCAAATTAAATTTTTTCCCCTCATTTCAATATGTTTCTATGTGAGGGCCCCAATTTTTAATTTCGTATTATGTCTCAAATATCTCATGACCGACCCTGCTTTAGACCATATGTAATCGGAACTGCATAAGAAGAGACTTGAGACCAATTCAATTTTTGAGTTAACTATAGTCTCTAGGCATGGGTGCGGATCGGATATCCAGAAAAATACAGTATTTGTGATTCGATTTGTTTTTCACATATATTGAATTTTTCGATTTGCTTTGCTTTGAAAAAAATTGGATATTTGGACGTAGGGATATCCAGATTTTTTTTCCGGATACTCGCGGATATTCATTTAAAAAAAAAAAACGAAAAGAAAATATTTTTAAAATTATTCTTTTAATATAATATTTATAGTAAAAAAATGAAAAATAAAAGAAAAAAATGGTGGACAACGAAACATGTATTATTTTTTAAGAAAAGAATATGAAAAAACACTGATTTTCAATTAAAAAAATTAGTTACTACTCAAGTTTACTATAAATATATTTGTTCAATGTATTGATAATGTTAAAAAATGCAAGTAAATATTGTAAATCTATTATATTATATGTATATATATGTAATTTACGGATCGGATCAGATATTCGAATTTTTAAAATTAGTATTTGTGATTTGCTTTGCTTTGAATCATAATGGATATCTAAATTTTTTTGTTCGAATCAAAACGGATTTCGGATCAGGGCAAATCTAACGGATAATTTGCCCAACCCTTAATACTCTCAAGTCTTTCATTTTTTTGCATGGTTTTGAAAACCGGACCGGACCGGGGGTCAGACCGGGTTCAACCGTGAACCGGTCAGCTAGCCGGGTTGGGTTGACCCGGGTTTGAGGTTTTTTTTTTTTTTTGTAAATTTCCATTTTTTCCATATTTAAAATTTTTATGATTAAAATTTATAGAAATAAATACTAGTTTTGAATTTAGTTATCTACAAAAAAAGAAAAAGTTTTGAATTTAGTTAATTTTTGTTATGGTTTAATGTTTTTAATTTTTTTTACATATAAATTTAACTATTTCTCATTAAATTTTGTCTTTAAATAATTTTTTTGTCATTAAAATGATTTTCTTAGTTTTTAAAAATATATGTTTATTAAAAATATATGTTTATTCAAAAGCTATATTATATATTTGGATAATATAGTTATACAAAAAATATTTATATTATTATTTTAAAAAAACTATTAAACCCAGTTCGACACGGTCAAACCACATTGATCCATGACCCAAAAATATTTCCGGTTCGGTCGTCGGTCCGATTTTCAAAACATTGTTTTTTTGTAATCTAGCTAGTTAAGACGAAGTAAGTTTGTTGTTTGTTGTTTTATCATTGAAATGTGTAGCCGTCTCATCAATGTTCAAATAAAGATACTTGTTTAAACAATTTTCTTTCACATATAACTTTAGGCAGGTCGTACATGTTTTACTAGTATTATATTTGAAAAAGATACTAGTACTTTTTTAAAGAATTTGTTCTTTCATACATAATAGATGCATTTAATTGTAATTATTGACCAAAAACAGGACACCTGGAACGATTTGCCAATAAAAAAACACTAATTTTGTCTTCATTAGCTGTATTACCAAAAAAAAAGACTAGAGAGTAGCTGACTCAATAATTGGTAAGGGTGAAATTTACCAACTAACCAAAAAAAAAAAATTTATCAAACTACCTAAAACTAACCTATATGGCTCAAATTTGATCATTAAATTTAGGTTAACTAGTTAGGATTTGAATTATAGTTTTTTTCTTGTATATACATGCCAATTTCTCATAATTGAATTGGTCACTACATCTTAAGCCAATTCCGATGATAAAATGCACATAAACCTGATCAGGTTAGAGATACAAACTTGGGAGCCTAATAGAGAGATTTTGTGAGTTGAAGCCTTTTTCTTGCGCATAGATCTTTTCGTCCACAATTGAATCATTTTTAGTTTATTTCCTTTGGAAGTATCATTTTTACCAAATAGATTTGAACTAGAGCTTTCTCTCCCGGAATCCACCTAGATTCTTTTCTCATTTGTTTCTTCCTTTCTTCCACAAAAAAAAAAAAAATGGCGTATGTCCATATTGGTTCACTTCTCTTATGCCGTCTGTCCGATCCGGCTCAACCGCACAAGCTTTGCAGACGGTCATCGGATCAACCATTTTCTATTTGCTTTTCATGCAAAGGCAAACATTTGGTAAACAGTGATGACTATTTATACTGTGATACTTGCGATTTGGAGTTCCACGGCTCTTGTCATCTGCTTCTGCCGGAGATCAAACACCCTTTTCACTCCTCTCATCCTCTCACCCTCTCACCCTCTTTTACCTTTGATATGTCTATTCTATCACGATGGTGGACTTGGGAGTCAATTTATCATCATCAAGATTTTTACATAGATGCTTTTGTTTCTCATGCTTTAGATGCTGATGATGATGATGTCTCTCTATCAGATGGAAATCACCAATGCAAATGTTGTCGGAGACGTTTACAAAAGGCATATTATCATTGTTCAATCTGCAACTTCAATCTTAACTTGTCTTGCGCGCTCCAACGACCAGATCTCATTATCTCAAATTTTAAAAGTCACAAGCACCCCTTCCATCTCTTTCCCATACGACTCTCTTCGCCATGTGATGCTTGTGGCTTGTCTCTAGACGACACCAAAGATCTTGTTTATGCTTGTCTCCCTTGCAGCCACATGATCCACAAAACATGCATCTATTTGCCTCGTGTCATTAAGATCACCCGCCACCGTCATCGTCTCTCTTTCACTTCCTCCCTTGTTTCCGGTGATCTAATCTGTGGAGTTTGTCGCAAAAAAGTCGACTCCAACTACGGACGATACTCTTGCCAAACGGGATGCCAGTATGCTGTCCATTCAAAATGCGCAACGAGAGAAGATGTGTGGGATGGAAAAGATCTTGAAGGAGTGCCTGAAGAACCTGAAGAAGATATCGAGCCATACGTGAGGATTGATGAGGAGACAATTAGACATTTCAGTCATGAGCATGATCTGAAGCTCCAAGAAAAGAAAATCATTTGCGAGAGAAACAAGTTCTGTGAGGCATGCACTCTTCCGATAAGAATCTCTCAGAGGTTTTATGGTTGTAGGCAGTGTGATTTTGTTCTCGACGAAGCATGTGCATCCCTTCCTCGCAAAAACTACCACCCAATACATAAACATCCACTTACCCTCCACCCTTTCCCTAATGGTGTAATCTCTTGGACTTATTGGTATCAACCGGCTACTGTCAAAGGTATTTCCGAATGTGATGGTTGCCTACTCAGTAGTTGTGGTTTTCAGTACAAATGCGGTGAAAAAGATTGTAAATTTCAACTAGACGTCCGGTGTGCAGCCCTTCCTGATCCTTTTATCCATGGTTGTCATCCACAAGATCATCCTCTCTTCTTCAACTTGACCAAAGGTAACTGCATGGGGTGTGGTGATGATTGTTCAAATTATTTCCTAGAGTGTATTGAATGCAAATCTTTTCTGGGACTCAGATGCGCTACTTTGCCAAGTGTGTCACATTACAAACACGATAGCCATCCCCTCACTCTTTGTTACGGCGAAGAAGATACAACAAGTGGCCAATACTGGTGTGAGATATGTGAAAAGAAATTGCATTCGAAGAAATGGTTTTATACATGTGACACTTGTAGGATCACTCTCCATGTCAGATGTATACTGCGGAATGATATCTACATGAAGCCTAACCACATTATGAATGTGGATGGTTATGAAGTTAAAATTGCTCTCAATGATGGTAACTCTCGGCCGGTTTGCGATAACTGTCACCTTTGTTGTGAAGAGATTTTTGTATTCAAGATCGTATACAAAAAAGGTAGAATTATTTGTACTCTTAGGTGTATGAAGGAATGGTTTTGTTGAGAGGAGATATTCTATTTTCAATATATGACGACAAGAACTTTGAGTCTCGAAGGAGATGAGGATGACGACAAAGAATTTTGAGTCTGGAAGGAGATGAAGACGAGGACAAAGAATTTTGAGTCTGGAAGAACCACTGAAAATCGACTTTAATATCGTGTATTTTCATATATGCTTTTGTATTCAAGTTCTTTCTCTGCACTTGTTAAGAGTTGCAATATTTAATCTATGAGTCTTGTTAAATAGGAGCTTTGAACTCAAAATAATTGGAATGAATAGGTCGGCCTATGTGTGTTTGACCTGTTATATAACACTTTTGTTTATCTATGTCCAAACATTTGAGAAAATTAATAAAGCGGCAAATTGGCTTAAAAGAGTTTATTAAAGAAAACAAGAGACTTGAAGTCTTATTACATGTAGTTAGTTAGCAGAGAAATAAGTTCCTCATAAACGATTTGGGTATTGCTCATTGAAACAAACATAATATGTAACACAAAGATACTTGGAAAGACATTTTAGAACAAAAAAAAGAAAGAGATTTTTTTCATGGCATCTCCATTCTGTATATACATTTTCTGATTTTTTAATCTGAATCTAACCAATTTCTTGTCCAAGTAAAATAACCTCAACAAGCGCTTGCCACCACCGAGATCTCTCTTACTAATTCATGGCATTCCAAACGTAGACATGGTTTCTTTGCTTCTGATTCGTATACGCTCTGCAAGTATCATAAGATCGTAATCAGCTCATTGATCGATCAAATGTATGAAATAACGTAAATAATAGAATGTTCAGAGACTTACATACTATTATTGCTGAATCTTCCTGAATTCTGTAAGAACAGGGTAGATATTCTCGAAGGCGAGGTAAGTCTCTTCTCTCATCTGATAAGTGTAATCTCACGATTTCATCAGATCACACAAGTATATTCATCGCGAAAATTTGTAATCATTTCAAAGAAAGTATTATTACCTTGGCTCCGGTTATAACAATCTTTCCTGCACAAAAATAAGTAGTACAATCTTTGGTTGTTTCATCCTATATATCAATCCTGGGAATAGATCAAGCTCGTACTGGCATCAATAACGAGAGAGATGCGAATGAATCATCAGAGACCAATTATTATCTCCATCTTACAACTTATACATATGATCACAAATGCTTGAGATCAACTTACATTTGAGAAAGCACTGTGAGAGTACGCAAGACCTTCAAGCCTGATTGGGAACTTGACATCGTACAAGCCAACAATGTTCTGAATCTTGAAATCCTACAGAGCGGAATCAGCAATTTAATTAGTAGACAGTTAGACACAAACGGAGTTTGAAACAAAACCGGACAATACAGTATGATGGAACAGGACCAGAGATAGACATATGAGTAATACCATGAACTTTGCAGGAAAGCCGAGCTTTTGAACAATCCGAGCGTAAGTTCGTTCATACAGGAAGGAATATCATGTGAGCTTATAGATCTCAAGACCCTGCTTCCTTTGGAAAAAGAAACCGTCGAAGCCATGTTGTAACAAGAGGTTTTGGGGCAGAGATCTCTGGAACAATCCTTGAACGTTGTTTCTTGAAGGTAAAAGAAAAAGTGTTTTCATTTATTGACAAGATTACGCTAAATTGTGTGTTTTAAGTGTTGTTTTGTTTGCAGTTAGAGGCTCCAGTGAGTAGAGTTTGTGGTTTGTATACTCCATTTCCACTTGTGTTTGAGCCATTCTACATGCCAACCAAGAACAAGGCAAGTTCTTCTTTCTCTTTATCTTATTAACAGATATTGGACGCGATCAAATCAACTGTTAATTACTAGCTCTGATATAGAACTGTAGTTTGTTGTTTTACCACTGAAATGTGTAGCCGGCTCATCAATGTTTTAAATAAAGACACTTGTTTAAAGAATTTTGTTCACAAAATGTTTTACTAGTATATATGTCAAAATGATAAGCACTTCTTAAAAAAATTTGTTCTATCATGTATGTACTATTTGATTGGTTAAACAGAAAACCTTTCTTCGAAAAATACAAAAATATAGCTGGATTAATTATAATTATTGACCACAAACAGTAGCTGGAACAATTTGGCAATAAAAAAACACTAATTTTGTCTTAATTAGCTGGATTAACAAAAAAAAAGACTTGAGAGTAATTGACTTGACACTTGAATTGGTCTTAAGGCTCTTAAAATTGACATAAACCTGATATAAGAAAAACCAGAGAAACAAGGGAGCCTAAGAGAGATTTGTGAGTTGAAGCCTTTTACTTGAGCATACTTTCTCATTTGATTTTTTCTTAAACCTTGAGAGATCTTTTCGTCCACAATTTTCTATAAAATCATTTTATAGTTTATTTCCTTCTTTGGATGTCTAATTTTCTGATGGATTGGAGCGAGAGTAACTTTTCTGAATGGTTTCCTCCAGAAAAAATCCATATGGATTCAATTCTCTTATGCCGTCTGTCCGCTCCGGCTCAACCGCACAAGCTTTGCATACGATCGTTATCTGATCAACCATTTTCCATTTGCTTTTCATGCAAAAGCAATCATTTGGAAAACAGTAGTAAGGACTATTTCTTCTGTGATACTTGCGATTTGGAATTCCACGGCCCTTGTCATTTTCTTCTGCCAGAGATAAAACACCTTTTTCACCCCTCTCATCCTCTCACCCTCATCTTACATCCTACCTTTGATATATCTAATCTATCCCGATGGTGGACTCATGTGTCAAATCACGGTCTTTCAGATTTTGAGATAGATGATTTATTGATTTTCTCTATTTTCTATGCATTTTTTTATGAAACAATTATGACAAATTATAAATTTCAATGCATTTTAATTGGTTTTATTGAAATACTATTGACTTATAGTTATGGAAAACTACCGAAGACCTTAACAAACCTGTTTTGCAAAGGAATCCTAAGAAGTTTTGTCATTTCTTCTATGTAATTCTTTGTTATTAAGCTAAATAATTAAACAACATAAGGTGAGCTGAATTTTATGCCTTGGGGAGACCAATCTTAGTTTGACATTTGGCATTATTACTATAGACCTGAATGCACTGTTGCTAATTCTTCGTCTTCGTACCGTCAAACTGAGACTTACTTTAGGGTATTTTTTTCGAGAATCACATTGACATTGAGATTGGATTCGACCTTCTTAAGGTACCTCTCATCTTCGTCTTCGTGCCGTCTGAGACTTACTTTTAGGGTACTGTTTCAAGAATCACATTGACATTGAGAAAGGATTCAACCTTCTTAAGGTACCTCTCATCTTATCATAAAATTTGTAACTCTGATTTCCACTGTCACTTCTTCATCTAGGCAACCTTTCTAATCTCACTATCTTTCATTTGCATCTAGCACTGTCTTTGTTAAAGGGTTAAGAATTTTTCACTTAATCTCAGTGTAAATTTAGGTTTCTTAAATCTGTACCCAATGCCGGTCCAATTATTTTGGATGTCCTATGCATATATGTAAAAAAGTGTCATTTTCGTACATTTTCCAATACCATAAAAAAAAGAAATCCTTGCAAATTGATCAGGGAAAGTAACGTATGTCTTTTTTCAAAAAATGACCTTTATGTTCCACTGTTCTTCACGGCAGCGGCCGCTTCTCTGGAGTGGCGACCACCGGAATGGCTCCTGGTATCCCCATTCTCGGACACCGGTGCATCAATCCCTCTTTGTCAGTGTAACTAGCTCGGGATATATGAGAAGAAGATCTCATATTATTACCGCAAATATCTGGTTTATGATATGTGTTGGCATATCAATTGTAATCAGCCGATTTGAGGAGGGCTCAATCCCTCTCTTAAATCATTCCAGCCATGTGCTTCCAAATCGGAATGAAAATCCCTTAATGGCTGCAATCATAAACATCCTCTTTGGCCTAATTTGGATTCTGAGGTTAACTATAAACGAGTATACAAAGGAGATGATTCAGGGAGTTGATGTTCCTCGCAGAAGGCCTTACCACCAGTGGAGCATCTCTCTCTCTATTGCACGCCTGGCCAGTATTTTGAGTATTTTTGGAAGGTATTTACCCATACCTTCCTTCTCAGAATGGCTGAGAATCTTGCTTCAATCCCATATCATATCTACAAATATCTGGAATGTGATTTGGTCTTCCTTACCACATTTAACCAGTCAAAGAAGGAAAGATCTTTTTCCCCCTTTATTCTCCACCAGAGTACCGATTAAATGACTGCTCTTTTCTACCAGAAATTTTGGCATATCTTGGGCCCAAAAGTAGTAGATATGGTTCAGGATTTCATGGCATCAGGGACCATGGAACCTAGTATGAATGAAGTTAATATCTGTCTGATCCCCAAAGCTGAACGGCCACGGGAAATGAAGGAGTTCCGACCAATCAGCCTCTGTAATGTTAGTTATAAGATTATTTCGAAAATCTTATGCCAACGTCTAAAAAAACTCCTACCACTCCTGATTTCAGAAACCCAATCAGCAATTATATCGGGATGGGTGATATCCGATAACATCCTGGTAGCCCAAGAAGCTTTTCATGCGTTAGTCTCGAAGGAGAAATGCCGGAAGGAATTTATGGCAGTTAAAACAGATATGAGTAAAGCCTATGACCGCATCGAATGGAGGTTTCTTGAGTGTCTACTTCAGAAGATGGGTTTCTCAGACAAGTGGATCTCATGGATCATGCCATGTGTAAACTCGGTGACTTACCACCTTCTTCTTAACGGAGACCCCCGGGGTTCAATTACCCCTTCAAGGGGACTTCGACAGGGAAACCCTCTTTCTCCGTACCTATTTATCCTTTGTACGGAAATCTTAATATCCAACCTAAAAGCTGCGGAATCGGCAGGAATGCTCTCAGGCATCAAAGTGGCGTATGCTAGCCCTCCGGTGTCCCATCTCCTGTTTGCAGATGATAGTCTGTTCTTTTGTAAAGCAAATGTGGAACAAAGCGACAAGGTTTTGCAGATACTTACCGAGTATGGGAATGCATCAGGGCAGCGCATGAATTTAGACAAGTCAGCTATTACCTTCGGTAAAGACGTCCCCACGGAAGATCGTCAGACTATACAACAACGTTTAGGTATAATAAACGAAGGAGGAACCGGAAAATACCTAGGTATCCCGGAACAGTTACAAGGATCCAAAACACAAATTTTTGCATACATACACGACCGGCTTAATAGTCTAGTTAATGGATGGTCAGCAAAGTTCCTATCAAAAGGAGGCAAAGAAGTTTTAATTAAATCAGTTGCCCAAGCTATACTAACATACGTGATGTCGAGTTTCCTCCTGCCAAAAGGCCTTTGCAGGAAGTTGGCCAGTGCAGTCTCCCAATTTTGGTGGCGCTCTAAGCCCCAGTCAAGGGGAATGCACTGGATTGCGTGGAAGAAACTTTGTTTACCCAAGAATCAGGGCGGTATCGGATTTAAGTCCTTAGAAGACTTTAATCAGGCCCTCTTGGCGAAACAGTTGTGGAGACTTCACCAATTCCCAAACTCTCTGGTAGCCAGAGTTCTCAAGGGGCTGTACTTTCAGTATACGCACCCTTTTCACTCGCCAAAACCTAATCGACCATCCTACGGATGGAGAAGTATATGGTCTTCAAAGGAGCTAGTGAATCAAGGATCCCGCAAACTTGTAGGCAATGGGTACGGTACATCGGTCTGGAAAGACGATTGGATACCAGACACGAAACCACGCCCGGCAATCAGACGGGACGACAGAGTCAACCCACAACTTTGAGTATCAGAACTCATTCATCAACATAGCCGAAAGTGGGATATACAAGCGATTCAGGCCAATGTGCACCCCCAGGATGTGCCAAGAATTCTAAGCATGAGACTCCCACCAAGAGTATCAGAAGATAACTTTTGCTGGCATTACACCAAATCCGGGCTTTACTCAGTTAGGTCGGGATATGACCTAGCCAGGACATCCAAGGATACGGATACACAATATTTACTCCAGCTACCGTCTGATAACCCGCTCAAGGCCCACGTATGGAAACTATCCGCTCCAAATAAATTACGCCATTTTCTATGGCAATGTTTAGCAGGAGCGGTGGCAGTAAACGAGCGTCTCAAGTTTAGACACATCAAGGATTTAGCGAGCTGCCCTAGATGCTCTGACCCATCTGAGACAATTAACCATGCATGTTTCACATGTCCGACAGCAAAAGAGGTTTGGGCCCTATCTGGTATACCGATAGACCCTCATGTCTTCCCGTCAGAGAATTTAAGATCCAATTTAGACTTCCTCTTCTGGCGTATCCCACATCACAGGGATACAGCCGATATCCCCAAAGCCTTTCCTTGGATCATATGGTATATATGGAAAGCACGAAATGACTGGGTTTTCAACGCGGTGAACAAGGATGCAGCAGCAACTCTAGCTAAAGCTTTTAAAGAGGCACGAGACTGGTCCGAGGCAAACATCACGGAACAAAGGTCTCATTTGCAACCTCCGGACACAGAGGCCCCGCCCCCAGCCACCTTCACCTGCCTTGTCGATGGATCATGGAAGAGAGAAGACAAAACGAGTGGTGTGGGTTGGGTGTTACAACTTCAGGATGGGACGACAGATCTTTTGGGCCTACAAGGATACAATCGAAGTCTCTCCCCCCTCCACACGGAAGCCCACGGACTGCTATGGGCCATGAAATCCTTAATTCAAAAACAACGTTTTTGCTCTACCTTCGCCACAGATTCAAGGGATCTGGTGAAGATGGTAGACGCGCCACATGAGTGGCCCGGCTTCGAACCGGAGATGCGTGAACTGGCAAACCTTCGGGTGTCTTTCCCTGAATTCAATCTCATCTACCGACAACGGGAGAATATTTCGAGAGCGGATTTGTTAGCAAGGAATGCACGCACGCGAGATAGGATTTTTTCAGTAATCAGCACTTCTGTCCCCTATTGGTGTACTGATACAGACAATGTATTCGCTTAACTAATAGAGAAGTGTGTTTTGTGAAAAAAAAAAAAAAAAAAAAATTCCAATACCATAAAAATAGTTATCTAAATAAAAAAAATACATTAAAACTCCATTAAACCGTTTATAATTCCAAATAGTTACTAAGAAATAAAAGAAAAACAACAAAATAGAATTTATTTTTGAAATATTGCTCTCCTTGTATTTTTGCCTGCAAAATCATTAATTAAATTCACGTTGTCGAGTTTTTCAACCATCTATGTTTTAATGGATTAATCTCAGTGTAAATTTAGGTTTCTTAAATCTGTACCCAATGCCGGTCCAATTATTTTGGATGTCCTATGCATATATGTAAAAAGTGTCATTTTCGTACATTTTCCAATACCGTAAAAATAGTAATCTAAATAAAAAAAAATACATTAAAACTCTATTAAACCGTTTATAATTCCAAATAGTTACTAAGAAATAAAAGAAAAACAACAAAATAGAATTTATTTTTGAAATATTGCTCTCCTTGTATTTTTGCCTGCAAAATTATTAATTAAACTCACGTTGTCGAGTTTTTCAACCATCTATGTTTCAATGGATGACATTCAATCTCTCTTGTCACATCGTAGACCGCAAATAATTTTGTTATCAGCTTCAACTTCAAATTTTAACTAATAATTTCAAATGAATAATTAACATGTTTGCTTAGAGAAAGCCCATAAACATTTTAAAAAAAGTATTTGAAAACAAAATCTTATGAATAGTATTATTGTAGAAAAAGTTTATAATTTGTTTTAATTATAGATATAATAAAAATTTAACTAAAAAGACCCTCTAAATTTAGGGCCCCAAGCGGTGGATTCACTGACTTGTCATCTGGGCATGTGGCTTCACTGGCTTGTCGTCTGGGTCGGCTTGTCTGTACCTCCCATTTCCATTGTCACTTCTTCTTTTAGGCTCATTCTTCTTGAATTTACATCTAGCACTCACTTAATCTAATGTTTTTGTAAATTTAGTTTTCTTAAATCACATTTCATTGTTCAAGAATTGGGAAGATGACAGAACGAGGAAAACAAAAACAACCTCCCAGTGAACCAGAAGTTCTCTCAAACCAACCAAGAGACTGAAGACATAAGTTGATAAGAGACCTGGAACACAAAAACAACCTCTCAGTGAACTAGAAGTTTTTGCCAAACCAAGCAAGATACAGAAGATAGAAGTTGATAAGAGACCTAAGTGTAAGTTATCTTTGTTCTTTACTCATTTTATCATGTTCACTTTTTTACTATTTCTTACTTTGTCTTCAGATGCTGAAAATATTGTCATTAATGGATCTTGGAAAGCTAGAAAGGTAAATTCCATAACCTTAGTTTTTTTTATTGCAATTATCTTAAGCTGAGTTTCATAGTTGATAATGTTGTGTAGCTTGATGTATGGCATGACTATGAGAACGCGGGAATACCAAATGACTTCACCAACAAGAAAGAGTTTTATAATGTGTTTGTAAAAACACTTCGCAAAGAATTCCGACGGAACGGTTTTACTCGGGAAGTTATAGGAAAACCGTCGGAATTGTCCGACGGTTTTCCGACGGAAAATAACAGGCCGTCGGAAAAATACCTGTTTTTTTAGTGTCTGCGGAGTTTGTCGCAAAAAAGTCAACTCCAACTATGGACAATACTCTTGCCATACCGGATGTCAATATGTTGTCCATTCGAAATGTGCAACGAGAGAAGATGTCTGGGATGGAAAAGATCTTCAAGGAGTGCCTGAAGAACCCGAAGAAGATATCGAGCCATACGTGAGGATTGATGAGGAGACAATTAGACATTTCAGTCATGAGCATGATTTGAAGCTCCAAGAAAAGAAAATCATTTGCGAGAGAAACAAGTTTTGTGAGGCATGCACTCTTCCATTGAGAATCTCTCAGAGGTTTTATGGTTGTAGGCAGTGTGATTTTGTTCTCGACGAAGTATGTGCATCCCTTCCTCGCAAAAACTACCACCCACTACATCAACATCCACTTACCCTCCACCCTTTCCCTACTGATATATGCGAATGTGATGGTTGCGTATTCCGTGGTTGTGGTTTTCAGTACAAATGCGGTGAAGAAGATTGTGATTTTCAACTAGACGTCAGGTGTGCAGCCCTTCCTGACCCTTTTATCCATGGTTGTCATCCACAAGATCATCCTCTCTTCTTCAACTTGACCAAAGGTAACTGCATGGGGTGTGGTGATGATTGTTCATCTTATTTCCTAGAGTGTATTGAATGCAAGTCTTTTCTGGGACTCAGATGCGCTACTTTGCCAAGTGTGGCACATTACAAACATGATAGCCATCCCCTCACTCTTTGTTACGGCGAAGAATATACATCAAGTGGCCAATACTGGTGTGAAATATGCGAAGAGAAATTGGATTCGAAGAAATGGTTTTATACATGTGACACTTGTAGGATCACTCTCCATGTCAAATGTTTATTGGGGAATGATATCTACATGAAGCCTAACCACATTTTGAAAGTAGATGGTTATGAAGTTAAAATTGCTCTCAACGATGGTAACTCTCGGCCGGTTTGCTGTTACTGTCTCCGTCGTTGTGAAGACATTTTTGTATTGAAGATGGTAGAAGTATTTGTACTTTTACATGTATGAAGTATTGGTTTTGGTGAGAGGAGATATTCTATTTTCAATATATGACGACAAGAACTTTGACTCTGGAAGGAGATGAAGACGACGACAAGAACTTGAGTCTGCAAGAACCACTATTAAAAGCTTTAATATCCGTGTACTTTCTTATTTGTTGAGAATTTATCCACTACAAGAAAACATGCCATTAGTCACTCCCAGAAACGTCACAAATTCGTCACTAATGACCCATTTGCGACTACTTTGCGACGAAAATAAGTCGTCGCAAAATGCTCGTCGCTAATTTTTGGCGTCACAAATCCGTCGCTAATTAGCGACTAATCTGTGACGATCATTTTGGGTCGCTAATCAGCGACTAATATGTGACTGTTAAACGTAGTCGCAAATTTGTGACTAATGAGAGACTAATATAGGTAGTGGCTAATTAGCGACGAAATAGCCACTATTTTGTCACTCTATGAAAATATAAGTTGGTCACAACTTAGTCTCTATGGTGTCACTTATTAGCCACCAAATGTCACTTGTTTAGTCAATTCTTTGCTACTGATTTGATACCAAATTGTTACTAATTTGAATCTAAATGTTTGTTTTGAGAAGCTAAAATAGAAGAAGAAAAAGACTTAAATTAAAACAAACCAAAGTAGTAATCAAGCTAAAGCTTGACAAAACAAGATAAGAGTACCAAAAAAGAGTTACATATCAAGTTTGTTCAAAGTCATAAACTTTACAAGTCTCATGAAAGCTAAAAGAGTGTGAGATGATATATATAACAAAGCTAGAGAATAGAAACTAAAGAGAGTTAGTGCTAGGCTAGAGTTAAAGATTTAATATCAAACATTCAATCCTTTGTGGACGAAATGGTTTTCTTGAAGAGAGAAACTTTGCAAAGACATGTGTCATCGTGATCTTTATCCATATGATAGAATCCAACTCTGGAAACAGAAAACAAAAGATTTCAAGTATGAGAAACCAAGAGAAAACAGAGCACAATCAATCTTTACTCTCATTTGAGAGTTTGAGCTAAAAAAAAAACATACGAATTGATTTATGAATCTGTTTTGTTTGAGGCTGGTATTAGCAAAGGTTTCCAGACCGAATCCAATTCTCATCATCTGCATAATCAAACTCCACAAAAAATTTCGTTTTTTTTGGTTATAACACACACAAAAAATTACAAAAACTATAAGATAGAGAAAGTCGAACCAAATTTGAGATTGAAGATGCAATATTACTAATATACTGATGATTCCAGCTGCAACAATAGGTCCACAAAATCTTTGTGTTGCCGCAAATCTGAAAAAGAGAAGCAAATAAGAATTAGAACATCAAGCGAGTAAGCTACAATTTCACCATCATAGACCCAACAGTTACTCAAATCGAGAGCTTCGTGATTCTCAGAGACAAAACATTTGTTGAGCTCTTCTTCTCCGTCAGTAAATAGCTTCGATTTGAATACAGATCTACATGAAACTACCCTTCACTTTTCATGAAGAAACAATGAAGCTTGTGAAATCAAAACAAATCTAAGAAGAAAATAAAAAAACTTACATTTGAAGAATGAATCATTGAGGATTGGAGGGATACGGGCCATACGGCGAGGAGATGCAAACGGCGGAGAGCACAATAGAAAACATCAAGTATCGATGAAGTAACAATAAAGTACAGTAATCAATGAAATTTTCCTTTTCTTCCAATGAAATTCAAAATACAAGTGTTGAAATTGAGATCAATCAAGTATCGATGAAACATAATCACTAATTAAGTATCAATGAAATCAAAAGGGTTTCTACATTACACCATCTAAACCCTAAATCTCAATCAAATTCACAAAATCACTAAAACAAAAGGGGTTTCTCTAACGCATCATCTAAAAACCCTAAATCTGATTTCAATTTCACGAATTAAGAATCCAGGGACTTACTGGAGACATATCAGCACCAAACATCACCATTGTGACCACGGTAAGTTCCGAGTCGTTGGCCATTATCGGCAAACCAGAGGGTAAGAGTGTGATCCTTAGCGAAAGAGAAAAGCAGATCTCCGTCTCTGTTGTACCGGAGAAACGTCAAGGGACGTTCATGTCCCTTCATCAAAATCGGCCTCATCGCAACGCTCTTCTCTTTGCTTGGCTTCTCTTCTCCTAGGGGTTTTTGGAGACGAGTCGAAGAAGAAGAGTTACAAGAACACAGAGCAAAAAACCTAGGGGGGAGAGGGAGAGAGAGAGAGAGAGAGATGAAACAGAGAGGAGGAAATCAAAGAGGAGGCGAGATCTAGAGACAGAGATTTTGTATAAAAGTGACCCAAATTTTGATTTTTTCAGATTTGGGTGAGAGGGAAACTGAATTATGGAAAGCAAATGAGCGGGAACTAAAATATATTAGTCTCAAAAGAGTAACAAAATAGTTACTAATTTGTGACTGATTTGTGACGATTTTAAGTTAGTCACAAATCAAATCCCTAAACCCTAAACATTTAGACCCAGAATTTATTCCTCTACCATTTCCCTAAACCATATACCCTAAATAAACTGATATAACCATTATATCACCACTAACAAAGCTAATTTACAAAAACATCAACTTTACATAAACTTACTTTAAAACTTCTAAGTGTTTATAAGCTAAAGTTCATTAATGTTGTTTTCACATAAATATTTTTTTAGAAATTGATTTACTCACTACAACCACATCTTGACTACTTTGTTATTGGCTTTAGTACAAGCTAAATACAACTATGAATCATAGAAGCATACATTTTGGGGTTTAATGTGTATTATTGTAAAATGGAATGGCAAAATAGTCACTAATCAGTCGCAAATTTACTTATGCGTCACAAATGTGTCGCAAAATAGTGGTATATTTGTGACTATTTTGTGACGTTAGTATAGGTTTGAGAATCCAAAACCCTAAACCCTATATAGTCACTAAAAAGTCACAAATTCGTCACTATTAATTTTTTTAAAAAATTGTTATTTTGAAACCCTAAACCCTATATGGTCACTAAAGAGTCACAAATTCGTCACTACCAATTTTTTTTTAAAATTGTTATTGAAACCCTAAACCCTATATGGTCACTAAAGAGTCACAAATTCGCCACTACCAATTTTTTTAAAAAATTGTTACCTACATTTAAACATTTGTGACGCTTTTGTGACGCTCTTATGGTAGTCACTAATCTGTGACTGCTTTGATGGTCACAAAGTAGTCGCATATTTGCGACCCCATAGAGTAGTCGTAAACGAGTCGCTAATTAGTGACTGATATGTGACTAGCCATAAACCTTCGAATAAGTGTTGCAAATTAGTCGCCAATTTGCGACGCTCTTACGACCAGGTTTTGGCGTCGCAAATTAGCGACTAATTTGCGACGCGGATTTATGGCGTCGCAAAGTAGTCACAAGTTCGTCGCAAATATTAGTGACTACTTTTGCAGTCACTTCTGGACTGTTTTCTTGTAGTGATCCCAAGTTTTTCTTTTATACTCATTTTTTTTTCTTTGTTACAACATTTAATCTATGAGAGCGATCCACATAATAACAGAAGATATTATGCTTGTGGGTCTTGTTATATATGAGTTTTTCGTCACAAGTTCTCCAACTTCCCAAGTGTTCATGTTGTTTATTACCTAGAACATGTGAAATGTCTACAAGTAAGACGCGAAATTAAGGCAGATAATGGATGCAATCAAATCGACTACCCGTATCGATCTGATTTAGAACACTCTGTTCTTAATCTATAACTAGATGACTGACGGGTATGAATGATTTTTGTAAAAATAAATTAATTTATTTTAGAACCCAAATTATAAATAAATAAAGACATTGCGTTTGTTTTAAATTTTTCATGTAGAAAATTAATACATGTTTAAGATACTATCTATATAATATATAAAGGTTTACACAAAGCCAAAACTTTGAGAAGATCCCATGTGTCATTTTTTTTGGGACATTTACAAAAATGTCACTTTTCAAATATGTCACTCTTGTGTTATTTTCTTACCAACATGCCACTTAAAAATATGTTTAAAAATTTTATATTTCAAAATTTTCAATTTAAAAAAATGTTTTGATCTCTCACAAACCTTAAACCCAAAAAACTAAACCCTAATATAACATAGTCAACCAAAACATAAATAATTTAAAAATTGGGATAAAGTGATAATGGCATTTTTGAAAAATGGCATGTCAAAAGTGACATATCTTGAAATTTCTCTTTTTTTTTTTTGATCAAATATAGTTAATTACTAAAATTAATACTAATACTACTCCTACACTAACTACAATATCTTAAATAAAATTAAATAACAATCCAAAAATAATAGGTTTTATTATTCATGTATTTAACTATATTTCAATAGTTAACAATCCATCAATATTGAAATACTTAAGAACCACTTTATATTTCTATGCCCATGCAATATAGATAAGAGAAGCAACTAATTTAATTTCAAGTGAATTTTTTTTTTTGTTGTTTTTGTCAAAAAATAAATAATAAGATAAAACATATTGTTTGTATCTAAATTTCGTAAAATTTTAAAACAAAAACTCGCGTATCGCGCGAGCCATATTCTAGTTTGTAATATTTTGAGTGTTACCTTGAAATTTAGGATTTCTTTTTCTTTTTCTTTTTATTTTTATTTTTTTCTTTTTCCTATCTTCATGTACTAAAAGCTTTCTTGACTTTTTATTTTTCTTCTTGCTTTTTTCATTTTTTTATTTTAGTTTTTATATCTCGTTTTTTTTTCCCTCATTTCTTTTTTTTTCTTGATCATCTATATTTTGTCTTATATTTAGATTTATTAATAAATATCGTTCAGGAGCTATTCATAGATTTGTTGTTAGTAAATAATTTTTTTCAAAAATTCCTATTCGTTATTATTTTTTGTTCCAACCTGGTGTAACAAAAAAAAAGAAATTAGTTGCTAATAGCTAATTTACAATAAGGATCCAAAAATTATTCATGATTTATTGATAGAATAATAATAATTTGTGTTAAAACATTAATTAAATAATTAAACCATGTTATTATCTAATTAACAACAATTGTTAAATCTAACTCTTTTTAAGCCATTAGCTATGTCATCATTTTTTATAGAATAAGCCAATAAAATTAAAACAAGTATTTTTCATTTAAACTACTTTGCATTTAATAGTAAGGGAATTCTCCAAACATTTAAGAAACTAAAGCTGCAAATTATATTAGAGTTCATTAAAGAAAGAAAGAAAAAAAGACTTGAAGTCTTATTACATGTAGTTAGCAGAGAAATAAGTTCTTCATAAACGATTTGGGTATTGCTCATTGAAACAAACATAACATGAAACACAAAGATACTTGGAAAGACATTTTAGAACAAAAAAGTAAGAGATTTTTTTTATGGCATCTCCATTCTGTATATACATTTTCTGCATTTTTAATCTGAATCAAACCAATTTCTTGTCCAAGTAAAATAACCTCAACAAGCGCGCGCGTGCCACCACCGAGATCTCTCTTACTAATTCATGGCATTCCAAACGTAGACATGGTTTCTTTGCTTCTGATTCGTATATGCTCTGCAAGTATCATACGATCTTGATCAGCTCATTGATCGATCTAATGTATGAAATAACGTAAATAGAGATAATAGAATGTTCGGAGACTTACATACTATTGTTTCATTTCATTTCTTGATAAGACATTGATATAAAGCTTTGAATGGATTCAGGGCATTGTTGGCTTCGGAATCGGTTTAGCAGCAATGGTGAGTGAGTTCTTGTTTGTGTTCTTCTTCGTGAATCGAGTTTAACATTAAAGGTCTTTGATTTTTACAGGGAAATCGAGCAATTGTCGAAATTCAGTTTGCTTTTGATCAGGGTTTCTGATGGAGTTTGTGGTTCGTATATTGTTAATGAAGCCGCAAAGTTCAGATACAGAAGCGGTAACCAAATAAATTGTGGAGGTATAGATCTAAATCTGTTACATTTCTTATTGACTTGACATTAGTAATCTCTTGTAACTCATTAGGATTTTGATTAGGACTTACGATAAGAGCACCGTATGGAGCAGTTGGTCACGGTGGACATTACCATTCACAATCACCTGAAGATTTTTTCTGCCATGTCCCTGGTATTAAAGTTGTTATCCCACGAGTCCACGAGAAGCAAAATGATTGTTGTTGTCATGTATCCGTGATCCAAATCCCGTTGTCTTCTTCGAGCCAAAGGTACTTCCACTTTCTCTCACACTATAACCAAATCAGCCTCTTTTTTTTTTAAGTTGTTTGATTCTTCCTTCAGTGGTTGTATCGTCAAGCGGTAGAAGAAGTCCCTGAACATGACTATATGATACCTTTATCAGAAGCTGAGGTTATAAGAGAAGGCAATGACATAACGCTTGTTGGATGGGGAGCTCAGCTTACGATTATGAAACAAGCGTGTCTAGACGCAGAAAAGGTTTAAACTTTGTTTTTAAATCGATGATGATTGATTCACGGTTTTTGACTTAACGCGGGTCTTGAGTTTATATACAGGAAGGAATATCATGTGAACTGATAGATCACAAGACTCTACATCCTTGGGACAAAGAAACCGTCGAAGGCTCGGTTAAAAAGACTGGAAGGCTTCTTGTAAGTTCTTTTAACTTGACCGAGACAATGTCGGGTTTTGTTATGTCGAGAGTCGGTCTTATGTTTTTGCTTTTGGGGTTGCAGATTAGTCATGAAGCTCCTGTAACAGGAGGTTTTGGAGCAGAGATTTCTGAAACAATCCTTGAATGTTGTTTCTTGAAGGTAAAAGAACAAGCGGTTTAATTTTATCGACAAGATTATACGCTTACTTGTGTGTGTTTTAAACTGTTTGTTGTGTTTGCAGTTAGAAGCTCCAGTGAGTAGAGTTTGTGGTTTAGACACACCATTCCCTCTTGTGTTTGAACCATTCTACATGCCTACCAAGAACAAGGCAAGTTCTTCTTTCTATTTATCTTATTTTTCGACACGAAAACTTGGTTTTGTAAACAAATCATTTGCTTAACGTTTGATGCAGATATTGGACGCAATCAAATCAACTGTTAATTACTAGCCGGTACATAGAACTATAGTTTGTTGTAGTACCATTGAAATGTGTAGCCGTCTCATCCTTAATCAATGTTCAAATTTAGATAGTACTACTTGTTTAAACAATTCTTTTTCACAATTGACTTTAGCTAAGGACATGTTTAACTAGTATTATATTCCAAAAATATACTTCTTTAGACAATTGGTTTTGTCATGTATGTACTCTTTGATTGGTTAAACATATAATAAACCCTTTAATACAAAATTACAGCTGGATTAACTGTAATTATTGACCAAAAGGTCCAAAACAGTACAGCTGTGACAAATGGCCAATAAAAAGAACCCTCTTGGTCTTAATTAGCTGGATTATAAAACTAATGACTTGAGAATAGTTGACTTAAAATTGAATTAGTCTCAAGTCTATATTATGTACATAAACCTGATCAGGCTCTTAGAAAAAAACACTAACTTGGGAGCCTAAAAGAGAGATTTGTGAGTTGAAAACCTTTTATACTTTTTTTTTTTTTTTTTGCCGTGGGAGTTCCACACGTATCTTTGGTCTATCTTTCTTACCAAATAATACATCCGATCTAGAGTTCTCTCCCCAGAAAACCACTTAGTTTCTCTCATTAGTTTCTTCCTTTTTTCCAAAAAAAAAAATCCATATGGATCCACTTCCCATATGTGGTATGTCCGATCCGGCTCAGCCTCACGAGCTTTGCATACGGTCATCCGACCAACCATTTTCTATTTGCTGTTCATGCAAAGGCAAACATTTGGAAAACAGTAGTAAGGATTATTTCTACTGTGGTACTTGCGATTTGGAATTCCACAAAGGTTGCCACTTGCTTCCGCCGGAGATTAAACACCCTTTTCACCCCTCTCATCCTCTCACCCTCATCTTACCTCCTACTTTTGGTAGTTTTATGCTAAGCGAATATTGGACTAATAGGTCATATTACACTTTTGATGTTAGTGTTGTTGAGGGTGTTGCTGAAGCGACTTATTATGTCTCTCTACCAGATGGAAATCACAAATGCAAATTTTGTCGGAGACGTTTAGGAAAGGTATATTATCATTGTTCTATCTGCAACTTCAATCTTAACTTGGATTGCTCGCTTCGACGACCAGATCCCATTATCTCACACTTTAAAAGTCACAAGCATCCCTTCAACCTCTTTCCGATACGACTCTCTTCGCCATGTGATGCTTGTGGCTTGTCTCTAGGCGACACCAAAGATCTTGTTTCTGCTGGGGGTTTGTCTCTCGACTACACCGAAGATCTTGTTTACACTTGTCTCCCTTGCAGCCACATGATCCACCAAACATGCATCTATCTGCCTCGTGTCATTAAAATCACCCGCCACCGTCATCGTCTCTCTTTCACTACCTCCCTTATTTCCGGTGATTTATTTTGTGGACTTTGTCGCGAAAAAGTCGACTCCAACTACGGACAATACTCTTGCCATACTGGATGTCAATATGCTATCCATTCAAAATGCGCAACGAGGGAAGATGTGTGGGATGGCAAAGATCTTGAAGGAGTGCCTGAAGAACCCGAAGAAGATATCGAGCCATACGTGAGGATTGATGATGAGACAATTCAACATTTCAGTCATGAGCATTATCTGAAGCTCCAAGAAAAGAAAAGCATTAATGAGAAACACAAGTTCTGTGAGGCATGCACCCTTCCGATAAGAATCTCTCAGAGGTTTTACTGGTGTAGGCAGTGTGATTTTGCTCTTGACGAAGCATGTGCATCCCTTCCTCGCAAAAAATACCTCCCACTTCATAAACACCCACTTACCCTCCACCCTTTCCCTACTGGTAAGAGCTCTTGGAGTCGATTTTCTCAAACGCCTATTGTTGAAGGTATCTTCAAATGTAATGGTTGTCGACAAGAGAGTTGTGGTTTTGAGTACAAATGCGGTGAAGAAGATTGTAAATTTCAACTAGACGTCAGGTGCGCTGCCCTTCCCGATCCTTTTATCCATGGTTGTCATCCACAAGATCATCCTCTCTTCTTCAACTTGACGCTAGGTATATGCATGGGGTGTGGTTATCAATGTTCATCTTACTTCCTAGAGTGTATTGAATGCAAGTCTTTTCTGGGACTCCACTGCGCTAGTTTGCCGAGTGTGGTACATTACAAACACGATATGCATCCGCTCACCCTTTGTTACGGGGAAGAAGTATAGGAGAGTATATAGGAGAATATCTTGTGAATATATTCTTTATGTATAGTTTACATTTATCTTTACTTGGTCCTCAAGTCTTAGTTGTGTATATAAGTGCTTGTACTCTTTCAATATCAATAACAAGAATCATTCCTTACATGGTATCAGAGCTCTCGATCTGACCTAAACCTAATTTTTTCTAAGCCGCCGCCGCCACCAAAAACTTTTCCGGCCGCCGCCTTTTTTTTTTCTGTTTCATTGTTGCTACTCTTTTCTCACGAGCATCTCCTTGCTTCGCCATCATGACTGACACCAGCTCCACAAGCAAAAATACCAACAATTCCATCGCCACAATAGTGCCGGTCTACAACAACGCTGAACCATCAAACGCTCTCATCCCTAAACATGGGTGGCATCACTAAGCTCACCACCAACAACTACTTGACCTGGAAGATTCAGGTCTACGCTCTCCTCGAGGCTCATGAACTCCATCACTTCATCAACGACGCCGACCAAACACCTGCGGCTACAATTAACAACGCCGCTGACCTCGCTGTCCCGAATCCGAAATTTGCTCTGTGGCGCCGTCAAGACCAGATTCTCTACAGTGCCTTGATGGGCACGCTGACTCTCCCGATCCAACCCGTTGTTGCCACTGCTACAACCTCCCGTGAAATCTGGCTCAAGTTAGCCAAAACCTATGGTCAACCATCACGTGGCCATATCAAGCAACTCAAACATCAGCTAAAGAAGATAAAGAAGGGCTCCTCCACCATCGCTGACTACATGAGGGAGATCATCTCAAAATCGGATCAGGTTGCTCTTCTTGGCTCTCCATATGAACATGAAGACTTACTTGACATCATCACCGATGGACTTGGTGATGAATACCGTGCTGTAGTTGAGATGGTGAACGGCCGTGACACACCCATCACCATTGAAGAGCTTCACGAGAAGCTTTTGCAGCGGGAGAACGCAATCATCTCAGCTGAGTCCTCCTTCTCTTCACCGGTTCCAGCATCCGCTCATGCCGCACAATCCACCTACAACAATTCTAGCGGAAACTACCGAGGAGGCTACAATCATAGCTATTGATCGTGTCATTCAAACGCTAGCCGATCGCTTCTCACTTAAAGATCTTGGTGAACTGTCCTATTTTCTTGGCATTGAGGTATTTCGATCCGCTGCTGGCCTTCGTCTTACGCAACAAAAATATATTACTGATCTTCTTCGTCGCCAAAATATGCTCAATGCTAAGCCGGTAGCCACTCCACTCGCTGCAAATCAAACGCTGGTTCTATCCGGTACTAAGCATGATAATCCTTCCGAGTATCGTGTTGTTGTTGGCTCTCTTCAGTATCTATCTTTCACGAGGCCTGACATTGCTTTTGCTGTGAATCGACTATCTCAATTCATGCACTCACCAACTGTTGATCATTGAGATGCGGTTAAACGAGTCCTTAGGTATCTTGCAGGTACAGTTACGCATGGTCTCACATTTGCTGCAAATTCTACTCTTGATTTACACGCCTATTCCGATGCTGATTGGGCTGGAGATAAAGATGATTATACATCCACGGGGGCGTACATTGTTTATCTTGGCAAAAATCCGATTTCATGGAGCTCAAAGAAACAGCAAGGTGTTGCTCGTTCGTCCACTGAGGCCGAGTACAGGTCTGTCTCCAATACTGCCTCTGAGGTTAAGTGGCTCCTCTCCTTGCTTCATGAACTTGGTATTCGACAAAAAGGAATTCCAGCTATCTACTGTGACAATATTGGAGCTACTTATCTTTGTGCCAATCCCGTTTTTCACTCAAGAATGAAGCATGTTGCCTTAGACTATCATTTTGTTCATGAACTGATTCAACAAAAGCTGCTGCGTGTGTCACACGTTTCTTCCTCCGATCAACTTGCTGACGCATTGACCAAGCCTTTACCTCGTCCACGTTTTCAAGATCTCATGGTCAAGATTGGAATCACCGCTGGTGCTTCATCTTGAGGGGGCGTATAGGAGAGTATATAGGAGAATATCTTGTGAATATATTCTTTATGTATAGTTTACATTTATCTTTACTTGGTCCTCAAGTCTTAGTTGTGTATATAAGTGCTTGTACTCTTTCAATATCAATAACAAGAATCATTCCTTACAAGAAGATGCAACAAGTGGTCAATACTGGTGTGAGATATGTGAAGGGAAATTAGATTCAAAGAAATGGTTTTATACATGTGACACTTGTAGGATCACTCTCCATGTCACATGTTTTACTCCCGACATATATCTACATGAAGCCTAACCACATTTTCAAAGTAGATGGTTATGAAGTTAAAATTGCTCTCAACGATGGTAACTCTCGGCCGGTTTGCTGTCATTGTCACCTTCGTTGTGAAAAAAAAATTGTATTCAAGATGGTAGATAAAGGTAGAAGTATTTGTACTCTTATATGTATGAAGAAATGTTTTGCTGTGAAGAAAAAATCTATTTTCAATATATGACGACAAGAACTTTGAATTTGGAAGGAGATGAAGACGACGACAAGAACTTGGGTCTGGAAGAACCACTGAAAAAAAAGCTTTAATATCTGTGTATTTTCATATTTGTTAAGAATTTATCCCAAGTTTTTTTTTTTTTTTTTGGGTCAAACTCCAAGTTTTTCCTTTTATACTCATCTTTTTCTCTACACTTGTTACAATATTTAATATATGAGAGCAATCCACATGATAACAGAAGAAATTATGCTTGTGGGTCTTGTTATATATGAGTTTTTTGTCACAAGTTCTCTAACTTCCCAATTGTTCATGTTGTTTGTAGTTAGAAGCTCCAGTGAGTAGAGTTTGTGGTCTGGACACACCATTCCCTCTTGTGTATGAGCCATTCTACATGCCTACCAAGAACAAGGCAAGTTCTTCTTTCTCTTTATCTTATTTTTTCGACGCAAAACTCGGTTTATAATCAATCATTTGCTTAACGTATGATGCAGATATTGGACGCAATCAAAACAACTGTTAACTACTAGCTGATATATAGAATCGTAGTTTGTTGTATTACACTATCCACTGAAATGTATAGACTTGTGTTGATTTTTTTCGTCTACCATGACTTTATTCCATTTTTATTAAAAAAAACAGCTATATCACTGCCTAGTTGCTGACCACGACTCGAATCCACAAGTCTCTCTTTTTTTTCTCTCGGATCAAAGTTCATTTTTCTTTGTTTTGAGATATTTTTGTAATACAATAATGAGTGTATTTATTATAGTAGATAAAAATGGGTCCACGCTAGTTTTGCGTCACGACAACTCATATGTGTTGTTTAATGTATTGTTCCTCCCATCAAGGTCATTTTTGGCGGCACATCTATTAAGACTCCGATGATAATATCTACATAAATCTGATCAGGGTAGATCTAAGAAAAATAGACAAACTTGGGAGCCAAAGGGAGATTTGGAAAACCTTTTTTGCTTGCGCTTGCTTTCTCATTTGGTCTTCCTTTCTTCCAAAAAAAAAAAAAAATCCAAATGGATGATACACACATATGTCGTATGTCCGATCCGGTTCAGCCGCACGAGCTTTCCTATACCCTGAGGTCATCTGATCATCCATTTGTTGTTTTCTTCTCATGCAAAGGTAAACATTTGAGCGAGGGTAAGGACCGTTATTATTTTCTAAAAGGCAATAAAGACTATTTTTACTGCGATACTTGCAATCTAGAATTCCATGGGGCTTGTCACTTGTTTCCCCCGGAGATAAAACACCTTTTTCACCCTTCTCATCCTCTCACCTTCATCTTACATCCTGCATTTGATATATCTAAGATATCCCTATGTTGGACTGGCGTCTTATCTTCTTCTTTGGGAGCATTAAGATCTGTTTTTGATGTTGTTGTTGCTGCTAATGGCGGTGTCTCTCTATCAGATGGAAATCACAAATGCAAATGTTGTCAGAGACGTTTAGAAAAGGCATATTATCATTGTTCTATATGTAACTTCAATCTTAATTGGACTTGCTCGCTCCAACGACCTGATCCTATTATCTCACACTTTAAAAGTCACAGCCACCCCTTCAACCTCTTTCCTATACAACTCTCTTCGCCATGTGATGCTTGTGGCTTGTCTCTAGACGGCACCAACTATCTTGTTTATGCTTGTCTCCCTTGCAGCCACATGATCCACAAAAAATGTATCTATTTGCCTCGTGTCATCAAGATCACCCGCCACCGTCATCGTCTCTCTTTCACTTCCTCCCTTGTTTCCGGTGATATAATCTGTGGAGTTTGTCGCAAAAAAGTCGACTCCAACTACGGACGATATTCTTGCACTAATGGGTGTCTTTATGCTGTTCATTCGAAATGTGCAACGAGAAATGATGTGTGGGATGGAAAAGATCTTGAAGGCGTACCTGACGAACCAGAAGAAGATATCGAGCCATTTGTGAGGATTGATGAGGAGACAATTCAACATTTCAGTCATGAGCATTATCTAAAACTCCACCAAAGAAAATCATTTGCGAGAGAAACAAGTTTTGTGAGGCATGCACTCTTCCGATAAGAATCTCTCAGAGGTTTTACTGGTGTAGGCAGTGTGATTTTGTTCTCGACGAAGCATGTGCATCCCTTCCTCGCAAAAAGTACCTCCCACTACATAAACATCCGCTTACCCTCCACCCTTTCCCTACTGGTGTGAGCTCTTGGCTTAGATGGTCTCAAAGGATTATTGTCGAAGGTATCTTCACATGTGATGGTTGCCTACATGATGGTTGTGGTTTTCAGTACAAATGAGGTGAAGAAGATTGTAAATTTCAACTAGACGTCAGGTGTGCTTCCCTTCCCGATCCTTTTATCCATGGTTGTCATCCACAAGATCATCCTCTCTTCTTCAACTTGACCGAAGGTCGTTGCATGGGGTGTGGTTATTATTGTTCATCTTATTTCCTAGAGTGTATTGAATGCAAGTCTTTTCTGGGACTCTGCTGCGCTACTTTGCCGAGTGTGGTACATTACAAACACGATAGGCATCCACTCACTCTTTGTTACGGCGAAGAAGATACAACTGTTGAACTATAATCAATATCTCGTATAACATAAAGTTTTATGTAATACATAGTTTACATTTACATAAGTTAGTTATTTGGTCAAGAGTCACGATTTGTCCAATCGTAAGTTGTGTCCGTTTGTTTCTTTCTTTAGTCGTGTCTATTCGTTTTGTATATAAGTGTGTATAATGGCTTATTGTAAAATTGTTGAGAATTAAAGAGAAATTTTCAGATTTTGTTTTTGTTCTCTTTGTTCTCTTCCAACATGGTATCAGAGCTTTGTTGATTCAAGGGCCATGATCAATTCACAGAGATTTCTATGAAAGATTAGAAATCGGAGATCATGAAGTAATCTCGAAGAAACTGTCTAAATTGGTAGTGAATCAGGCGAGAAGAAGAAGAAGATGTCGAGTCGTTATGTCGGTAACTGCATAATTAGAGGTTGATCCGTTGGGGCCGTATTGTTCGGCAGCGGAGACATTCCGGAAATAAACGCAAATTCGATCGGATGAAAGAAACGCGTTTATTTTCCTGAACGAGAAGACTCATTGGTCGTCTTCTATGGCGGTGAAATTGACAAGCAAGGATGGTAAGAAACCATCGCAGGAGAAATTGTGTGCGGTGATGGACAACGGTGTTCTAAACCAACCGACACAAACAAAAGAGACACCCGGAGGGGTGCAATTAAAAAAAAAAGAGCAAAGGAAGAAAGCATCAACGATGGATTAACTACATCGTCCATGACAGAGTTCATCAATGATAGAAACTCTTCAACAACATGGAGATCGTATCTCTTGTGAGAATAAAACACATGTAAATGTGTGTTTGATGCTCGATCAAAAGAGGAAAAAGGGAGCGGAAGTAGGTTATAGTGATAACCGAAAAAGACGTGACGAAGAAGTTTACGCACAAAAGAGGAATCTTGAAGGCGCATGAGTGGCGTCTAAATCTCCGAGAAGATCGTATCAATGAGGGTGCGTTCTATGGAGAAAGACTTGGTTCAAGAGGAAACAAGCAAAGTAAAAACCGCTACGAGAAGACCAACAAGTGGTGTAGCGTGTGCAAAATGAACAACCACAATGAGGTGGATTGTTTGAAAAAGCAACACAGGGATGTTAGCTTGCCTAAGGGTGTAAAGAACGGATGCGTTCCGCAAATGAGTGCGAAAAATGAAAGGAAGAAGAAACCGGTTGGGGAGACAACCGAAGAAGACGTGGAGAAGAGATTCACGCAAAGAAGGTGGTTACACAGATAACCGTAGAAGACGTGAGAAGAGATTCACGTACGAGACGTCAAGGAGACGTGAGACAAGTCCACGAGAGATTTGAACGAGGCATGGAGAAAGCTTGCGGGTAAGAGAAATCCAAGAGTTCAAATGTCTGTTGAAACAATCGGACTTGAAGTCGGTGTTTCATGGTGGTGTGCTTGAAGGATAGATTACAACACACAACAAACCGGATTCATAGGCAAAGAGCAAGAAGGCAAAGTTCTAAGCCTTGTACGAGAAAGAAGCTTGGAGTCAAAGCAAAATACGAGATTTGATTAAGGGGAGTGTTGAACTATAATTAATATCTCGTATAACATAAAGTTTTATGTAATACATAGTTTACATTTACATAAGTTAGTTATTTGGTCAAGAGTCACGATTTGTCCAATCGTAAGTTGTGTCCGTTTGTTTCTTTCTTTAGTCGTGTCTATTCGTTTTGTATATAAGTGTGTATAATGGCTTATTGTAAAATTGTTGAGAATTAAAGAGAAATTTTCAGATTTTGTTTTTGTTCTCTTTGTTCTCTTCCAACAACAACAAGTGGTCAATACTGGTGTGAGATATGCGAAGGGGAATTAGATGCAGAGAAATGGTTTTATACATGTGACACTTGTAGGATCACTCTCCATGTCAGATGTACGTATACTGAGGGATGATATCTACATGAAGCCTAACCACATTATGGGGCAGAGATCTCTGCAATAATACTCGAACGCTGCTTCTTGAAGGTAAAAGAAAAAGCGTTTTCATTTATCGACAAGATTACGCGTGTGTGTGTTTAAAGTGTTGTTTTGTTTGCAGTTAGAAGCTCCAGTGAGTAGAGTTTGTGGTCTAGACACTCCATTCCCTCTTGTGTTTGAGCCATTCTACATGTCTACCAAGAACAAGGCAATTTCTTCTTTCTTTTTATCTTATTTTTCGACACACAAAACTCGGTTTTTAAACAAATAATTTGCTTTACGTTTGATGCAGATATTGGACGCAATCAAATCATCTGTTAACTACTAGCTGATATATAGATAGAACTGTAGTTTGTTAGTTTTGCCATTGAAATATGTAGCCGCCTCATCAATGTTTAAATAATGACACTTGTTGCCGCCAAAAAAAAAAAAATAATGACACTTGTTTTGAACAATTTTTTTTCACAAATGACTTTAGGCAAAGTAGTACATGTTTTACTAGTATTATTTTTCAAAAAGATACTTCTTTAAACAATTTGTTCTATCATGTATGTACCATTTGATTGGTTAAATAGAAAAGCCTTCTTTGAAAAATACAAAAATATAGCTGCATTTAATTGTAATTATTGACCAAAAACAGTACAGCTGGAACAATTTGCAAATAAAAAACACTAATTTTGTCTTTAACTAGCTGGATTTCCAAAAAAAATATAAAAAAAGACTTGAGAGTAGTTGACTTGAAACTTGAATTGGTCTTATAACCTGTACCGATGATAATATATAAACGTGATCAGGGAAGATCTAAGAAAAATAGACAAACTTCGGAGCCTTAGAGCATCACCATCGCACATAAAATGTGATGTCTCACAAATAAAAAAATATTAAAAACACACTCTCTCATCTTTTTACTCAACTTTATATCGTCTCTTTCATCCTTTTACTCAACTTTTATTAATTTTATATTTAAACACACCTCAATTATCTCTCTCTTATGTCTTCCCCAAGACACAATCTCTCCAACTAAACCCACTATCTCCTCTCTTTACTCAACTTTTATTAATTTTATATTTCAATACACCACACTATTTCAACAAAAAACACTCTCTTTCTTTCTTTTACTCAAATTTTAATAATTTTATATTGTGAGACACACCCACATTGTCTCCAATGGTGATGCTCCTTATAATATAAAATTATTAAAACACACACTTTCTCTTTCTTTTAATCAATTTTATACCTTCTCTTTCATCCTTTTACTCAACTTTTAAACATTCTCTCTTCCTTTTCCTTTTAAATACTCTCTCCAAAAGATCCAATATTAGATCCCTCTCTCTCTCCCTTTTAAACACTCTATTTTCCTTTTACTCAACTTTTATTAATTTTATATTTAAACACACACTCAATATACCCACAAAAACACTCTCTTTCTTCTTTTTACAACCATTTTAATAATTTTATATTATAAAAACACCCCATAAAATCCCAAAATGTCATCATTGAACATGCCCTAAGAGAGATTTGTGAGCAAAAAACCTTTTTCACTTGTGCATACATTCTCATTTGGTCTTATGTTTTTTTCTTACAAACGATGAGAGTTCCACACCTCTTACTTGCTTGGACTGATCCACTCCACAAGCCCATCAAGCTTCAAGCCCACCAGCTGGCCCGCACCTCTTCTGAAGTACTCCCATCAGGTGCTGCTACAGATTGCTGCTTCAACAGTTGCATCTTCAATCTCCCCCTTTTTAGCTTTGTGTGTCTCCCAAGCATCTGCAAAAACAACCTCACCACAGCCACAAAGACAACCACACACAAGCACATATAGATTCCAACTCATTCATAAAAACCAACTTGTAAAAGTTATTACAAGCTCAAAACCAAAACCAATACAGTACTTAGAGTTTGGAACGAGGAGTAAAACAGAACCCAAACAAAAAACTCCCCCATAATTGAACCCGGGTTCTTAAAATCAATTAAAAAAAAAATCAAAAACCTCAGTTCTGCTCCCCCCATAGACCACGGCCTACTTAGCCACTCTCGTCATCACTTACTTCTCCCCCTGCTTGGGAGCACACAAGTTAAAAACACAATCATCAGTGCACAAAAACAGAATGACAAGAGATCATGAAAACTTACCTTGGTTAGCCTGACACACATCCCGAACTATCCCAACCAGCTGATGCAGCACAAAAGTAATCTGATACAGAGCTTTGTTGACCACCTTTTGACTTGAGCAACCCTGAGGCACACTGATGTGGCCAAGTGAAACGTCAATTGCTGAGCCTGAGTCATCAAACTGAGCAGAGCTAGATGGCTTTGACTGTTCTGGCTCCCTCTTGGTCTTTTTCTTCAGTGCAGGTTGACTTGGAGACGACTGGGCTCTTTTCTTGGTTGCTGGTTCATCTTTGACTGGTGCAGCAGCCTTGGTCCGGGTACGCAATGACGCCCTGGTTGCCCCTTTGGTTGCTCTTGTGTCCTTCTTCTCAGTTCTACCATCTATCTGATAGTGAGTAGGCAGTACCAAAACCTCATCCTCACTGACAACACCTCCACACTGTTCCTGAATCATCCCATAGATCAGATGAGGAAACACCTGCTTTCTTGAATCAGCCTGCTTGTTGTCCTCTCTTTCAACCTGACTGATGGCCATGACTTGCTGAAACACCATCTCTCCAAAGTCCACTCGCACCTTCTGAGCCAACTTGTACAGAAGCATAGCTCTGTATTGAGCAATGTGTGTACGGTGCGTTGTTGGGTACCAGTTGTGACCAGCCAGAATGGCCAATGCAGCAAACTTCGGAGAGAGATGGACTATAGACAGTGCTGGAACCTTCTTGGGACGCTTGCTGATGACATGAATCATACCTTCATGAGATCCATCTTCTTTCAGAAATGCAGCAACATAGTCTGAATCCGTTTTGTCAGTCGATGCAGCAGTTTTCAAATCCTTGCACTCAATTCAGACATCTTCATAAAGGTGTTGATCTTGTTAGAACTAAAGTTAATGATGCGACCTCGGACCAGAACCATAACTCCCCCATCATTGATCACAGTGTCTCCCAGATTCGCATAAAACTCATTGATAACCTCCCTATCATAACTTGACTTAATCGACACTGTGGGAGTAAATCCAGCTTCAGCAATCACAGATGGATACTCAAATTCCTTCCGTTTCTCTAAATCTACCAATTTTTCACCAATAATACCTCGATTTTTGAATACGATGTACCTTTGGTAGGCTCCAGCTGAGCAGAACTTGTCAGAGTCAAAGGATATTCTACCAGTCACAGATCCTGTTCCAGCAGCAGATCATGTTCCTGCATCGTCTGAATCACCAGTTTCCGAGCTCTCTTGCTCCTCGATCTGTTTCCTCAACTTCTTTTGCAGCTCCTCCTTCACCTTCAGTGCCTTCGAATTTTGAATCAATGACTCCTCATCATCTTCCTCTTCTTCCAGATCCCATGCAGACTCAGAGACCTCGACTTCCTTCTCCTCGGATTTCTCGTCACGAATTGGTGATGACGATGGACTCCGATAATCTTCTGCAAGTTGACCTATGAGATCAGTTGCTTCATTAACAAGGGCATCAGTCATAGGCATCTCCCCGCCGCCTAGTTCAAGACTTGGGGTCTTGAAAGCCGGCGACCCCTCATCTTCTTCTACTTCATCCCTCAGCCGTAGTCGATTGGGATCATCTTTCGGAGGATTCTTCTTCGATATCTTCTTCTTAACCGTCTTCGAGGTTGATTCTCCTCCCATGGTGACTTCAACGACTCTTTTTCCTCTTTCTTTGAGATTCTAGGGTTTCTGAAGTAAAAAAAAAAAACTTGGTTTCATGTACTTCTTATCGCGGCCAAACAAAGGAACTATTTAAACACACAGAATCTCTTTTGGGCTGGGATTCGGAAAACCCTAATAGCCCAACTGACATTCCTAGGCCCAAGTTCTTTTGTTGCCAGGTCCAAACAAAACTGAAGCCCAAATTCTCGGATTATTCTGAATCAAAGATTCCTGTACCAACTTCAGAACACTGCAACAGCTTTTTACACTCATCAGATTTTTCATAACACACAGAACAACAACCACATTCACTCGATAGCACAATGGGGATCAAACCGATAATGATGGTTATTGTAAGGATCTAAACTGGCTTTTGAAAAACTTTTGACATAAGATTAATTTACCGTTTTTCGAGTGATGTTTCAGAGACTGAACTTTGACCAATTCGCAGCACACACTCAGCTTTACCTGATTCATAACATCTGGTCATCTTCTACTCCAATGAGTAGCTTTCACACCACCATGTCTTTATCTTGTCTTGACCAGTTTTCAACCTTTATCCACTCGAGAAAGTTGCTGATGCACTCAAGACGTGTGGATTATCTTTCTTTTTCCTTTTGATTTTCTTCACCTCCACACGCCTGCCCACTTTTCTGGATTCTTTTGTTGTTTTTTTTGTTTTCTTTTCTTTTGAATGAGACAGCTCCATCACTTGACTTTTCAGAAGTTGTCTCCTGAATTTTCTTTCTTCAACTTTGATTCTTTCTTTACCGTGGAACCTGTACTGATGTCAAGACAAGACGGCATGATAGGCAGCTCTTTCTCATTGATGTTTCAGACTCCAAACAAAATCAAAGCCTTATGTGCCCTTGAACTAGTACATGTATCAGTTCTGCACACTTCACAATTGATCAAATTCCACAAACACCAATTGAGTTTCTTAAAGTGATAAAACGATTAAAATCCAGTGGTTTTGTGAATAAATCAGCCAGTTGTAAATCAGTAACAATATGTTCCACCACTACCTGTTTCTCCTCCATAAGTTCTCTGATGAAGTGGTGTCGAATGTCAATGTGCTTCGTTCTTGAGTGTTTCACCGGGTTCTTTGAGATGCTTATAGCACTCTTGTTGCCACAGTGAACTAGAAGTGGTCTAGAATCCATCCCATAGTCAGCAGACATTTGCTTCATCCAGAGAAGTTGGGTGCAGCAGCTTCCTAAGGCAATGTACTCTGCTTCAGCTGTGGACAGAGATACAGAGTTCTGCTTCTTGCTCATCCAAGAGATCAAGTTATTTCCCAGAAAGAAACAGCCACCACTGGTACTTTTCCGATCATCCAAACTTCCAGCCCAGTCGGCATCACAATATCCAACCAAATTCTTGTTTGACCCCTTTGAGAACCAAACTCCCAAATTAACTGTACCTTTGACATATATGATGATTCTCTTGACTGCTTCAAGATGCGACTGTTTTGGCTTGGCTTGGAACCGAGCACAGATCCCAACACTCGGACACAAATCAGGTCTGCTTGCGGTGAGATATAGCAGACTTCCGATCATCCCTCTGTAAAGCTTGACATCCACATCATTCCCATCACTGTCTCGAGTCATCTTGGCTGTGGTACTCATGGGTGTCTTGGCTTCCTTGCATTGATTCATTTTGAACCTGGTCAGAAGATTCTTGGCATAGGTACTCCGAGAAATAAACACACCCTCTTCTGACTGAGTAATTTGAAGTTCTAGAAAGTACTTCAACTCCCCAACCATGGTCATCTCAAACTCCTGAGTCATGCTTTCCACAAACTTGTCTACTAGCTTTTGTGATGTGCTTCCGAAGATGATATCATCCACATAAATCTGAACCATCATGATATCCTTCTCCTGCTCAAGTACAAACAGTGTATTGTCCACACTGCCCCTTGCATAACCTTGCTGCATCAGGAAGCCCGTCAGTCTTTCATACCAAGCTTGCGGTGCCTGCTTCAGCCCATACAAGGCTTTCTTCAGTCTGTACACATGGTTTGGATTATCAGGATCCTCAAAGCCTTTTGGTTGCTCAACGTGAACCTCCTCTTGCAGAAAGCCATTCAGAAAGGCACTTTTGATGTCCATCTGATAGACTTTGAAGTTCAGAATGCATGACATGCCCAAGAAAAAGCGAATGGACTCCAATCTTGCTACAGGGGCAAATGTTTCTTCAAAGTCCACTCCTTCAATCTGAGAGTAGCCTTGTGCCACCAGTCTTGCTTTGTTTCGAACCACAACTCCAGTCTCATCGATCTTATTCTTGAAGATCCACTTCGTGCCAACAATGTTGACATCCTCTGGTCGTGGAACCAACTCCCACACATCGTTTCTCTCAAACTGTACGAGCTCTTGTTCCATTGCAATGATCCAGAATTCGTCCTCAAGAGCTTGTACATGATTTCGTGGTTCAATCACTGACACAAAGCATGCAAACTGTACTACTTCGTGATGTTTCTTCTTCTTTAGGCCCATCATTTCGCGATAGTCCTTCTTTACTCCTCGGGTTTTCCTCCCTTCATTCACATCACTGATAAGATCAGATGCTGAATGATTCCAAGGCACATGAGGTGCGACAGCTTGCTCTATCTCTGAATCTTCCTCTGCGACAGATTGGAGTTCTGAGTCAGTCTCTACCTCTGTACCAGACTGGTGCCCTTTTCCTTCATCTGATGGTTTTTCTGACTCATCGTCATGGAGAACAATCCTATCCCTGCATGACCTTGTACCAGGACAGTCATCAAAAACAACATTGACTGATTCAATAATCACCCCTGTTCTTTTATTCAGACATCTGAAGGCTGTACTACTCTCGGAATAGCCCAAAAAAATACCATCATCACTCGCGAATCAAACTTTCCCAGATAGTCTTTGTCATTCAGGATGTAACACTTACATCCGAATACATGAAAGTAGCTGAGATTAGGCTTCTTACCTTTCCACAACTCATACGGTGTCTTGGACAATCCTTTCCGTACATAGACCCTGTTGATAATGTAACATGAAGTACTTATAGCTTCTACCCAGTATCTCTCAGCAAACATGCGAATCTTCTTGAACTGCAGATCCAGTTGTGCTTGAAGTTCGGCAGAGATCTTCTTCTCAGCTTGTAGTTCCTTTTCCAGATTGACTGCCTTGACCGCCAGATTGAATTTTTCCTTCAGTAATAATACACTCTCCTGACTCAACTTCTGTTCATCCTGAACTTTTCCTTGTAGATCTTCAACCTGAGCTTCAAGTCCCTGCTTCTCCTTTACTAGTGCAAGATTCTCCTGTCCCAATCTGATGAGAGTCTCACGTACCTCTTTGTAACTTTCAACCAGTTCATCATCATCAGCTTCAGAATCAGACTGTTCACTTTCTACTTCCAGGATTCCCACGAATAATACCAAGTTATTCAACGATTTCTTCATTCTCACTGTCAGCTTCAGAGTCTTCTTCAGCCATCATCGACCTCTCTTTTCTTTGCTTCAGAGTAACAACACACTCCTTCTGAGTATGTCCGACTCCTTTGCATACCAAGCACTTCATTTCCCTTCTCCTGATTGAAGGACATTCAGACTTGAAGTGACCATATCCCTTGCATTCGTGACACTGAAGCTCAGCCTTCTTACCTTGCTTCTCTCCTTCAGACTGGAACCTACCTCCTCTTGTACTTTTCTGACCTTGACCTCGTTCGATTCTTCTCAGAGCTCGATCGAACCTTCTTACCAACAAACTCATCGGATCTCCGTCTTCAGTCTCTTCAGTTGTCTCACATGAGGTTAGGGCTAAGTTCTTGTTCTTCCTTGAGTAGTCTGCAACATTGTTCAGTTTCATCTCATGAGCCTGTAGCATCCCCACAACTTCACCAAAACTAAGATCCTCGGTATTTTGAGACACGTTCAGAGCTAACTTATAAGCCATGAATCGAGCAGGAAGATATCTTAGGAACTTCTTTACCAATTTTTTATCCTTGTACTTCTTTCCCAGTGTAGCAGACTCCTGCGCCAGTGACTTCAACCTTGAGCCAAAGTCTGATATAGATTCATGTTCCTCCATCCTCATGTTCTCAAATCGAGAAGCCATCATGTCTCTTCTGGAACTCTGAACCTTATAGGTTCCTTCGAAGTGAGTCTGAAGCAGATCCCATGCTTCCTTTGCTGTTTCACATCCTTGAATCAGCTCGAAGGTCTTCTTAGTTACAGAAGAATGTATGGCAGACAAGGCTCTGGCGTTGTAATTGGCCTTCTTTAATTCTTCCTCCGTCCATGTCCCTGGTTTGGGAGTCCTGAATCCATTATCATCCACTATCACAGGCGCTTCCCACTGTACCAATACAGATCTCCAGGCCAGTACATCGATTCCCACGATTATGAACTTCATCCTAGACTTCCAGAATCCGTAGATTCCGCCATCAAGTATCACCTTAGAATTGTTAATCAATTCGTCATAGCTATCCATTTTCTCCACAAGATCTCACCTGTAGTAATACGAACAAGTGCCGCTCTGATACCAATTAAAAATGTATTAGCTACTGCTTCAGAACAATCACACTAATAGTTCTGAATAAGAACACAACACACGGGGTTTTTCCAGAACACTTTACTAGTATTGATTGATAAAATACTTACACGTATTAGCCTCAACCCAATCCTAGCCTTTCCTGTTCACGAATCACACTTGATATCGTGAACCTCTCTCTACCCCTAGCTTTGATACAGAATTTCCTAATCACTAGAAACCCTTATCCCTTTGCTAGAAAAATGCTCTCAATGTGTTAATCTCTCCAATACTTAACACCCCTATTTATACACAAAGGCATGCAGCTTAAACCTAGCCTTCGCCACTACACATGCAAGATTCGCTACCTTCTCTAAATCTTCATGGTAGATTCACTTCCCTTATCTTCTCCTAAGAAGAAGGGAATGTTCTTGCTTGAGTAAATCTTCTCCAAGATATCCTCTAGCCCTTCTTGAGTGCTCATCACGTCCTTACTTGCTTGGACTGATCCACTCCATAAGCCCATCAAGCTTCAAGCCCACCAGCTGGCCCGCACCTCTTCTGAAGTACTCCCATCTGGGGCTGCTACAGATTGCTGCTTCAACAGCTGCATCTTCATTTCTCTACTGTGATACTTGCAAATTAGAATTCCACGGGGGTTGTCATTTGCTTCTGCCGGAGATTAAACACCCTTATCACCCCTCTCATCCTTTCACCTTCTTCATATCTCCTACATTTGATATTTCTAAGCTACTCAGAAGTTGGAGTGACACATTTTATCAACGATTATTTAGCTTTGATGGCAAAACATATGTTATTAGTGTTTTACCAAAACAAAATAAATATGGTATTGACACTGATGTTGCTGTTTTTGATGATGATAAAGATCGTGATGGTGATGATGATGGTGATGTCTCTGTATCAGAAGGCAATCACAAATGCAAATGTTGTCAGAGACATTTAGAAAAGGCATACTATCATTGTTTAATCTGCAACTTCTATCTTAACTTGGATTGCGCGCTCCAAAGACCAGATCCCATTATCTCACACTTCAAAAGTCACAAGCACCCCTTCAACCTCTTTCCTATGCGTCTCCCTTCACCATGTGATGCTTGTGGCTTGGCTCTAGAAGACACCAAATATCTGGTTTACGCTTGTCTCCCTTGCAGCCACATGATCCACAAATCATGCATCTATTTGCCTCGTGTCATTAGGATCACCCGCCACCGTCATCGTCTCTCTTTCACTACCTCCCTTATTTCCGGGGATTTGTTCTGTGGAGTTTGTCGGAAAAAAGTCTACTCCAACTACGGACGATACTCTTGCCAAACCGGGTGTCTTTATGCGGTCCATTCGAAATGTGCAATGAGAAAAGATATGTGGGATGAATTGGATCTTGAAGGCGTACCTGAAGAACCGGAAGAAGATATCGAGCCATTTGTGAGGATTGATGATGAGATAATTAAACATTTCAGTCATAAGCATTGTCTGAAGCTTGAGGAAAAGAAAAACATCAATGAGAAAGCCAAGTTCTGTGAAGCGTGCACTATTCCATTAAGAATCTCTCAGAGGTTTTATGGTTGCAGGCAGTGTGATTTTGTTCTGGACGAAGCATGTGCATCCCTTCTGCTCAAAGTATACCTCCCACTACATAAACATCCTCTAAGCCTCCACCCTCTTTCTACTGGTGCGATCAACCGGGACCCAAGCTATTTTAAGATTTCTGTTAAGGGTATCTTCTTGTGTGATGGATGTCGAGAATATGGTTGTGGTTTTGAGTACAAATGCGGAGAAAGAAATTGTACATTTCAACTAGACGTACGGTGTGCTTCCCTTCCAGATCCTTTTATCCATGGTTGTCATCTACAAGATCACCCTCTCTTCTTCAACATGACCAAAGGTAGATGCATGGGGTGTGGTTATGGTTTTTGTTCATGTTATCACGTAGAATGTATGAAATGCAAGTTTTGTTTTGGGACTTAAATGCGCTAGTTTGCCAAGTGTGGTATATTACAAACACGATAGGCATCCGCTCACTCTTTCTTACGGCGAAGAAGATACAACAAGTGGTGATCAATATTGGTGTGAGATATGTGAAGGGAAATTAGATTCAAAGAAATGGTTTTATACATGTCAAACTTGTAGGATCACTCTCCAAGTCAGATCTTTATTGGGGATAGATATCTCCACGAAGCCTAACCACGTCATGAAACTAAAAAGTTATGAAGTTAAAGTCGCTCTCAACGATGGTAACTCTCGTTCGGTTTGTTGTCAATGTCATCTACGTTGTGAACAGGTTTTTGTTTTCAAGATGGTACATATAGATATAACTTGTTGTACACTTAGTTGTTTGGAAACTTGTGCGAGGAATCTTAGCAAACAAAGAGATCTGATGCGATGATGTTTTTCCTCTTAACTAGAAGGAGATGAAGAATCACCGAAAAAGACTTTCATTTTCGTGTATTTTGATATTTGTTGAGAATTTTATTCCCAAGTTTTTGCTTTTATATACAAGCTTTCTTTTCTAGCAAGTTACAACATTTTATCAATGACATAAGAACTCATGTTTGTGGTTCTCGTGGCCATGAAAATGCGAACCACTTTGGAGACTAAATTTGTTGATTTAGAAAGATATTAAACCCTAAAATGAGAGCGTAAATTTTTACACCTAAACAAAAAAATACAAAATGGTTTAAAAGTGTAATTTAATTAAATTTGTTTTAAAGGGTACTAAATCCTAATATGGTAGTCTAAACCTTCACACATGGATTATTTTCTTAAATATTCTTATCTAAAAAATATACCACCATTGTTTTTGTTCTCCTTCTCCTCATCTTTCGGACGATTTGTGATTCCCCAAATTAGATGGATACAAATTTGAAATATATGCAAAAAGAGAAGAACCCGTGAATAAGAAATTGGATATTCAAAATTTAAAATATGTACTTAAATATAGGGAATATTTTTGCCTATAACACTTTTTTCAAAAACCTTATAAAATCTACCACAATTTCAAATTCCTTATATTTTAATACCACATTTTGTCTTTTAGTGACTGAATTTGACACAATTGCCCTTGATCATCACTTATCCATTTGCATTTCGTCCACGATCTCTGGTTGTCCACCGACATTGTTTACAACCATCGTCGATGTTGGCCACCGTCGACACTGTATCCACGGCCACTTTCACCGTCGCCATTATATTCACCGTCGTCGTTCTGTCCACGACCATCATCTCCATCTCCATCGTGGTTACCGTCGTCATCATGTCCACCGTCGTCATCATGTCCACGGTTATCGTCTCCGTCATAACCATCTTTGCCAATCTCCGTTCTATTTACGACCATCATTATCGTCCACGTCTCTGTCGTTGTCCACGGTCATCGTCTTTCATCGTCGTCGTGGTCACCGTCACCATCATCGTCTGGCCATCGTCATCTTCGTTCTGTCTACAACCATCGCTGTCCACGGTCATCGTCTCCGTCGCCGCCGTCATATCACCGTCTCCGTCGTTGCCGTCACTCACCGTTGTCGTCGCCGTCATTTCCACCGTCGTCGTCTGGTCCACGGTCAACGTCTTTGTCACTGCCGTCAACCACCATCTCAGTCGCTGCTGCTGTCCCCCATTACTGTCTCCGTCGTCACTGTTTATAATTATTGTCTCCGGCATCATCTCCATTTTTTCCGGCGAAAAGCTTTATTAATTTAGAGAGAAAGAGGAAAAGAAAGAAAGAAGGAGAAATGATGATATGTAATGGGTATATTAGTCTTTTTGATAGTGGGTATGGTAGATTAGATAAGATATTTAGATTTGTGGTAGATTTCATAAAAGATTTAGAAAAAAGTGGTATAGGTTATAATTTTTCCTTAAATATAGGGGATTATAGGGTAAATTCCAAAAGGTTTCTTTTTGCAAGCATTCTGGTTCGCAAAGGACGTGATGATATTTGAGGTTGGTTTTCATTGTGAGCTTGTTGTTAGGTCCTCGTTGATCACCTAACTAAAACCAGAAAGTTTAATTAGTGAAAAGTCGAGAACCGTATAGGTCAACACACTCTCTCTCATCTTGTCTACAAATTTTTATAATTGGTTGCATTGTCTAGTTGAATCCTTGGTCTTATCAAATTTTTGAAAGGATTTTGAATTATACACAGTTTCCCCAAAGGCTTTCTAGGCCCAAAAGACTAATCTGTGTCGCCGGCGATGCCCAAATTTTAATTCCTCGGTGGCCAAAAATCAAACTCGGGACCTTATTGGGAATTACCTCCCTTAAATACCACTGGAAATTCTTAGTATGGCTAGCAATGCTTGATCGATTAACTACAAGTGATCGAACTCGTGTTTGGGCGGTTACAAACCATTGTATCCTTTGTAATCAGGTCGAAGAGTCGCGGAATCATTTGTTCTTTACGTGCAATTATTCATCAAGGCTCTGGAAAATTCTCACTCAAAAACTTCTTGGCAGCCGATACACTCATCATTGGGATGAACTTAGTGCTCTCCTCTCTGACCAAAGTCTCGGCAAAATAAAGACGTTCCTCTTTCGGTATACTTTTCAAACTACTTTATATCATGTATGGCGAGAGCGCAACAACCGGAGACACGGAGAGCAACCATTGTCACATATTAAACTCATGAAGATAATCGATAAAACAATCCGTAATCAACTATGTTCAATTCGAAAGCTGGGGGGATCACACATTAGATGAGGGCTTAACCGAATGGTTTGCCACACGAGTTACTTGAAAGCGCGCAACGCATCGTGGAACTCTCGGTTTAGATTAAAACTCTATCTTCTCGAAAAAAGTTACATTTCATTGTAAAAACGTGTTTTTTTTTTTTTTGAATTTAATTTAACATTCGAATGTTAAATTTTTGAATTTTTTTTTTTTACAATTCATTTCAAAAAAACAAATTTTTGAAAGGATTCCTGCAAAGAAATGTTGAATCTCTTGTTTATATGTATGTACAAAGTAATACAGAACATTAGGAAGAAATTTTCCAAACACGGAGAAGAAGATTAGATCAAATATTTGTTTAACTATAATAAAGAATCAATAATGAATATCTAAAAATGTTAAACAGAAAGTGAAACATGATTACCATGAAGAAGATAACACGACAAATTAGAGCACCTGTTTAACAAAACAAAACAAAAAGAGTACCAAACATTGAAAATTTAAAAGAACATGGATAAGCATAGGTAAGAAGAGTAGCAAATACAACAAATCAATGAACAAAATATGAGAACCTAAGAGCATGATCAACAATAGATCTTAGGGTGTTCTTAGTATATGTTTTTAGTATTAAAATTATTAAAATTTGAGTAAAAAGAAGAAAGAAAGTGTAAAATTTGAGTAAAAAGAATAAAGAGAATGTTTTTGGTAATATAAAATTAATAAATTTTGAATAAAGAGAGGAGATAGTTTTGGAGAGTGTTCTTATTTTGAAACTTTTGGAGAGTGTTCTTATGAGATAGTGGTGTATTAAAATATAAAATTAATAAAAGTTGAGTAAAAAGATGAAAGAGAAAGTATAAAGTTGAGTAAAAAGATGAAAGAGTGTGTGGTTTAATAATTTTTAATACTAAGGACTCACTTAAGATCAATTGTTGATCATGGTCTAAGAACTGTTCAAAATAGAACGTGATGATTTGTTTGACTTTAGAAGGTATATGGATTTATAAAAATCAAAGAAAAATAGATAAGGATGAAAATTATTTTGTTATCATCGAATTTTATCTTTATATATATCTTTAATTAATAAATCATTAAACAAATAACATATATATCCGTTAAAAATTAAAATTATGTAAAGATAACAGCAAAAATTAAATGAACAGTATCCATATAACTATACCTGAAAATTAAATAACAACCAAAATTCTGAATATATCTGTTAAATATAAAATTCACTTAAAGACAACATCAAAATACGATGTAATAAAAACTTCAACTTTCACTTTGGTACATAGTTACCTCTCTAATAATATAATAAATAATAAATAGATTAACATTAAAAAATTAAATAAACTAAACAAGAGAAGAGAGACCGAGGGAAAATCTCTTATTCAAGATATTTAAGAGACGGATGAGAGAGACTATTGTGCCACATGTGAATTTGTGATTGGTTTCATCTTTTCACTTTAATTAAATACTTAAATTTAATTCAAACTATTTTATTTATAAGAGATTCTAGGTTTTGTATATGCCGTTGTACATGCTTACCAATCAACCTTAGTAATTAGTGGGTTTCTAAGAGCATGATTATTGGAAGTCGTTAAAGTAGTTACTAAGTATTAAAAAATTTAAAAAATGGAGTTACTAAGTATTAAAAAATTTAAAAAATGGAGGAGAGAGATTAGAATGATTGTTTATAATAGAGATTTAAGACCCATTTTCTATTGGTCCAATTATATTATTTAATTATGTAAAAGAATTGTTTTAAATAAATTAAATTAATATTAATATTATATATATTAACAACTCATTTTATAGCACCCATCAATAAACATGCTCTAATAAAATTAAAGATAATAAAATTAGTGATACAAGAAATGAGAGAATGAGAAATTGTATCTACATTTAAAAACTTTTGCAATAGTATTAGAGACTCTAATGTTTATTTGTCATTGTATGATTAATTGAAATTTTTTCTATTTAGTTTGTAATTTAATTATATTTAAAATATTAGTGTTTTATTTGTTAGATACTCCTTCCGTTTATAAGTAATGTTTTAAGAGTTATTTTTTGTTTACAAATAAGTGATGTTTTCACTTACCAATGTACAATTAATTGATTTTTTGTGTTTTTGCCTCTTTTAAATTCTGCAGATTGAATTTTTATTGGTTGAAATGTCTTGGATAAATAAAAACTATTGTTTTATTTTGAAAAAACAAGGTAAATTTAATAATTTTTTAATATGAGTGTAGAAACCTAAAACATCACTTATTTAATTATATATCCCACTAATGATCATGTTTAAAAAGACAATCTTGGGAGCGTAATATAGATTTGTATAACTTAGTTCTGTCATGTATGTACCATTTGATTGGTTGAACAAAAAACTAACTTTGAAAATACCAAAATACAGCTGCATTAATTATAATTATTGACCAAAAACATTACAGCTGGAACAATTGGCCAATGCAAAAAAAATAACTTATTTAGTCTTAATTAGCTGGATTATGAAAAATATAAAATAAAGACTTGAGAGTAGTTGACTTAAACTTTGAATTGGTCTCAAGCCATCTAAACCAGTTCCGATTATATATATGTACATAAACGGTAGATCTAAGACAATAAAGAAGAAGACAAACTTGAGAGCCTAATAGAGATTTGTGAGTTAAGCCTTTTACTTGCGCATACTTTCTCATTTGTTCTTTTTGTTTTTCTTTTTTCATAAACCCTGAGAGATCTTTTTCATAAACCCTGAGAGATCTTTTCGTCCACAATTTTCTTTAGAATCAATTTTTTTAGTTTATTTCCTCTTTGGGAAGTATCATTTTTACCAAATGTTTTTTCCTTTCTTCCAACGCAAAAAAATCCTTAGGGACTCATCTCTCTTATGCCGTCTTTCCGATCCGGCTCAACCGCACAAGCTTTCCATAGTATCGTCGTCATTTGATGAATTTCAAGAAAGTTGCTATTCATGCCATTGTGGAGTCCCCGATGGTTTACACTGTGATACATGCGATTTGGAATTCCACGCCACATGTCATTTTGCAATGCCGAACATCAAACACCCTTTTCACCCCTCTCATCCTCTCACCCTCATCTTAACTCCTACCTTTGATTATTCTATGATATCCGAATGGTGGAATTCCGTAACATTAAGCAGTCTTTCAGATAGTGTGAAACATAATTTTGTTGGTGTTTTTGATGCTGCTGCTGATGATAATGATGTCTCTCTATCAGATGGAAATCACAAATGCAAATGTTGTCGGAGACGTTTACAAAAGGCATATTATCACTGTTCAGACTGCAACTTCAATCTTAACTTGTCTTGCTCGCTCCAACTACCAGCTCCCACTATCTCACACACTAAAAGTCACAACCATCCCTTCAACCTCTTTCCCGTAAGAGTCTCTTCGCCATGTGATGCTTGTGGCTTGTCTCTAGACGACACCGAAGATCTGGTTTACACTTGTGTCCCTTGCAGCCACATGATCCACAAATCATGCATCTATTTGCCTCGTGTCATCAAGATCACCCGCCACCGTCATCGTCTCTCTTTCACTTCCTCCCTTGTTTCCGGTGATCTAATCTGCGGAGTTTGTCGCAGAAAAGTCGACTCCAACTATGGACGATACTTTTGCCATACAGGATGCCAATATGCTGTCCATTCGAAATGCGCAACGAGGGAAGATGTGTGGGATGGAATTGATCTTGAAGGAGTGGCTGAAGAACCCGAAGAAGATATCGAGCCATACGTGAGGATTGATGAGGAGACAATTAGACATTTCAGTCATGAGCATGATCTGAAGCTCCAAGAAAAGAAAATCATTTGCGAGAAATCCAAGTTTTGTGAGGCATGCAGTATTCCATTAAGAGTCTCTCAGAGGTTTTATGGTTGTAGGCAATGTGATTTTGTTCTCGACGAAGCATGTGCAGCCCTTCCTCGCAAAAACTACCACCCACTACATAAACATCCGCTTACCCTCCACCCTTTCCCTACTGATGTGAGGCCTTGGACTCGAAGGTATAAAAAGAGTAAGATTACTGTAGAAGGTATCTTCAAATGTAATGGTTGTAACATAAAGAGTTGTGGTTTTCAGTACAAATGCGATGAAAATGATTGTGAGTTTGAACTAGACGTCAGGTGCGCTGCCCTTCCCGATCCTTTTGTCAACGGATGTCATCCACAAGATCATCCTCTCTTCTTCAACTTGACCAAAGGTAAATGCATGGTCTGTGGTTCTAAAGAATGTTCATCTTATTTCGTAGAGTGTATTGAATGCAAGTCTTTTCTGGGACTCCGTTGTGCTACTTTGCCGAGTGTGCTACATTACAAACACGATATGCATCCGCTCACCCTTTGTTACGGTGAAGAAGACGCAACAATTGGTCAATACTGGTGTGAGATATGTGAAGGGAAATTAGATTCAGAGACATGGTTTTATACATGTGACCCTTGTAGGATCACTGTCCATCTCGTGTGTTTATTGGGGAAGCAGATGTACTTGAAGCCTAACCACATTATCAAAGTAAGGGGTTATGAAGTTAAAATTGCTCTCAACGATGGTAACTCTCGACCCGATTGCTGGAATTGTTTTCGTCGTTGTGAAGAGATTTTTGTATTCGATGGGGTAGATATAGGTCATACTTGTACTCCTAGATGTATGAGGTCTTATTATTTTCAGCGGGTGCGGAGAAGAACTTGAGTCTGGGAGAACCACTGAAAAATGCTTTCATATTTGTTGAGAATTTATCCCAATTTTTTTCTTTTATACTCATTTTTTTTCTCTACACTTGTTACAACATTTAATCTATGAGAGTGATCCACATGATAACAGAAGAAATTAGAGATGCTTGTGGGTCTTGTAACTTCCCAAGTGTTCACGTTGTTTATTATTACCCACAACATGTTAAATGTGTATAATTTAGACACGAAATTAAGGCAGATAATGGATGCAATATCGATTTGATTTAAAACACTGTTTTTAAAATCTATAATTCTCCAAACATTTGAGAAATTAAAGCTGCAAACTGGATTAAAGGAGTTTGGTAAAGAAAATAAAACAGAGACTTGGAAGTCTTATTACATGTAGTTAGCAGAGAAATAAGTTCCTTTGGGTATTGCTCATTGAAACAAACATAACATGAAACACAAAGATACTTGGAAAGACATTTTAGAACAAAAAAAAGAAAGAGATTATTTTTATGGCATCTCCATTCTGTATATACATTTTCTGCTTTTTTTAATCTGAATCTAACCAATTTCTTGTCCAAGTACAATAACCTCAACAAGCGCGCTTGCCACCACCGAGATCTCTCTTACTAATTCATGGCAATCCAAACATAGACATGGTTTCTTTGCTTTTGCTTCGTATACACTCTGCAAGTATCATAAGATCGTAATCAGCTCATTCATCGATCTAAGCTAGGTAAAACTACAAAATGGAGGTCAAAGAAAGTTTTGAGACTTACATACTATTATTGCTGAATCTTCCTGAATTCTGTAAGAACAGGGTAGATATTCTCGAAGGCGAGGTAAGTCTCTTCTCTCATCTGATAAGTGTAATCTCACGATTTCATCAGATCACACAAGTATATTCATCGCGAAAATTTGTAATCATTTCAAAGAAAGTATTATTACCTTGGCTCCGGTTATAACAATCTTCCCTGAGACAAAAATAAGTAGTACAATCTTTGGTTGTTTCATCCTATATATCAATCCTGGGAATAGCTCAGGCTCGTACTGTCATCAATAACGAGAGAGATGCGAATGAATCATCAGACCAATTATTATCTCCATCTTATATATGATCACAAATGCTTGAGATCAACTTACGCTTGAGAAAGCACTGTGAGAATATGCAAGACCTTCAAGCCTAATCGGGAACTTGACATCGCACGAGCCAACAATGTTCTGAATCTTGAAATCCTACAGAACGGAATCAGCAATTTCATTAGTAGACAGTTAAGACACAAACAGAGTTTGAAACAAAACCGGACAATACAGTGTATGATGGAACAGGACCAGAGATAGACATATGAGTAACACCTTGAACTTTGCAGGAAAGCCGAGCTTTTGAACAATCCGAGCGTACTGAAAAACAAAAAAGGCGTTCTTTAAGATAACGTGGAACAAATACTTGCTAACATAAAGAAAATCAGACCGTATTGAGAAGAGTTAAGTTACCTTTCTCGCAGCTAGTTTTGAAAGATGTTCACTCTTAGCTCCGGTACACACCTAAAATCAGATAGTATAGATGCACGTTAAAACCAGGACATGGTAAGATCATTCCATATGAACAAAAGTGACCAAAAACATATAACAAGCCTACATAACATAGTAATATACCATTTTCCCAGAAGCAAAAATCAAAGCTGTTGTCTTTGGCTCTCTAATCCTCATGATTACAGCAGCGAAACGCTGAAACACGAAACACGGAAGATTAAAACCAAATCCGAGAATACAAACAGTAGTAGTATAAGTTACTATATGCAGTCAGATTCATAAACAATTCATAACTTAAATACTTTCATTTCATATATCAATACAAAACAGTAGATACACTACTACTACTACTACAAACCTTGGGGTTATACTCAGCATTACGAGCTTGCAAAGCAATAGCTTTGAGGTCTAGCTTACAATCTAAATTCACCGTTGAAACAATATTCCTGAAACAAACAAACAAACAAGACCTTGTCAATCACAAAACACAAACTCAGAATCTACAAATACAGAAAAAAAGAGACACAAAACGAAACGAAACTCACTGTAGTGTTGGAACAATCCCTGAAGGATGCTTACTAAGATCAACTGGTTGGTTCCCTTCCAATCCTTGTTCAGCCATTCTCTAACACATACACAAATCGTATACACAACAAAAATCAGCTAAATCGTAAATACCCTTCAAGCTAAATCTCAGATTCAGAGTATATTCATTGACCAGATCAGGTTATCTCAAAAGGGTTTTTGATAATTGAATTCAATTTTTTCACAATCAAAAGCTTAGATCTCAATTCGAAAAACCCAGATTTGGGTAAGAATTGAAGAAACCCAAATCAAATCGGAAGAATTGAAGACATAATAAACAGAGGGTAAGAATCAAAATCAAACCTTTTGGGTAATCTGGGGATTTCCAAAATCTAGGGTTTCGTAATTGGGAAGAGAAATTTCAAAATTGGAAGAAAGGAGGAAGCTTTTATATATACGAAAGAAGATGAGAAAATTTTTAGAGAGGGAAAGAGATTTGTAAATTGGGGATTTATATAAAGGAGAGAGTTTAGAATTTCAATATCGCTCTCTCTCTCTCTGGTTTTTGTTCTCTCTTGGGGATGAGATTTGATCTGAGAGGCTTACAAATCCGCGTTTTGGATCTGAGAAGCTTAAGGACATATTAATAGGTATATATAGATTCCTGAATTACCCTTGGGTCTTTGTGTGGAACGAGGGTAATTTGGGGAATTCGTGGTGGAAGCGATAATGTACACGGTCTTTGCTGGGATTGTAGGTGAACGTCCACTCTTTGTCTGACACGTATATGGTATTGAACAATGTGTGCACGTGCGTATTTGTGATGGGCCGGGCCGGGCCGAAAACAAAATTATTCGTTATATGTGTGTATATGTTAGCATATCTTGGAAAATAGTATCTCGGATATACTAAATTTTAGAGTTTTGGGATAATGGATGATATAAAATAGGTCTAAGGTCGTATATGTGTGTTTTTTTGTAACTTGAAGCTTTGTCCAAACTGTTAATGTAAGTGTAACCTTTTGATTTACAAGTGTGGTGAGATCATGAGGGCAGCATAGACTATTGATTATTTGGATAAATTTTTGTTAATTAAACAGTATATGCAGGGTCGGTCTTGAAGGTTTGCGGACAAAGGCAAAGCTTGCGGCCCTCATATGACCCTCATATTTATTATCGGCTCTCATATCTTCATATTTATTATAACAAACCGGCTCTCAAAATCTTCGAGTTAATTTGCAGATGTGTTATGATATGACAATAACACTAGTACAATTGAATAAACATCAAACTTTGATTGTTTATACACGCCCAATTTAATAATTAATACAAGCATGAGTTACTCAAAACTATATATATTGACTTACGCAAACAAAACAAACACAAAAATGTTTTCTAGTTAAAAGCAAGAGAAAAATATTAATAATACAAACCTAGTCGAAGTCGTGTTTTCGGACCTAATTAACACATAGTATAACTAAACCAGCGATATTCGAGAAACAAGCAAACTTAGAATCTTTGATATCTGTTGAAATATGATATAAATCATACATATATTATGACCTAATGGTGTCCTGAAGCTCCATAAAAATATATAAGAGATCAATGTCCAGGCCCTCTTTGATGAGTACTTGACGATTTACTACGTGAGACACCAACTTTTATTTCAAATTGTTGTGCTCCATTTCCATTTCCTATATAATTTAAAAACCGGCAAATACAAATGAGCACAAGTAGTTGAAAAAAAAAATTTACTTAATGAAATGAAATTTATATAAATATAATCACTAAAAAGATCAAGCTGGTTCCTTACTCGGCAAGGTTCGGGCCATAGTTGTGTTGTACGTAGAAGAGAGTAAGAGAAGAATCAAAGTGATTAACGATAATAGAACTTGACGATTCATTAGCTTCATTGGTATAATAGGTTAAGTGCTAATGAAATGAGTTGCATGCTACTATATACTTATACAGAGAAAGAGATTTGGAGTTGTGTTAATATAAGTACAGAAAAAAATTGAAGTTTGTTAAGATCGCATATATATCTTTGGTCGGAAATTTAGTTTAATCCTTTTTTACTAATCTTGACGCGTAAACAAAACGATTATATATATATTAATATGATCATGCTTTAAACGTTAAAGTAGTTGACAAAGAAAAAAGTTTAAACTAAAACACTCTCTTTTGAAAGTCATTCTCTTAGAAAAACACATATTCGACGATCCGCCTATAGACAAATAATTAGTGGTGACACTCATATCACCTTTTTCTGCTTTAAATCATACTAGTTACAGGCCGAGATTTATAATCAATTGATTAGAAATATAATCCGTTGATAAGTGACCGTATTATAACTATTAAGGAAATAAATCGAGTAGTAAACAACATTCATGTTATGATACGACAACTAAATTAGTACAAATTGATTATCAACACCAACCTCTTATACATACAACTTTACCTAATTTAATAGAAGCATGAGTTATAACTCAAATTGGAGTTCAAAACTATAATATATAATATTTATTTATTTTTTTGAGAAAACATCAAATGTTTTTTCTTCCATGAATATATATCTATAAATAGTATCAACTATTGGTTTCATGAAAGTTCAAAATCTTGTAAAAGATCAATGTCCAGGCGGACCAGGCTTGCTCTTCTGATGAGAACGTGGCGATTTACTTCCCCAAACACCAGTTTTAGAATTTCTAAATTGTTCTGCTCCATTTGCTTCCCCTTAATAATATTTTTCAATGACAACAAACACAAATGAATATGAATTTTGTTTATGAGTAAAATATATATGAATTTGAATACTACAAGATCAAAGAAGAACACTTACAAGAAAAGGTTTGGGCCATAGTTGTCTTGTATGCAGAGAATAAGAGAATAATCATAGTGATTAAGGACAATAAAACCCCACGATCCATTTTTTAATTATTTTGGTTCATCAATAACACTACATGCTACAATACTTATATAGAGAAGTAGATTTAGTAGAGTATTAAATATATTTGTTTACTTAAAAGTAATTAAGTTCGTTAAGACCGCACTTTGGTAGGGAAAACTTTCGTTAATTTTAAAAATGTGATAATTAAAGGATTAAACACTCTCTGACTTTTGTAAATTCCAACCAAATATATTTAATACTTGGAAAATTTCAACCATTCTCGACGCGTTTACAAAAACATTACACAATAGTAATGTTGCTTGGAAAATGTTTTAACTGATTCTTAGAACAACAAATATTGTTTCTTTGGTGAATATGAATCCACAAATAGTATCGTGAAAGTCCAAAGTCTTGCAAGAGATTAATATTCAGGCGGAGGACTTGGCCTTCCAGGCTTGTTCTGATGAGTATGCGGCGATTTACTTCCTCGTACTCCAGTTTTAATATCTCCAAATTGTTTTGCTCCATTTTCTAAATGAACTTTAAAAAAAACATAAGAAAATACAAATGAGATAAAGAATATTGAATATGAATTTTTGTTTGTGTAAGTGAAATTTTTATGAATTTGGTTACTATTAGAACAAGAAGATCACTTACTCGGCAAGGTTCGGGCCATAGCTGCGTTGTATGCACATAAGAAAAGAATAATCAAAGTGATTAAGGATAACAAAGCTTCACGGTTCATTTTCTTAAAATTATTTTTGGCTATAAGATTAATTTGATAGAGAGGTAATGCTATAAGTTCATGCTACAATCTATATATATACACAGAGACAAAAAAATAAATTTGGTAAAGTGTTACCTATTATTTGTGTACTATATAAGTTCGTTAAGACCGCATTTTGGTCGGAAAAGCTTTCACTATGTGATGATTAAACTCTCTAACTTTTCTAAATTCAAACTAACCTCAACGCATTACCAAACCACTACACTATTTTTTTTTTTTATGATTTAGAACATTACACTTTTGCAAAATTGTTCTCATCAAGCCAATTCTATGGATCGACCAAAAAAATATATTTTAAAGTCATAAATAGTTTTTCTTCAATTCTTGCATCGTCTAATAAATTTATTTTTTTATCTAATAATTATAATTTTTTTCTTTAAACTCCAGAAGTTTCATTTAGCTCAATACTTAATGGAGTTATAGACTTATATAGTTCATGAACAAAAGTCTACTAACCTTTTTTTTTAATCTATTTACAAAATTGTAATGAAGCCACTATTTTTTGTTGTCTCATTCCCCATGAACTTACCATAACCATCAATTTTGGTCAAACAAAAATAACAAACAAAACTTAAGAACTGAGCTTGGTTGATAACATAAAGTCATAAACACATAAACGACTTAACATAATTCCGCAAAAAGATTCAAAAACCAAAAAACCAAAACACATACTGATAAGAAATTTGTTTTCCAAAGATGCAACATTCAACCAAATCCGAGATAACTTATTTACACAAAAGAACCAACTTCTAGGTTGAACCAAAGTTTCATAATCATACCAAGCTTCTGTTGTTTCAGCTAGACCCCGTCGATGGATTGTTATCTCTGGATGACGAAAACAAGCTGCTAAACGGCCACGGGATTGACAAACCGCTCTCACCATTACCGTCATCATCATCATCCTCGTCCTCCTCCTCCGCTCCTTCTTCTTCTTCCTCTTGACGGTTTTCGTTCTCAGTTCCACGACTACTTGTACCAGAACCACTACCAACTCCACTGTTATCATTCGCTACGGTTCTCGCTGATTCAGTCTTTGTTTCATCAGCAGGTAACTGATACCTACAAACCGGACACGAACTATGAAGCTCAAGCCATGGAAGCAAGCAGTCACTGTGAAACTTATGCGTACACGGCATCTGTTTCGCCTCGGTACCAATCTCAAAATCCTCTAAACAAACCGAACATTGCAAAGTCTCATCGATTTTCACGGTACCTAAAGCCTCCACAGCTTCTTTTTTCGCAGGAGGTGTTCCGTATCGATTAGGATCATTCTCGGCTAAACGTTGAAGCAACATTTCGAAACCAGGACCGATGAAGTAATCACCTAAAGAACCAGCAGCTACAGAATCCGAATCAGGTGAGTTCTGAACCACTACAGTTCGATCAAACGGATTAATCACGATCACACGCTGTCCCGAATTCTCATTACCATTACCACTCTCGGATTCTAGTGTTAAACCGGCTCGTATCCCTTGAAGCAACTGCAAAACCGCAGCGGAATGTCTTCTTCTTCGCCTAAGTACTTCTTGAAGCTGCCAATCTACATCGGTCTCTCGACTTTCGTTCGGATTCTCATCGCTTTGGTTTCTACTACGACGAACGGGATCGTTGTTCATGATTTCCATCACAACCGGAGCCCACAGAGACTGATTAGCTCGGTTTTCGGATTGTTCGGCTTCCATTTCTTCGATAAACCCACTTTGACAAAAGGGGCATTTGATTTCAGCTTCCATTACTGGATTCACAGTTTGAGAACACATGTGACACCAATACCTAGCTGCAATTGCTTCTGGTTCCATGACCTATCATTTCAATAAAAATCTCAACTTTGACCAAACAATTTCACATACAACAACAAATCTCGTTAGAGACATCAACTTTATTCAAACCCTAGAAACCAAATTCTCCAACTTTGAGATAAATACGAAAAAAATATCGAATTTCTGAGGAATCAAAAGGGGTTTTTGAAACCGTTAATCAAAACCCAGAACATTTATCGAATAAAGACGAGATCTTTGGAACAAAAAGTCATCGATCAGAGAGATATTATAATCTTATTCCGATTCAAAATGAAGAATCTATCTACGTTCGTATACAAATCCATTCGTAACCCCAAAATATCAGCAAAATCGCGTAAAAATACAAAACCCAACTCGTAAAACAATAAAGAAGCAAAATTTAGTATAAACCTTGTCGTTATCTTCAACAGCAGATTCTGGGTTTTCTTCTTTGAAATTTAAGGGGGAAAAAAAGGGTTTTGATAAGATTTTAGAAGGGTTGTTTATATAATATACGAAAGGAGGAGAATTGTCGTGAGAAATTAGAAGAAGGTAGAGAGAAAAGATTAGAGATCCTTCTAGGTCTCTGTGTCTTAATTTTGACCCCATTTTTTCGATTAATATTGATTATTATCAGTAGACTTTTCCAGAAATGTGAAATTTTGGGCTTTTTTATTTAATTTTCAGCTCGATTTTTACTCATGGGCTTTTTAATAATATATTTATAAATGGGCTCTTGTAATGTTTGATTATTATTAACCACATTATTCATCATTTCAGAGAGTAACAGTGTAGATTTTTTGGGTGTTTAAAACGTTTACTACAAATTTGAAGACTTTTGTAAACATGTACCAAACCACATATTGGCTTTGAATGGTTACCTCGTTTGGACGTATGTCCGTTTGCAACCGCCCCAATTATCAAACGGATGTTTATATTTTTTTCTAAAAATAAAATATTTATTTTTTATTTTTGAAAAATATAGGTATAGACTTAACTTTAATATAAATATATATAAAAATCAAACTAAAAATTTTAAATTATTATTTCTATTTTAAATAATATATAATATTTTCTATCAAAAATTATTTACTATTTAACCGCTCTGTTTAAACAGAGAGACCAATCTTGACCCATTAACAGTGTCTCAGTCAGGTCTAAACCGCGTTGCGCGGTCATGTTCAAGCTCATCGACGCATCAACAGAAGTTTGAAGCTAGTTTTCGGATCTCGAGATCATTTACTGGATCACGCAAGGACTAAAACATATCAATGCAGGAACTTATACTCTCTCCATTGCAACACAAAAAAATAGAAAAGTAACTCCATTTACACACAAGAACAAAACCCGGAAAAGAATCATATGATGTATCAAGGTAGATTCTGACTCTATTCTAAAACCATAGATCCCAAACAAATAAATATTTTCATACAAAATAAAAGCAAAGTCGAAACGATGCTTACTTGTTTCTTGTCGACATATTCTGGTAGGGGGGTGGAATGTAATCTTCCCGTCATTTCACGATTATCTCGCTTTGTGTCTGCTTCAGGTTCTAAACCTCTCAGCTAATAATGCAAAGCAGACGGTTTCTTCGTTTACAATGCTTAAAATAGCACCACCCGTTCTTTAAATGGAGTTTGCTTATATTGAAGATGTCCCCGGTTTCTTCAAACCCTTCTCTTCCTACAAATATTTTAAAACCAGAATTGTCTTATTATGACATAGTGCAAAATTGACCAAGAACCATGAAAATGTAGAATCAATGGAGACTAACATCAATTGAATGCAATGATCTTGACATGGGAGACTTAATATGAGAAGCTTCTGCAGAAGATGGTGATCCATAATTCCCAGCTGAATAATGATTCACCTACAAAAGAAACAAAAATGAAAAACTTTGAAATTCGCTATAAAGTAACTTCTTCAATACCATTAGACGAAACTTCACATTATTATCACTACGTTACTGCACGTTATGTATATCCTAAAACTAGCAAATATCATGACTAAAGACTCTTCTTTTGCATCTATCACACAAAGAGCTAAAGGACTAGAAGAATTATCATGCTTTGACTACAAAGAGCACATGAACAACCCAATAGAGGAATCGATCGAGGAAAAACCTGAGTTGCTTTGGGTGAATTCGTATTGTTTTGACCTTCTTCGAATAAAGAAGTATAATAAGGTGGATCATAGATAGAACCACCCAAGATTTCTTCAGCACCAGAACATTGTCTAGCAATAGCAGGAGTAGGGGGATTCAAGAAACTATTCCGTAAATCCGAATCCGTTTCACGAGGTAACGAAGTATCCACGATCGAAGCACCAAGCCTATAAATCTGAAACCACAATAGCGAAGACGATAACCTCACAACGAAACCAATCATTTCCATGGCCATTGTCAATTTCACTGAAAATATGAATAATGTTCCATACATCTCTTCTGATATACTCCTGCAATCATCAAACAAACATCAATTCAAATACAGAACCAAAAACAAAGATTGTAATGTTTTCTCAATCATTTCAATAATAATTGTGCAAAATTTCTCAAGGATTCAGAAACTTTTCAATACCAAATCTCTTGTGTGAAGAGAATGAACCATGAGATATCGAGAAGAATGGCACAGAAGAGAAGAAGTGCGTAAGTGCGACCAAGAGTTTGATTATTGCTTTCGATTGCTACAAGAGCAAACAAAGCAATCGCTAAGTTTATAAGCAAAACTCCATTGTATAATGCTCCTAATGATCCGATTAACGCACACCCAATCTGAAATCAACACAAACAAATTTCGATGAACCCTAGATTCGAATCAATTACAGAGAGAGAGAGAGAGAGAGAGAGAGATTGTGGGATTTGGGAATTGAAATTAACCTGAGCGTAGATGAGGAAGACGGCGAGAGATTGGAGACGAACGTAATCGCGAAGCCAAGGCTGTATTCGATCTCGTAAAGAACCACAAAGCATCATAAATCTCGTCCCTTCATAAAAAAGACGAAATGATTCTTCTAATGTCGAGATTTTTTTTTTTCCGGCGAGGATACGATACAGATCAAATCGGAGAAGAAGAAGAGAGAGAGATAGAGAGAATCGACGGTGGAGAATTTTCGTGGAGGAGAGAGTAAGAGTTTGTTTGGCGGGATCACATCGAATCGAAGAAGACGAGGAAATAAACAAAAAAAAAAACAAAAACAAAAAATCTGCGGAGAAATTAAAAATCTCTTAAAACTGAAAATTAAGATTAAATTTAGTAATTAAGGACTGGAATTAGTATAACGCCTCTCTGGTCTCTACTTCTTCCCAACTAAGCCCACTTCTTCTTTTTTTCAATTTTGTTTATAATTCTCCAAATTGAAAATCACTTTTTAATTACCAAGATGGGAAATTGAAGAAGAATTCTTAATTTATAAATATCTTATGATGATGTTATATAATTAAAAATATATAGAAGCCAAACCGGCTTTTTGAAAATGATGAAAAAGCTTTAACTGTTTATATCTAATTTGGCATGAGCCACGTGAGAGGCTAAGTCAGCAATCTACTTAACATTTGGTGAAGATTAGTTGACAAAAAAAACATTAAACAAAGGATACACAAACACACGAATCTAGACTATATAGTCTAACCAAGTCTAGGTAGGTAACAAGCTAGACAAAAATTTATAAACTCAGTTGCATTGCAGAGTCATTTTTTTTTATGACAAATTTGGTCTCATTTTCTCATTTGTGTAAAGAGTTCAGATGGCTTTCCTGCACCACCGGAGTTGTTACCAAAGGCTGAGAATCCACCACCACCACCACCACCGGCTTGGCCTTGGGCTTGGCCAGCGAAACCACCAAACCCACCACCTGTTAAACAAGACAATGGTTAAACTGAATGAATCATGACTTTGTGTATTGGTCAATGTTAATATTTTATTATACCTCCTGTTGCTCCGGCGAAACCTCCACTATTAGTAGGAGCAAAGCCTCCAAAACCTCCGGAGCCTGAACCAAGTCCACCAAATCCACCACTGCCTCCTCCTGGAACAGCATTAGCGAAACCTCCACTAGCTGAGGCTAAACCAGCGAAGCCGCCAGTGGGACTAGTCGAAGCACCTGCGAATCCTCTACCAGCTGAAGCCATCGCAGCAAAACCGCCCGTGGCACTAGAACCAGCAGCGGCAAAACCACCGGATGCTGGTGCTGGTGGATTAGAGAAACCAACACCACTAGGAGAACCAAAAGTTGCTCCTGGTAGACCAGTACCGAACTGTCTTGACTGCCCAAAGGAACCGAGAACCGACCCTAGAGCTTGCTGTCCTTGACCAACTGGTGACGCTTGGCCAAATCCGCTCTGAGTGGATGCCTGAGAAGGTGTTGGAGAAAACGCACCAAATCCTGACGGTTGAGATGGTTGAGATTGTTGAGGATTTTGAAAACTGAATGATGCAGGTCGGAATAGCTCGCCACTTGGGACTGTCATATTGAACGGATTACTTGTTGTTGTCGTAGTATTATTACCAAAAGGACCACCAAATGGATTTGATTTAGGAGCAGCAGGGTTTGGAGTTGACCCAAGACCGAAACCTCCAAAACTTCCCATATTACTAAGTTCAGTCGTCTGGTTAGCGTCTGGAGCTTCTTCGTCCATTTCATCTTCCTGTGTATCTACATTATCTTTTCTCTCACCAAATGGACTAGCAGAAGTCGGAAAGACTGGAGGGAAAGGGATCGATGTAGAAGATAACTGTTGTGGCTGAGAACTACCTGGCCAACTGAATGCAGGAGGCGCCGTGCTTACAGGACTAGGCTGTGCTCCAGATGAAAACCCAGACGGGAATCCAGACGAACTGACAGGAGTTACTGTAGTCTCATTTTTCACTGGCGGCAGCTCACTCTGCGGTTTTGTTGCATTTGCCAAAGGATCTACAGTACTCTCTGTACTTGGAATTGACGAACTTTGAGCCTCTGGTTGTTTAGGTTCTGAGACTGGCTCTGTAGTGGACACAGCAGAAGGGGTCGAAGTAATAGGGGCAGTCAAAGATGAGGAGGTTGATGAAAACAAACGATTAGTATCTGTTAGAGCGGAGCTGGTTCCAGAGACCAGACTAGATGACACTGGTGATGCCGTAGAAGATGAGGGGAAAAAGGAAGATTGGCCAACTGAGGAGGAGACAGTTTCAGGGGATGATGAAGACAAAGCTGGTAATTTAAAAGAGGAACCAGTTGTGGGACCAGGTAATGGAGAAGGTACTGATGTAGCTGCTTGATTGAGATCTAAACTGGTACCGGCTGATTTACCAAATGGAACATTGAACCCTGTAGCTGAAACTGTAGATGTCGTTGTCACTGAGAACGTTTTAGGGACTGGTGCTGAGCTGATGGGACTAGATTCTGGAACTGAAACTCATAACAGCAGTGTCATTGACCAGATATAAAAGTTGATATACTTGACTATTAGGTCGATCAAACAAAATACACAGAGGTCAAAGTAACATACCTGTATCTTGTGTAGTGGATGACACTGGAGGTGATAATGTTGTAGATAAGGTGGACGCGGAATCAAGTGATGTGCTAGACACAGGTGAAGATGAAACTGATACTGTTGCAGCAGGAAAAGTCGATTGGTTGAAACTAAACAAAGGTTTCACAGGGAAACTAGATGCTGGTGAACCAGTAGACATCGATGAAAGTTGAGCGCCAAAACCTTTGCTAGATTCAGTACCAGATCTCGATGATGTGGTAGTAAGCTGCTGCACGCTTCCAGCAGCTGTATCAGCAAACACATTTGCCTTACCTTCAGAAAATCTGAATTCTATACCCTTCTTTTCTGTCTGTTCAAATACAGTCGAGGCCACTGGCCGTTTCAGCAGAAAATTAGATTCTCCTGATTCTGAAACTAAATTTGTATCCTTATTCTGGGGCGGGGCAGACCAATTGAAACTTGGCTTTGACGCATAGATTGGAGAGAGGGTAAAGGGACTGTTAGATTGTGTCATTGGTGGCCTAGAACTGAACAGGTTAGATTGAGCTGCAGATGTGTCTTGTTGGAATGATTCCATTATTCCTGCTAAAAATTGATAACCCAATCAAACCAGAGAAGCAATAAAGAATACAAATGAAACATAAAAGCATTCTTCAAGATCAAATCAATGCACTCTACATTAAATCTTAGCTCACCCTTATTTGAGGAGACTACAGGTGATGCATGATCTTTCAGACGAAGCAGTGACTGCTCTTTTGTATTAATCGTAGACCGTACTCTCTCACTCGACACAGACTGTTGGTTCATACCCGTCTTCTGTTGCTCCTGCAGAAGCATCCTTTTGACAGTTGTTTTTGGAGGCTCAAAAGCAGCCCAATTCTGCAAAACGGTAAAAAAAAGGTAGAGCCAGGCATGAGGGTACATCATAAACTTAAGTGTGCATATATTGTGTCATCTAGTACTTAGTCAAAGATTTCCCACAAATTACCCTGTCTAATGATTCTCTCCTCCTCCTGACAGTTTCAGGGTCAGAACTTTTCATAGCAGATGACTGACTTCGTCTTGACTGTGCATTTATACTTGCAGGAATAGAAGAGAGTAACAGATTCTTCGCTGAAGATGCATTGTTAGCTTTTACAGTATCTGGTGAGCTGAAAGAAGTATCATAAGGGATCCCAATTGTCTCAAACAACTCCTGCTTCACATTCTTTTTGACAGGTGAATCGATTTTCAAAAATGTCATTTGTTTTGAGAGACACTCAGAGAGTTGCTCAGCAGCTGCCAATTGGGAGCTCATTGTGTTATGAAGGCTATGAAGGGATTGCACACGTCTGCACAGAGAATCAACCCAATTTCAGAAGCGGAAAAGGGGTGTTCATGACCAACTTAAAAGAATTCGTGTGATGGTTTTTTTTCCTTAAAACTTCACAACATCTAATCCACAAATTATACCTTGAGGGAGCAGACCTATTTGGCACACCTCTACGGGCCACAGGAGGAAGTCCACCATCCTCTTGGTAGCGATCAAGTTCAAGCCGATTAAAGTATCTGTCTAGTTCAATCAGTTGATGAGTCAAATCCTGAATGGGAAAAGTAGAATATCAATGACTGAAGTGAGCTTATAGCAGTAACATATAGATGAGTGAGATATATCAACCCATAAACAACCTTGTTTAGTTTCATAATATGCTGCCGTTTGGCCTCGAGCTCAGGATTCAGTCTCCGGAGGTTCCATAGTTGCCAGTACTGGTTATCAGAAGTTTGCTTATACATACCTTCCATGTATGTCTTTTTTGCCAAAACTGAAATCCCCACATGAAAGAATAATAAGACAAACAAAACAACAACCTGATACTTTGCAGCCTAGATTCCAGTGTAAAATATGAAAAACCAGAGACCAAAGAACGAGAAAAAACTTTAGCCTAGAGGTTTGAGAGAAACATATGTAAAAATGCAAGAACCACATTTAGAGCGCAAGCTTATGCTACTATCATACTGGAGCTTAGAAGCAATCCTAAAAATGCTTTATTCTATCCGGATTTGTTCTCCTCTTCTCAATTCTCGATTTGAGTTGCGATTTTTAGTCTGGTTGGATACAGACGTAATGGGATAAGATTCAAACTTGCCTCTTTAGTCAATCCCTTCTACATATTACTAACCGTGCTTAGAAGCAGTGTACTTTTACTATATTTCTAGTTCGGCTATTGCGTGTTAAAAAATCTTTTCAGAAAAATAATTAAAATTCTATTAGCATTTTCGCATTACATGATAAAATAAATAGATCACCTTGAATTGTTTTGTCCAGAAGATGTTGGATCTCTGCTTGCTGCTCGTGAGTTACGCTCTGAAGACCACCAAACCAAATTAGTAAATAAAAATGACAGTAAGGTGGTTTGGACAAATATAAAAAGAAGTAATCGAAAATTAATACGAAGCAATAACAAAATATGTGAATTTTATATAAACCTTCCACGTTTGGCACTTGCCAGCAAGACTTTCAACTCCTTGCTCCAATTCTTCAATATGACTTTTAAGTAAAAAGGTGCAAGACTCCTTGAAACCACCTGGTCCTTCAATGGACTGTAAAAGCGCATCCATTTCTCTGGCCATCTCATTTATCTGGTACAAGAAAGGAGGAGTAAGTTACGCCAATGATAGAAGTCCAGTCAGATAAATACTAGAGCTGCATGAATGTGAAAGCATAGCACCCTTTCCTGGAATACATATCCACATGACCAAAATCTTACAGAAATAAGTATTATGAGTAAACATTACATTACTGGGTTGCTTTGACATGTTATGCTCAAGTCTCAGAGGTCCAGCATTGAGCGGACATTTGTGCTGCTGATGACTAAAGGACTTTTCGAAGGAAGATTTCACTTGCTGTGACAATTGAGAGGCATGGATAGACGGTATTGGCTCGATTTTTTCTACTCCTTCATTGTGGTCCTGATTTTGGCCTAGCGGAGGAGTTTTATTGCTCAGAGCTGATGCGCTAGCAGTCTCAATAACTTGTACAGGCTTTGCTTTGATGCTTGTAGGAGGATTAACATAACCAGTTCCACTCTGTTCAGATTGCTTATGCTGAGTATCTTTCACAGAAAGAAAAAGACCAGAACCAAAATCTGGACGTGAGATGCCTTTCTCACTTGACCATGGCTGAGCTGGTGTATTCTGCAGTGACGGAACAAAAGCATTCTGCAGGCTAGAAGTTGCAAATAAATTTGGTGTACTCTTTGACCCAAAGCTGTTCTGGAAAGGCATAGACTTGGACTGCTCAGATATGTCTTTTTGAAGCTTATCAGAAACAGGGAGAGTATGACTAAATCCTGTAAATTTGTTGGTGTCATATCCTAAGGACAAAGGAGGTTGCCCAAAACCTGTCCCGAACTGCCTAGGAATCATGCTTTGTTGACCATCTGCAACTTGTAATGATTTTTGAGCATAGGGCTCTTGTTTCCCGTTGTCCCCAGATACTGAGCTTTTTACAGACTCAATTTCCTTACTAGAAATGATTTCATTTGGCAACTTTGGTTCGTTAGGTAACAGAGAAATTGACTTCTCTGAGTTGAGGTGTTTCTGTTCATGTTCTACCGAAACATTCAACTTTTGTTGTTGTTCAGGCTCTTCAAAAGATTGGTTAGAAAGTTCATCTCCAGTTGAAGGGGCATAAACATCTTCTATATCAGAAGAAGAGGCCAAATCAGCATCAGATGAAGCTGGGAGTCCTGCAACACTGTTTAAGAGCACAATTTAAAAACAATTTTAAAATCTCCTGTGATGTTGTTATGGACAATGAGAAACTTTAAACGATTGTAAGAGATTAAGCCAACCTAGCAACATTAAACATGACCAGCTTTCCTTCCAGAGTGAGGCACAAAAGAATACAATATGGCGGAAGTTCTTTCAGTTCATCGTCTGCAGAACGGACATTAACGGTCCCCTCAACAGAAACCCTATCGGTACATAGTCCCATGATAATATTGTCATCTCCGTTTTCTGGGAAAAAGGAGAATTTTCATATCTCAAACGTGTAAGTGGGAAAAAAACACACAAACAATACAGAAACTCTAGACTGCATACCTTGGAGCCCAATCCTTGGCAAGAAGGTCTCTCGGTCAATATCAACAACAGAAACTGCGCTTTTATCATCACCAGGTGACCAATCAAGCAAAACAATATGCTCATCTATGCTCTTCCTGTTTGCTGTAATCGCCAGTTTGCTGTAGGATGAAAACATAGAGAAGTTAGTAACATTTTACCATCTTCAACATTGAAAATAGCGATACTTTACTTGATCAATGCTTCTTATTGCCAAAAGAGGAAAAGTCGGGAATAACTAAACTAACTCTATTGTGTTTCCAGGCGAAAATGGTAAAATATGAAATGAGCTCAAATTTACTTCGGGTATAAAATGATAGGAACATGTATCACAGTTAGTTGTAATTGAAAACCTTTCTCATTAGAGAACATTCTTGGTAATTTACAGCTCTTCCCAAGTCACGTATGGAAAATAATCTTAAGGGTGGAAAGACTGAGAAACAGCTTGCAGTGGGCAGGAAAATTTCAGTATTTGGGGAAAAATGCAAAGTAAAATAAATAGATAGAAAGAAGGGTAAAAGTAGCCTAAGGTACCATTGGTCTATGTAGCTAAAGTGCAAATGAGGTCCAACACCAACCGGAACAAGATCATCCATCAAACATGGAAACAAATCAGAGAAGGATAAAGCTACCAGACTGGAAGAACCCTGCAACACCGAAGCTCAAAAAACACAAATCAGATGCATATATAAGTAGAGTTTCATATCCTATTGTTTCATTCCATCAAAAAACAATAGTAAATTAACGGTTACTCACATCAGTAATCTTCCCATCTGGACTCCTAATAACCTGAACAAGGTAATTTTCTTCCTTGCCATCAATCAGCTGAAAGCATCCGAGAAGAATACAGTTGTTTCGTACCCATTTGATAGAATCAACTGTTGCAGAGTTGTCATTGGTAAACAGTCATTAGAGGGTTTGACTTCAGAGCCGTGTATGAAACTTCTAATGGAAATGCGCACAGAGTGATGGATGTTTCAACATCATTTTGAGAGATTCAATACTATAGGGATGTTACCTAGATATAAATGGAATATAGCAAGCAACAAGAAATTTCAACAGGATCATTTTGTAAATATCGTATGTCCAAGCACCGGAATACATTACCACTCAGTCCAAGCACCAGAATACTGTTAGGAAATAAGAAGGCCAAAACATGCAACATACCTTTCACAACACAGTCTTCATCGGAATCACCAATCCAGGTGCCAAACGATAGAGCTATGCACTGCTTCTCGTTAAACTTTGACGACAGAATCCGCAAACTGTTATCTCGAGCCACAGCTATATAACTCCCTTTTGAACTCCATTCAGCTGAAAAAAACAACAAAGTTAACATATAAATTCCTACAGAGTCGATCTTCCATAATTCTGTTTCTGAAGAAGTAAAGAGCAAAAGAGATGAAACAAACCAGCGTCAACATCATCCATAACATGCCTAGGGGGTAAATTATCAATTCCATGAAAGAGCTTCCCATTGTTTGAAAGAACAAGATAAGAATGTTTATCTTTCCTCGTCCATCGAAAATCCTTAACAAAGCCTGACTCATCAGGTGAATAAGAAAACGAAGGTTCTGCATCCTGCACCATAAGAACAGATAAAGTAAGCAAACTATCAATCCACATAGACTCATACATCCTAGCAAAGGCTTAAGAGCTTCTGAATTGTATACCTTCTTTAGAAGTGAATCCACAGAGAAGAAATGAATATCCGCAGCGACGGAGACAGCGAGAATCGAATCATCCGACGAGAGTGACAATATATGAACATCTCCAATATGAACATTAACGAGGCTCAAATCCTGAATACAACTCTTAATATTCTTCGAAGCAGAAATTACATCTTTCGTCTTCCCAACAAGAAACCCTAAATTTCCCAAAACACAAAATCAGTCACATACATTAAACAGCTTAAGCAAAAAAAAAATCGCCGATTACGAAAACTAACCTGAAGAATGTGCGATAAACACAACGCCGTGACGTTCGGAGATAGCGAGAGGCTGTGACGGTGGTTTTTCGAGATCGTATTGAGTGTCTTCCTCTTTGATTTTGATAGGTTCGCCGATTCTCTCGAAGTAGTAATCGGTAGTTGAGATACGATCTCCTTCCACTTCTTCTTCAATCTCAACTATTCCCATCTTTTTGAAACTCCTCAAGCTTTTTACGGCGGATTCCGAAGGTTTTTGGGCGGGAGTTAGAGAGAGAGAGAGACGAATCAGTGCTCGTGGGAGAGACTAGAGAGTGACCGTCTTTTTTACCGGCGATATTTGGTCCGGTGAGTCATTTATGGTTTCAGGGTTCGGGTATTTATATTGGGCCGGGTCGTAATTTATAAAGGCCCAATGATATGAACACAGACCGGTTCTCCACGCTAAATCAGATCCCTTTTTGGGTTATTGAAAAGCAAACCGGTTCGGTTTGACATCTCCTCTCATTTTCCGAGTTCAAACTATTTTTACGAAAATATTAATACAAACTACTATATTATAAAAAAAATATATATCAACAACATATGTATATTATTCCGAATTTACTAAGTCAACCACTACATTATAAATTTTAGTCGATTATTCATGTTATACAAAGTACAAACCACTAGACTATAAGTTTTGGTCGATTTTTTTGAGAAATCATGCATATACACACAAACATTTAAAATGCATATTGTAATGGACCCCAAGAGAAATGTATTTATTGTTGCAGAGTCTTAATTACAAAGGCCAATCATTTCTTTGAGAATTGCGACCCATTTGTAGCTATTACCCTTCCTTACCAACAAATCCACGCAGTGAAATAAATAACAAAAGTTTTTGATGGTTTATGCACAAATGCCTCAAATTAGTTTTAACATCGAATATTTCTTGGATAACAACACAATGTGAATATTTGTGGAAAGTAACACTATTGATATTGCATGGTTCATGTGAAATAACAATGATTTGATATTACTGGTGCTTAGTTGCATAGAAGTTTGGATCCAAACTATATTGGGAAAAAATAACAAAAGTACTATTCATCATCCATTGGTCTATGTTGGCGTATTTCTCCAAAACTTTATATTTTCTATCCAAAACATGATAATATTGTTTTAAAGATTTATTTCTTTTTCTAATTTTGAAAATGTAATAGATTGTTAAAAATAGGGACGTTAATAGACTTTTACTCTAACCATAGACAATAACAAGTGAGATTGCGTTATCCATTGATGGATCCATCGTGACAGGTGAAATCTTTTCGTTGCAATTATACTAATTTTAAGTTGTAAAGTTATTAAATCTTTGGGTTAGATTACAAGTTTAGAACATCGATCTTGCGATATCTTTTTATTGACGTAGACAATTTTCTTATATACGACGTAGCACATTTTTCATGAATGGTATCATTGCCAAGGATACAAAAAAGTATAATGTTGTAGGTTTTCCGAATTATATTATTGCAATTTGTAGGGCTTTTCAAACCCATGTCCAACTCTCCTATTAGTATGCTATTGTCCGCTTTGGATCCGAGTGGCAAAGCTCGCACGGATTTGTCTTTGGATTCCTTCCCAAAAGGCCTCATACTAATTTAGTTGGACATTACTTATATATTAGACCATTCTTGTCTAATCTTCAGATGTGTGACTTAGTTTGCTATCCCAACAAACCTCCCCTCAAACCAAGTACCACACAAACTTGGCATTCTACCTCCAGCGAAACTTGGCGCCCATCTTGTATCGCATGTTCTTCACCTAACTCTTGGGATACCGTTAGGAATACCTTTCGATACTAGGTCCCTGCACCCCTATTCGCGAGGTCACCTTGAAAAATCTCCTCTCACATCGAACACGCCCACACCCACTTCTTCAGGTCCTCTTTTCGAACCAGAGCTCTGATACCATTTGTATGGTTTTTCAAACCCATGTCCAACTCTCCTATTAGTATGATAATGTCCGCTTTGGGCCCGAGTGGCAAAGCCCGCACGGATTTGTCTTTGGGTTCCTTCCCAAAAGACCTCATACTAATTTAGTTGGACATTACTTATATATTAGACCATTATTGTCTAATCTTCAGATGTGGGACTTAGTTTGCTATCCCAACACAATTGTCGGTAAAATAAAATTTGGAGCTAAATTCCAAAATAAAGAACATGCTAGTTTTTTTCTCTATCGTGAACATGCTAGTTAACTAATATATGAATGTAAAAAGAGTTCATAAGACAATGTATTATTATCATCATGAAGTGGTATGCTTCATGTTGTTGTCACATGGGAGTTTCATCACGATTGTTATATATTTGATTGATTCTTCGTTTGTGTGAAACAACAAAACTAAGGAAAAATAAAATATGTTACACGTTCTATTCCGACCATTTTTTGGTGTTTTCTGTGATAATCATTGGCTTAAAATTGAAATTCCATTAGCCAAAAAGAAAAGAGAGATAGTAAACCTAAAGTTTACCCACACTAGCAAGGATTTTTAAGTTTTAGCTTAGTGGTCTATAATCTCATTGGTGTTCGAAATAAGTTTTGATTGTGTTTCCTTTGAAAATATACCCCTCCTAAGTAGATTTGAAGTAGGATTCGAACACTACAAAACCACTAAAGTTTATCAAATAAATCATCACATTGTTTTTAATATTTCGGTTTGATAATAACTTGTTTACACTCGCACAAACTAATAATAGATATTCGTTATTAATAGCATATATCTTTTTTTAGCAAAACAAAGTTATGTAGATGGTTTTATAGCTTCATAATCTATATTCGCTTCCGACCAAAAAAAATAAATAATCGATATTCGCTGTTGACAGAAGGAAAATTTCGATATTCACTATGATAACACTAATATGGTAAAATATAAAACGGAAAATATTAAAATATCACTAAATTTTAGAAATGGTCATATTAGTTATACTTTTCCATTTGGAGATAACTCTATCTAGACTAAAACTTTTAATGCATTTATGTATAATAAAACATAAACTCTATATTAAGCTCTAAAATAATCATTTAAAAAAAAAAAAATTAATTGAAAAAAAACAGAGCTGTATAAACCCTGATTAGTTGAAAACAAACTTCAAAACAACACTTTCCAATTACATTCTAAGTTACATATTAGTACAAAAAGAATAGTTAAAAATAGTGAATTGCATTTAACTATTTCATTTTTTTTTTTCCATTGTATGATATTGACAAGTGTCAAATTCATCTACAAAATTTATCTCTCCTCCAAATTTCTGTAATTTATATATAAAATGTCATCTACAGAGAGACTTTGACTACATAACAAGAACATTCTCTTCAAATCTCAGTCTTCTAATAAAAACCAATCTTCAATTTCCTCCATTGATGAGCTCTGTCTCTTGTTTCACTACGTCCTCTCACTTTCTCTCTCTTTCTCGAGAAAAATCCAGTGAAAACTCCTCTGATTTTTCTTCTAATCAAGATTTGGTTTAATGGAGAAACCAAGATCGAAACCGATTAAGAAATTACCAGAGACAATCCATTCATTACTCGGTTTGAAATCTCATTTGACTTCAGCTTGGGTTAAATCTGTCTGCAAAATCGTCAAAAACGTATCTTCAAAGGAAGAAGAAGATGACTCTGTTTCTACTCAAGAACAAGAACAGAGCATTAGAGGTACTTCTTCTTTTTCTCTCGGATTCTTTTTGAGATTTATGTGATTTTTTTCTTTCTTTGGACTTTTGTTCTTAAATTTTCTTATTTTCTTCTGAATAAAAATTCTTGTTTTCTTGTGAAATATCAAATTTATCTGGTTGAGATTTACCTACTACATGCAAAGCATATCAACCGTTGGATTAGCTGACGTGTTAGTCATCTAATGGCTGTTTTATAATTCTGTTTTTTTCAAATTTTTTTCATTTTACAATATGAATAAGTCTAATAGATTCTATAGTCAAGATTTTGAATCGGATTATAATAATAGTCATTAGAGATTTGTCATGCCTGGATTTAATAATATGTAGAATTAAATATGAGAATATTTGTTTTATTCAGATGGTTTTTTACAAGTTTTTAATTATGTTCTGTTACTTATGGATATTGCTCTGTTTTTTCTGTTACAGATCAACTCTCTTCAATAACAGTTCATGTAAATGATCAAAACAAAAGAAGAAGACAGATTCTTAATGAGTTTTTGGATCTTAAAGGTTAGTACTTTACTAAAAAAACAACATTTTCTACTGTAAATTTTCAGTTTTAAAGAGTTTAGTTTATTGAAAATTTTGTTAGGGAACATTCGTGTGTTTTGTCGAGTTAAACCCTTAGACTCCAAGATCTTGAAAGCACCAGTTGCTTCTGATACAAGAAACGTAATCATCAAGTTAACAGAAACAAAGCGAAAAACCTACAATTTTGATAGAGTTTTTCAACCCGATTCATCGCAAGGTATGTTGCTTTGATCTTCTTAGAGAATTTTTCATTACAACGTATACACAATTATGTGTTCTTGATTATAATAGTATTCAATTTTTTTACAGATGATGTATTCTTAGAGATAGAACCAGTAATCAAATCGGTTATCGATGGATACAACGCTTGTATTTTCGCGTATGGACAAACCGGTACTGGAAAAACTTTTACAATGGTAAGAAATGATCAATCAAAAAATCTATTTGATTTGTTTATTGAATCGAAATAAGTTGATAAATGTATATATTTTGTAGGAGGGTATTCCGGAATCTCCAGGTATCGTTCCTCGAGCGATTAAAGGATTGTTTAAACAAGTCGAGGAAAGCAATCATAAGTTTGTAATCAAGTTTAGTATGCTTGAGATTTACATGGGAAATCTCAGAGACTTACTTGTTTCTCAAGCAACTAAACCTATTGATCCAATACCTCCAAGGTAATATAACACTACTCATACATTTTCAAAGGATCTTAATTCGAAAGATCGGTTTTTGAACAATTGTTTCTATGTTTCAGTCTTTTGATTCACACAGACGCGAAAGGAGAGATCGATATCGAGAATTTAGTGACTAAAAAAGTGAATGACTTTAATCAAGTCATGAAGTTATACAAATTAGGTTGTAAAACCAGAGCAACTGCTTCTACTAACTCTAACTCTTCTTCAAGTAGATCACACTGGTAAAAACTCGACATTTCGATATCTTTTTTTTCTGTAGCATTATGTTTACTGATCTTATATTATGAATACAGTATGATTCGTGTATCGATTACTTGTCTTGGAGCTTCTGAGAGACGGCGTGAAACAAACAAGATTTGGTTAGTTGATCTTGGAGGAAGCGAGCGCGTGTTGAAAACTAAAGCCGTTGGTCGTCGTTTTGATGAAGGCAAAGCTATTAATCTCTCTTTATCCGCTCTGGGCGATGTCATTAACTCTCTTCAACGCAAGAACGGTCACATTCCTTACAGGAACAGTAAGCTTACACAAGTTTTGAAAGACTCTCTAGGTAACTAAGATCTTCTGAAAATATATTAGTATTAACTGAAAAATGTTTCTCTTTTATTAAAGTTTAAGTTCTTGATTTTGATTTTTCCAGGGCAAGATTCAAAAACATTGATGCTTGTTCATATAAGTCCTAAAGAGGATGATCTATGCGAAACTATATGTTCTTTAAACTTCGCAACGAGGGCAAAGAACATCCATTTAGGGCACGAAGAATCGACGGTAATGGAATGAAAACTTATCATAACTTACATTTTAAAGTGTTACACTTTCTGATTATTTTTGACGCGTAGGAAGAACAAGAGAAAAAGGAAGCTGTTATGATGAATCTGCAGAAAATGATGGAGAAGATTGAACAAGAACGCGAGTTATCGTTAAGAGAGATGAGAAATCTAAATGAGACACTAGAGAAACTCTCTGGTAAGTCTCATGTTACTGAAGATACAAAAGATGAGTTTGTGATTAGTGAAGAGATTCAAGTTACTCCAAAGAAACCGAAAAACAAATCAAGACGTGCTTCGGATGTTTTTCCTAGCTTTATGAGACCAACAGCTAGTAGCAACAGAAGATTATCAGGGAACGATTTTCGCGTAATCTCGGATAGTCCAAGGTTAAAGTCTAGAAGGAACTCAATGATATCTGTCCGAGCCGAATCTGTTTGTCTTCCGGTAAAGAAGAACAGATTTGATTCTGTGTGTGACTCATCTGACCGGAGTATTTCGAAGTCTACTTGCGTAATGCGTCAGAATATAACGGACGATGCAACCACGGTTTATAGTCAAGACATATCTGAATGTGACATTAAGTTGGTTGTATCTGAGCAGAAGCCGAAGATGAGCCCTGGATCGGTGATAAAAGCAACTTCGAAGATCGGTAAATGCGAGAAAAGAACAGAGTTTTCAAGGATAAACAGTTGGGTTCGTTCGCAGTCCGAAAACAGAAGTTACGTGCTTGACAAGAAACAACTTCCCGCGTCTCCTTTACCGGATAAACTACGAAACAGATCACTGGAGAAGAACTTCTCAAAGGAAAAGATCATTGGCAATGAGATCTTTGAAGAAAGGGAAGATATCGAAGAGATTAAAACAGAGGAGACAGGTATTAAACCTAATTTGATGCTTAAAGATCTCTTTGAGCTGCAATGTCTATGTTCTTCGGAAACAGAGGATCATATACTGTCCAAATACCGTAATCCTGTTTACGGCGACAATGATGAATCTGTATATGATGGACTTAGCCAACATATAGACAATGTGTGGTTTGGAGTTGACTACATACCGGATTGGGAGCAAGTTTCACCAGCCTCACTTCCGCTGTTAGAACACAAATTCGATCCTAAACAGTTCTTACCGGAAATGGGTTTGGATCGATCACTTAGCCCGAAATCTCAGAGAGGCTTGGACTTCACGGAAAATGTAGATCCACCATTTCTTGTACCACAAGCAACCTTTGGAGAAAAAGGTAAACAGTTTAGACCTAAGTTTGTGTTTTGGTGTAGATTGTTTTTCCAAATGTTAATGCTTTTGTGTTTTGTTCTGAGATTTCGATTTTGGTTGCAGGAATAGCTCATACGTTTGTGCAGAAACTTCAGGCTATATGCTTCCGGATTCTTGTGGGATTAGGGTTTATTGGTGTTGGATATGGTAATGACTTCTTCAACGGGTTAATGAAGTAAAGACCAGACCAGATTCAAGAGTCTTGTTCACCAAAGTTTAGTTTTTTTTCTTCTATCAATAGAATGAAGTATGGAATTTTTTTTTTCGAATAAAAGTCAGTTTTGTTTAGTGTTTAATGATTCATGCATGTTCTTGAGTAGAAGCCAATTATAGTTTTGGTTAATGATACAAAAAACCTGTAATGTCTTTTTTATTTTTGGTAAAGGCAAAAAGGTTTTACATGTCTCTTTACAGAAAAGTTGTATTCTTTCATTATACAAGTTTATATATTCAAAAAAATTGAACTTCGAATGCATAAAATTCGATTTAAACAATTTTTAAAGTGTTTAAAATGTTTGTTTGTGTTAATTCCTTTACCAATAAATCAAAGTTGTGATGCTTTGTGATTTAAGTAAGCAAAACTTGGTCTATAATTATGGTTATTGACGATAGTTTATGAAATAAGTGAGATAAGTAGTATAAAAATTACACACTTAAAATGAGGAAAGGGTTAATTATTATAAATTAATAATACACCATAAATGTGTAGTACTTAAAAATAAATTTAGGTGTAGCTTGCAGGCAATGGCAAACCCTTGACGATGCCACAGAGGTTAGTGTTGAGGGGAATGTTGTACTCATCTCTTAGCGATTTCTCTAGTGATAGAACACTCACGTACAACTGTTGTCCTAGGTACTTCCTCTCCGAGTTCTCTGACCTAATGTTCCACATACCGACATTGTCGAATGTCAAGAGTATAGCTGACCAAGACTTGGGGTAGACTTGCACTGTGTGTCTACTAACCGCATCGAGCAAGTTGTAGTTCTTTCTCTTCTCAGATGTCCACCTCCCTGGCTCAGAACTGAAAAAATACAAAATTTAGTATCGGAGATAATTTGAGAAGCGAAAAATATGAATCTTGTATCAATAATTGTCTAAACAAGGGAAAGTTTTGGGGCTTACGCGACGGAGAAGAAGGAGTAACCATCCAAATTGTATGATTGCATGCTCTTTTCATGGTTTTCGAAGATGATCTCAATAAAAGTACGGAAAGTGATGTTGAGAACATTAGGTTGTACGGTCAATGTTGTGATTTTGGCTCGTCCTTGATGACATTGTACTTGAACACCTTCTCTGACATTTGGAAGTACTCGGCGAGCTTCAAAGGAGCCTCAGTATCAACATGTGATACACCGTTGAACCCAAATCGGGTTTTACCGTTCACTGAGATCTTAGAGTTAACAAGCTTGATGGTACGGGTAATGTTGATTCTTCCATAATGGTATGAGCCTTGTGGGTTAGGTCTTGCAGCACTAGCGGTAAGGTTCCATCTGAAAGACCTAAACTGGTTCAAAGACCAAGCCCAACCAATAGGAGCCTTAGGGAGCTCACTTGAAGCTTGAACTTTGCTTCAAGCATAACGGATCACACCAACGGTACTTAATTCCTTCTTGAGGAACCTAGTTGAGGCAACCATGTAGTAGTCTTTAGCTGCTTGGTCAGCAGTCACAAGAACCGCGAAGCACTGTCCAATGTGGACGTCAAGTGAGTCATAGTCGTTTTGAAGAACATGAGAACCTTCCATTTCCACAAGCTTCATTTTATGGTTTTGGATTCTGAAGTTAAGAGAAGACTTAAATCCAACATTGCAAATCCTGAATTTGTAAGTCTTTCCTGGCTTCATTGTGAACAAAGGCTTGTTCTTTCCTCCTACTTTACCGGACTTTCCATTGATCAAAACACCGTTAGGTAAACCAAGAGTGCGTCCAGAGTCAAGTAAGTTCTTGAGAGCGGTGTGACCACTTGTGAACCAGTCGTTGATAAGGACAGTGTAGTCGTCCTCGGGATCAGCGTAAGGGACCGGGATTAGGAGGCGGCTATTGACACGGAGACCACCAAAACCACCAGCAAAACGGTGAAGAGAAGTAGTTGGGTAATAGAAGTAGGAACCAATTTGGTCCTTAGGTTGGAAATGGTAAGTAAAGTTTTGTCCTGCTGGGATTGGACATGAAGTCCTAGCCACACCATCTTGCCAGCAATTCTTCCTATGTTGAATCCCGCTCCTGCATTCACAATCCATCGTTAATATGCATATCAAATACTTCTATTCGTTTTAAATTAAATGTTGTTTTGACAGTTTTCATACGAATTAAGAAGATGGTTAAATGTTCGATTACACATTTGTTTGACTATTAGTAAACGTAGTGTTTAATTCAATTAGGGAAAAATGAGATAAAACCATGAAAAACTTACAATTAAATCAAAATTTGAAAGAAAAATATAAGACTTTGAATGAAAAAAAAATAAACAAAGAATGTGGATAAGTTACCAGGTCAAGAGGAAAGGCTCGTCGAGGTTGTTGAAGACATTGACAACAACGTTGTTGTTAGAAGTTGAGTTTAGGTTAGGACCAGGAAACTGACCATTGATAAGAATCACCTTCTGAGGAACACCAAGAGGCGAGGCGGTTCCATAAGTCACATTCCATGTATAGAAGAAGTAAGGATCACCGGCTTTTACTATCGCCACCGTCGAGACGAGGCAAACCAAAACCATTAATAATCTCCCCTCCATTTTTTTCTTTTTTCCTGAAGAAAACAGAGTTAGAAAAAAAGTTTAATATCTGTTTCTGTGTTACGTATAATTAACCCTTTCCTACTAAAAAAAAAAATTAAAGAAAAAATATTTTTTTGGTTTATTCCCTCAAAAGCAAGTTATGCTCTCGATGAATTCTCTTGTAGGTATTTATGTAGGGGAAACCTAACTTCTTTTGCAAGGTATTGTTCACCATTTTTTACGCTTCATCTCTAATTCAATTTTCTATATGTGAAAAAAGGTGATGCAAACTAACTAATTTCTCTCTCTAGGTTCCAGAACTTTGAATCAGTACAACTCGGATCGTATTCCAATATTGCAAATGTCGATAACGATGTCAATACATGACATAAAAAAGAGAAACAATAAAATCATAGAGAACAATACTATTATTTTCTAATACATAATTCAATTATAAATCGAACAAACAAGTTGAAATGCATATAAATTACCTGTTCGTGAGTTCTTTTCTGAATTATGGCTTGTGTTTTTACTTTCACATGAGATGGCATATATTTATATAGAACGTATCTAAACCTAATTCAACCTAAAAGATAAGTTTGATTTAAACAGAAAAATAAAATAAAATCTTCGAAATGCTGAGATTTGTTGATAGGCATCTATAGCTAAAAACTTGTAATCAAATATTTTGAAATCTTTTTTTATATAGTTTGTTTTTAAGTTGAAATTATCCAATACAATTTTTATATTTTCTTATAATATTATTTCTGAAATAATTTTCCAGATAAGTACCATCCACAACACATTATCATGATTTTTAATCAATTTTGTTTTGTTTGTTTAGCTCCGTTTGATCTACTTATTCGGTATTAACCATATTTATTTTGTTCAGGCCCGGTCCAGAGGACACCGGCGCTTGGGGCCTTAAATTTAGAGGGTCTTTTTAGTTAAACTTTTGTTATAACTATAACTAAAAAAAATTATAAACTTTTTCTACAATAATAATATACGTAAGATTTTGTTTTTCAAATGTTTTTTTAATGTTTATGGTCTTCTCTAAGCAAACATGTTAATTACTCATTTCAAAAAAAAAAATTTGAAATTATTGGTTAAAATTCGAAGTTGAAGCTGATAACAAAATTATTTGTGATCTACCATGTGATAAGAGAGATTGAATGAGTTAAATTTGTCATCTATTGAAACATATATGGTTGAAAAACTCGACAACGTGAGTTTAATTAATCATTTTGCAGGAAAAAATACAAGGAGGGCAATATTTCAAAAATAAATTCTATTTGTTTTTTCTTTTATATCTTACTAACTATTTGGAATATTCACCAAAAAAAATACTAACTATTTGGAATTATAAACGGTTTAATGAACTTTTCATGTGTTTTTTTTATTTAGATTACTGTTTTTACGATATTAGAAAAACGTACGAAAAAATGACTATTTTTTACATATATGCATAGAGCATCCAAAATGATTTGACTGGCACTTATTTTGTTTGATATGTTATGTTTTGCACCGCTTATTCCATTGTTACCATTTGAATCATAAGTTCAATGGATATTCTCACCACAAATCAATTGTCAATCATTATGTGTAGCTACTTCGAATTGTATTGTGTTATGTACGTTACACACGATATGATATCAAATCATAACCAAATTGTTTCATAATATCAAATAAATTTTAGTCATTTGAGTTATTATACTAGACCCGGTATTAACATGGACTGACTCACAAATATTCTATTCTCCAAACTTAGCAAAATTCTCTTTAGAACTTGAATGGAGATTTGAAAGAAGGGTACACCAAAAATAGGGTGAGGTCAAAATAGAATATTCCTAATATGGACGACAGGAAGAGCGTAATCAAAGGAAGGACCTAAAGAAACGAGAAAAACAAGGAAACTGTATTATTCAGTTAAACTATAAAAACATCATTTAACATTTGAAGAAGAAAAAAACCCAAAATTCAGACCCCTCAAAAAACATTATAAAACCAAAAAAAAAAAAAAAAACCAACCCCAAATTTTTTTAAAAAAAAAACAAAAAATTCAGAAACTTTATTGATTAATTATTTTTAATGAAGGGAGGGTTTAAACTCTTGGCCTTCTGCCTATGCCTTGCGACCGTCGTGATGGTCCGAGCAGAAGATCCTTATTTTCACCACGTGTGGAATGTGACGTACGGAACCGTTTCGCCTCTCGGTGTTCCACAACAAGTTATTCTCATCAATGGTCAGTTTCCTGGTCCTAACATCAACTCAACTTCCAACAACAACATCATCATTAATGTCTTCAACAATCTCGACGAGCCTTTTCTCCTTACTTGGTACGTTTAAATAGATTGTAACCTTCATTTCGTATAATACCACTAGCTAGGGATGGACATTCGGATGGTTCGCTTGGTTATTTCGCTAGCAATTAGAAGATTAAAATACAATGAGTTTGATTGGTACTATGACAGATGAATAATCAAATGACGAAATAATTGAGTGGTAGATAAAAAAAACTTGAGTTTCTACGAAATAATTATAAACGCTAAAAACCAATTAGATCAGTGACCAATTAACCATTTCGTATAATATCACATTCGGATGGTTTATAACATCACTAAAAACCAATTAAATGGTTCAAATTATAGTATGTCCCGGAATCACATTTTGAAAATCTAAAAAATGTTATGAATATCATGGATGATAAAAAATTTAGAGATATTGCATTTTAAAACATAAAAATGGGGTACTATTTCATCACCAATTTATTTTAGTCTAATTTGGATTCTATTTGGTAAATTTATAATATATAGGAATGGAATACAGCATAGGAAGAACTGCTGGCAAGATGGAACGGCCGGAACAATGTGTCCGATCCCACCGGGTCAGAACTTCACATACCATTTCCAGCCAAAGGATCAAATCGGTAGCTACTTCTATTACCCAACCACGGCCATGCATCGCGCCGCGGGTGCCTTTGGTGGTCTCCGCGTAAACAGCCGTCTCTTAATCCCGGTCCCTTACGCTGACCCTGAAGATGACTACACTATTCTTATCAACGATTGGTACACAAAAAGTCACACTCAACTCAAGAAGTTCCTCGATACTGGCCGTACTCTTGGTCGTCCAGACGGTATTCTCATCAACGGTAAGGCTGGGAAAGGCGACGGTTCTGACAAGCCACTTTTCACCTTAAAGCCAGGAAAAACTTATAGAGTCCGGATATGTAACGTGGGTCTCAAGTCATCTCTCAACTTTAGAATTCAGAACCATAAAATGAAGCTTGTTGAGATGGAAGGCTCACACGTTCTCCAAAATGATTATGACTCGCTAGACGTCCACGTCGGTCAATGCTTTGGCACGATAGTTACTGCGAACCAAGAACCTAAAGATTACTACATGGTTGCTTCCACAAGGTTCTTGAAGAACGCTTTGTCAACCACTGGGCTACTCCGCTACGAGGGAGGCAAAGGTCCTGCTTCTTCTCAGTTACCCGCGGCTCCTGTTGGATGGGCTTGGTCTTTGAACCAGTTCCGCTCTTTCAGGTGGAACTTGACCGCTAGTGCCGCTAGACCTAACCCACAAGGATCGTATCACTACGGAAAAATTAACATCACTCGCACCATCAAGCTGGTGAACACTCAGAGCAAGGTCGATGGTAAGCTCAGGTACGCGTTGAACGGGGTCTCACACACAGACCCTGAGACCCCCTTGAAGCTAGCTGAGTACTTTGGTGTTGCGGATAAGGTTTTCAAGTACAACACTATCTCAGACAACCCTACCCCGGATAAGATCAAGAACATTAAAATTGAACCCAATGTTCTTAACATTACTCACCGAACTTTCATCGAAGTTGTATTCGAGAACCACGAGAAGAGTGTCCAGTCTTGGCATTTGGATGGCTACGCGTTTTTCGCAGTAGCGTAAGTAACACTCTACACTCCTTTCTTGCATTACAAGTAATCAATGTCTAAGCCCTAATGTGAAATTTGGAAACCCTAATTTGAATTTCTTTCATTGTATGAAAAGTGTTGAGCCAGGGACATGGACACCAGAGAAGAGGAAGAACTACAACCTTCTAGATGCAGTGAGCCGACACACAGTTCAAGTCTACCCTAACTGTTGGGCTGCAATCTTGCTCTCATTTGACAATTGTGGAATGTGGAACATTAGGTCGGAGAATTCAGAGAGACGTTATTTGGGACAACAACTTTACGCAAGTGTTTTATCGCCGGAAAAATCTCTCCGGGACGAGTATAACATGCCGGTGACAAGTCTTCAATGTGGTCTTGTCAAGGGAAAACCTAAGATTAACCCTTATGCCGGAGCCTAATTTTTTTTTATCTTTTAACATTTGATTTTATTAATTAACAACAAAAACAAAACAGAAAGAGTTTGGTATTTTCTTTTGTTGAGACCAATTTGGATCATTGAACGGATTAATTTTATGTTTTTTTTTGTCATTTAATTATTTAATTCAAGTTCTTTAATTTGACTTAAAACGATCTCTTTTACTCATATGTACATGAACTGAAATGTATGTATGTTTATTCCTTGAGATTAACTCTTTTCTTATTCTTTTATTGTTTCTTACTCTTTTCTAGCCATTTGTTTTTGTTATAGATTAATGATCATGCCCATCTAGTACTGATAATGGGCCAAAATAAATATGCCTGTAATGAGGCCTAGAGTATAATGTATGATCACGAAGTATATACTAACAACAGTAGGAACCTTATAATATCTAATCATATACTCACACAGTTATGACATTCAATTATATATAGAAGAAACAAATTGCATGATGTTATCGTGTAGGGAATAAATGGACAGAAACACGATAGCGTGATATGCTATAAAGAAAAGGAAAATCAAAAAAAATCTGTCGGGAAAATTATATATGGAAATAGCTAAATAGATTAGGGACATAATGAAATGTGAGAGTTGAGAGTGGAGCTGACAAAGATCTTGACGTGCACGTGCCTGTTGTGTGCGACACAGATTGATCATTGAAGTGAAACGGTAAATAATAATATAGTTTCTTCGTTTCCTTATTTACTATTTCTACTGCTAGTAAATAGTACGTTGTGTTTTATACTTTTTATTGCTAACACGAAGAGGTGAAGATAAATTTGTAAATTCGTAAATGTTCAAGGTATTTGCCTTACGTACACTAGTTACTGTAAATGTTAGGGACTGTTGGTTGAGAAAGAAACTAAACTATTATTATCTTTTAAATGCATATAACAGCATCATCAATCGAGATAAAGTGTTATGTCTCACAAATAAAAAAATATTAAAAACACACTCTTTCATCGTTTTAACACATTCTCTTATTCTTTTACTCAACTTTATACCTTTTCTTTCATCCTTTTACTCAACTTTTATTAATTTTATATTTAAAAACATACACTCTTATTCTTATGTCTTCTCTGAGACACAATCTCTCACTATTTCCTCTTTTTACTCACATTTTATTAATTTTATATTTCAATACACCCCATTATTTCAACCAAAAACACTCTCTTTCTTCATTTTTCTCAAATTATAATAATTTTATATTCTGAAACACACCAAAACTGGCTCCAATGATGATGCTCTAATGTAATTGATTTAAGTTCCAAAAAGCCATTAATTAGGAACAGAAAGAATGTGTTCGTACGAGTGATATTAATTATAGAAATGGCAGTGGCAACCAAAGTCTCATTCCAATATGTCCCATCCAACGTGGCAACCAAAGAAACACAAAAGAAATAAAATACTTACAAAATAAATTATAGGAGAAAATATGAATAAATAAAACGAAAATGAGGAAGGCAAAAGTGTCAGCCTTTCATCCAATCTTTTGGGTTAAACTTCCTGCCTCTCCCTTCCCTCATTTATTTCATTGCGTGCTTCTACTTTTTCTTATTTTTATTAATATATATGACTTTTAATATTGAATGATAAATCAGTTTAATCATTTTTATCAACATTCAGAATAATCATTATATATTGATTGTCCAATTCGGGAGAGAGTTACTTACAAAAAAAAAAAACCTATAACAACGTAAACGGACCAAATTAACAATCGGTTTTCAGTTTAAAAACGTAAATCAGTGAAGAAAAAAAGTTAGTTAGTAAACTTAGCACTAAACGTAAAATGAAAAGCATCTTGTTAGCCCAAAAATACGTGTAAAGCAAGCATCTATATATGGATATTAATAGTTGGATACATGTTTAAGAAATATATTTTTTTTGTGTTAAGAAGTATTTACGTGGATGATTTGATGGCAATGTTCAGTCAAATTACATAAATCATAATCGAAAGGACTTGTCAAACGAAAGTGCTTAATTTTTAGTGCAAAACAAATACGTATGGGATGGCAATGTGTTATCCAGACTAAAAAGCACATTCAGCTCCTTTGTCCTTATTGACAACTTACTCTTCTACCGGCTCTTAATTATATTATTCATTTAATATGGACACTGTTTATTATTATTGTTACTTATATAATGGACTTTTTATTAAGTTGATTTGACTTGGATCCAACTTCAGATTTCCCATCCCTTTGTATTTTATTTTTTTTTGTCAACAATCCATCCCTTTGTAATAATTCCCCTGCAAATTCACTATTCAAGATAAACAAATTCAAAATTAAATAGATTATGTAGTTTGTGTGTATTAGTGTTGTTGTCGTATATAATTTAAATCTAAAATATTTTTTTATGAAATATAAACGAGCAAAAAATTTATAGCAAAGGGAATAAAAACTTGAGATAGCATTCATATACACACCATATCTAATCTTGACAGCATTAATTTTTTAAAAAAATTGTTTTTGGTTGTTGGATTCAAATTTGTGTTTAACATGTATTATTTCTGAAAACACACATCATAGAACAAAAAAAGCATTCATATACACACCATATCTAATCTTGACAGCATTAATATTTAAAAAAATTGTTTTGGTTGTTGGATTCAAATTTGTGTTTAACATGTATTATTTCTGAAAACACACATTGATATATCATGGTTTTTACCCTGTTTAAGCCATGATATAAGTCCATTATCTAGAGTCTTTGTTATGTTTTGTGTTGGTTTTAGAGTCTTTTCAGGTACAATGACGATTGAAGCTTAAAAGATGTTTACTGGGAGTTTTGGAGTATCACGGAATGAAGCGGCAAAGATGCAATCATGGAATGAAGTTTTGGAGTCTGTGTCGAGCGACACCATCACTGAGCATCGCTCGACACGACCATTTGTGAAGCAAAGAATCCGATTTTGAAGATTGGTGTCGATCGACACCACCTATCAGTGTCGATCGACACCTTGTTCGCAGAAGCCCAGTTCTTAATCGCAGAAGTCCGTTCGAAGCCCGGAGTTTCCAGATGTTTACTTTTATGTTCTGGCCGACTTTGTAACCTTATAAATACGTTTTTAGAGTCATTGTTTAGACTCATGCTTTATTTTTATTGAATTATTTAGATTAATCATTAAGAAAATCATGTCTTCTTCTATGATTATGTCTGAGTAATTTCTCTGTTAGGTTTGAAAGTGTTTGATGAGTTTGCATGATTTGATCTGATTATTAGGATAAATTCTTTAGTAGTTCTTCATCTTAACTTGTTCTTATTGCTGATTTTAGCCTCGCGAACTGAAATCTGATCTAGGGTTTATTAATAGAAACGACAGTTTGATTGATAATCCTGAACTAGTTTTTGATGAGCAAAACTCCTAATCGCAAAGGAATTTGGCTTAGGGTTTTGTGAACAATTGTGCCTGAATTTATTGCTTGTTTAGATTCATAGGATTCGCAAAGGAATTTGGTTTGCTTGAATTTACTCATAGAAATTATTCGCAGCGAGAGCTGATATGTTTACTTTCGTGTGCATGTTCATGAACTGTTCTTCATAATCCTAATAACTGATTTATCTGCAACTCTGATTCACTGGAAAATTCCCTGTACCTAGCATTTTTCTCTTATCGTTTTACGACCGTTTTCATTACTGCTTGCTTTACTTGCTTTTACATTCATCTTGCCTAGCTTAATCTGAAATTTATAATCTATTGTGTTTTCTTAGACTTCCTGTGGATCGATAACCCTAAATATTGCAATTGACCTCTTAATTTGAGAGAGTCTAGCTCTAGGGATAATTTGAGCATATCACACTTCATAGAACAAAAGAATATAATTGAATTTAGCTCAATAACATTTCAACTAATTAGAAACCTCACCAAACGGTTTAAATATTGACATTTGAAAGCATCTTTCTCCTTGATGGAATTATGTATGTAAGATTTTATATCAAAAAGGGTAGGGGTGGGCATTCGGGTATCCGTTCGGGTTCGGATCGGGTATTTCGGATTTTCGGGTATTTCCGTTTAGAGATATAATATCCATTCGGGTATTAGAAAACTTCGGGTCGGGTTCGGTTCGGTTCGGTTTTGGTTAGGTTCGGGTCGGGTTCAGATTATCCATAATACTAAAAAATTGTCAAAAATATTTAAAAACTACTCCAAAAGTTTATAATTACCTCTCTTTCTTTTTCATTTGGTTCAATTTAATTATTTGGTATTCGAATTATCCAAAAATACTCTAAAGAAAGTAACAAAAAATATTGTAATATTACAAATAATAACATAAATTGGTTATTTTTACTGAAATGTATATACAATATCCGAATTGATAAAAAAAATAAAAAAAAAATTATAAAAATTACATAAACTATATGAACATACTCGACCTTAACTCTAAATATATTTAGGTTTGTTTATGTTTTGTATATTTCGGGTACCCGTTCGGTTATCGGTTCGGTTTGAGTTCGGTTTTGGGTTTTCGGTTTTAAGTATAGAAGATCCGTTTGGATATTTTAAAAAATCGGTTCGGATTTGGTTCGGGTAATTTCGATCGGGTTCGATTCGGTTTTTCAGTTACGGATATTTTGCCCACCCCTAAAAAAGGTATGTAAATGCATTTATCATGCTATAAGATGCTTCGTATTTATAGTACCATAAGAGACGAAACAAATGAGCAATAAAGTCAATATCCAATTTTAGATGCTCTAATTATAGTGGCTCCCATACATTTATATATTAGTGAGAGAGAGAGAGAGAGCGAGAGAGAGAGAGAATCCTTTCACTTGAAGGGTCAAGTAGAGATCTTTTTGCAGCACTTCCATTTTGGTAAAATACAATAAGTGAAAAAGTGTAATAATTAGCATTTTGGGGTTTAGCTTTTCGATTTTGCAAGCAAATCTACTTCTCTTTTTTACATCCCCAGATTTTCAGATTCCCTCCCTAATATTTAATTGTTTTACGGAAATTATTATGCTTTTGTAATTTCTTATAAATCTCGTAAATTGGCATCCTCGGCATCAGAATCTCAACGAGAACTCCCATTTTACGCATCTAATATTGGAACTATGAGCATAATTCCTGCAAAAGCCATATAATCAATTAGCATAGTGGGCCATCTTTACGATCCACCGCACAAATACAAATATATAGTCACACATAAGTATATAATATCTTGTCGACGAAGAAGACGTGTGAATGCAGAAAATATAATCTATGCGACTGATGTGAAACTATTTCAATGTATATTTTTGTGGTGTTTTTATTAAATTATAGCTACTTTTTTCTTGCCAACATTAAGTTACTCTATTGTTTGTGGGAAAAATATAAAATGTAAGATTCCTTAGTTAACCGAGTTTAGAACCAAAACCGGTCTTTAATTTTAGTTTTTAGAGTGTCATAGATTATTACACTACATGATTAAAACCATAACTTATTATATAACATCATATTAAGAACAATGATTTACCTTTTTTCGAACCATATAAAGTACGTACAACGTTTAGCTATATATATATAATTATATAGATTATGAAGTACCGAAATTAAATACTATACTAAAAAGTAGTATTAAGCTCCGTGAGATGACAGTAAACTTTTTTATACTATAAAGTTATTAACCCTAAAACCGGCTTGAGGATTCTCATGGACCCTTGCACTGCTTGGTCGGTCCATCTTCATCTTAATCCATAGATTAATGTTTTATAAATAATATGCGTGTACACACACATGCTAAAGCTAGTGTTGATTATCAAAAAACAATATTATAAAAACACAAGCAATATACCTTCAGGTAAAGAAAGAAAATAATATTTATTATATTATACCTATTGAAAAAGACTCATTTGATCGAGAGAGAAATCGAATCAAACAAACATATCATATGAATCAAAAAAGCATCTTTCTCTCTTTTGATCAAATGCTTGCTTCTCTTAAATCCTCTAGCTCCTCCTCCGAAGATGCCACCACCACCACAACTCCTCCTCCTCCTCCGACTTGCCTCGCCTCTTCCTCCACCGCAACCTCCGCCGCACATCACCTCCGTCGTCTACTTTTTACGGCGGCTAACTTCATCTCTCAATCGAACTTCACCGCCGCACAAAACTTACTCTCAGTCCTCTCCGTTAACTCGTCTCCTCACGGTGATTCCACGGAACGACTTGTTAATCTCTTCACAAAAGCCTTGTCCTTACGAATCAACGGTCATCATGAAGAGCATCAAGATCCAACGGTCGCCACGTGGACAAACAACGAAATGAGTACGGTCTTTACAAGTAGTGTATGTAAAGAACAGTTCTTGTTTCGGACCAAGAACCACAACAATTCAGATTTTGAGTCTTGTTACTATCTTTGGCTAAATCAATTAACGCCGTTTATTAGATTCGGTCATTTAACGGCGAACCAAGCGATACTTGACGCAACGGAGAATAACGGTAACAGTGTTTTACATATTCTTGATTTAGATATCTCACAAGGACTTCAATGGCCACCATTAATGCAAGCCCTAGCTGAGAGATTATCATCATCAAACCCTAACGATCCACCTCCTTCTCTACGTATAACTGGATGTGGTTATGACCTGACCGGATTAAACCAAACCGGAGACCGGTTAACTAGGTTTGCTAACTCATTAGGTCTTCAGTTTCAGTTTCACACGCTTCTGATCGTTGAAGAAGATCTCGCCGGACTTTTATTACAGATCAGAATGTTAGCTCTCTCCGCTGTACAAGGAGAATGCATCGCCGTGAATTGTGTTAATTTCTTACATAGATTCGAAGGAGACATGATCGGTCATTTCTTGTCGGCGATCAAGAACATAAACCCAAGAATCATTACAATGGTGGAAAGAGAAGCAAATCTTGGAGATAACTCGTTCTTGAATAGATTCTCCGAGGCATTTGATCATTATGCGGCGATTTTCGATTCGTTGGAAGCGACTTTGCCTCCGAATAGTCGAGAGAGGTTAACCCTAGAGCAACGGTGGTTTGGTAAAGAGATTTTGGATGTTGTGGCGGTTGAAGCAGCGGAGAGAAAGCAAAGACATCGGAAGTTTGAGGTTTGGGATGAAATATTGAGAAGATTTGGTTTTGTTAACGTTCCAATTGGAAGCTTTGGTTTTTCTCAAGCTAAGCTTCTTCTTAGACTTCATTATCCATCAGAAGGTTATAATCTTGAGTTTCTTAGCAATTCTTTGTTTCTAGGTTGGCAAAATCGTCTTCTCTTTTCTGTTTCATCTTGGAAATGAGAGAAACGAAAAAAAAAACCCTAAATTTTTAGGTATAATATTAGAAAGAAAAAGATTGAGAATTTTTTGTGGTAGGGCAAAAAGAATGATGACGACGGAGGACGGTGGCTCCGGCGAAGATTGACAATGGTGGAGGAATCTTGGGATGTGTGTTTATTTTTTTGTTATCTTTGGGAAGTTAAAAGAAAGAGACAACCTAATCTTTTGTGTTTAACCTACTAAAATCTTTTTTTTTTCAAACTCAATCTTAGGTGTATCGTTAGAGTTTTGACATATATAATCCCATATCGTCTCTCTTTTTTTGTTTTAATATTTTAGATTTGATTTGATTAAATAGTCGATCCACTGGTATATTAGATGCATTTTAAGATTTTATTTATATGTATCCACTGATCAAATTCAAATGTATTTTAAATTTCGTGGAGGTTTCTATAGTATTATATATGATGAGGATGATAAGTTTTTAATGTTAGGTGAGAATTTTATTAACTACTTGATTGAAATCTTCTCATTTGAATTGGTCACGTCATAGTTATAATTGAATGAAATTAAAATTTGTGGAAATGGCCTTATTTGGCTTAATAATATAATCTGCACGAGAGAGTTGTTAATCTGTCTCTTCGATCTTTTGAGAGATTCCACTTTATCATGCTCTTTTCTTTCTTCTTTTCTATTTGTTTTAGCATTTATATTAATTAGTCTTGATGATGATATAGATATGAGACCGTCCTCTTTGTCTCACAAGTCTATACTTTAGTTTTTTATATATAAAGTTTTTGATTAAAATGGAACATTAATTTGTACCTTTACAGTCCATTAAGCCAATCCGAACGATCAAAAGATACAAGAAAAAAAACTATCATTAGTCCCAAAGAGAACTCTAAACCAAATTTTAAGCAGCTGATCAGTCTCTAGTTGACTTTAATACATAGGGGTTAATTACTTAGTACCGAAAACAACTCCTCGATCAAGAGTCAAATGTTAATTTGAAGGGGGAAAAATGTTGCTAATAGTTTTAAAAATATGTGCAAGGAAAAATATTGAAACTATATGAATTATTAAACCACTCATTGGTTTAGAAGGAGAATATACATAAGGAAAAACATTCACAAATTATTGGAGAGAAGATTTTAATTTGAGAGCTCCTCCCACAACCCTAGTGTTCTTTGTAAGATCCAAAATAATGTGTTAGATTGGTTACCTCTTTTGTAAACATGGAGCGGTTGAAACGCTGATGTGTTACCATTCGGACGAACGATTGAAACGAGCGGTTGGAAGGAGCGATTGAAACGAGTGGTTGTAAACGTGTTTATTTGATGAAAAACCAAGGTTGTAACGAGATTTTCAATCTGACCCTACAAAAGGCGATTGACCCTATAAGAGGCGATTGACAAATTGGTAGTTTTAATATATATTTTTTTTTAATGAGAATTTGCATGGATTGAAAATGCTCCTAATAAGTTTAGTAAATAAGGGTAATTCTCATAGATACCACTTTTTTTAGTTTTTTTCCAACCATACCACCAATTTTTAAAAGTTTCATGGATACCACTTTTTCAAATGTTCCAAAAATACCACAAAAAATTAGTTTTAAATTATCAATGACTACACGCAACTATTGAAGACAATATCACTTTGATAGAAGTGTATGAAGCAACGACTGATGGGGCATATATGGCAACAATTCGTAACCAAATTGCAGATATGTTATGGGCAAATCATGTATGATTATTTCAATTTTTATCATAATAAAAATAAATGGTTAGCTTTACAATTACTTTATAAAAATAAATAATTGTAATATTATTTTAGTAATAATTTATGTTAAATTATTTGTGAATATGTGAATATATATATATATATATATACTTGTAAATTATATAACCAACATTTAATTACATAATTGTATTTAATTACATACTTTTATTTAATTATACTATTCAACCGCTCTGGTGTTACCAATCAACTTATTTTTCAACCGCTCTCCGTTACCGAACCGCTTTCTCTAACCACTGTATTTAACCGCCTTTTTTCAAACGAACTTCAGTTCAACCGCTCAAAATTTTTTAACCGCTCATTTTAAACGGAGTGACCAATCTGACCCAATAGAATCTTAATCTTAATAAAGTTATAATGATCTATAACATATTTTAAAATATTTATAAAAAAGTGTTAAAGTAAACTTATGTTTTCTCTCTTAAGTATATTCCTATGTAAGGCTAAATCACAAATCAATGTAAAACAAATTAATATCTAGTTATCTACCATTAGTATCACACTAGTCCTTTGAGCATCTCCAACCCTACACCAAATCTCATTTTTGGTGTAAAATCTTCTCCAACCCAACACTATTTTCTACACCAAAATGGTGTAACACCATTTTTTATACCAAATGTAGTGTAAAATTTGGTGTTAATTTTTTTTATTTATAAATTAGTCTTTCAAATTATAAATAATTTCAAATTTAATGAGAAACATATATAAATGATGACAATTAAACCAAATCTAATATGTTTATGATGATTAAACTAAAATCTATTATACATACCTTTATTTTATATGAAATCTTATATTTTTCATATTTAATGTTAAATTTAAATTATTTCATAATTTATCAAACTAAAATAAGTAGATGGGTTAATTTGTAAAAGAATAAATTTAAAATATTTCTTTTTGGTATAGAAAATGATGTAATACATTTAGTAAAACTCAACACTATTTTGGTGTAAAATGATGTCATACATTGGAGATGCTCTTAGACAACTAATTAAGAACACCATTTTTGGATATCAAAAAATATGAAGAAAACATTTGTTTAATATATAATTAGGGTTAGTGTCGACAGGAGAAATCTTAGAGGGAATAATCAAACAACCACTGGTTTCCTCTTGATTCCCGAAAATTCTTTTTTTCTTTGTCGAGTTAAAAAATGATGAGTTTTCGTTGTTTCCAAGAAAGGTACTGATCGATTATTTATACACAACGTAATTAATAATAGTATTAATATCGAGTTTTTAGTAAATTAATGGGTGAAAAATGGGATTTGTCTTTGGGCAAGGAACAGGTAATGAAAACCCTAAAAGGTGCCGATTTGTCGGGTGAAACAAAAGCATCAAAGTTGACAAAAATAAAACAAAAGGGTGTGTTTATTTATACTTCTGTTATAGTAACTAGATTTCAATTTACATAAAATAAAAGAGTATATTTTTAATTAATTATGCTATGGTCATTTTTAATTAATGAAACACAAACACACAAATCGTAGCTGATAGCCTGATAGGTATCTCTCTCGTCTCTCGTCTCTCGTCTCTCGTCTCTCGTCTCTCGTCTCTCGTGTCTCGTTGCCTCCCTTCTCTTGCCTTTATTTCATACCATTTTGTTCACTCTTTGCCCTAACACATTTATTGATTTATCATATACATAAATTCGATTAAAACATTGCACACATATCTATACACCTACACATACATTACACACGCATCTAGTATACACACGACACGAATCCATATTCATGCATACTAGTATAACATATGGCCAATGTCTAAATGAATTGAAAATTTGTTTATTCGCTATTTACATTTTACTGATTACTTTTACAAGGTATCTACATTGTAATTATAAACTATTTAGCTGAACTTTTTAAAAATTATTTTCATAAAGTCAACTACATGCTGATAATTTAACATTTTGCCACAAAAAAACTACATGCTGATATTAAACGGGAGAAGACATTATAGTGATAATTTTTTAGAAAAATATACATATATGTGTAAGGGAATCGATAATATCGTTATTTTGACTTCTAGCACGATTTTTTTTTTTCCGAATGTCAAAACATCAAATAATTACTTATGACAAGAAGGTGAAATATGTAACAAGGATGGGAAGAAGATGACGTACGTCGTCATGAGCTGAAAGGCATTTTTGCGTGTGGATAGAAACTAAAATTAATAAGTTGCGTAAATATAAAATAATGTAAGAAAATACAATATGTAAATATTGCCAAATAAAAAGAAGAGAAAATGGATTTAGGTTCTCTGGTGAAATTATATAAGTATTTCATTTCATATGCTTACTGACAGAAGCAATCCCTCATGCTCTTTCACACACCCACTCTCTTTTTACTTCCATCCATCAATCTCAATCGATTTTTTCTTGACCTTTCCTACTTTTTTATCTTCATATGCTAAATAATTTATTTTCCTAGCACTTCATATTAATTACGTTGAAATAAATACAAAGAAGCTGAAAATAACATTACTAATTCATTACACATATTAGGATTAGAAAAGAAAAAAATGGATTTGTCATGGAGTTTCAAGGTTTCTATGTAGATATTTAAGAGATGTGACAGGACTAAAATGTATACATTGAAGGAATATATGGTTCTACAAAACGAATTGTAAAGGAGAAGACAATATATTCTGGTTTTCGGGTGCTTGGTTTGTGAAACCGATACGTGATGTTGATTCAGGTTACATTTGTCTTTAATGTATAATGTTAATTGCTCCTTCTTAATTACTCAAATAACTAAAAATGGGTATCTTGTTTGTCATAATTAACTAACTAATCAATTTGACTACTGAATCAATCACAAGTCAAATCTTTAGCAGTTGGGTTAGCTTGGTTCCAGATTTTAAGTGTATACTGCCATCTGCCAAGGCTAATAATATAGGCACTTGATCAATCTTATTAAAATAACATTTGTCTTATTATGCTAGTTTCTATTGCAGCTATGGTATTTTCAGTGATCAATTAGACTTATTTCATCATTTGCAAAAATCAAGTAAATAATCTAATACCTTTGACATTACGAGTATAAAGATAGTGCTATTTGTTTCTGCATTGTTTGGAATTAATTTAATTTTAATATATCACACTTAAATTTAGGTTACAATTAAATTTTCTTAAAAAAGTAAATAAATTACACATTGTACTGAAACATTTTTCTTATTATACAATAATAATATACATAAACAAGTGAGACGATGAGTTTCTCAATAGCGTTGAGGTGTGTGAAATTCCCAACCATCATAGCATCCAAGCTCACACCCATCGAAGCACAACGTGAGCCACGGTCTCTGCTCGCAAATTGTAGCTGTAACAGTCTCTTTCCGACCAGCAAACCGTGTCTGTCCCACTCCGAGCCAATGCAGACCCGCAAAAGACGGCTTGCTCAGCCATCTCAACGCTCCAGTCGTCAAGCTCACACAGTTATGGACATTAAGCTTCCTCAATTGTTTCCCACCTCCTACTTGTCTCTCCCTTGTAGCCAACGACTCTATCGAAGCATCTGTCACGTGGAAACAGCTTCTGATACTCAGCTCGGTTAAAGCCTTGCAATAGCGTGTGATCGTGTGGATGGCTCGGTCTGAGATTCCTGGCATGTGACCAAGATCAAGTGTTGACAACGTTCTGCTGATTGTTCCTTCATTGTTTAATAGATACGATATTCCTCTGTCGCCAACTCTCTTACATCCGCGGAGAGATAGCTGCGTAATGGGAACATTTGACTTACCAAGTGCAAGCATGCCAGTATCGGTTACATCGGCTCCTGCGAGATTAAGAGACGTTAACTTTCTGAGAGCTGAAACAGAATTGAGGCAAGAATCCGATATGCTTTTACAGCTGCCTAAATCGAGCAGCTCGAGATTGCTACATAACACCAGTTTCTTCACGGCTCCGCTTGTTATAAGAGGGCACGTCGAGAGTCTGACTTCTTGAAGAGAACAAGAAGATCCCGTGACATCGTGGAACGCTAAATCAGACAAGAGGAAAGCACCTCGTACTTCAAACTTCTTCAAGTTCCGGCATGAGTGGAGTAACGATGCAAAACCAGCATCGCTGACTTTTGGGAATCCACCGAGTCTCACTGACTCTAAACCCTTGCAAGCCTCGGAAAGTAGAAATATACCCATGTCGTTGATTCTCTTGAACGATATCTTGCGGTTGTAACAAGTTCGTACCAGAGAGAGGCTTGTGAGTTGCTGACAGTAACCTAGAGACTGAAGCCCGGTGTAAGTCAAGTCACTGTCGGGAAATGGTTCTTTTTCAGGACGGTCTTCGAGGTCAAGTTTGACAAGTTGAGGAAGAGAACCTGTGATAGCTATGATAAGCCTGTCAGAGATCAAGTCCAGTACAAGAGACAAGCTTTGCAAAGTAAAAGAAGGCGAAGGAGAAAGCGAGGCACTATAATTATCAGCCTTAGATAAATAACTTCCAGTGACTTTGAATCTGTTCATGAGAAGAATTGCCTCGGACTCAAGTAGTGGCTGTAACCTTAGAACTTTGAGAGTTTCTGGCAAGGAGAATCTAATCGACTGGAAAGCGGTGGCATCTACTAGGATACCTCGGATATTAAGTTGCAGAGACTGCAAAGCATGACAAGAATATAAAACCCAATTCAATTTCACACTTTCTCAGCTTCTTCGGACCAATGCCTCAGCAATCTTTTAACAAATTACCTCCAGATACGGACACCCGTTAAGCATTTGCGCCAGGTTAGATTGGAAAACAAAGGGTGAATCCAGGTTTGCCATTTCCAGGGTAAGAACCCTGTAATAATAGAAACACAAAACTCTTCATTACTCACTGTCACAACTTCAACTTATTGCTGACCAAGAACAAATAATTGACAAAAAAAAGCCATAGCTATTTGCAAATACGTAAAGGCTTGTATTCAGGGAAAGACGGATAATCATCAGCACGCTATACTCGATTCTATTAATAAAGTATAATGTGAGAACCAATTCCCTATCATCTACCATATGATATTCCCTCTATCGAAGTGCTAAATTACAGCAACAAACATCGACCACAAGCGCCAGCAGTCATTGAAGCACCTATGATGGTTGCTTACTCTCACAACTTCAACTTCAAACTAAAAACTTATGATCAATAAACAAATGATTACCAAAAAAAAAGCCATACTTATTTGTAGATACATAAACGATTGCCTTCAAGGAAACACAGATGATCAGCACATTGAATTCCAGTCTATTAAACCGATTCATATCTCTCTATCAATGGAACTGATCAATAGTCCTTAAGTGCTAATTTCAGTTTAAAAATTGTGACTTTCATCAATTTCTCCGGTTTCAGTTTGACAAACATCGATCACAAGCACGATAATTCATCGAAGCAACCTATCAAAGTTCATCATGGGAACACATGACTCCTATTAATGAAACTGATCAATACTCCCTAAGTGCAGAATTCAGAAAAATGTGACATTTCATCAATTCCCCTGTTTTCATTCTATCAAAACTGCTAAATTGCGTCGAAGTTCATGGGGAACACGAAACCATACCGGAGATTTGGGCAGAGGCTACCAATGGAAGTGAGGACAGTGGAATTAAGAAGCGAACATCTAAGCAAATGAAGTTCCTGGAGATGTGGCCCAAGAACACCACACACAGCAGCAGAATTAAGCCGGAGGCAATTCAAAGTTAGGGTTCTAAGTCCAATGCAACCACGCAACACATGATTCAAAGTTTCTTCGTCCGGCGAGAAAACCTAAATTGAAAAATTCGATCAAAAAATCAAAATTTTCAGGAAGTAAATTGAATTCGAATAGAATCGTAGAGAAGAAGAAGAAACTCACAGAGAGATCGAGAGATGTGAGAGAAGGAAGAACGCCGGAGACAACGGCGGAGCGAAGCGTCGTGGAAACGCACGCGACGGAGCAGAGATTCTCTAGATCTAAACGCTTTAGAATTTCTTCAGCTAATACGGATCTTGTTACTTCCTCCATGGTGAATTTGAATTTCTCTCTCTCTACGTTTCTCTACGATCTTCAATTATCAGATTCTTCGATCTTCTTCTTTGTTGACATCACACGCATATAGAGACGAAGAGTTGTGTTTGGAAACAGGTTTAATCATATCCTTACCGACTAGTCCTGGTTATTAACGATCGGTTTAAATAAAATTAGACAACCTGGTCGAATCCGGTTCGGGCTAACAAGAGTGTTAATCTAAATTTTTGGCTTAATGAATGTAAACCGATTGGTTTTTTTTTTTTTTTTAAACCACTTCATTAAAACATAAACGGTTCTTAGCAAGAGTATCTGCCACTTGATTATCCAAACGGATAAAACGGATAGGATATGAAAAGAAATCTATAAAATTACGAATGTCGAATAAGATACTTTTCAGCTCGTATCACACCGCCCACCGCCGGATAATAGTAAGGTGACAAGAGATTGACTATTTACGAAACTTTATGTAATAATATAAATTTTGGCTTATTTTCGTTTGGTTTAGTATGGATTGAAAACGATTGTTTAAAAATAAAATTTGGATTAGATTGGGTGTATGCTTAATATTTATATGGATAAAACATTTATAATTGTTGGAAATTAAACTAGTCCACTGGAAGAGTAATATTCATTAATTAAAAAAAAATATGATTAAGCTGATGATCACAAGTTTTTTTTTGTATATCTTGCATATTATTGTATAACACATCGGATAATGATTAAATAACAATAAAACAGTTTACATTTTAAATTCTCATACCAAAGCCAATCAATAGCCGGTTCATGATCCCATTGTATACTCCCGTATTGGACGTTGTATCACTCCTCGGTTCACCAATCCGGTACATAAAACCGGTATTCTGATGATCCGGTAAACTTGGCAGCTTCGAGAGTACATTCATACCTCTAGGCATTGCGTCAATCCATGGTTCGTCAGTCCGGTACATCAAATCGGTATTCTGATGAACCGGTAAACTTGGTAGTTGTACATTCGTACCGTTAGGCATTGCATCAATCCTCAGTTCTTCATTTCGGTATGTAAAACCGGTATTCGGAAGAACCGTTAAACGTGGTGGCTCCAAGAGTACATTTGTATCGTTAGGCATTGCATCAGTCCTCGGTTCATCAGTATGGTACATAAAACCGGTATTCTGATGAACATTTAAACCTGGCGGCTTCAAGAGTACATTCGTACCATTAGGCTTTGCATCATCGTTTCGGTACATAAAAGCGGTATTCCGATGAACCGGTAAAGTTGGCGGCTTCAAAAGTACACTCGTACCGTTAGGCATTGCATCAATCCTCGGTCCATCATTTCGGTACATAAAACTGGTATTTTGATGAACCGGTAAACTTGGCAGCTTCGCAAGTCCGGTCATGTAAAGCTGAGTCATTTCCATTTGTGGAGCCAACGACGTATCCAAAGGGGTTTGATTGGTTTGATGTTGATCAGACGGCATTGTTGAGCCGGGCCGAGTCTTTGGAACCGAACGTGGAAGCGGTGCATTGTGTTGGTGTATACCATCATACGTAGTCACCACGACGTTAAAATCTTCCGCTCCTCTCTCCACAAGCTTCTTCACTTCGCACCCTTCATATGTGCATTTGAAGTAACTCCTACAATATTAACATATATATCAAAAAAAAAAAAAAAAGTTTACTAGTGTTCTAAAAAAAACATGAGACTAATTTAAAAGGGCCGACTTTGAGTCCAAACAAACTAAATATAAGCTTACGCCTTTAAAAAAAAATTAGGATCGATTTAATCTACAAAAGAGCCTATTGTTAATGAAAATGCGCAATACGATATTCTTTGTGGTTTTCTAAAACTCATGACTGGCTCTACTGAGTAGAAAAATTTAAATTTTGAGCCAAAGCAAATGAATTTAGTTACCTATATGATTAGTCAGATTATACATGAATTTTCAATGTAAATAGAAAAAAAAAGCATGTGAAAGACGAACCTCGGATTAGGATTGCCTTTGACGACTTTCTGACCATATTTTCTCCAGCGAAAACCATCATTAGGATTGTCTTCTTCACTTCTCATCTGAATTATGATTCTTTGGGTTTTACTTGCTCTTGAGGCTCCAACCATATTTGACGACACCTCATATTTCCTAAAAAAAAATTATGTTAATTTAATAAAGATGCGCGGTTTTAGTATCATGGATTATGTTGTTAACTTTTGGTTTCACCTTCTCTTTGGAGTTGAAGGTTTGATCACATCTTGGTTATCTACCATGACTTCATCTTTTTCTTCCACTAGATCTTCATCTTCGTCGTCGTCTTCATCGTCGTCGTCTTCATCATCATCATCATCACCATCCTCATAATCTTCATCCTCGCTCTCCTCTTCCATGGAGATAGTGTTTGTATGTTCAACGACTTCATATTCAATAGGGGCCACTAAAGGAGCATCAAGTGGCTCAACACGAGACTCTTCGGTTGGAATAGCATTAGAACCTGTTATATACATATATAAAAGATAAAATCTTATAAGTTAAGAAAATTTATAAAACAGAAAAGACAAGCAAACTTGAAGTACAAGCAACAATATTACGTTGTTGAGGAGGAGGCAAATCAACATTCATCGGCTCATCACGAGAAATATCGGTTTCAGACATCATCGTCGTTGCATTGTTTTCGCCGCAACTTTCCTCCATCTCTTGAGGTTCAATGTTGGTCACAGGAGAGGAAGCGTTAATCTGTAAAACAATTATAGCAAAACAAAAAAATATTCGTTATATATAAAACTTAACATGATATCATAGTCTATTAAATTCGAATAAATATGATACTTGATCACTAAACTAATTAGTCCAAAACGAAGGAATCATAAATTATCATTTTTAAGAAAGATTCCATGTTGATAAATAGAGACCTATAGTTCGTATATATATATGTGTGAAGAGTGAAAACTGAAAAATAGCAATTTTTATTCGAATAACTAGCATTTGTAAATTGTAAACGCAAATAGGTAAAAAAATTGTCAAACAGTCAAAGGCAAACAAAAGGAAATGATATATTCTGCGTTTACCAATAGACTATATTACTTTATAAATACTTATACGTAAAAAGCATAGATCGAAACTCACTAATTAATAACTCGATTAGTTAATTAATTCCCTCGGTTTCAAATTAATAACATTATATATTAATAAAATATCGTTATCCTGGCATTATTAATTTATATAATTTTTTTTTATGTATATTCACAACAAACGGTTTTTCGTATAGTTATAATCAACCACGTATGATTTAAACAATCATGACCATGGAAGACATCTTGTGACTTAGCACCTGTGAAGGATTAGATGACATAATGGGAGATTGCAACAATGCTGATGGACTGAATCCAGGAGAGATTGCGACCATTGGTGAAGAAACATCATTCGAGTTCCTGAAAAATGAAGCAAAAGGAAAAATGTTGTCTGTTTCAAGTCTTGGAGGATTGAACTCTATTCTTGCAGCTAATCTCTCTCCAAGACCATATCTTTTTTCAGACTGATCTCTTGGTTCAGGGAAGATCTCAGCGATCTGATTAACACCATCATCAATTTGATTCATCATAGCCCAAAACGACGTCGTATCCATGAAGTAATCACTCATTTTTTGAGAAATCCTAGAGATATTAAGAAATAAACAAAAACAAACACACACACACACAAAGTCGAAATGAAATTAATTAAAAACAAAAATTATAGTATAAAAGTGATAATTGTTTAGATTTAGAATAATGATTGGAAGATTATGAAAGAATTGACCTAGCTTATATAGATGTAAAAGAAGAAACCTTTTTTCTTCAAAGGATGCTGCTAGCCAAAAACTAAGAAGACAAAGAGAATGTGTTGTGCATAGCAAGGAGATTGTTGTTGTTCTTATATAATAAAATTGGAAACCATTTTATTTTGGTAACGATTTCAAATGGTCAAACTTTTGTCATCCAAGTGTCAAAAATGCCTAAGGAGGTTTTAATTACCTTTTTATTCTTTTATTCTGGTTTTCTTGAGAGTTTTTTTTACAATGGTTCGGTTAAACCAAAAACTAATGAGAAAGCAATCTTCTTTGTGAACAATACCGGTAAACTAACGGAAAAAAACGAAATTTTTATTTATACTAAATGAATATAAAATTATAAAACACTATTTTTAAAGAATATGAGTTTCTCCTTAATTATTTGAGTTATTGATCATTTTATAAATCAATAAATGACGTAACATCAATCTAGTAAAAAAAAAAATTCAATGCATCTAAACTAGATTGAATATCACCGTAATTTTGTCAATATTTATATTGCTTTTAAATTCGATCCAGATTGCCTTGTTCGTAACATCAATTTAGTAAATATTTTTTATTCAACATAAGTAAACTAGAATGAATATCACCGCAATTTTTTCGGTATTTATAATGCTTGTAAATTTGATCTAGATTGCCTTGTTCGTAACATCAGTTTAGTAAATGTATACGCCAGAAATAAACTAGACTGAATATCACAGCGATTTTGTCAACATTATAATGCTTTTAAATTCAATCCAGTTTGCCTTGTTAATACAATATAAAATCGCGCTGACATTCAATCTAATTTTGTTATGTTGTACTAACATTTGAATAACTTTTTCTCTCATTCTCACTCTAATTCCTACATTTTCTTTAAAAAAAAAAATATTAACTACTATTACTAAAAGTGTTTGCTTAGTAATTTTAATTTTGGTTAATTATTGGTTCGACCGGTTTCAACTCTACCTTGTGATCCAAACCATTTTGGTTAATTCTTCGTTTTAATTAGATTTCTTGCATATCTAGAGGTAAAAGCAAAGATGGAAACAACATAAATATCCCCAAAAAATTGTTGACCAAGGTATATGGCAAGTGCATTTTCTTAACATTGAAGGGAAAATTATTTAAATAGCCATAACAGGTAAGAAAAACATAAATTTAATGTTTAGCCATTATCTCTCTTTTTTATTTTGTCCAAAGTTTAGTGAGTCATTAACTCATTATAACGTTTTAACAGAAGAAAAATAAAACAATTCATATAGTCATATACAGGGCGTGCTTATGGCTTTGTCAATAAGGCATTTGCCTTAGGGCCCCAAGTACAAATATCAGTCATAGTGTAGTGGTTTCAAAAAATAAAATATTGGCCATCATGCAGAAGCATTTTGAGTTCAGTTCCCCTCTTTGTACATGAGGTTTTCTTTCCCATTTAAATGAATACATAAGGAAGGATTAACATATACTATCATAAATAAATCCTTATCCTTCATTTCATACACTTGAATTTTGGAAGAAAATTTTCAATTGTACTTTTTTAATACTCAGAACGATCACATGCACATATGTACACAATTTTACTTTTAATGCCCACGTTTCGACTGAAACAATATAACAATTGTTGAGTGTTTACACGTTTATGTTTTTTTTTTTTTTTGTCAAACCTGTTTATGTTTTAAGTTTTCATGTAATCAAACCAACAAACGATCTAACTCTAACAAAATCTAGTTTAAAAAACAAATTCCATGATTGAATAATTTCTTACATGGAGAAACTTACGGAATAATTTCTTACATGGAGAAACTTACAAAATGATTACAACGAGGAACTTCTCTTACCGTGTTTAACAAGTTAACCAAATACAAAACCTTCCAAATCAATCAGAAGCGTTAACAGCTACAATAACCTCTTCTCCTTCAAGCTTCTTCTGCTATATACACTGACACCAAAATCTGGCCACTCTTTAAGGCTCTTTATCGCGCGATTCTTCGACTAACGGAGTTTCCTTGAGCGAAAAGTCATCGAGACTTTCGTCTTCCTCTGTATCAGCCTTCAGCTCTTTGAACATTGACATCACTTGAATCATTGTTGGTCGCTTAAACGGTCGATCATCTAAGCATTGAGACGCGATCTTCAAGTAATGAAACAGTTCAACATCGCCCGATTTCTCGGTTACAAGCTCAGGATCAAGAATCTCAGCTCCTCTTTTCTCTCTATATAGCTGTTTAGCCCACCCCACTAGGTTATTGTCTTCTCCAAATTCCTTTGGATCGATCGGTTTCTTACCGGATAGAAGCTCGAGAAGTATAACTCCGTAGCTATAAACATCTCCTTTCGCCGTACATCGAAAACTTTGGTAATATTCCGGTGGAACGTAACCTGGAGTACCCGCGAGCGTGCTTACGCTTAGATGCGTGTCTAGAGCGCTTACAAGCCTAGCCATACCGAAATCCGAAACCCGTGCTTCGAAATCTTCGTCTAGTAGAACATTACTTGACTTCATGTCTCTATGGATAATGTGAGGGATGCAACTATGATGTAGAAACGCTAATCCTCTTGCAGCTCCAATCGCGATTTTCTTCCTCGCGGTCCAATTTAGAAAAACACCGCCTTTTTTCGATGATTTCTCGTGGAGAACGGTTTCTAAACTTCCCCATTGCATGTATTCGTAAACAAGAAGTCTCTCTTCGCCGATCTTGCAATAACCTAAAAGCGGAACTAGGTTTCGGTGTTTGATTTTTCCGATTGTTTCCATTTCCGCCATGAATTCTCTATCGCCTTGTCCCGTGATCCGAATCAACTTCTTGATCGCTACTATCGATCCGTCTCTGAGTTGAGCCTTGTAGACTTCTCCAAACCCGCCAGAACCGATCATAGTCTCTGCGCTAAACCCGTTTGTCGCTTCAAGAAGATGCGCGAAAGTGAGTTTTCTAAGCGGTTTTTCGAACGTAGCGACGTTAATGCTAAGCGGCTCGGGAACGCTAGAGAGCTTCCAGCTATAGCTTCCGGAAGTCGGAAGACTCTCAATGTATTTTTCCCTCTTCGCTTCTTTCTTCTGAACTTTTCTCGCCTTGTAAAGCGCCATGATTAGCATCACAAAACACATGAAAGAAAACGTGATTCCAGCGATCACAGCGGTTGCAACGGTTTGCTTCTTGGCGTGGACGCGGGAAGTTATGGGCCGAGGAGCAGACCCGCAAGGACGTAAAGGAACGCCGCAGAGGCCGGAGTTGTTTGCGTATCTCGAGACGGGGAACGTTGTAAGCTGACCTCCAAATGGTATTGGACCGGTGAGGTTGTTGTTAGAGACATCGAGATCGCTGAGGAAAGAAAGCGATCCGAGTGATCCAGGTAAGTATCCTTGAAGATCGTTGTGAGATAGATCGAGAACCCCGATCGCTTTCAATCCACCGAGACTGTCCGGGATAGTACCGGTTATTCGGTTGTGTCCCAAATTCAAGACTTGGAGATATCCCATGTTACCATAACTTGGAGGTATAAAACCGGAAACCGCGTTATACGAAATGTCGAAGTAAATCATACTTCCGTTTGCCGAGAATGTGTACATTGTCATACCCGAGTATATCCGTGTCGCAGGACACGAATGAACCATCGGAAACCGCTCTAATCGTTCCGAGCGAATACCTTCAAACTCGACTAATCCGCCCGCACCTCTACATTCTGTACCGCCTTCGTTCCTCACAAACGCAAACTGTTTACCCGACACGCTCCCGGGCATTACTAACCCGGCCTGACTAGCTAGCTCACCCGGAAGGTCCCCGGTTAAATTGTTACTATTCAAATCAAGCCAAATCAAGCTCTTACATTTCCCGAGCTGGTGCGGAACGTTCCCGGACAAAGAATTATTCCCAAGCTGCAAGATTGCTAACTTAGCAAGATGACCGATTCCGCTAGGGATTTTCCCCGTCAAACGATTACTCGAAAGAGAGATCCAAACCATATTGCTGCATCTCGAGATCGATTCCGGTATTAAACCGGTTAAGAGATTGTTGTTGAGGATTAGAGTTTCCAAGTTACCTCCTTTAACACAAACACCTTCAGGTATCTTTCCGGTGAGATTATTCGCCCACATAACCAAATCCGACAAATTCGGCAACGTCCAAATCTCATTCGGAATCGAACCGGTAATCGCATTGAAGCTAAGATCAATCGTCTTCAAGCTCTTACATTTACCAAGCTCCATAGGAACTATCCCTGAGAGATAATTATCAGCAAGTAGAATCTTTTCAAGAACCGGTACGCTTTGAACCGAGCAGAAACCGGACGGTACAGTTCCGGTTAATCCATTAGAGCTTAAATCAAGAACTCGAAGATTAGTACAGTTGGTGAGTGAAACCGGAACAGAGCCTGAAATGTTGTTGTAAGCAACGTATAGATATTTGATTCCGGTGAGTTTACTCACGACGGTGGTTAAAAACTCGCCGGAGAAGAAGTTGTTTCCGAGGTTTAGGTTCTGTAATGAAACACAGTCGGTGAACTGTGTCGGAAGCTCGCCGGAGAGAAAGTTACCGGAGAGATCGAGAGTCTCTAAAGTGAAACAGAGTTGAGAAAGCTCCGGTGGAATCTCGCCGGAGATACGGTTGTGTGAGAGAGAGAGATGCTTCAGATTCTGAAAACTTCTCCAATATTCACCTCCTGGGATTTTTCCGGCGAGATTGTTCCGGGAGATGTTTAACGTCTCGAGGGATTTGCAGTTTTGTAGAGTGATCGGAAACTTATCGCCGGAGATGTTGTTCTGTGATAGATTGAGGAAGGTGAGATTCCGACAAAACCCGAAACTGATGTCGGCAAACTCGCCGGAGAAGTTGTTGTGAGTTAAATCGAGATACTTCAACGACGCCGGGAAATCTGAAATGAAAGTCTCCGGGATGTTTTCCGATAAGATATTGTAAGAAAGATCAACAGAAACAAGATTCCGACAAGACGACGGAGCAGAACCCAATTTTCCGACAAGCTTGTTGTTGGAGAAATTCACAGAGACGAGATTCGGACAAGTCGAGAAAACGTAATCCACCATTGAATAATCTGAAATCGAGTTCGAAGATAAATCCAGAAACTCAAGATTACAACTTGATGAAGAGGAAGAATCAGAACCAGAGGAAGAAGAGAAGTAATTTCCTTGAAGGTAAAGATTCTTGAGATTAGGTAACGACGAAGTGAGGTTGATTAGGTTTAGGGTTCCGGTGATTCCGCCGTACCGGAGATAAATTCCGATTATACGACCGTCTTCGGAACAAGTAACGCCTCGCCATGAACATGAACCATGACCCGACCCGTATTTCCAGTTACCCAGAAAATTATTCGGATCAGATTTTACAGAGATTTGCTTGAACGCCATTAAAGAAGAAGCTTCGTTATCGTTGAGTAGCCTTTTTCCATGAATATTCATCACAAAGAAACAGAGGACCAACACGAACAGCCATTTTTGCTTCATTTGCACACCAAGTGTTCGATTAAATGCCTTCTAGAGATTGAAACACGAAGTAATGATTCATTTACTGAGCTTAATTCCTCTGAGAGCTTCACCAAGAAGAAAGCTTGTTATTCTGAGAAAACAAAGAAACAAAAAAGCAGAGTAAGTTTCAGAAAACAACAAAGAGACGATCTTTTTCCAAGATAATATCAGGAAACCTAAGTTTGACAGAGACGATTGTGACAGTATGAGAGTTAAGTTGATGAAGAAGAAGACAAGAGAGATAGTTTTAAGATACTGTTTTCTGCTCTCAAGTACGATGTTGCAGAGATGGTCGGATTCAAGAAAAGAAAAAAATAAGTTCCAAAATCAGATGGTTTAAAGATTCTGTACTTACATAGAGAGGAAGCTTCTTTGTTGAGCATGAACATTCATTCACCAAGAAAAGAGACAGAAAATAAAAAAAGTTGTTTTTTCCAGGAACAAAAGAAGATTTCTTACCGGAAAATGAAAGAAAACCAAAGGTCTCTATGTTTGGGAAAGATGATCAAAGGTCTAATTGTAAAAGTGAATGAATACTTTTAATTTGTTTTTTTTCTTTGCGGGGAAAATACAAAAAGCAACAAAGAATAATTCTTTAATCATGGTATAATAAGAGAAAAGAAAAGTAGATAAATGAAGACATAAATCAGTATAAGAAAAGAAAAGAAAACATAATCATGGTATTAAAGATTAATTTTCTCTTTATAATCTCTATCTAATCATTAGTTTAAACAGAAAAATAAATGTTTCACTAATGAGCTTATAAGTAGTCATTTGTACTACTTTACGAATGTTTCACTAGTAACAATGAATGATTTAGCTAGTGTGTGTACATATACCACTATCAAAAATGGGAGATAAAGACAAACAAACTTCTAAATTTTTTTGTAAATATGTCTTTTTCTACATTTTTGGCCGTTGGTACTAAAAAATGAATTGGGACGTTTAGTCAAACATTTGGATTTGATCAATAACGTTCATAATAATTTATTATCCCCTACTTTGTTAGGGTTAGATGAATGACCCGGCACGCATAGATTTAGGTCTCTTGTTCCCATATATATAGTAACCCCTACCTAACCTATGCAAAGAAAATTAAATTTGACGATAATTACGATAAAGGCCAACTTTTTCCCTAGTTCTCGTATGTTTGTACGCTATTTATGCAACTTTCTAAATCCTACACGGCACGAAGCACTAGCTTATTTAAATGAAACAATTGAACTAATAATATGGTTCTTGATTTTGTATAAGGTCCTCGTTTCCTTTTTGTATATTGTTTAATGGTCCGTGTTTTGTCTTAGTTTATGTAGTGGCCGCTCAACTTTTTGCAACCGCTGCAAATTTATCCAATTTAATATCTAAACCATATTAGCCCGACTAGTTAATCTACCAAGCTAGTATATCAGGAAGAAACCTTCTTTAAAAAATTATACTTCCTCCGTTTTAGATATTTTGTTTTGTTTCAAAATATAAAATGTTTGACAATCCTAGGTATTTTTTAACTTTATTGAATATTGTGCAACCAATATATAGTATTATGTAGTTTTTTTTTTGTTGGTTAAGATGTTTTTTATAGATTTTTAAAATGTTACTTTTTAAAGTAAAAATAATTTCTTAATAGTTGTGTTTTTTGTTAAAATATCTTATATTATGAAACCGAGAGAGTATAATATATGTATGGTTACTTTAGCTAGTAGGAGAAGTTGAGTGAGTTTTTTGCTAAACCCAAATTCGAGTTAATGCTACGTTTTTAAAAGAAATCATTTGTTGAAAAGCTACTCTAAATACCCTAACATTAAAGAAGTTGTGGATGCACACAAAAACCTTGTGATAATGTTAATAATATCAAAGGCTTGGGATATCATAAATTATACTATATGTAAATCATAAATTATACTCGTCACATAAATTCTGCATATAATGAATCAAGAAATAGTATATTAGTTATATAAAGCAAAACTTCAAACATATATACTTTCAAAAAGATCCGTAACATTCACATGTAAAGGTGAACTATAGATTACTAGAAATAAAACAAAATTCTCGAAACCTTAACTTAAGACACTAATACACATCGAGACTATAAAATAACTAGAGTACTAATTTTAAAGTATTTAGCTTGTGTAATGTCCGATGTAAATGACACAATACAACAATAGAGTCAAAAAGTTTGAATTAAAAACAAATTTACGGGTTGATAAAAATAAAAAAAAATAAAAAAAACAAATTTACGGTGAGGATAAAGACAAGGGGGGCCTAGGAAAACAATTGAATATTAGTAGGGTACATAATAAGAGAAATAAAATAAGAAGGGGTTTTAATGAAAAGACGGAAATGGTTTGGACGCGCGTGGGCCGTAGAGTTGGGCCGTGTACCGAATTTGTCAGTATTCTCTTCCGCACGAGCGCAGTATTTGTCACCTCTTTCCGCTCCAAGATTCTCTCATGCCCACTAAGTTTATTTATTTTTAATTTATATAGTTTGTTGTTATTAAATTATTCAAGGATTAAAATTAAAAATGTATAGTTTTGAAATAAATAATTCTAAGTTGGTATAAAATTATTATTATTGAATAAGATTATTTAGTTTTGTAGCTATAATAATCATAGAATGATAATTTGACTTAAAATACAAATAAAATATTAATAAAAAAGTTTGAGTGAAAGTACAGAGAATGATAATTTGTGTTTGAAGAAATGTTAAATTCGAAAATAATTTCTACATTGATAAATCTCGATAATTTTGTTCACACAAATAAACAATGATCCAAATTATAATTACATGTTTGAATACATAAAATCTTCCTTAACCATATACAATGTCATTGTTTTCATAAAATCTTCCTTAACCATATACAATGTCATTGTTTTTTTGTTTGTGTAATGAAAGGTGGATGATGTTGTCACTCTTATAAGTCACTACATGAAAACGACTATTTTCTAATAATGAAATGCAAATCAATCCAATAGTATTCGTCTTATTTGTCCAAATTACAATCACCTTTATATATATATATATATATATATGTATAACTTTATTTTCTACTTTATATTTGTCCATAGCTTGTAAAAGAAGAAATAGAAAAAGGTGGAAAAAGACATTTTAATGGTCCAACGTATCATTATTAAGATTAGGTAAAATGAAACCGACGAATAGTTTCTTATGCATGCCTCTTGAGACATCTTTCAATTCAAATTACAAAGTTTAAAAATAAAGTTAAATTTCAAAAAAAAAAAAAGAGATTACAAAGCACAAATCGAGAACTAATCATTTGAATATTAAAATTGTTTTAGTTTCGTTACGATGAAAACAATTTAAAGATGTTAGACTATATATTGTATTGCAACTTATTTGTGGTCACTAATGAAACCACATTTAGTTTTGATAAGTTTTGTTTGACATTAAGGACCGACCTAATAATGAAGAAAAAGCTAACCATAAGTTTATCATTCGGCACCCACTTACCAATATACGACCAACAAATATTCAATCACATTCCAATCAATTAGTCAACTATTTATTAATTTTGTCTCTTTTTTTCTTAGCAAATTCACTGTAAAAGCTCTTTTTAGTGAAAATTATCAATGGAAGGGTCCATTAGCAGTCATTACATTATCTTTAGTAGATCTTATTCTTCTGCTTATGATTTGCTCATCAAGATAGCAAAAAAAACCTTTTAAAATTCACAACTTTAATTTAACAGTTGTACATCACATTCATGCAAAAGAAATATAATTTAATTAAATTTCAAACAAGAGCATAATAAACGTTTAATTAAAGAGAATCTACACAAGAAATTCAATTAAAACTCAAATTAATTTTAGAGTAGAGATTACTAAACAAATTTAGAATCCATTTTCACTAAATTTTCTTTTGATTATAAGTGTGTGTGTATGTGTTACTCTGGTGAGAACAATATTTTCAAAACTAATAACGAGGTATTAATTAATATTATTTTACGATAATGTTTTGCCTCCGTTTTAAACAATTGGACCTCAAAAATTATAAAGAAAAAAAGCTATACCAAATGGCACAAACCCAATTCAATTCCCATTTGCACCAACTTCCTCTTTTCTCCTATCACTGATCAATCTTCTACGACTCATTTCATCTCTGTGCAAGCAAAGAATAAAAACCATAATTAACAAATTAGCTTTGGATTTGGTTAATTTCGATTTGTGTCAAGTAAAAGTAAATTTTTACCTGAGAAATGTCCAAATAGAGTCATAATGAACAAGGCCAAGTAGTTTCCTTCTTTTACCTTTGTGAATTACTTCACCTCGTTTTACCACAGGTAATTGCTTCACACCTCTTGCTTCCATCAACTCTTTAGCTACACCAACCGTCGCGTCTGGATAACAAGTAAGTAAACCGCGTTCTTGGCCACGGTATGTTATATTGCGAGTACACACAGAAGAAACCGGACATGTATTCTCCTGCGCAAGAACAAAAGAGTTAATATAATCAATAGTGACGAGACTGAAGGGAGTTTGTTTTGTTTTTACTACTTACGTCTAAGATTGTCGAGACGTTATTGGATAAGTAACGTCTGATGTCGCCGTGTGTTAGGATTCCGGCTAAGAACTCATCGTCATCGACTACCATGAGGCAGTTTTGGTGACTGTCTTTAAGGATGTTTCTTGCTTCTCTTAGAGTTGTTCCTAGAGAAACTTTCACGTAGTTCTTTGACATAACCCGTAAAACCTTTAAGTCTTCGAGAATTGTTTCTTCATCCAAAAAGGATTTGTGGTCAGGGTTGTCTATGACGGAAAGCTCGAGGGAGTCAGAATTATCCGTATGTCTCCAAACGCCTTCTGTTTTCCGATCAGCAGGTGAAAGGGAAGAGTATCCTCTTCCTGTGCTGCGTCCTTCAGATGATGAATCGCTCTCTTTTCCTTGGTTTGCCACCGAGGGAACCCATATTGCTAAACCAACCGCTCCCTGTTAGTAGCAATCGATAGAGAGAACCGATCAAAATATGAACTGGAGTGCACAATGTAAGGTGATCATAATGTTTACCATGAGAGGAAGCAAAATTCTATAATCTTTTGTTAGCTCGAACAGCAGTAATACTGATGTTAAGGGAACTGAGCACATGGAAGCCAGTGTCGCTGCCATTCCAACCTGCATCACATGTAGCGAGGGCAACTTGATGAGTCCGAGTTCGTAATAACCGAGTTGGAAAGTTTTAAAATTGAAAAAAGTTGCATCAAAGCAAAGGCATGCGACAAAGGGAATACAATACCAGAGCGTAAGCTTGTGGTTGAGCCACAGCAGCATTACCAGGAATAGCTCTGTTAATAATCTCGGCAGCCGAACCTCCAAACACAGCACCAACAGCAGCACCAATCATCAAACTTGGTGCATATAAACCGCCTACAAGCCCAGAGCCTTTGCAAAGGGCTGTAGCCACGACTTTGGCTGCGGCTAACTGAGTTAATAACCAGATTCCAGGAGCTGAAGCACTCTTTCCAGTATGTAGGATTTCCTCAACATTTGTAAACCCCCAATACAAAATTCCAGGGTATTTGAGAGCAATTATTCCAGCTCCTAAACCACCTAATGCAGGGCATACGATAGCAGGAAGACCAAATTTTTCTTTGATGAAGTCAAATGACTTCGTAAACCATGTGACGAGGCGAGAAAAAACAACACTGACAGCACCGCACAGCATGCCTAATATCAGGTACAGAGGGAGCTCTGGAGACAAGCGAAAACATTTTTCAGAAGCTTATAAACAAATACACGTTGAAGCAAATAGAAACCAACCTTCCATTATTTAAGATACCAAAACTACTTCATAATATATCACCTATCCATCTGGACACTAAAGTATAAGCTTCTAATAAAAATCATACTACAAGACTAATTGGAAGTTTTGCAATTGAGCTTTAACAATAAAAGAAACATACCTGCAGCGGACTTCAGGTCGTATGAGGGGACTGTGAAAGCTGATTGAGTCCCAAGCAACGCATTTGACACAGTAGATGATATAACAGAAGCCAAAATTATCATCGCAGTGGTAAACGGAGGCGAGTTCTCGGCGCGTAGAGGTCTTAAAACAGTTTCAATGGCAAAGAAACAACCCGCCACTGCTGCATTGAAACCTGTAAGGAGAAATAAGATTAAAAAAAAGAGTCAGGTTTATAACCATTTACAAGCCAAAGTGCGATGAATTGAGTCCCTGCATGGGAAAAACAAATAAATGTACTGCATGTCAAAATAGCCATAAGTAAACTAACTTTAGATAATTACTCACAGGAAGATCTTTTGTCTAGTACTAGAACCGAGTACCTATGATCCATAGACACATTTGTAGGCTATATAGTACATACAATTTAGAGAGTGGGCGAACATAATGAGAAGCCATAAAGGTTAAATAATATTCCAGAAACCCAGTATGGACATTTATTGATCAAATTCACCAGCTTATAACTAATGCTAGGTAGAAATATACTAGAGTAGGGAGCTATGTTGCTACTCCATTCATTGACAATCAAATAATACATAAATACCAATTCAGCGAGGCACAAAATGATTTATAAGAGGTAAGGTCTAGATTATACCAGATGCAATTCCCGAAGCCGCACCAGCTGCAGTAAGAGCTATTCTCCTTTCTCTATTGTTTTCCATCATTAACGCAAACCCGTTAGCACAAGACTTTCCAATGTCGACGCTAGGTCCCTCAGGACCCAACGAACATCCTGTACCAAGAGTCACAGCAGCTTGAATAGCCTTAATCACCGGAAATATTCCAGCAAGAAAGTCAACTCCTTGTCTTTGAGAAGAAGTAGATTGCCTAATTTGGTCTAAGATCTCAAGCAAACCATGCATCATTCCTACTATAACACCACCAGTAACCGGAATCAAAAGAATCCGATGCCAAGTATCAGCTAATCTCTGTAGCCGAAGCCAAGCAGCACCTTCATTTGGAGTACCAGCCCATGCCCACTCATGAATAACATGAACCTAGAACAAAAACACTACTCTATTGAATCAGCAATCCAATACCATACCCTAAACTCAAATTACCAAGTATAGGGATAATTTCTATAATCAATCTAGATCGAGATCTGACGAATCGTACCCCTTTATTGAAGCCGGCGACACAAATTCCGGCGGCAACACCGATAAGACAACCAATAAGAAGCAAAGCCCATTCAGGTGGAGCACTATCTCCAAGCACATCGTTAACATCATCAAAACCATATTCATCATTATTCCGGTAATCACGATCATCGACGGTATGTAAATTACTGACTCCATCTTCTTCACCAATCGAAAACGGAGAAGAAGAAGAAGAAGAAGAAGAAGAAGGATGGTGATTCTCTCTATCGACTCGTTTTAAGCTTAATCGACGACCTGAAAGAGAAAATCTCCGATCTAGATGCTTAAACAGATCTCTAACTCCTCCTCCTCCTCCTCCGGTTCCATTTCTGATAGCCGGAGACTGAGATTCAACATCGAGATCACTTTCTCCTCCTCCGATTCCGACGACTTCATCTCCGTCGGTGGATCGTAAGAGATGTCTGTCTTCGTTGTACTCTCCGGCTCCTCCAGATGACATAGCTTAATAATTCCTTAGCAATAACAACGCATCATATCACTCGCTGTGATGGTTCAACGACGGAATCAATCTCTCCGGTAAGAATTCTGATCTACGTCTGAGAGATTCTTCGCCGGACTTTTCTTCAGATTTGATCGGATTTTTCAGATTCCGAGAATTTGTTACGAAAGACGGGGCATGATGCGTCGTCAGAGAGAAGCCTCAGTGTGAACTAGAGGATCAAAGTCAGTGTTAATGGGCCTTTATTGGGCTGAGTTTGTTTAATTTATTTATATAATTTTACTTTGTCTAGTTATGAACAATAGGTCGATATGTCCGAGTGGTTAAGGAGACAGACTTGAAATCTGTTGGGCTTCGCCCGCGCAGTTTCGAACCCTGCTGTCGACGATTTGTTCTATCTTTTTTTTTTTGGGTTATTTTCAACTCTGGAAGTAAGGAAAACAAAGGCTACTAATCTATAGAACATAGTGTAAAAACATAAGAAAATGTGAATAGCTATATTTATTTGATCATATCACAAAATTGCAATTTGAAACCAAAAAAGAAACAAAAAAGCTAAGATCTTCTATATTTTTTCATCTTTGAAATTAGATGAACATAATGACCTTTCTCCACCATGCCTTTAACTACTTCATGAGCTTCTAAAACCTTCCCTGCATTTCTTAAATTGTTTACTAGTGTACTGTACACCACAAAATTAGGGTTACAACCTCTAGATTCCATTTCCTTAAGCAATCCGCACGCCTCTTTGAATTTACCCGCCATACAAAACCCGCGGATCATCGAGTTATACGTAAAAACATTCGGAAGTTGTCCTTTTTCCGTCATCTCTTTAAACATTTCCTCGGCTTTCTCGAGCTCTCCGCCTGAAATATAACCTGTGATCATAACCGTATAACAAACAACGTCCGGCGTGCACCCGACTTTCACCATTTCGTCCATAAAGTATTCGCAACCTTCTAACTTCCCAGCTCGGCTTAACCCGTCTATCAAAGTAGTGAAATGAATCACGCCGGGCTCTACTCCTACCTCCCGCATATGATTCATAAGGTTAAGAGCAGCAAGCGGCTTATTACCCGTAGCTAAATGATGTAACAAGATGTTGTAAGTATACAAATCCGGAGAAAACCCTTCTTTAACCATTTCATCGAGTAATCTATAAAGCCGATCGGTTTTCCCTAACCTAAAATTCGCAAACATAACAGTATTGTAAGTCAAAACATCCGGCGAAAACCCGTCTTCTAACATCTGCTCGTAAACCCAATCAATCAACTTATACTGTTTCATCCCAAGTAACGACTGTAGAATCGCGTTATACGAATGTTTAAAAGGCCGATAATTAAAAGCTTTCGACTTCACAAACTGTTCCACAACATCTCTCGCGAGACCCGCTTCGCCACAAGTACAAATCAAAAGATTAAACGTCCGTGCAGTCGTCGGATACCCGTCTTTAATCATTTCGTCGATTAACCTACACATCGCTCTATACTCACCGCATTCCGCAAATATCTTCATTAGCAAATGATAACAATTCGCCGTATGCTTAAAACGTTCTTGTCCACTACACCAAACAAAGAACTTGTAAGCTAATTTAGCACACCTAGACTTATTATCAATACTCAATGTTCTTAAGATCCCAATAAGAACCTCTCTAACTAAAATTCCAGAGATTGTAACATTTAACTCATCTAAAGCTGATTTTGTATTAAACCCAGGACAATCTTGTTGTAATGTATCTAAAACACGAGACGCACCGATCTTATTACTCTCTATAAACCTCTTCCTAACAGAGATTTTCTCACTTTCTTCATCAAATCCACAATTCATCTCAGAAGATTCCCAAGTTATCTTCAATGGACCATTATCGATTTCATCATCACCATTGATGCTACTACTGTTGCAGAATCTCCTCGAAGTGAAGATAAAGCGAGAAGCTTTACGAACAATACTTGTGCTTGAATGAATAACAGAGTTCATCATCATTTTTCCAAGCTTAATCCGACCATTGATGTCTCTTTATCATCTCTGCAACTTCAAAGACGAAAAAACACTCACCAGGAACAACACCAGAAGACTCGGATTCACGAAATCGCAAAAACCCATCAAAAATATTCGATAAAATTAAGAAAATTTGGAATCTTTAGGGTTCTTCTACGAATCCCATCTGAAAATTGACGGTTGATTTACCTTGACGAAGGAAATGAGCTCAAGGGGTATAATGGTAAATTAGCCTGAACCGAATCATAGTCCCTTGAAGAGGATCCGACCCGAATTTATAGGCCCATTAATAAAAGTAAACTATCAAAAATTGAAATGAAAATATTTTTATTATTTGAAATAGTAGAATGATTCAACCATCTCTAGTTTAAAAGAAGACTCTAAATAAGTTTACTAAACTCAAATCATAAATGTACAATTTTTCTAAAAAATGTCAAACCTCAAACAGGTTAACTTTTGAGATTTTTTCAAAATTACCGAAAAACAAATAGAATATATATAAACTTGTGAGGTTATTGAACATAATAAATAGATGTCTTATGAAACGTAAAAACCTAAATAATATTTTTTCCAAATTTTGAAATTAAAAGGAGTTAGCTTTAGAATTTCGATCAATTTGTGTGTGTGTTTACATTAATACCTAAAATTGAATGAAGTGTATTTAAATAGAAAATAAACTTGTGAGATTATTAAACACGATAAATAGACATGAAGCGTAAAAACTTAAATAATATGTTTTCCAAAAATTCTCGAAACTCAAAGGGGTTAGCCTTCGAATTTAGATCAATTTGTGTGTTTTTACTTTAAGACCTTAAAGTTGAATGAAATGTGTTTAAATAGAAAATAAACTTGTGATGCTATTAAACATGATAAATGGATGTCTTTTAAAGCATAAAAACCTAAATAATATTTTTTCCAAAAATTCTCGAAACTCAAAGGGGTTAGCCTTCGAATTTAGATCAATTTTTGTGTTTTTACATTAAGACCTAAAAATGCATGAAGTGTGTTTTAAATAGAAAATAAACTTGTGAGCCTATAAACCATGATAAAAGGATCTCTCAAAAAGCATAAAACCCAAATAATATTTTTTCCAAAAATTCTCGAAATTCAAAGAGGTTAGACTTCAAATTTCGATCAATTTGTGGGTTTTTACATGAAGACCTAAAAGCTGAATGAAGTGTGTTTAAATAGAAAATAAATTTGTGAGACTATTAAACATGATAAATGGATGTCTTATGAAGCGTAAAACCTAAATAATATGTTTTGCAAAAATTCTCGAAACTCAAAGGGGTTAGCCTTCGAATTTAGATCAATTTGTGTGCTTTACGTTAAGACCTAAATGCATGAAGTGTGTTTTAAATAAAAAATAAACTTGTGAGCCTATAAACCATGATAAAAATATCTCTCATAAAGCATAAAAAATAATATATATTTTAAAAATTCTCGAAACTCAAAAGGGTGTGTGTTAACCTTTTAGTTTTTGCAAAATGACCAAAAAATGAATGAAATGTTTTTAAGGTTGAAATTAAATATTTGTATTATTTGATGTATTCGTTGGTTTCGTGCCGTCGACATAAGACCATATGATTGTCTTCGTGTTGATCTTTGGCTCGCTTTGTGTATTGTGGATCACGCATTGCCTCCAAAGTTTGGTTCTTCGTATCCTTATAGGTGTTTTTCTTTCTTTGGTCCATGCCATTTTACGGAATCAAAACGATCTCTTTGTACAAGAGAAAAAAATTATTGTTCCTTCTAATTTTCTTCGTTGGTGTTGATGATTTCATGGGTTAAATTTTATTTTTTTAGTCGTTTATAACTCACACGTCTGGTCGAAGCAGACCCAACCACACGTAACCATCACACTACGAACATTTATTGGGTTAAGAAAAGAGAAAATCTCGTTTCCACGTTTCTATTATCAAAAAATCTTTTATACAAGTCTCGTTTTATCCATATTCTTTTTAATATTGCATCGATTCTAGTCGTCACAAGATTTGTATCACAACTTTCATTTTTGATTTTATGTGGTCCTACACTTATATCATTAGATTACAAACTCCGGTGAATTTCAGTTTATGGTTTCATTAACCATCTGTACTATTTTTGATTAGTCACAATTTTTCTAATTGTTTATTATATCGAGAGATATATTGTGATTGTGCAACAAAATTGTGGATACAATTGTAAGACTTTTTAATTATATGAATGATTCGTAAGATTATATTGTTGATGTAAATACGTATAAGGTTTTTTATTTATATGTTAACAAGAACAACCATAATTCACATGCATGGCTAGCTAGACAAAAATTTCTGAATCCAAATAATGTTTACGGATCGAAATCACTCAATTATCTCACAATCATTCACGACAACGATGGAACAAAAACCAGATCACACAAATCACATTTACGAAGTTTATAAAATAAAAAGAATGATCTCGAGTGCGTTTTGGGTGGAGATACAGCAAGCTAGTACTTTGTTCATGAGTTTGTAATTAAAGAGATTTACAAGAAAGAGAGTCGAACGATAGGAAAGTACCAGAGAAAGAAAATGGTACAAAGAATGAATAAATTTTCACTCAAGTTTTTAACTTGAAGAAATTTTTTTATTCAAATCAGATTCAACTTTTTCCCCACTAATTAATTTTTTCTCCTAAAATAAAAAAATAAGCTATATAACCAAAAATCAATAATAGCTACTTTTGTTTTATTCAAATATTGAACCTGAAAAATCAATTCAATTAACTTAATTTTAAATTTGCTAAAATCTAATACGCTGACTACATTTAAAATAATTACCAAAAAAATGCTAAGAGTTATTCAACATTTTGCTATTAGGCTATAAATTTAAATTTATTCGACGCGTGGACTTTGAGATAAGGAATGTAATAATTTTTTGTGGTGGAGAGACAAGAAAAAAAATCTATATAAACATTAGCTAGATTAGTAGAAATTCATCCCAATCATATACGTTTATATCTTTGAAAGTTACAAGAAGTCTCATCGAAGGGAAGTCCGTAAGCATCAAGATGGTTTCAAAAGGGCTCAAAGAACATCCAAGACGCAAGATGATATCAATAAGATCATCTGATCCTAATAAACCTAAGTCGCACAGAAGCGGTTATAACTTCTTCTATTCCGAGAACTACCAGAGGTTTAAACCTCATTACACTGGAACAGAACAACTTCTCACTAAAGAAATTGGGATAATGTGGAAAAATCTCTCTGAAGCTGATAGAGAGGTTAATAAAACTTAAAATAATGAATCTTAATTACGTTGTTAAAGTTCATCCTATATCAAATGAGATTTAATCATTATATATATTTTTTTTTTTTTGAGAAAAGAGATTTAATCAATTTGTTTAATAGGTTTATCAAGAAAAAGGAGCTAGGGATGGGGAGAGGTATTACAGAGAGATCTTGGAGTACAGGGCTTCAATGGCACTGCAGAAATTGCAGCTGTAGCCGATGCAGCGATGACTGAGGAAGAGGAGACTGATGAGGCTGAGTAGTGTTGCTCTGTGTTGTAACTTTATTTCTCTGTTTTTGTGTGTTTCATTTTGAAAACTTTTATTTCTATGTTTTTTTTTTAGTTTCATTTTGAGAACTTTAATTTGAATAATAAGAAGATGTAGAATCTTGGCAACTTTTTAATCAATATGAGTTTCTCTTTTTCCTTGGTTATTCTTACTTCTGCAATGACTATTTATGCCCTAGAAAACAGTAGAGGAACATGTTGAAGAAAAAAATAAAATAAGAGAAGCTTGAGGTACAAGTCATATATACGATAAACCGAAAAACAGAGAATGAATCAATCAAACAAAGAGGCTTGGATCATATCCATTTCAAGAAGTAATAAGCAAGAATGTGTCCGTAGAAAACAATAAAGGAAGAAGTAGTTGAAAAAGAAATAAAGATACGAGAATGTTATTATATAGCTTGAGATACAAGTCAAACATTGTACATATAGAGGTATTGAAACAAATCAACCAAAGAAGCTTGGAGTTGGATCATATCCATTGCTTGAAGTAGCTAATAATAAGCAACAATGTGTCCAATACTACCCCAAGCAAGAATATCAACAATGTTAAGTCCAATAGGATCATTCGATTTTTGGTTAGTCTCATTTTGCTAATTGTTGAATCTATCAAGAGATACATTGTGAATGTGCAAGTGCAACAAAATTGTGGATACAATTGTAAGATTTTTTAATCCTTATATGAATGACTCGTAAGAATATATTGTGTGATGTAAAAACATAAGGTCTTTTATTTGTTAACAAGAAAAACTATAATTCACATGAATATAGCTATAACATTTTTTGTGAACCCAAATTATGTTTACGGATCGAAATCACTCAATTATCTCACAATCATTCACGCCAACGATAGAGCAGAAACCAGATCACACAAATCACGTTTACGAATTTTTTTAAATTACGAAATCACTCAGTACGTTTTCGGTGGAGGTCCAACTAGCTAATGTATAGATTGTAGGGTAATTAGCATGTATATTAGTATTTGCACCATTAATTAAATTTCTAACATCCACTAAATCATAATTTAGTAACTAACAAAGAGAAACCAATATTTGACTAATTTGCCCATAATAAATTCAATCTAAATTGCCAACTATAATGCCTAATTAATACACATTTATTTGTAATAAAAATGTAACTTTTTTTCAAAAAAATAATTTCGAAATTGACATATATAAAAATTCTTTTTTTTCAGAAAAAAATAATTTGAATACATATATTATATATATATATATATATATAATCAACTACATATATAGTTATTTAGACTTTTCAATTCTATTAACTATATATTTATACATGGAGTTAACTATGTAATTAAATATATTCAAAAACAGTCAACTATATTTTTTATGTTACCAATAGTTCATTTAAATATAATTAGTTATGAATCTATGTGTATCTATATAATTAATGTTTTCACAAATAGTTAACTATACCAGTTATATTCACGAATAGTTCAGTATTATCTAAATGTAGTTAGCTATATATTCATGTGTAGTTAGCTATATTTAAATGTAGTTAGCTATATATCCTTGTGTAGTTAGCTATATGTATAAACATATAGTTCTCTTTATAGTTAATTTTCTTCACAAACAATCAATTATACTTGTTAAATTCACAAATAATTCACTATTACACAATTTTAGTTCACTATTTATTTATATTTGAATTTTAAAAGTGAGATAGTTCACTATTTATTTGAATAGTATCTCAATTGTGATATAGTTCACTAATTAATTTATATATTCAAACAATAGTCAACTATTATGAAATTAAAGAGCTTGGTTGTTTTGAGCAAATGTTTAATGCATAAAAAAAATTATGTATGTTAATTTCGAATTTAATTTATTGAATTTCTTTTATTTCATTTTATTATAAGATAATTTGTATTAATTGTGCATTAAAATTGATAACTTTAATTGAATTTATTATGGGTAAATTAGTCAAACTTTCTTTTCTCTTTGTTAGTTACCTAATTTTCTAATTACACATGTTATTTTATTAATTTACATGCTTAAACATGTTATCTCACTAATTAACCCTAGATTGTAATTACTTGAGGTGGAAAATTATTCATTCTTTATATCATTATCTTTCTCTAACATTTTCTCATCCTTAAAAATTAGCTATATAACCAAAAATCAATAATAGCTACTTTGATTTTCTTTTAGGGGGACATAATAGCTACTTTGTTTTTTATTCAAATATTAAATAAAAAATAATAATTCACTTAACTTAATCTTAAATTTGCTAAAATCTAATACGCGTCGTTGACTACATTTAATATATTTACCAAAAAATTGCTAAGAGTTATTCAACATTTTTCTATTAGGCTATAACTTTAAATTTATTTGACGCCTAGACTTTGAGATAAGGAATGTAATAAATTTGTGGTGGAAAAACAAGAATAAAAAATCTTTATAAAAGATTAGGTAGATTAGAAGAAATCCATCCCAATCATACAAGTTTAAATCATTTTTTACCTTTGAAAGTTAAACATTTAACAAAAGAAAATGACGTCGACCGACAATCCACCACAAATTCAAGTAATTTCCTCTGATGGATCGTCTTCTGACAGCAACAAGACTATCTCTGATTCTTCTCGTACAACTACGTACGAGGATCTTGTCCGAGACTCTAATCTTTTTCAGGACAAGCTCTTTGATTTTCTTGGATTTACACCTACGTACGAGAATCTAGGATTTGCGTATACGCATATTATAATTTAATGTTTTTTTTTTTTGGATTTTGTGTGTTTCCAAGATCTAATAAGTGTAAACTAATGATTTAATGTTTTTTTTTGGGATTTTGTGTGTTTCCAAGATCTAATAATTTTAAACTAATGGTTTAAAATCGTAGATGGAAAAAATCCTAGTTTACATCGGACTGAATGGTTTTGCTTGTTAATTTATAGAGTTCATGCAAAATTTTGAATTTACTTGAAAAATATGACTTGTACTGTATTACATTTAATGGTTTGAAGAGTTATTTAAATTTGTTTGGGTAGATGGAATAAGAAATCAATAAGGGTTTTAATGATATGATTTTTCCTTTATTGAGAAATTATGTATGGCTTATTTAATTAGATCTATGTTGTTGTAAAACTTGTTAGTCCAAAATCACAAGGCAACATAAGTAAGACTGGTTTATATTAAATCTAGAAATGGTAAAGCCATGAAAGGGGTTTATAAGAATGTGTTGTTTTTGTTACCATTAATGGTATATTTATTGCTTGTTATAATCACGAGAGAAGCTCCCAGGCACGCCGACCGAGGCAGCCACCACCGACGACGTTTTTTCACGTGATCGGAGCCTCTCTTACGCCGCTCTCTCCTTTTGCCTCCTCTCGGGTCATGGAATCGCCTGTTGAAGAGTTGGTCCCGTCGCCAGAACCTCCAGATCCAGGCATCGATACATCTCCACTACCGTTCTCCTCCTCCGCTCCCTCTAACTCTCTCCGCTCCGGTAGATCTTGCCGTAGTAGCCTCCTCTTCTTGTCCCCGGTGAAAACGAATGTCACGTCAGAGAGATCAGGTGTTTCTGATCTAGTCTCTCACCGTTCGATCTTCGTTTTTGGTACCATAAACAAGATAGATCCCCCAACCGAACCACCAGATCTAGTCTCACCGTCTTCTCCGATGTCTTCTCTGAGGACTGCAAAATCCACTGCCTTACCGAGAGCTAGTGGTGTTCTTATCGGCTCAATTATTCCGACCGTAAATCCGTCACATCCTTGGCGGTGGCTCGAAGACTCGCCGGCTTTGTCGCCGGCCACACCGGAACCTAGTCACCGACCATTCCTCTCTTCTCCGGTTGAGACTGTCGGTGGTGAAATCAGGTTTCATAAACTTATGGGCTTGGCCCATTATGTCTTTTATTGCTTCATATATCAATTGGTTGAGATTCTGCAGGCCATTTATTGTTGTGTGGGTGATTTGGACTTGGCCCAAGAAGGTGATTTTGTGGGCTTTTGGCTCCAATATAATCCTAAAGGTAAATCCCAGCAACTTCTCTCGTCTCCTCGCTGTTCGTCTTTCGTAGGCTGGGAATTGTGTAGTCCGATGAGGTGTACGACCTCTACTCAAACTTCCTCCATTTCGGGCATGGAGAGATCATTATTACCCTCCTTCCCTTTTGGAAAGAGAACTTCTCCACTTCGTCCTCTCTCTAGGAAAGTCGACTCTTCCTCGGCCTTAATACTGAGGACAAATTCCAACATTGTTATCGTATTCTCTTCTTGTGTAGCGGTCTTCACGGGACCTGAAGAAGTAACCGTTTTCGTTTCACCGCGATTCGGAGATAACGATTGGTATTCAACGTCACAAGTTAATCAATTTAAAGTGACTATCTTTCAACTTTCCGGCTATGTCGTGAAGGTTGTATTGACGCATTTGAGCCTCGCCTCATTTTCGCTGTCATTCTTCTATCAAGAATTATCTCGTCCTTTTATTATATTTTGGTGTATTGTCTTAATCCAAGAGGATGCTTTCTCCTCTTTCCCATGTAGTTCCGGTTTGTAATGAATGAAGAAAGTGTTGTCCAAAAAAAAAAAAAATTTATTGCTTGTTATATAATTGACAACACTTTATGGTTTTTGCTTTTTTGTACATGATTTGCAAAAGGGTTCCTATTGTGGGAGGAAACCCTCTCGACCTGCATCAGCTTTTCGTTAGGGTTACAACTAGGGGTGGTCTTGAAAAGGTAACTAGTTCATAGTGCCATGCCGTTTACAATTGATTTAATTTATGGAGTTCGTTACAACAACAACAACAACAAAACAAAAATCCTTTTTGATTCTAGGTGATTAAGGAGCGTAAATGCAAAGAAGTGATTGACACATTTGCTCTTAAGTCACCAATAACAAATGCTTCATTTGTTTTGAAGAGGTACTACTATTCGAAATTGCTCTTTAAGTTCGAGCATGTGTATTACCTCAAAAGACCAATTTCTTCATTCGCGGCGAGAGGTTTGAATAATACTAATCTTGTTATTTCTTATAAGATCTCTTTCTAATTCTCTATGTAGATCCGAGATTAACATTATTGTTTTCCCTTTTTTCGCAGAAGAAGAATTAAGTGGCCTTCTCGGCAGATTAGCAAAACGTAACAATGATACTATAATACTCAAATGTTTTCGATGTAGATTCCGTTAATTGAATTTCATATTTTTGCCTCCATAATCCATTTTTTCTATCTTTCATTCTTTTCATGTACTCAAGGACCGCGAGCTGGAACCGTGGTTAATGGGATCATCGAAGGGAAGTTCGATGACGGTTATTTTGTAAGCGTCAAGATGGGTTCAATAGAACTCAAAGGAGTGCTTTACCATAATTCTGAAGAATCTTTAAGACGCAAGAAGAGGATAAGAAGATCAAGAAGATCATCAGTTCCGTTTAAACCTAGAAGCGGTTATAACTTCTACTATTTGGAGAACTACGAGAGGCTTAAACCTCGTTACATTGGAACAGGACAACTTCTCACTAAAGAAATTGGGATAATGTGGAAAAATCTCTCTGAAGCTGATAAAAAGGTTAATATAAATTAAACCGTTGAATCTAAACTACGTTTTTTAAGTTACTCGTATATCGAATGAGATTTAATCGATTTGTTTAATAGGTTTATCAAGAACAAGCTCTTAGGGATGTAGAGAGGTATAACAGAGACATCTCGGAGTACAGAGCTTTAATGGCTTTCCGCGCTGCGGAAAATGTGGCTGCAACTGATGCAGCGATGAATGATGCAGCGGTTGCGGCTGAGGCAGGTCAGTAGTATTTTTTTTTTTCATTTTGAGGAATTTAAATCAATAATAATTTGTAGAAATTGGCACATAGATCTTTAATTCATTCTTATGTTGCCAAATTGTAACTGGCACCGATACAGCGATGAATGAAGCAACGGATTCTGATGCAACGGAGTCTGATGGAGCGATGAATGACGCAGAGGAGACTGATGCAGAGACTGCGTGTGAGGAGGCTGAGTAGTGTTTCTTTGTTTTGAAAACTTTATTTCTCTGTTTTTATGTTTCATTTTAAAAACCTCATTTCTCTCTCTTTTTTTAGTTTTATTTTCAGAATTTTCATTTCAGTAATAAGATGTAGAATCTTGGCAACTTTTTACATCAACGTGAATTTTTCTTTTTCTTGGTTATTATTACTTCTCCAATGACTATTTATACCCTAGAAAACAATAGATGAACATGTAGAAGAAAGAACAAACTAAGAGAAGCTTGAGATACAAGTCAAATATACGATAAACCGAAAAATAAAGATGAATCCATTGCAAGAACTATCCAAGAAGTAATAATCAACAATATGTCCATAGAAAACAATATAGATATTAAGAAGTAATAGAACAAGAAACAAAGACAAGAGAATGTTTTTTAGATAGCTTGCAATACAAGTCAAACATTATACATATAGAGAGAGATTGAATAAATCAATCGATCAACCAAAGAAGCTTGGATCATATCCATTGCTTGAAGTAGCTAATACGTAATAGGCAACAATGTGACCAATACTACCCCAAGCAAGAACATCAACAATGTTAAATCCAATTGGATCATTCGATTTCAAGAGATTAACATATTCTTTAGCACGATCATCACCGGCTTCGAAATGGGTTTTACCGTTTTGTTCTGGTACCTGTTTTGCAACATTCTCTCTTTGGAAATTGAAGAAGACAAATCTTCCAAGGAAGAGAGAGAGACCGGTGCTTAGGCTTATGACAATGGAAGGGTTTAGCTCGGCTTTCACGACGGCGGAGGAAGATCTTTTTCCGGCGAGGGATAGCTTTGGTAAGGCTGAGGAGGAGGCACCGAGGCGGAGAGGACGAAGACCATGGAAAGAGATGGAGTTAGGGTTTTTCTGAGGGATTGCAGTTGAGAAAGTTGATGGTGAAAGCAAAGCAGAAGCACTTGTGGTCATTTTCTTCTTCTTCTTCTTGTTTCTCTTGAGAAAATTTTAGTGTTTTTTTTTTGGCTTTATGATCTTTGAGAGATTGTGTTTTGGGTTTTGAGATGAAGCAGAAGAAAAGAAGATTTTGTTTGTGAGGATATGATTTCGAGTTGATGATGTGGCATTGTTTTATTGGTTGTTTATGGATTATGTGATTTTTCAGACAAGTAATTTGCATTGTAAGCCCTTGTAGTTTTTTCGGTTTTATGTAAAAGATCTTAGTTTCTTCTATTCGATTTAATCCACATTACATAGATTCATAATTCCACCAAAAACCGCAACCACACAATGGGATTAATTAGACTAATGAACCGATCAGTTGTGATAAAAATGATGGAAAAAGAAAATGATGCATAAGTTAAGCTTTGCATTTTTTTTTGTCTTGGTTAAGCTTTATACTGAAGGAGACTAATATAAGCGAAACATTATAAAGTTGATCGAACAATCTACAAAATCAACACACAAACTGAGTTTCTACAAATGACCATAGCCAAACTCAAGAGCCACGGATACACGGACCGTGGTCTCTTCCGGGTTTGGCTAGAGCCAAGAGTTGATGCCTCAAACCTCAACACTCAAAAAGGAAGAAAATTTTTAAACTAAATAAAGACTGACATCCTCTACTAGTACTTGCACAACACATCATTTACATCAATAAAGATCAATTTTACGAGCTAAGTCGCGGGAGAGTAAAAGCTCTTTTATTCCTTTGATGGGTTTAGGGTGATTATAGAAATGAATCAAAGTAGGAGTAGTTGCGGTTCCGTCCATACTCAAGGAGACTACCGTAAGTACGGTCCCAAACACCGATGAAGAGTGCTTCTGTGTCGGGGCTGAACGATATTCCAGAGATTTCCCCAAAGAAGTCGATCTCTTGCTCTGTTTCATACCCATTTGAGACGTCGTAGACATGGACAAAGTCAGCCGGCTCAGCCATGGCCATGTATTTCCCATCGGACGTGTAGCGGATGGATCGGATTGCTCCAAGGTTACCCCTCAAGACAGCAACAGATTTAGACAAGTTACGGATGTCCCAAACTCGGCTGGTCTTGTCTTGGTTTCCTGTGGAGAAAGTGATCCCATCTGGATGCCATGCCGATGCAAAGGAAAAGTCCAAATGTCCCGCTAGCGTTTGCAATGTCTGTCGAAATTTCCAAAGTTGAGATAGGAAAGTTTGTTTATTCAAAGACATTTAAAACAACAGAGATCGTATCGGTACCTTTCCCGTGTTGGGGTCTACCAAAAGGCCTTCCGGGTTATCTCCCACAATAGTCAATAATTTACCATCAGGACTCAAAGACGTATGCTGACAATAAAAACAACACATTTTCGTCAAATGAGTCACAAAAACTAGTCGTACCAAATCAAAAAACTCGAAAGGGAATTACATTCACTGGCCAAGGATAGCGAAAATGATTAACAAGCTGGTATCTCTCCATATCAAAATCTCTGACTCCGCAATCATTATTTGAGGCAGTAAAATGAAGCGCCCCACTACAATCAGAAAGACGCAAAAAGGTCGGTCAGAAGCTATTAATTGCACAAGTTTGGCAAAAACTACTTCAAGGAAAAGATAAATATATACCTTGGCTTGTTATAAATCTCAATAGCATTAGTGATAGCATTATCGTCATAAGTTGTACGTGAACAAAAGCTCACACCAGGTCTATCAAGATGCTGAACCGAATAACAAATGAAGTTTCTCGATTAGATTGCATGTAAGTGACTAGTGAAATACAGGATTTGTAAAAAAAATCTCTAGAGCTTACCTTGCATATAAGTTCTCCTTGAAAACCACCTGCAACTAAAAATTTATCTCTCACAGCAAGTGTACTCACTTGAGTCTTCGTAAATCCCTCCAACAAACTTCCAGGATGTTTCTGCACACACACGAGAATAAAATAAACATTAATGAATGTCGATATTTAAAGAAGAAGATTTGATTGTTCTGGAAGAAACTAACCTCGGATGGGGCAACATGACCTTGAACATTGAGAACTTCATGCTTACTAGATGTCAAAGTAGAATAATGGCTCACCAAAAATTGTGACATAAGGTAAACATCGTGCTTAGAAGTCGCCCAAACCAAATTCCTCAGCTACAATACAAAGAAACCGACTTTTTTCCTTACCAGGTAAACGTTCTACGTAATCCATATTTTTCACTTATGCAGACAGTTGTAGCAATTTGTACATCCTTATTAACCAAACATACAATGTATGAAAAAAATAGCTAAGACTCTCAGTGATAAGAACCTGGAAATGAAGAATACTAGATTTGATAGATCTCGTATTTCGCCAGAAATCATAAAACACGGCGCCTTTCTGTGTGGCCATGCAATCCTGTATTCATTAAGCAAACGATACGTAGATTAGTAATAACAAAGTCGACGACAACTCAAGGTTCAAAGAACAAGAAAAAACTTACTTTCCCTGATAATTCACCAGAATTCGGAACATTTTCGTAGTTTTTATACTGTTCTAGTCTAGTTTGTCTATATTTCTCTCTCGTAATACTAAGCCTGTCCCAAGGAATCCCTTGAATATCTTTCCCTTTCCGCGCTTGGTCAGCCGAAGTATCCGCTATTTTATTGTTCTGAAACACAAATAAACCCACACAATAGACTTACTGACTGCAAAAACAAATCCGAATTCTGAATTTCTATTATAGACTTACCGAGTAATCAAACTCGTCGACATCGGAATCCGATGCTCCCATATCATCTCCACGAAACTCCTCGTCAAAATCATCGTCTACCTCTTCCATTTCCTCCTCAACATCGTCCATATACTCCGCATTCTCTTCTTGGTAATCCGACATTTTCGTAGTCGATAATTACAAAACCTACATATATATATATATGAAAATCAACTTTGTTAGCTATGCAACTACAATAGTAGAATCCAATATACAAGATTAACTAACTACTTATACTCACAACCAAAACTAGGTTAGGGCTAGTTAAAAAATTATAACTTTCTGTGAGTTATACAACATGTTTGCATCTAAAAACTAGATCTTTCTACAAATATCAAAATTCTATGCCCAATTTCAAATTGAACAAAAACCCCTAAAAAATCAACCTATCAAAATCCGATTCCGATAAAAATCAACCATCGTAATTCGATTCCGACACACTAAAAGTTTCAATTTCACAAAGCGGAAACGATTTCTAAAAAATCACACAAACACAAACCCTAATAATCTGAATTTAAGAATTACGATTCCAAAAACTCAGGGACGATAAAATCAATCACCTGGTGAAATTGAGAACGGATTTGTGTGAGAAAAACCCAGAAGAAGAAATTATGAATCTTCTAAAAAAGTTTCAAAATTTCATAGGAGAAGCGTTGAGATCGATTACGAACAAGAGAGAGAAGAAGAAGAAGAAAACAGCGAAATTTATCTTCTTCGTTTCACTGGTAATAAAAAAGGACGGTCCCAATTTTTTTCTAATTTAAAATTCACTTATATTTTATTCATAATATACACTTAAGTTTGCCATTTTACCCTTCCATAATACAGGCGTATAGTGCGGATTTGGTTCAGATTACGAGGGGCTGTTTCGTCTTTTTCTCGTTTCTTATATTTTATTCATGTTTAAGCAAATGGATTTAAAAGATAAGAGTACTTATCATAATCAGAACTTAAAAAGATTTACATAATCCTCATTTAACTCTAAAATAACTACTCATTTAAAAAAATTAATTTGAAATTATTAGTTAAAATTCGAAGTTGAACCTGATAACATAATTATTTGCGGTTGAACATATGATAAAAGAGATTGAATGAGTTAGATTTGTCATCCATTGAAACGTAGATGATTGAAAAATTCGACAACATAAGTTTAATTAATGATTTTGCAGGTAAAAATACAAGAACAGCAATATTTTATATTTTGATAAGTTTAATTAATGATTTTGCAGGTAAAAATACAAGAAGAGCAATATTTTCTATTTTGTTGTTTTTATTTTATTTTTTACTAACTATTTGGAATTATAAACAGTTTAACAGAGTTTTAATGTGTTTTTTTATTTAGATTACTATTTTTACGGTATAAGAAAACGTACGAAAATGACACTTTTTTACATATATGCATAGAGCATCCAAAATGATTGGACCAACACTGGTTATAAGTATATTGTCTTTTCGTGCCGAGTAGATCGAGCAGGCTTTTGGATTCGTGGAGGGAATGTCCGAGCTCCTTATGTAGAAGTTGCTCGGCCCGATCTCGAGTGAGGGAACGAGTCTCTGAATTTGTAATCTCGTTGAAATTTTGATGTAGAGTGTCGATGGAATGTGTTGACTTAACACAATTGAGGAAATCCTTCGAGTCGAGGGCTTGATTCCGATGTGTATCAAACTGTTGAGTGGGTTCTCCTATAATGCCGTCTTCAGGTTGGAGGGGTTCAAGTGAAAGTTGTTCCAGTAATGGAAAAACAATCTAGATTACGTTCCGTGGTGTAGTCTAACTGCATTGTGAATGAAGGAAAGAGAGAGAAGAGATTAAAAATTTAATTTGTAAAGGATGAGAGTGTTTGAAGAACAAAACAAAAGAACTTAGCTATATATTTATACGGTTGATTCTCATGATAAAAAGGTAAAGTTCCATTTTTTTTGGTTTCCTTTTCTATCGTAATTTCCTTTTTTTTTTTCTCTTGTTGTTTTCGTGGTTAGCTCAAAGGCTAAATGGGCTAGAAAATTATACTTTTGGGCCATTAAAAATATTACTAATCACCCGAGTTATATATTTAGATTACTAATCATCAGATTATATATTTTACCCTTAGACGACAAAAACCCAAACAATTTCGTCTACCATGGATTTCGATAATCTGACCGACCAAAGTAGAGTTTTCGGAAAACTCAGAGCGATATTGAGAATAAGGTTCGGTTATTCCTCCCTCCATATGATTGTGTGCCATCGGGAAGTACCATATGGTCGTGATTTTTATTTTGCTTTGTTTTGTTTGATTAGGTTAAAATAAAATTATTTTACAATTTGATATGGTATAGAGTGATTCAACTATCTTTAATTTTTTTAAAAAAGACTAAATAAGTTTACAAAACTCATAGCATTAATTTATAACTTCTTTAAAAAACGTCAAATCTCAAAGAGATTAACATTTGAGTTTTTGTAAAATTGCCGAAAAATAAATGAAAAGTATATAAGGGTAAAATGAAATTATTTTTATTATTAGGTGTGGTATAGAGTGATTCAACCATCTTTAGTTTAAAAAGATACTCTAAAAAAGTTTACTAAACTCAAATCATAAATTTACAACTTTTTTAAAAAATGTCAAAACTCAAAGTGGTTAACCTTTGAGTTTTTGCAAAATTACCCAAAAATGAAGGAAATGTAACCAAGGTTGAAATTAAATATTTTCTACTATTTGATGTGGTATAGAGTGATTCAACCATCTCTAGTTTGAAAAGAGACTCTAAAGAAGATTACTAAACTTAAATCATAAATTTATAAAAAAATTTAAAAAATATGAAAACTCAAAAGGGCTAACCTTTGAGTTTTTGCAAAATTACCGAAAAATAAATGAAAAGTATCTAAGGGTAAAATAAAATTATTTTTATTAATTGATGTGGTATAGAGTGATTCAACCATCTTTTGTTTGAAAGGAGGCTCTAAAAAATTTTACTAAACTCATATCATAAATTTACAACTTTTATTAAAAATGTCAAAACTCAAAAGGGTTAAACCTTTGAGTTTTTGCAAAATTACCTAAAATTGAATGAAATAATTTTAGGGGTTAAACCTTGACATAATTAAAAATGTCAAAACTCAAAGGGGTTATTAACCTTAGTTTTTACAAAATTATCTAAAAAAGAATGAAATGTATCTAAAGTTGAAATTAAATAATTTCTTCTATTTGATGTGGTGTAGAGTGATTCAACCATCTTTAGTTTGAATAGAGGCATGCGTCTTAATCTTGCAAGGTATCTATGGGGATTACTGGACGAAAACGTTTGACTACGAGACCGGCATACCAGAAGAAGAAGATATAGAATACAAACCAGCATGCCCATACAGGCAAAACATACGAATACATTAGTTGAAATGGAATTACTTCTTCTCGTCCTTTATGTTACTAGGAATGGCAAATAATTGGGCTTTAAAAAAGATTTACATAATCTCATTTGTTTTTTAATAGTGTAGATTCTTCTTCTTCTCTACACTAATTACAACAAAAGAGTTTGATACTTAAACTCTAATCTCTATCTTCTCTCTTCTTTTTTTAACTAGAAGGAAGCTAAAGAAACTACTAACAACATGGTTATTTTTGGGATCTGTTCTTGTCTCTTATCTCTTTATGTACTCATGGAGCTGTATTTATGCAAAAATCAGATGTTTCTCTTTATGGGTTTTTAACAGAACAATCTTCTTCTTCTCTGCACAAAGATACAATCTCAAGAGTGTTAAGTAAAGCTCATTGCAATGTTGTTATAATTCAGGCAAAAGGGTGATAATCTCGGGGACTTACGTGAAGTTGAGACTCCCGTATATTTTCGAGCATTTCGGTAATTTCGATCTGTTTCATCACTGTGGCATGTAAAACCTGCAAAACAATGATATCTATTAAGTGTTTTTGGTTTATTATATCTATATACTGAAGATAGTAGTAAATTTAGGAATAAGTGTATCACCCGCTTTGTTTTATCGAGATCAAACTCTACTGATTTGATTCTGTCTAGCGAATCCATTAGCATTCTCTCCTTCTCAACAGGTATTTCAACGGGTTTGTTGCGTATATCCTCATACTTCTTCTCTAGTTGATGAATACGCTCCAAACACGGAAGAATCCGGTCTTTCATTGTTGGCTCAGTAGGAGTTGAGATGAGACTAGTCCTACTTTCCTCTTCTGTTGAACTTGAAGGCGTGACACTTCTCGAAAGCTCAAACGGGATAAAACGGAAAACTGAAGCTAGTTTCAGCATTACCGAAAGTATACTCTTCACTAGATTCTCCGATTTCATATCATAAAGCCAACGGATAATCGGAGTATCTGGATAATGAAGAAAGTTCTAATATTTAGCAATACGGACCGTTTGGTTTTAAAAAGCTAAATGTAATGAAACTATTTTTAAAGCATGGATATAAAGTATAACCTAGTGAAGTTGTTTCGTCTTTTAGACCGAGCATTTGGTAATCGGATTGCCTTTCTTGGCCACTTCGGCTAGTAGATATGTCAGGTATGGTAAACTTGTCATCGCAACTATAATAACCGTTAACATCCGATGACCTAGCCTGCAATTGCATATAGATCATATTGTACCAGTCAGTGTTAAAAGACTAGAACTGTCTCTAAAACAAATGTACCGATACAAAAACTCACTTCCTCGTAAGCTGGATTCACTTGAGTAGAGGCTGAGCTCAGAGAAGTTGGAACATCAGAACAAGACACAGACTCTGCTGCCTGAAATCCAAAGTTACGTCGTCATATTTACAGAAAATAGACATTTTAGAAGAACCGAGAAATTGCCATTTACCTTCGATGGATTTATACTTATGTAAGAAGAGGAATCTTGTGGGTCACTTAGTTTCCTAGTGATTTGCCTAATGAGTGACGCGTCGTCTCCATGGTAGATAAGCTAAATCAAAGCGTAAATCTAAAAAATGAGCTTTATGTACAACTCTGGACTAAAAGAAACATCGTCCTCGATATTTTACCTTCATTATTTCAGGATCATTCCAAGGTCCTTTATTAGACCGAAGACAACCTCCATCGCCAAAGCAAGAGCATGAACCACCGAGAAACTCCGGCAATTGACTAAAAACCACAGAAGCAATGGAACTGGTAAGTATATGACAACTGAAATTTCCGAGATGCCGAATAAAAAGGAAACAGAAACTACCTTGAATCAATAACTTCATGTAACTTAGATAAAGACTTGGGTTCTAGCACCTGCAGCGAAAGAAACACGATAAACTACACACAGCAATATTTGACCAAAAGAGAAACCAAGACCGAAGCTGTTCACTTACGTGTATCTTTGAGATAGTCTTTGCGTCAAGAAACTTCTGAGCAGCAGGCCAAAGCACTTTCTTGAAACCAGTTCCAGCATTTACGACGTACATTCTATGCAACGTCTGCAAATATAACGACTTTGTCACAACCCGTTATGTAAGACAAAGAACTAAACCAAGAAACAAACTCAAGTACCTCGGGGTAGTAGTTGTTATCGATCTTCGCAATTGCAGAGACAAGATTCGCAGCTGTTGGTGTAAAATTCTTCATACCCTGAAACATTAACAATGAACACTTCAGAGCTAAAGAATCTAAAGGCACTCACTAAAAAAAGCTTGAGTTCCATTTAAACCATTACCAGTCCTTGTACGTCAAGTATTGTAGTAGTGGAACAGATTCGACGCTTAGCTGCAATAGAGCATGCAGGGAATTTCTCTAGTAGAGCTTTCTCAAACTCTTGAACATGGTATTTTAGATATCTATCTATGGTAGTGATACGCATAAGCTTAGAAGGATGAGTTTTTCCGAGTCTTTCGATATAGACAGGTCTTCCTTCCTTGTCAACTCCATGATAGCCTTGAGGATAGTGTTGCAAAACTTCTTCAAGCTCTTCGAAATCAAAATCCTAGTATGCAAAAGAGTAAAATTAGATACAGAACAACAAAAAACCCGGTTTAGAGTTTAAATCAATGATTCGTTACCTCTAGTATTGTGTCGGTTCCATATTCTTTTCTCCATCTAAGCATTTCTTCCCACATTTGGATTGTTTTTTCAATGTTAAGGTCTCTAGCTTTCAAAAATCTACCATTTTTCGCGAATTGAATCGTTAGTTATTGCATTTTAAACCTTCAAAGCGACTAGAGAGAGAACAAAACGAACCTTAGAAGAGTATGGTATTCGTCATGTCTAGGAGGTAACAAATCTCTTTCAAGAAGCTTACGGCGAAATTCGAGTACAACGCTCTCTTCTTTTTCGTCCCGTACATCTTCGATGGAAACCGAAGGAATCCGATAGTCGATTTTTCGTTTCCCTCTTTTCTTTAAAGAATGAGTGAACTTAGTTGAAGCGTTAATCGCTTTCTTCTTCAAATTCCCGATTTTCGAACGCCTTCTTTCGTCTTCCGAGATTTCAAAATCTGATCTTCTCTCCCTAATTTCGTCAAAGTTTCCGTTTTCTTCGATTCCTATTAGTACACAAACAAATCGAAGTAAGTAACCTGCAAATTCTTCAATACATAAATCAAGAACACATAACAAAAATTTACCTGACATGATGCAAAAGCTGATTCAGATAACATGCAAGTGAATCATACAACCATCACTAGTGAAACAAAAACAAAACCTGGAGAAACAGAACACACACTGTTATTCAAAAGATTGAGAAACTAAATCAATATTTGGATTTTTCATTGTCAAAGTTAATATTCATGTGAAAGCCATTAAATATTCCTCTAAAGCATGTACACACAAGATATTTGCCTAAGCCATTACAACAAAAACAGTACACAAAGAAACAAAAAACTTAACCTTTTTTTTTTCTTCTCAAAAACACAGTAAAAGCTCTAGATCTGCTCTTAAGAATCCATGATTCCTCTCTGCATTTAAGTTTTGTTCTTACACTTGTCTTCTTCTCCTGAAAAGAAAAATAACGCATAACTTGAGCTATCGCCATAAATGCAATCTCGTAACTTTAAATGTGTCTTAAAAACAGAGAAAAGCGTTAAATTGAAAACAGTAATCACAAACAAAAAAAAAACTCGTCTTCTCTATAACACCGAAACTTGAAATTGCAGCAATGCAGATTGAGATCTCACTTTCGATTTCTTAACAGTGATTCCACCGACAAACAAAAAGAAAAGTGAAACAGGACTTGAAGGTAAGAAATTTACCTAGAAATGAGACACGATCTTTTCGATTCCAAAAAACCTTCAAAAATGATCGAAAATCCCAAATCAGAGGAGAGATTTTGTCGAACAGAGACAAACCCAGAAGCAAGAACACCAAATTTACACCGATGAAATGTAAAGTTTTGATCTTTTTCGGATTTTGGAAGAAATGGAGAACAGAGAGATTCGAGAGAGAGAGATTAGAGGAAAAAGAAAGATCTGAACTTTCTCGTCTTCTTTACTCTTGTTGAGTTTCGGGTACTTAATAATAATATTCTCTTTTTTAGAAAAAAAAAAGATAAATTCTCTTTTTTTGGTTTTGGTATATATGTATCTGTGTTGGGTCCAATGGTCCATGTTGTTGTGTGAAACAGTTGGGGAAGGTAAAAAGAAAGCAGTATCGTCAGTAACCTTTGGTTTGTCTTCATTTTGCATGCGTGTCCTTGCATTCAAATGTTACAGAAAAAAAACTCAATCCAAAAATAAATTATTTAATTGCATTTTTAGTACTATCATAATCAATATTTGAATATAAGTGTTTTTATTAGTGTCGTTATCAAGTCATAATCTATATTAGAGTTTGACCACACACAAAAACAATACTAGTATTTATTAATTGTTGACAAATAAAAGTCTTTTTTTTTTTTTTGTTCTTGGGAAAGCCATTTATTTACAACCAAAACAAACAAACTAGCTAGCCACAATTTCTATAGTTTGTACTTAATTCAAAACAATTTAATCATGGTTATTTTGTTGGTTTTTGTTGTAGATAAATGGTTAGTTTGTTACCAATTTATTTGCAAATTTTTGACTAAATCTCTTAGATTATTTTATCCAAATCAATATTTTTGTGGATATGCTGAATTGTCTTTGATCTTAAAACGTTGACTGTTTATGCTCAAATTATAGTTGGAATCTGTCAGTCAATTTTATATCTTTGAAAAAAATAAGTCAATGGCGGTAGAATGATTAAATTTCTGGCAGAATGATTAAATTTTTGGCAGAATCTGGCATAATAAATGAAAGTTAAATGGTATCAGTAGAACTATTATACCAATGGTAGAATCATTCTAGAGACAAAAAAAAATGGTGGAACCATTAAACTGACAGTAGAACTATTATAATAACAGTAGAACCATCAGTAGAACCATTATATCATTGGTAATCATTCTAGAGACAAAAAAAAATGGTGGAACCATTAAATTGACAGCAGAACCATTATACTAATAGTAGAACCATTAAACGAATGGTGTAAGTAGAATGGTTATACACATAGTAGAACCATTATGCCTACACCATTTAGGGCTAATATATATAGTCTTGTAACTTAATAAATGACATTTAGTAATGATAAAGGATGATTGAAATAAATGATAGTCATAGACTAGTAATTTAGGGCATGTACAATGGTGACACCGGAGGGTCTAAAGAGGTGTTCTTATAATATAAAAGTATTAAAATTTGAGTAAAAAGAAGAAAGAGAGTGTTTTTGTGGGGTATATTGAAATATAAAATTTGAGTAAAAGGAAGAAAGAGAGTGTTTTTGTAGATAAAATTAGATCTTTTGGAGAGAGAGAGATCCAATATTGGATCTTTTGGAGAGTGTGTTTAAAAGGAAAAGAGAGTGTTTAAATATAAAATTAATAAAAGTTGAGTAAATGGATGAAAGAGAAGGTATAAAGTTGAGTAAAAAAAAAAGAGAGAGTGTGTTTTAATAATTTAAAAATCACATTAGATCCTTAAAGGTGAGCATTGTACATGCTCTTATAGGGTAACTTATATGACATTTGATAATATCAAAGAAAAGGTTGAATAGTAAATAATTAGTCAATAAACTTGTATGTAACGTATATTTTAAAAAAATTGTTTGGTCAAAAGACTATGTAACGTATACGATATGACAATTAGTAAAGCTTACATTTGCGTTTTCAAGAAAAAAAAATAAAATAAAATGGTTTTTGTTTGATGAGTAAACAAAAAGAGTGGTGGTAATTAATTCGATTAAGTTGACTTTTTATACAACCACATATGGTTAAGGACACGTGTCAATATTGCTCAGGCCTGTTTAATTAAATGCATGCACCCCATCATTTTAGATTCATACTAGGATTGTGGATTTTATAACGCATTAAAGAAAATCCTAACCATCTAATAAAAATTTATTAAAGCTCAGAATGATTAAATTTTTGGCAGAATAATTAAATTTTTAGCAGAATCTGGTAGTATAACCATTAAACTGATAATAGAACCATTAAACTGACAGTAGAACCATTAAACGAATGGTGTCAATAGAACTATTAAACCAATAATAGAATCATTAAACTGGTACTATTTATAGTCTAGATGTGTTGTAAGAATAAATAATACACAATACCTAAGTTTTTCCAAACCACATACTATATCAATTGTTAGATCACATTTATATCAGTTGTTTTCAAACAAATTTTTTTCTTACATCAAAAAACACTTATCAACAAATTTGTACCTTTTTATGTTTCACTGTTTTTTCATAATCTTTCACTATTAATATTTTTTTTGGTTACAAATAAAAAGGGTCCAGCAATAAATGAGAATGGTCCCATCAGACATAACATCACGTTAAAAAAACAGCTTAGAACATAGTTCTCGGAAAATAAAATTTACATCATTATCAAATGATTTTATTATTTAAACGATTATTGTTTTTTTTTTCTACTTTTACCGCTTTATCATATTAAACGACAGAAGACACTGTCGTTTGTTATCATCAAACCATCATTCCCTATTAAATTTTCACTTGGGTTTCTTCAATTACATGCCGACAAATAAATCCGAGTTAAAATCATTTAATGTTCAGAAACTTCACCAGGAAATAACCACAGTACTAATTACATAATTATTGGTACAATTTTTTTTTTACTTTTGCTGTTTTGCACGAAGTGGTGTGGTCCAAACTAAAAGTAAATGCATTTCTTACATATTTACGTGTGTATACACACCATGCATATATGTGTATGTAGCCCAACACGGCGATACATCCAATATACAGTATATAATTAAACAATTTAAGACTAGATTCCCTAATATTCCTTAATTATATGTTTATAGGAACGATCCATTGTATCAATTTTCTTATGGAATACTAGTGGTGGTCCAAAATAAATATAAATATGCATTTCTTACATCTATATGTGTGTATATACATCATGTATATACGCAAAATACATGTATAATTACTTCATGTATGTATGTGTACACTCGATATATATTTGAAACATTTCAAAAAATAGATTCCCTTAGATGTTTAATAATAGGAATGATTTATATTAATTTTCTTATGAAAACAAGTTTTAGATATGTTTATTCAACCTTTTACGGGAGTGTAAGATGGCATGCATTAATTAGTATACAAGTTTTAGATATGTTTAAGTAGATAGATATCAATCATATAACTAGTATTGTCCAACCAAATAAAATGTTATACGATGTACGTTATATACATGAACTAAAAACATATAATCTAAAAGTGTGTATGAACTTGGGGTTTTTTTTAATGTACATCATATAATATAGTATATTTCCAAATACGTCCTTATATAATTTAGGCATGATAGTAACGTTAGCATCTATTCTTAAAAAAATACTCAATACGAACTACACAAATTTTAAAAAGATAGTCGGTAATAACTTTTAAAAAAAGGGATATGGAAGAGGAAATAGCTAAAAGAAAGATTTGGATGTGATGTAGAGAATCCAAGAATTGAGAGCAACTTGACATTGTGACAAATTAGATGTCGAAATCTTCGTTTTGCAGTATAGTCCAGTGCTAAATAAAGTTTTTGAATAAAATTATAATGAAATAAAAAGTACGAAGGAAATGTCACTTTCTTCACAGAAGTGGCAGCCATTATTATAATATCTACCATTCCAAAGCCCCAAATATTCTGCAGTTATTGGTCGTTTTCGTTACAATTCATTTTGTGCGTACAACAAATTTTCAAACTACTACACATTTTACATCAAAGAGTTTTGTATCATTACTTATACATTTACTAGTAAATCGTCTGTTTTCACTAGGAATGATTTGTCCAGCAGTAAAAATGTGTAGCGTATAGATTAATCAAGGTTTTAAACAACGAGCAATGTAATCAGTCAGTACTACCATGCATCGGCATAGATTTGACTGACCATTTACATGATTAGTTTGTAATAATTCGTGGCTAATATTTCACGAAGAAAGCATAAAATTTGTTTTGGCCATAACAGTTTTGTCAGAGATTATAAAGTAGTTGTCGAAAATTTTGTAAAATCAAAGGCTTGCGTGAGACACTTTGCTTTTCCTGATTCACAAGCAAATCTTTCAATATTTTTCTCGAATTTCCAAACCTTACACATTATGGTCAAATGAGTCGGTCCTCTCTATATCATACTATAAAGCAAAAGTTTCAAAATCTAATATCTCTCTTTTTTTTTTTTTTTTTTGTCATCTAGAAGTTTTTATTAAAACTTAAAAAAAAGTGTTACATGATCATAAGACGTAACGGATACAAATCCGTTCTAGATCCAGAGTACGGAAACATTGCCCAAACATGGGGAGCGAAGTCCAAACGAGGGGAGCATAGCCCGAAAGATTACCGGGGAGCAAGACACAACAAAGTCAAACTACAAAGCCAACCTTATACAACCCTTAAACAAAAACATAACAAACACCACCCCTGCCAAATCACCATTAAGACTACGTACCGAGAACCAACGCTCCGAAATGAATAACCCATCAAAAGACGCACGAGAAGAAAGCTTGAGCTGAAAAAATCCTTGGATAAAACAACTCCAAAGACCAAACCAATAGCAGCCAACGACATACTAGAACAATAAATCCAAGGAAGAGAAGAAATACAACAAGGAATAAGAAACTCAACCACCCCGAAGCTTCTTGATAATACTCAACCCAATATCATTGAGGGAAAGCTGTTGATATGCATCGCCGCAAGAAGCATTATTCGGAAAAAACGAAGAGCTAAGAACCTTATCTGTTGAACGGGGAATACCTGCCCCAATAACATCTTCAATTCCAACAATGAGAAGTCAACCAGACCAACTATCAACCCTGCCCCGACCTCCGAAGAAAACCGAATAACGTACGACCCTTTGGAGACTAAAACCCGAAACCAACCCTCGAACATCATCTTAATGGTAAACACAGAAGAAACCCACACCAAACAAAACGATAAACTACTGAAAACAACATGAAAAACGCAACACTAGGAGACCCACAGCGAAGAGAACATATCAAATCGAAACCGAAAGAACGCCTATGAAACTCCGAGGTATCACCAGACAACCAATACAAAAGCACCAGAAATCCTAACCTCCAGAGAAGCTCAAAAGACAACACCTTACCTATGATTTAAAGTCCACCCAACACCAAGCTAAACAAACAAATCTACAAATTATCATGAAAACTCTAAAGAAAACCGGCGAACACATTAAGAAATGAGCAAGGAGCAAAAAGCTTAGCAAAGACAGGGACGGAAAGCGTAACCATTTGAATTGGAGACGAGGAGAGAACCCAGAGCCTGACGCCGTCCTCAAGCTTCAGATCACGGCCTAACATATCATCTCGAGATGGTTCAACGCAGGTCAAAACCGCCAACTCCACCGGAGAGAACCCCAATCGAAGCAGATCTCCAAGAGCACAAATCAGACGGAGACCATGAACCCGGAAGCCGAAACAAAAGGGAAGGAGAAAATGGATAACGGCGGTCCTTTTTCCGGCGGCGGTGAGGACCACGGCACGCCGGAGAAGGAGATAGGAGTAGATGAGGAAGCAGCGGTAGGTTAAAAAATTGAGAGAGAGAGAGACGCCGCTCCGAGGCACACTTCTTTATAAAAAGCTTAAAAAGATGAAATATACGACGAAAACAGAGATATCTCTCTCTTTATATACATATATTTCTTATAGATCATTTTCAACTTAGTGTAAATATGTATACTAAGAGATATTCAAAACTCTTCCATAAAAACATTATGTGTAGTATTTTTCAGTTTAAAAAGTTGTGGAGTTATGAAAAAATTAGTAACCATATTAAGGAATTTATTTTCCACAAGGTAATTAATTCGTGATTATATCATTAGATTGATCGATTAATAAGTTTTTGGATAGCTTTACAAACAAAGCTGACACAGACTCTTTAATCCATGGAGTCAACTCTTTGCCTTTCGTTTCCTTTTTCACCTTTTCAAGTTTTGAACTGTTTTTGTTCTTCCCGTGAAATATTGTTTGCCACAATCGATGGCCACTCTTTTTTATAATAAAAAGTTATTAATTAACACAAAACACACCAATTGCCAATGTACATGTGTATTACACTGCGTCTTTGTTCACTATTCCTTCGATATTAAATTATTAAATTTTTAAACACATACTTAAAGGATATGGAGTAGCAAGTCAAACAAATACATTTAGATAAATCTGTACAGTAGACTAGTAGAGCTAGTGTGGAAGTTCTTTGTTCTAGCTACTAGCTAGTGACTATTGTGTTTAAAGGTTTATACATTTTATAGAATTATTCGTCATGATTTCTCGTGTTGCATAAAGAGATGTTCAAACTATACAAAATTATTCGTCGTGGTTTCTTGTCTTGTAGAAATTAATTTCCATTTGTAGAGCTAATATTCGTGTAAATGTTTATCATTATGGCATGCTTCACATGTAAGTGAATTCGATTCATTACTTATAATATGGTTAAATCAAATATTTTGCTTGATGATATAACAAATGAAAACAAAAACAATGGTAATTGTTAAAATCGTATTTTTACTATTCACTAGACAAGGGATGGACCTTTTTGATAGGCTAATGGTCTCAAATAAATGGACTCCGCAAAGTGTAATTTTTTTTACTGTTTAACTTTTGGTTATTGTTGTTGAGTAACTAAAAAGTACTGCACTTTTACATTATATTTACTGCTGAGCCAAAAGATGGAAGGACCAAGCTACAAAAACGACGTGTGGTTTTTATTCTTTCTGCTTATACTATTATATGGGCCCCACCGTATAATTTTGGAGGTAGCGAAAATGATCGATTTGCTACAGCTCATGGCTCTCGTTTTGTAAATGACGAGTGTAACTTCTCGTCGTTTTGCTTCGTCCCAAACCACATGCATTTCTCTTTCTTGTCATTCTTCTTTTTTTCACACAACAAAACTTCTTTTTTTTGGTGTTATTATGTTTTTGATGCTTCTTTAAAATTTCACTATATATATTGAGTAAAGAAGTGATAACAAACATGATTGTGATTTATGTAAATATTTTTTGCGGAGTCTAGCATATTTTAAGTTGCTACATAGTACAATTGCTACATAATCAAGTTTCGAAAATTCGGAAAAACTGAACCAACCCAAACTTATAGACCTACCCAAACCCTTGTCTGGTTTACTCGTAGATCCGGTTTTAAAAGCAATGAAAAAACTAATTTATCAATTGTTTATAAAGAGATTTTCTCAATGAGAATTGACTTAGTTACGATCGAATTTATTTTATTTTATTTAATAACAATTATGTTTGGGTCTTAACATAGTTGTTTTTAAATCTTGTTTACCCATTGAGATCTTAAAACGATAAAGCAACCGAAGAGCGAAAAACAAAAACATTTTTTCTTCATCAAATTGCCGAAACGATAAAAATAACTGCGAAAATTGCCTATAAAGCTTGGAGTCTACAAGCCTAAGATTTTTCACTATTGTTTCATATGTAACATTACTTCCTTTTCCCCAAAACTTGCACATATTTTGAATGGAAAGTGCTTTGGTTGCATCTTGAAAACTTGCAAGCTTTGGTCGTAATTTATTTTATTTTCTCTCATTCTCTTATTCGTAAGGCCTCCAAATATTCCGTTTTAGATTAACAACCGAATGAAAGTTGTATTGAGCTTACTAGGGCCAGTAAGAGTCTCTATTTGTATCAACGTTTAAATCTTTGTTCCGTTGGAGAAACAGAGCAAGAATCAAGAATCACTCGTCTTCTTCAAACCATAGATATAAATTTTTCAGCGAAAAGCACTTATAATCTGTATGACGTAGCAAGTAACGTCTTCAAGAAGATACTGGAGCCTTATTACAAGAGGAATGAATATGAAACGGCATGTATACTGGACCTAACATATGTCATAACGAAAATCTAATAGGTAGCAAAAAAATAATAAAAAAAGCTCAAGTATAACTTTTATTGTATACATGATAAGTTCTTCATAATGAATTCAAAAACAACAAAAAAAAAATTTGCCATTACATAAAAATTTGCTTAAATATTGATTTAGTTTTGCAAACAAAACAATCTAGAAAATGCCAAGTATAATGTTTTGTGTGCATGCAAAGGCATAATATGGATTCATTCACTACAAGATAACTTTGCTTGTAATGATTGTGTTTTTCACATTGGACAAACATTGATTCTATTTTATTTTTTACAAACATTAATGATTCTATTACGAAGACAAAAGTAAGCAAAGAGACGATAACTAGAAGCCATTGCAAGAAGAATCCAAACTTCTTCAAGACCTCTTTTAAGATTTACTCCATCGAATGATAATGAGCTTTAAAAAAAAAAAAAAGAAAGAATGATGATGAGCTTTGCAATGTTCATGTTCTACATCCTCCATTGCTTCCCCATTCGTTAAGTTGGTCTCCTGGATACTGAGCTTTGAGCAGTAGTCTAAATTCGTAGTGCATCAACGATAAGTACTTGAACCATTCCATAAACTTTGGTATATATGCTACATAAATATACATTATTTATTTTTAAAATAGTAAAACCTATAAATAATCTTAGTATAACTAAAAAGTAAAACATGTATGTTTGATGATATGTAATAACAGAAAAACTAGGTTGACTAAAATATAGAAAAATAAAACTATTGATCAAGGACTTAAGAAATTGAGAGATAAAAATCGTGGGTAAACAAGTGATAAAGAAAACGTTTTAATTTCATCAACCAAAATAAGGGAAGAAGTTAAAAACTTTCCCACGCGCAATATAAATCATAAAATCCTGATTCGTTGAAAAAGGGTAAAATCTCCTGGACTATAGGATCACGCGATGAGCAGGCGCGTAAAAGGAGTTGACGCCTGGTTCAAACTGCAGTCCGTTTGCACTGTTTGTGCAGTGTATGCACGCCGTTTTGATGGACAAGAGGTTTAAACAAAACGGTGTCGTTTGGTACTTCTTATGCCAAAACGGTGTCGTTTACTACTTCTTCTCACGTTAACACGGTGTCGTTTGCTACTTCTTCTCACGTTAAAACGGTGTCGTTTGATTGAATGTTCTTCTTCGTTGTGTTGTTCCAAAACGGTGTCGTTTGCTACTTCTTCTCACGTCACGTTAAAACGGTGTCGTTTGATTTGCTTTTCTTCTTCGTTGTGTTGTTGAGTTTGAGAAGAAGGAAGTGAAAATGGAGGAATCGAGAGATATACTGATGTCGACTTTGATAGAATCAGGGGTTTTGATTCCTGGAGATTTCTCTAGTATTGGTGAATTTTCTTCGGAGGCTTTAATATCGATTTGTGCTCAATTGCTCAATCTCATTGACCCATCGTCGTCGTCGTCGTCGTCTTTGAATTCCGATGTATCAAGGTTTACGATCTGCACCGATATTGCTAATTCCGTGAAGAATCTGGGTTACATCGGCGACATGAGTTATTATAAGGTATATTCGTAGAATCTAAGAACCTTTAAGCTACAATCAAATTTTGCTTTGGTTTTGAATTGTTAAAGGAACCAGCATTTCTTTGTAGAATGAAATGTGAGGATCATTAAGAAATTGATGAGAAAATGTGTGGATTTTTCTTATTTGTGTGAAATTATGATGCTGAAACAGATTGTATGTGTTGGTTGCTTGCTGCAGTTTCTGCATCCATCTGAAGATGATTCGTATAGGTTGATTAGATTTTTAGTCGAGAGGCTTTCGGAGAAAACCGAAGGGATAAAAGCTTCTCCAAATGTCAGATATAGTTGTTCTGAAGAGATAATGGTGAAGGAGGAAAATGATGAGACTTTTGATATGCATATACAGAAAGTTGAAGCTGTTCTAAAAGATCTTACAATGACTAGTGAAATCTCGGAATCTCCTTCCATTGTTAATATCTTGTCCCTAAAGAGAGATGAACCTGTTACTCATCAGCCATTTGACGAAATTTCTTCCGAAGACCCGTCAGAGGTACTGTTTCTCTTGCTTATTGTGACATTTTCCATAGGAATAGTCATGTCTATGAATGTTGAAGGCTTAAACATTTACATTTTTTTATGCTGTGTAGAAAAATTATGAGACTGTTGAGTTACAGAACCAACATAAGTTACTCTTGGCGGAGGTAGAATCTGGATCTTCAGAACTATGCAGTCTTGACTGTGAGCTGGAGTTGTTGAATTTGGCTGCGGAGAGGTTATCGGATGATAAACGCTCGGGTGGGTCATATCTTGAACAGCTTAATCAAGAACTAGTGGTTAAGAGGTGTAATATCATGGAGCTTGAAAAGCAATGGTATGAACAATGGCTGTGTATATGAAATAGATATAGACATCATGGGAGGATTATGTATAGCGTGGTTAACGTATTATATCATGTCTTCCTTCAGGGACGATGTAAGGCTGACTTTGGAAACAAAAAAGCTACGACTTTTGGACCAACTTCATGTAGAGGAGGAGACAGAGGCTAAAGAGAAATTCCATAAGTTGAGAAAGACTGAATTGGATTTACAATCTCTCTCATCAGAAATACAAAAGAGGTAATCCTACTACTACTAGTATCAAAGAGGTAACTATATTAAATGTGTTAAGTTGTTTCCCCTACAGGGAAGATGAACGGTGTAACCTATATGCTCAACTTGAGAAGCAGCCAAAAGCAGCGCCTCGGAAGTCTTATATACATGGAATTAAAGAAATAACAAAAAATAGCCGTAAACTGGACACTGATATACAGAGGATTTCAGGGGAGACTAGGGTGCTACAACTAGAGAGTAACTCAATCCGAGAACGCCTGCACCGATCTTATGCTCTTGTGGATGAAATGGTTGCAAGGTATTAGCTTTTTCGGCTTCAGAGAAAATGTATAACCTACTGATAAGAATGGTTTCTCTTTTCCGAGCAGGGAAGTTAAAAAGGACCCAGCCGTACGACAGGTCTACAAGCTGTTGACTAGTATCAACGGTATTTTCGAACAAATCTCTGAAAAAATCGTATTGACTGATCGGTTAAGAAGAGAAGCAGTCGACTATGAGAAGAAGCTGAGATCCATCACAGCTCGGGGCATGAGTCTGGAGAAATTACAAGCCGATCTCGATGCCATCAGGAAAGAGAATGAAGTCTTGACAAGTAACTAATTCATTGTGGTTGAGAAATGGATGACTAAAATGTTAACGTGCTTGCAAATTTTGAGGCAGTGTTTGTTAACTTTATAGGAATGAGAATATTTTTGTGGGTGTGATACAATTTCGTCGGTAACAAAACTAGAAATTGACCATCTACAATATTGGCTTTTAATTCATTTGGCCTTGTTTCATTTTCAAATAACCAACTAGTGTTGAAGATTGGTTGGTTATATATACACCCTTAGGTTTTGTTTTTTACACCTCATTTAAATCTATGCCCAAATCAAGATAAGCTCACACAGCTAACTTCCACAAGATAACTCGAGAAATTTGTGGGAACAATGTTTATAAAGGAAGAAGAGCTTTTGAGAGACATTTCAAAGAACACCGTATGAATTGCCTAGGAATGCCAAACCGAAAGACCTTAAGAAGTATGAAAGAGGATATAAGAGAAGTGAACAAATGGAGACTAGAACTCAAAGAAGACTTGATGAAGCCGTGGAGAAATATAAACCAAAACACTTAACATATTACTAGTCCAAGAGATTGAGTGTGAAGGAAGTTATCAGCTTATTGTAAAAGAAATAGACTTGCTCGTGTGTTAGGGCAGAGAAACGAATTAAAATCAAGAAGAGAAGAAATAAAAATTGAATTAACGCCTGATTAACTCAACGACAACAATGGAGGAAAAATATTTTAAAAGACCTAATTTTCTTCATCGATCATCGACGATTCATGGCTTCTTTTCACTTCATATTGTTGTACGAAGTCTTCCCTGCTGCAAGATCCACTCATGGCGAACCCTAGAAGACAACGATTCGTGATTCGCTTGTGGCCGAAAGAAAATGCTCACTCTTCGCTCTCTCTCTCTTCTCTCCTTCTCATACTCATACGGCCGTAAGAAAATGTAACATTTCTTCCTTTTCCCCAAAACTTGCACATATTTTGAATGAATAGTGCTTTGGTTGCATCTTGAAAACTTGCAAGCTTTTGTCGTAAGTTATTTTCTTTCCTCTCATTTTCTTAATCGTAAGGCCTCCAAATCTTCTGTTTTATACTAACGACTGAATGAAAGTATATTGGGCTTACTAGCCTAGTAAGAGTCTCTATTTGTATCGCGTTTAAATCTTTTTTCCGTTGGAGATTCATAGCAATATGAAGAAACATAGCAAGAATCAAGAATCACTTGTCTTCTTCAAACCATAGTTATGAATTTTTCAGCGAAAAGCGCTTATAATCTGTATGACGTAGCAAGTAACGTCTTCAAAAAGATACTGGAGCCTTATTTCATGAGGAACGAGTATGAAACGGCAAAAGGAACGAGTATGAATGTTTTCAGCGAAGAGCGTTTATAAACATTCTTGTGTATGCGATAAATCACAAGAATGTTTTTCTTGTATTTAGCTTCAAGAATATACTAAGACAAGACACAACATTCCATTGTGTAAAGCTTTCAACTATTGGGCTAAAAATAGGATAATAAACAAATCATTTGTGAGCTAATGGTTATAACAAAAGATGAAATTTTGGTTTCACCATGAAAGAGATTTCTTGTTCTGCAAGTAATAAGACTACTTTGGTAATTTGTTGTTGATTACATCTTTTGAAAATGATTTCTTGTTCTGCAAGTAATAAGACTACTTTGGTAATTTGTTGTTGATTACATCTTTTGAAAGTTTACCGAAATTCAATATTACATTTAACCTAGAAAAACACATGCAATGAACAATCAAAACCCTAGAGTTATTCAGCAAAAAAGATCAAAAGCCCATGGTCATGCTCTTCAAAGGCCCATGGTCAACACCACTAGTACTCTCCTTCTACTCATAAAAAAAACATGATTCCCATATTTTTCCCTACATTCAATATTTTTTGGTTTTGTTTTTATATATGACAATTAAATTTGAAAACTTCATGATCCATTTTGAAAAAAATAAAATTATGGTTGTAAATTTTAGGAGACATCTTCTAACTCAACACTACCATTTGACAAAAAGTGGATAGTTTCTTTTCCTTGAACTCTACTATAAAAGTTTATAAGTGTAATTTTACAAAGTTATAATGAAAAAAGAACTTTTAATTGTTCTGAAACAAACTCAAAAATCTCAAATGTACATGTAAGACCGTGTGTTCCTGAGGATCTTTGTATTAAGCTTAATACGAAAACCGATTTATTAATTAAGATCCTTATCAAGTTAATTATATATCATCTGTCAAGAAACAAGAATACAAACACTTTTTAGCAGATTCGACTGATCGAAGAAAAAGATGTTTGCTCTGTTCTTGTTCTTAGTTCTTTATTTTTCAAAAATTTAACGGCAACATACCATAGTAAAGGGAAATGAAATACAGTGTAAATTTGGTAGAAACATTAGTAATTTCTTGTTACATGGATTAGTAATTTGTTGAACAATCGAAACCCTAGAACTATGAAAACCCTAAAAAATGATACGTGTGGGCCTGATCCAAACTTGGTAATGAGGATAAGTATCGGCCCAATAAGAGTAATGGCCCACTTCTTTACACATCACGGAAAGGTTTTGTCTATATAGAGGATCAGAGTCTGTGAGGAAAGGGTATCAATTGTTTTGATCATTTTGGTGAGTGAGGGAAAGGAGAGAAGAGACTCCTTAGAACATCTCTTTAGTATAGGTTTATCTTTGGTGTTTTGCACTTTTATTTTTATTTGGGATCTTTGGTTAAGGAATCAAAAGAGAGATTTTAGTGATTTGATAAAAAAAACTGTTCATAAGAGAAAAAAAAAGAGATGGAAACGTTCTTCTTCAAATCTTCTTCTTCCACGACACACCCAGAGCCATCTCCCCCAAGGTCGTACGTTGTGTCGGAAAATCCCTCTCAATCCTCTGCCAAACTGTTTCTTCATATTTCTTCGTCGCCTGAGGAGAAAAGATTATGGTCGGCCGTTCTTGAACGAAAGTAATCGGAGTTTCTTTCTTGTTACGAAAGTTATCGTAAAGCTTCTTTCCCAAAGCTTTTGCTGTTTACACAAATTCAAAAACCGTCTTCGTTGACAAGTTCATCGTTTCCATCAGAAAGATTCGATTGATCGAAGAAAAAGATGTTGTTTGCTCTGTTCTTGTTCTTAGTACTCTGTTTTTCAAAATTTAACGGCAACATACCATTTTAAAGGGAAATGAAATACAGTGTAATTTTGGGCCTAGGCCCAATAGACGTTGAGATATATAAACCAATCGATTAATTCGTTTTCATACAATCGAACCGGCGATTAAACCGGACAATCGGTTCAATTTTTCCTTTCTTTCTCTTTAGCTTTAGTTTTATTTCTAAGTATATTACGGAGGATATATGCTAGACTCAAACACATCTTTTTTGATAGCTAGTATTTGATTTGGAGGTCGTCTTTTGCTTATGATGTCATTTATCAAGTCATTGTTCTTTTAGAAAAAATTATAGAAAAGTGATATACTAGACTAAGGCATCAGAGTCCTTATTCATAGGTTTTTTTACAAATTCATATTTATAAAATAATCGAGTAAACTATAATTTGAAAAGTATATGAAAATTGTTTTATCAAAGTAGAAACCAGTCATAAATCTTAAAATCGAGGGCGGAGACGGTTCACCACGCCACAATCTATTCTTTTAACAAGATTTATTAATAGTAACAATTGTAGTTTGTTGAAGTTAGACTCCAGAGTATGGGCATATCTAGAAATAAAATTTAGCGCGTGCACAAAAAAAAAAAAAAAACATTTGTGGGTGCCCTTTGTCTTACAAAATAACAAAGATTATACTAATTAGTTGATATGTTTTTATTTTACCTTACAAAATAACAAAAACTCAAAAAAGTAGTGGATGCACGCACATGCACCCATTCTCCCTCTCTTGCATCCGCCCCTGCTCCAGAGGAGACATGAGGGAAGACGCACGCCGAATTTTAAGGCTTTACTTGCATGTCCACCTTTCACAATAACAGTTTGTGAGTCTTGTGAACCATCATTTGGTCAGGACATACATTTGTTAACTTCATCTTCTTGCACAATATTCCAAATTTATACAGATTGTAAACATGAATTTTGCAGATGCATTTCAAACTTATTGTCATTAGATTTATGTATTTTGTTAAAAATGGCCTAACGATTATGAATTCATGTGGTTGTCATGCAGACAATGACACCCTTCAATAACATGATTATGATTGATTGCTTCAACATCATTCATTCTTATAAATAGGTGTGTGCCCTAAAAAGATGATGAATAATTGAAGAAGCTTAGTCTAGAATAGAATTTAAGCTTGGCTTCATTTTGTTGATTCACCAAGATTATTCTGCAAAATCTTCCTCCATATTTTAATCACCGAAACTTTTTGTCCGGAGAGCTGAAACATGGAATTTTATCTGGAGAACTTTGAGAAAAGAGAACAAAATCCGGGGCAAACACACCACATAAGAGTTGTCTCTGATCTCCCCCAAAATCCCATAAACACCAATCCCACAGTAGACACGTTATAAAAAAAATTTAAAGACCCAACTAGCAGGAGATAAGTAGGAAAATGCGGTTTACAACCCAAAACCCAAATTAGAGGAAGAACTAAGTAGGAAAAGAGATCCGGTCGAAACCAGATAAAACAGTCTGAACAAATCGGAATGGAAATCCGTCAAAACAGAAAATTATTCTTCCGATGAAAGAAAACTAAGCATCAAAAAGATCCGATCGTAGTCGGAAACAACAAACAAAGATAAAAGAATAAACGAAACCACTAGATGTAACTTGAGTTTCTTAACATGGACATGGATTCAATTATCTTTGGGATTATTCAATTTAATCCCAAAATCCAATAATTGACATCTGAAATAAACCATAAAAATCACCCAAATCTTCTGAATCCATCCATAAAAGCCAGCCAATGCATCATCCGTCAAAAAGCCAGCCAATGCATCATCCGTCAAAGCTTGCTTCCTCGTTAGGTACACGTCGTGCTCCTTGACTATATGTTCTCCAACTGTTTTGAATGACGCGAGCATCGGCTGATAGTAATCAGGATGAGAACACATACAATTGTACATCTTCTCAGCTTGTTCCCCACACTTGTTGTTACCATATCCGTTTTCATCCACACAATCTCCCATAGCCCTGAATAATTCTTTGCAAGCACCCCCTCTCGCGAACTCGTCAATCCTCCCATATGGTTCCGTTACGATATCTGTGAACTTCTCTAGCAGTTCCTTTTTCATTATTTCTCCAACAGAATCTTCCAACATATATCCCCACACATCTCCCACTATACGTGACCTTACTTGTTTGATTACAGCATCCGATGATGATGTGATCCCCATCTTTTTTCTTTGTCAGATCTTCGTATTGAAATTCGATCTAAGGAAGAGGAGGATTAAGAGAGAGAAAAAGCTTTATTCACGGTGATAACGTTTTTTTTTTTAATGTATATCTCAAATATATTTAAATACTATTTTATTATGTAAAAAGTTTATGCTATTAGCTTTTCATATAGGATTTTGATCAATCGATAGTGGATATTCAAATTTTGAGAAATTTCTTCTTCTTTTTCGGTCAATATCTGAAAATTTTCTTAATCATAAAATAGTAATGTTAACTCAAAAACAATTTCTAAGATAAGAAAATATATTAAATTAGCATTCAAAATAAAATTAAAAAGGAAAGATATATATTAGTAAACAAAATTGATGCAATATGTATATAAAAAATCTGTGGTTTTTTATATAAAAAATGTAAAACTTACTATATAACATATACACATACCACATAAATTTCAAATAAAAATAAAGGAAATTATATAGAATCCCTGAAATCATATAATTTAATTATCACTAAAATGAGGAATCACTAATGAAAACGTAGTAACCCTAAATTCATTCAATATTAGATGTTCTAATAAGGTTTTTAGTCCCGGGATTCTTTTGTAAAAGAAGATCAAAGCCCCAAGTTTTCTTATTTACATTTTGTATCATTGTCTGATGACTTGTGAATCTTGAGAGCCCCAAGCTCTGATGACCCAGCAAAAGAACCTTGCTGTTCGTGTAACGAAGAACCATAAAAATCACCCAACTGTGGAAAATTTGTCAAAAACAATAAGGAATCTCGAAAAAGAACCTTGCACCGGAAGAAACCAAGTCATAATACCATTACCAGTAGAGCCTGTGTAACAAGCCAATTGCCTGTTACAAAAACAAATTGTTAAGTGTTGATAATTTGGTAACTTCAAATGCGAGTAACGACTTACTCTGTGGCGTATCCGAGGCGTTCAGCCAAAGGTGTGATGCCTAGTAAGCTCAGTAAGAAGAACCATCCCTGAGCCACACATAATACTGATAATTAATCATTTCATGAATATTTACAAGAAATGCTAAGATTAGTAACTACACAATTAATAACCTTATTATCTGTCAAGTAGTGAACTAGTATTGCTAAAGGACCAAAAGGCAACAAAAGATTGAGTTTATTCGACAAAATCACGATCTTGAAGCTCTGCAACACACTATTCTTTGGTGATTTAGCTGTTCGTTCTCGAAAACTACCCGAAAGTGATCCTTGTTCTGTTTCTTGTACGACAAGGCTTTCGAGCTCAACTTCATTAACCAAACCCATCTGTTTCACATTAATAAACTTTTCCATTAAGCTAATCACAACGAGAAGTCAAATAACTTACAATAACCCAACAAAGAAACAAAAAAACTCTAAACTCCATTAGTTTGCGATCTCAGTGAGCTATGTTTTTGATGTGATATAAAGAATACTGAGAGTGAATGGAACGTGACACATTAAGCAACGATCCACTAACTCTTTGCACGAGGAAGAAGATACAACAAAATCATATCTTAATTGTTAATAAACAAGAACAAGATTTTGTACTCTAAAGTAATTAAAGTATTGTATTAAGGTTTCCATTGCACTGTCTCTTGTTTTTTTCTACTTTAAAAGTGCAACACCCAAGCACGCTTTCGATATATATATATACATAAGTGTTTGTATCACCCATCTTGAGTACACTCGAACTTGTTTAGTAGATGCAAAAGTTTACTCTTGTTGGTCCAAATCTTGTATAGAAATCAAACAAAGCATACAATGTTCATAAAATGTTATAAGAAAATAAGAGACTTTTTCCAATCTTCCCATAATTATCAAAGTAATTTTACAAAATTGTATGTAACCGTTATGCAAGTCCATAATCTCAAAATGTACAAGTAAGATCGCGTGTTCCTGAGACCATCGTCAGGCTTTAGTTTTGAGTACAAACCGTATGTGATTCTTCGGGTCGGTTAATTATATATCATCTGTCAAGAAACAAGAATACAAACACTTTTTAGCAGATGTTGAATATTTATAAGGTACATATCTATGGAAGAAATAGCAAATTGAAACACTTGCCTTGATGAGGATCTTCGTGTACGAAGAAACTAGCAGCGACTATCAAATAACAGAGAATCAACATCAGTCCTTTGAAATAATTCGATGTCCCTTCCTGCATAACAACAAACACATAAAGACATTTAACAACTTCAAGTGACAAAATCAAGATTCGTTTAGTAATTCGCTTCAAAAATATTAACCAACCTGGAGAAAGAAAGCTACAACTATAACAGTTATGAACAGAGTCGCCGTCTCAAACAGCTGGAAATTTAAATCCATTTGTTCACCCATCATCCATCCGATCACTACGCAGAAAGGAACCTAAAATCCAACCGAGCACAAGTCAGAGAATGAATTTAAGTACTAGACTCAAGTTCACATGTCTTATACGTACGTACCGCAAACATAGAAATCTGAATTGAAGATCCAATAGCCACTCCTAAAGACAGATCCTGTAGAGTACAATAAAAGAAATTAGACTTAAGAAGAGAAACCAAAGTTATCAAAATGCAAGAGACTTGTCCACGTACCAGCTTGTCTTTCATAGCGAACATAATCGCACCTGCATGCTCGGCCGCATTCCCAACTATAGGAAGCAAAATAACACTAATAAAAGATATCGGTATCTTCCATGAAACCGAAGCACCCTGTTACAAATTCAAAAAACAATACACAAAACACCATAATAAGCCAAACTAGTATACTCACATTTTAATGTCGTACTAACCAAATCGAAATAACGGGTGATTATTTTACCTCTATGGCATCAACAAGATAACCGGAAAGAAGAGAAACCCAAGCCGTCAAAATCGAAAGCCAAATAATAGCTTCCCACTTGGAAATCTCAGGTTCTTCATCATCTTCCAAAGTTTCTTCGTTCTGGTTCGTCTCCTATAAGGCAAGAACCATTCGTGATAATGCAACTGATTATAACTTGTAATAGTAATATGTAGTTATCTTCATTACTAACGAACCTCGGTAAGAGCGGTATAAGAACTTGGCTGGCTCTTTAACTGGAAAAAGAGGTAAGCAGCATAAGCCACAAGCATTATGCAACTACTAAACCTCGAGAGAGCCAGCTCTGACGAACCAGCATGGACCTCGCTATGCGTGTAATGAAGAACAGCGGGAAAGAGTAGTCCCATAACCGCCATCAAAAGCAATCCCGAATTCACAACCGCATTCCCCTGTATTAAATAAGCTCAGAAACATTGTACAGATTACAGAACAAGTGAATTGATATGCTTACTTTGTCAAAGACTTGCTCTTTACGGGAAAACACAAGCCCGCCACAGAAAAATGCGCAGCCAAGTACAAGCAACATGTTAGAAAGAATCGATCCGAGTAAAGTCAGCTGTACAACGCGTATCATTCCACTTTTAAGAGCGAATATCGATATGATCAGTTCTGTTACGTTTCCAAATGTTGCGTTCAAGAGCCCTCCAACTGTGGAACCTGTGTAACAAGCCAATTGCCTGTCACAAAATAAACGGTTACGGTTTAGTTAAACGTAAAATCTTGCTCGTATACAAGTTACAAAATGCAAGCAACGGCTTACTCTGTGGCGTATCCAAGACGTTCAGCCAAAGGTGTGATGCCTATTAAGCTCAGTAAGAAGATCCATCCCTAAGCCACAACAAGAATCATTTCTTGAAACATAACAAGAATATACAATTGGTACCGAAAACTCCAATTTACTCACCTTATTATCCGTCATGTAGTGAAGTAATATAGCAAGAGGACCAAACGGCAACAAAAGATTGAGTTTATTCGATAATACCACGATCTTGAAGCTCTGTAACACATTGTTCTTAGGCGATTTAGCCGTATGTTCTCGGAAACTTCCAGAAAGCGGCGATCCTCCTTGCTCCATCAAAGAAGCGGCTTTCGCTTGCGGAGAATCTGTTTCTCGTCTAAAAAGACTTTTATGCTCAGCTTCATTTACCAAACCCATCTGGTTTTCCAAGTAATAACAATCTTTCCATTAAAGCTAAACAATGAAGAGAGCCAAAATAATCGAGACAAGACCGCAAACTTACTTCTACTTGCGCCTGAATAAGAGCTGGTACCTTACAACTACCCATATACTACTCTAGAATCTTCTCTTCTCTTCTAGAAACCTGAAGATTGAAGAATCTTGTCAAAATGTGAATCAAATTAAACCCAAAACCTTGAATCTGAACAATCATCAACATCAAAGAGCAAGATTGTATGATTTAACACAAAAATGTGTTACTCTAAGCTAAATATTTCTCTCAAAAGTAATCAAAATTTATGCTTGAGAAAGCAATCACCAGCATCATTAGTTCCATTACATTGACATAAAGCGAATCCAATTCAAAATTGTCTAAAATAAAAATCAAAGCTTTAAGTCAAAACCCAAATCGAGGAAATTACATACGAATCAAAGAAACTTGTAAAAGTCGCGAGTTTTACCTAGTAGTCAACGAAACGGTCAGAGATTAAAGACTTTGAACAAGTTCATCAAACAAAACCAAGAAACTAGTTTGGTTTCTTGTTCTTGTTCCGATCTGGTGAAGGAAAAAAAAGTGAGAAGCTTTGGCTAATGAAAATTGATGGGTCTTCGAATTGGTACTTGAAGAAACACAATAATAGTTGGCTACAAAGAGATCTCAGTGATTTGGTTTGTGACTAAAGAATCTCAAAGATCTCAGATTTCAGTAAAGAGGAAATTTCCTTGAGCCTAATAATTATTCATTCATACGTTGAAGAAGAAGCAACAAAGTTTCAATTTTTTTTTTTTGTGTTTTCAAAAGTATGGAGGTCGGATCATAAATAAATTGTTTTGTCCTAATAATTATTTGAAAATAATGAATATAGTTATGGGATAATTATTCAGACCAAATAATAATCTTCCTTAGTTTTCGTTGAAAAAAGAAAAATTAGTTTCCAACATTTTTATATTTATTGGATGAAATTTGGTTTTAATGTTGTGAATTTTTCTATATTAAGATTTGAATATTGTAAAAAACAAGAATTGATTTAACTAGTATGTTCTAGTTTATAAGTTACAAGTAAGTGATGACAAAAAAAAAAAAAAAGTTACAAGTAAGTGGACCCTTAAACATGACGTGTTACCATAAGAGAATAAAATAATTATCGTTCGCATCAAGTAAGCTCTTTTTTTTTTTTTTTGATTCGATTCCTTAGATTTTAGAAAATTTTCAAGAAATCACTTGGCATTTTACAAAAATATTACTATCACTATTTTCAAAATTTTAAATTATTTATATTTGGATTAATTATGTTATACTAGAATTTATTTTTTTGAGTTTAAGATTTGTTAGGAATAGAATTATTTTTCTAAATTGACAATTTCGTGATATAAAAATTTTAAATGCATTTATAAATGATATGTTTATAAAAAATATAATTTAAAATTAACATATGTATAAAAAATATAATTTAACAATGACATTTTTGCAATAGTGACTAAATTTTATAAACATGAAATCTTCGAATTATTTTTGCTTTAAATATGGTAAAGGGATCGACAATATATGCATTCCAATAACATTTTCTAACACGGCCCAACCCATTTGATTTATCTTGGGTTAATAGATAACCAAAAAAGATTTAAAATTAACCAATACAATTGTATTAGGATTAACCATAACATGAATCGATACATAACCAATACAACAATAAGAGCAATTCTTCGAATAACTCAAAATTCAATAACCACGTCCCAAAGATACAATTCTTTCTCCGGAACTCCTAATGTAAATGTAACTAAACCGGATTCCGGTTTATATCGGTACTCCACATCTTGAGAATCCACCCTAACATTATGTGGTCGTCGAACAGAGGAGTAAAGCCCAAACAAACCACTACCTCTAAGTTTCATCTTGATGACAAATTTAGTCCCATTGTTTTCATGGTATGTTAAACTCACAATGGCTCCTCCTGAATTAAACATCTCCATAAGCCCCACCGGAGCAAACTTACTTCCATCGGAAAACTCCTTCACTGGAACCACCGTGAAAACTTCGTATTCACGCGATTTCAATGTGATTGGTAAAGATGTATCTTTAGGGAGATACACTAACTCTCCTAGTAACACAAAATACACATTAGAAAAATGTAAAACTTTTGACTAAAAAAATCGACATCTTTAGACTTATTGTTGAAGTTGTGTGTACCTTTGAGATGCGAATGGACGATGGAATCGCCGGTCCATTCAAAGTTTGTGACTTTATGAAGGTAATGAACATCATTTGTTCGAACATAACCAGAAATGGTCCCAGGTTGTTGGTCATGGATTAAGTATTTCTTCTCGTTCTTACACCATCCGGCGCCTTGGCAGTTAAAGACTCCAATAACTCCGGTGAATTCGTTCAAGTTCCATATTTTCATAAGACTTGCAAAATTATAAACAATAGTTAAGTTAGTATTGAAGCTTTATCCCCACGTTCTAAAGACGAAAAAATGTGAAATTAGACGGATACCTTTTATTGTCTCTAACCGGATCGCTGAATAAGCAATCAGTGGTCGGTCTTCCGGGAAGCTTGGCTCGGAGAATGGAACCATCTCGAAGTACTAACTTTCTTAAGAGTTTGAAGTCATGTTGTCCCGGTTTATCGCTGTTTAACAAAGTTTGAATATCTAAAGTTAGCTTGTAGCTTATTTTTACTAGTGAAATGTTCTTGAATCTTTTATGATTACCTGACATAAATGGCACATCCGCCAACCGCTCGAGCTGCTCCGTGATATTCAGCCATTGGATGCAAACTCTGCATTGAGAAACAAATATATTCACATTGACTCTCTCACAAAGCTCAAAAACGTTTTCAAAATGTTGTTTCAATTTAACGTACATGGAACATGTCCCAATCTGGCTGCATAAACTCGCCTAGGAAAAGTGTGTTATATGCAACAGAAGCAATATGGATCGTGTGTGACGCAGGATCTCTAGGCCAAAAATCGTCTGATGCTCTTATAACAGCCGTCTTTTTTGCGCTGGAAATCGATATAAGGATTAAAATCAGAACGAAATGAAACGGTTTCAAGGAAGAATTAACTTTACAAGAATATACATTTTTCACCTGTAGAGACCATCTGTGTTATGACTCATGCAAGAGATAATACCATTATCAGGGAAGTTTCTTGAAATGGAAGCTTCTAAAGCATGGTGATACTTCTTTGCAAGTTTGACACGACCGCCATGTCCAGCTCCAAGAGTTTCTAGAATGTTTTGAACATCAACTTTGACACCATCGACCCCAACGGATGCAAGGTACGAGTGAAGGTCGTTATAGAAGCTAAAGACTTTCTCAGGATTCACCAAACCGAGACCGTTCTTAGTTATGCTTTCTAGACATTCACAATTCTCATTGGACATAACTCCGGGCGAAGAAACTGGATACAAAACCTTTGATTCGTAATGCTCCATACCCGAAACACCCGGTTTCACTCCTCCCCAGTATCCCGTTATCGCGTGCCAAACATAAACATACTTGAGTGAATTATTACTCTTTATATCTGTTATAACATGTCTTAGATTCGATGCAGGATCGTCCACTCGATGACCCTTTTTGCCATTCTTTTGAAACTTGTGATTCTCCTTGATATGTGTTAATCTGTTTGCGAAACTAAAGAAGAAAAGATAAAGCGCCGTTAGGAACCGAAATATACTTGTGTGGCAATGCATGAAAGAGTCAGACATTTATGAACAAAGAACTTACTTGGCAGCATTATCGGCGCTAAATTCAACACCGGTCTCATCCATACCAACGGATTGCCATCCATCATCGATTATTACGAATTTCGGGGTAATACCACCGGCTTCAAGGCTACATAGAATTGATACATTTTAGAGCCATCTACAAAAAGTAAGAAAATATAATTATGAGCCAAGGAAAGAGATTTATAAGTACCTCTCAAGACCTTGCTTGACGTCACTAGCTGTGACATTAGTGTAAAAAGCATCCCATGTGCACCAACCAAACCAGTTCAACATATCTGGCATCTAAACACCACAAAACAGAGGAAACTTTTTAGAGTTAAGTTTTGGTATATATAATCGAAAGATAAATAAAGTAGACAAGTTTGCTTACTTTCTTCTTTTCGCGATGTGAAAATGATTGAAGATGTTGTTCAACCGCCCTGCATAATCATTAAAGAACAAAGATTCTTAACACTAAATTTTTCGATATAACGAAAAATCAAGAATTCAAGGTAAGAAATGTTGCATACTTGACAGCTTTAGTAATGACATCGAAAGGGTCGGATCCAGCAGCCACGAAAACCAAATGACTTCCCTCAAATTCGTTCACAGTTGGATCACCTAACCAAGTAAACCATATAATTCTTAGAGATGAACTTTGTTTTAGTTGAATTTAAAATTTATTCAAACAAGAAAAAACTGTTTTTACAACAAGTGCCTCATTGAGTTAATTAATGAACGCTAATACTCGTTTTAATGACTTAAAAAATGAAAAATCATGAACTTAGTAAAATTACTTACCACTTTCAAGACAAATCTCAAGCTCATTTGCCTCATTCCCTTGCAAAACAGCTCTAAAGTCTCCTTCAAGTATAGGCAAGAACACAACATACGAGGAAGCTTGATCTCCTCCTAAATCAGATCCTTTGTTTGCTTCTACCATTAGAAATTGAGTCTCACATGGAATCTCTTTCCCATTAGTCCCCATTCTTTGAGTCATCCACCATAATTTAAATCGAAATACACACATAAACCTCAAATCTCTGCCAAGAAAAAATTTCAAAAAAATCCAACAAAATTAAATCAATATTCACATATAACACAACAAAAAGTCAAATTTACTAAATCAAATTTCCAAAAATGCATCTAGTCATATCAAAGTATTCATTTACCAAAAATGTACACATTTCAAAACTAAGAAATGAAAGTGGAGGAGAAGACAATTGGGAGGTCGTTGGATCAAATGACACTTATGAGAGGACGATTCCCCGACAAGATGGATGCACGAGCCTAGGCTCAGAACCTCTTAGTACTAAGAAAAAAAGAAGTCCGAGGAGAAGAATATTACTCGAGTTTCCCTAAGGGGAAGACACGGTGGCTTCCGGTCTGATCTGATGAAACACCGATGAATGCACCGTCAATTAAGGCATTTCCTGAAGCCGGAGTAACCAAAACATTCTCCGGTACACCGTGAAGAACACGGTGACCTAATACAACTAAATCGGAATTGTTGATGCTGATTCCGGCACCAACGGTCATTGTTTCTTAATCGAAAAAAAAAAAATCAAAATCAAAATCTTGTAATATGAAAATGAAAGAATGAAACCTCGAGACTCACGACTTTCTCAAGAGTAAGTTAGTTGGATAAAGAGAAACGTATTTATAGGAACGTAAATGATGACGTGTATAAATTTATATTTTGCAATTTGGTAATTTTTATTAAAATATTTAGAAAATTTAGATTTATAGAGTAAAGTTTTATTTTGAAACACGTATAAGAAATGTGCAATCATGTATATAGCTTACGCGGACGTGAATGTAATGTTTGACATTTATTTTATGATAGATATGATCGCTGACTGTGTAATTGGTGTAATAGTCAAAGTATATAACACGTTTTCAAAATACAATAGAAATAAATAATATTTTGAACTTTATTCAAGGAACAAGTTAACTAGAAAATCTAGTATTTCCACAGTTGAAAACATAACAAAATGTAGAGAAAAAAACTAAATTTAATTACTACCAATAGAATAAATAAATAAACTCACGAAAATGTTTTCGATATTCATAATAATAAGATTCTCCACCTTTGAAATATAAAAATGTATTAGGATATATTATATTATGTCATGGGTATACTCTTTGTCAAAATGTATTCAAAACATACAAAAATAAATAAAGTTGCTACTTGATGGAATAAAATAATAACCCACTAAAATGATTTTAATCTTCATATTAAAGAGATTCTCCTCCTATAAAATATAGAAATCGATAAATGATATGAACCGAACATTTGGGATGTTTATCACCGATAATAATATGCCTTTGTTCTTTTTCATTTTTATAGATAAAGCTAAAGTAAAAACAATAAATACTCATATAGATAAATAGAGTTAATTATACACATTTGTAGAAAATATTACTCTCTTTGTTCCTAAAAACATGATGTTCTACTACTCTCACACTTATTAAGAAACAATTAAAATTTAATATTAAATACATTAATTCTCGCACAAAACCACTTTTTCATAACTATTAACCAATAGTATTCAAACTTTTTTATTTAATACATTTTAAATTTTAAGATTTATTAATATTAAATAATAAAAAAAGCTAGAACATCATATTTTATGGAACAATTTTAAAATCTAGAACATCATGGTTTTAGGAACATGGAGTATTATGTTGTTGTCGGTAATTATTTATAGAGCGGCGCAGATCTAAAGAACTGGCTGGGTCCACCACATGCACGATCACTGGACGGTTGTTCTAAAATAAGGTCACACATCTATTACCAATGCACCATAATGATAATCAGATTATATCGTTTCTTCTGTCGGGAAGATAACTTCAAGGTAAGGAAAGTCTAGATTCATTTTGAATCAACTCAAAAAAAGAAGAGGAGATTTTGGATTAAATGTTTACACGTTATTCAAGTCTTTGCTCATGAGTTTCGTCATAATGCTGAAAAAGTTTTCAACAAATTATCTAACCTAAGAAAAAATTTTTATCATCAAATCTTTTATAACTGTCGGTTTATGAATAAGTTACACGAAAAAAATGAGCACGAAATGTCAAAACTTAAATCAAGGGTTTGGTGTGTGTAATCATGAAGCGTGTGTAAAAATTACAAGATCTACGTGTACACGTTGACATGACTCATTATCTATTGCACAGCTATGAATTTTAGAAATAAGCGGTGATTTTGTAGAGAAAAGACTTAAAAACGAATCATTATATTAAAGAAAAATGATCATTTAAAAATGTTTTCAAGCTTTCCACAAGTGTTTGGTGGGGATGTGAAATTTTTGTATCCATAATGTGTAAAGATCAAAAATGTACTTACAAAAAAAAAATGAGAGGATCACATATACTTGATAAGCTGCCAATAGGACTGGGCAAATTATCCGTTAGATTTGCTCCGATCCGTGATCCGTTTTGATCCGATCCGAAAAATTCGAATATCCGTTATAAATCAAAGCAAAGCAAATAGTAAAATCTACGATCCGTCTAAAGCAAAGCAAATCATAAATACTAATTTTAAAAATCCGAATATCCGATCCGATCCGTAAATTACATATATGTACATATAATATGATATACCTACAACATATATTTGCATTTTTTAACCTTTTCAATACATTGAACGGATATAGTTATAGTAAATTTACGTAGTTACTAATTTTGTAAATCAGTTGTCTCATATTTTTATCTAAAAATAATAATAATAAATGTTTCGTAGTCCACCATTTGTTCTTTCACTTTTCATTTATTTTTAGTTATATCAAATAAAATTATCTAACTTATATTATTTTTTCACTAATTAGTTTAAAATTTATACTGAAAAAATAACTTTTTTAAAAAATAAAATATTTTTCTTTCGTTTTTTTCAGTTAAAACAAATATCCGCAAATATCCGAATATCCGCAAATATCCGGAAAAAAATCCGGATATCCGTAACTCCAAATATCTAAAATTTTCAAAGCAAAGCAAATCGGAAAATTTAATATCCGTGAATAACAAATCGAATCACAAATACTATAATTTTCCCGGATATCCGATCCGCGCCCAGGCCTAACTGCCAATATGTGTTTATTGTGAGAATCTTCCTTTTTGTCCCTTGCTTATGTAACTTGAACTTCAAGGACTCAAGATGACAAGTAAAAGTAACTTAAATCATAGAATGTAAATAATTTTATGACCGTTTTAAACTTTTTTATAATAAAGTTTGTGGAAAAATTAGGATCTAGAAGACGTCCATTACCTATATATACACCAAATTAATTTATTGGATTTTTGTTAACTTAAGTTTAAAACAAGAAATAGGAAAAATCTCTTACTAATCTATTCACTATCTCCACGTTTCTTTTCCTCACTCTCACAATCAACAATCTATTTAACGAACCATCTATATAGTCCTTACACGCCCAAACATTATACAAATATCAAAACTAAAAGAGCGAGAAATATTATTGGAAATTGTGATCAATCGTAGTAACAAGAATCAATAAGAAGAAAGATTCATTTTGATTCCGGGGTAAAAAATGATGAAGAGATTAGGATATAAATTTTTACACGTTATCCAAGTATTTCTCATGAGGTTCGTCATTGCCTTCAGAATTTTGAAATGTCAAGCACAAAATCAAGGGTTACGTATGATTTTATTTTTACCATAGTACGTAATCAATTGTTGCATGCATATAAATAAATAATGAAGTTGTTGTGTGCAAGAATTTATCAACACGGTCACATGATTTGTCATCTATTGCATAACTATAAGTTGTAGAGAAAAAATATTCTGTAAACGAAGACCCAAAGCCCGAATCATTCTCAATGATTTTAGGAATTTTAAAAGTCAATATATATATCATGTCTAAATTATTATGAGTAAAAGATGTTTGGAATCTTATAATGATAAGATGATATTGATATACATACCAAATTTTAGACCCAAGGTCAGCATCTTGTACAACCCTTTGAAGTTAAACAATGAAAATACAATCGTTTGTATTTTGGTTTGATGCATTTGTTATTAGAGACAAATTAATGATCATACTGTAATGACACGTTAAGTCATTAGTCAGAGTCTCCCTATTTTCTTTCCTTTGCTTACGGAACTTGAACTTCGTATATGCCCTTGATGACAAGCAAACTGCAAAAGTAACTTCAATCATTGCATTAAAACTTAATTAGTAGTATAATTAGTCATGAAAACATTTTTCTTTTTTCTTTTTCAAAAGAGACTATAGAAGCAATGAATGTGTTTTTTTACTTGATCCATACATTTATCTATTTTGTTCTCAAATTAAATCGCATCATTTAACTTCAATGATTGTTTTGTTAACTCTTCAATTCGGAATGTTTGTCTTGTCATTCGATCATTTCATCCCATTAAAATCTATGTAACCGAAGCATTTCTCTATGATTGTCCCAACTCCCACGTAGTAACACGCACGCTCTAACTAACTAAATAAATAGAGCATTACGAGGTTTCTTCGAGCTCAAGCAACATTTTAAACCTTAATTTAACGTTGTTAAACCAGTGGTCCAGTACACCTTTGATTTCGAATTTTCTCAAATTATTATTTTGCAGATCATAGCCCATTTTTCAGTATGTGCAGTCGATATTAAAGATTCTGAATTAATATTATTTAACCATCCATAACAAAAAGCGCATTAGCCAAATAAACCACGGAAATGAAAGTTTATCAAGACGACGTCGTAACGACGCAGACCATATTATTGGATTTTCCTAAGCATTTGATTGTTACTTCAAAACTTCAAATAGAGATATTTATTTAAATCGGTTTGGTCAAAACATAGAAAAAGAGTAAAATATTTACGTACCTGCCCTTCAATAAAACCTTACGAATTTTCATATCGGCATCATTATAAGAAAAACTATCAAGACAAGTTTATTGTTTAGTAATTGCAGAGCTGATTAGGGTTTTGAGATCACCGGAACGTTTCCGCAAAGATTTTCCATTAGGGTACCAACGAAGGTCCTCCACAGCCACGTGTAACTCATCTAAAGTCTTATCTATACGAATATTTTTAATGATAAAATACTAGAAGAGTTTGTTTAACAAAAAAAAATAAAAAAAAATACTAGAAGACCAAAAACAAAAACTATAAACTACAAAATTCTCTCTTTGATGTTTGTAAGCACATACCATTGGTTCAACACTTGATTTTATCCACACATATTGTACCTAAGTCCTTCTCATAATGCATGGACATGATATATAATTAAACTTTTTTTTCCACTAGCTAGATGACCACGGCTAGATTCGTGTATCATGTAAGACTTGTAGATGCACAAGGTTGGTGTCACTAGATCGATGGCCATGCATGTCATCATCTCTTATACCCACATGCACCGGATACAAGATGCCACTAGGTATCATCAAACCAATTCTGTCGTGATGTACGACCTCCATACACATCCATAGATGACATATACACCTTGCATGGTTAAGATATTAACTCAGATGGGACCAAGTTGTTATAATTTCGTCTTTATTTGTTTTTCACTCTGCTCATGTAATATCGCCACCCGACAATAGGATAAGTGTAGTAGTCAACCCCACGTTTCTAAGGAAGCCCTCCGATTCCTATATATATACAAACACACAAATCCCTTACTAATCCATTCACTATATATATCTCCACGTTTTTGATCTCCCTCGCTCTCACAACCAACAAACTAACGATCGAACCCTCTATATAGTACATCATACAACTCTAAAAAATATAAAGAATGAGAAAGAGAGAAACAATACTGGAAGTTGTGATAAAACGTACGTAGTAACAAGAATTAAGAAGAAGAAGAAAGATTCATTTTGACTCATGGATTGGAGAGATTTTGGATTTAAATGTTTATACCTTATTCAATTCTTTGCTCGTCGTCATTGATTTCACACAATTTTGAAATGTCAAACACATAATCAAGGGTTACGTATGATCCTAGCCTATAAATAAATCATGAAGTCATTTACGAATTTATTAACACGTACGGTCACATGATTCATCTTCTATTTGCACAACTATGAATAAAATAAAATATTCGGTAAAGGAAAGGCTTGAAGCCCGAATCATTCTCAATGCTTTTGGGGATTTTAAAAACGTGGGGTTGACTACACTCTCATAGTGGTTAGTTAGCTGGCGATTAAAGGGGACCCAAAATCGAATTTCCTTATGATTCTGAAATTTTGAGACAAGTGAGAGCAAATATTAAACAAACTAATGCCACTAATTAAAGTGTGATTAATAGTTAGAAAATTGAAAAAAAAATGTACGGAAATAACACTTTTCAACATGTATGCATAGGGGATCGGACCGGCACTTTTGTATTCGTGCATATGATTTGGTGGGGCCTGTTGGTCCGACATTCGTCTTCTGTCGAATGGAATTTTTATGTACATTATCTTTTTAAATAAAATGTAATCCTTAATGCTTTAGTTTATTGAAAAGAAGCAGCGTAGATTTCTTGTAATCAAATTTTTTTATTAATTGGAAAACATCAAATCCAAAACATTTGCGTTGGTTTTTCAAATTGAAAGATTGTTTGATCTAAAAAATTAATTTTGAAAATTTAAAGTAAGGGTAATTTATTAATTTAGAAAGATTGTGGTATGGAATCTAAAGGTTTTTGTTTTTGTGTGCTAAAAAATAATTTTTGAGAATTAAACTTTGTAAAGAAGTAAAGAATTAAAGGACTAAAAGATAAATTCTGATAATAAGCTTTGTAAAGAAGTAAATGAATTGAAGGGCCAAAAGATAAATTTTCAAAAAAATAGCTTAGTAAAGAAGTAAATTGTGGACTACATAACTCACACTCCATTCCACAGAAAAAACTAACACTCCCAATTTCTTATCATTTTCTCTTAATTCGTAATCATGACTTCCACCCAAGATTCTTTCGCTCAAGCTCTTGAAGAAGTGAAGCCGAAGTTGCCGCGATGAAGCCGAAGTTGCCACCTTGGTGTTTGGTTTCGAGGGAAATTCTACGTTGAAGGCATTGGCGGATCGTTGTCCCGAGATAGTTGACGGTGAGGTGCACGGTCGCATGAAACGCGCCAAGCACGTCCACACCGAGACCAACCACGTGGAAAACCGGGTTGCACACGACCGTGAGAAAGGAAAAAGACGTGTTAAGAAATCAAGATCCAACACTGTTTGTGGATTGCCATTGGCGACTAATACAACAAAGCTTCTATACTTCTAGCTCTGCCGTCAGAGTTGAAATGTGATCGTGATAATTTGTATATGTTTTGTTCATTAAGAAAAACAATAATCATGAAGATGATTAATTCATATATCTCCAAGTTGAATAACCTAATGAACAATGTATTTATGAAATTTAATGATGACATGAAGATTGAGTAATATTATTAATTTAGTAAGATTGTGGTATGAAATCTAAAGGTTTTTGTTTTTGTGTGTTAAAAAATAATTTTTGAGAATTAAACTTTGTAAAGAAGTAAAGAATTAAAGGACTAAAAGATAAATTATGATAATAAAGCTTTGTAAAAAAGTAAATGAATTGAAGGGATAAAAGATAAATTTTCAAAAAATAGCTTGGTAAAGAAGTAAATTGTGGACTATATAACTCACATAAACAGAGAAGGGAAAATCAAAGCCCAGACACAAAATCACCATCGACAACATCTCGACACAGAAACAGAGAGGAAAAAATCAAAACCTAGACACAAAATCACCATCGACAACATCTCAACACAGAAACAAAGAAGGGAAAATCGTACCCGGAGAGGAGAGAGTGAGAAACTCGACAGTGGGGAAAAGTGCGATCGGCGAAAGGGGGAGGCGATAAATAACACGTTTTTTTTCTCTCGATTGCTTTTTGCTTAAGTTGCTTAGGATAAATTGATAAGTTTGTTGTGATAAATAACACGTTTTTTTTCTCTCGATTGTACCATGCGTAATTTTGAATAAACAAAATTTCTAACTCATAAATATATAATTTATGTTCCAATCCATTTGTTTAAAGATAGATTGATTATTTTTACAACAATTATTAAGCCATTTAGATGAACAAATACTTATAGATAAACATGATTATTATTCTTTTGTATTTGATCGTACTTAAGAGGAACTATTACACTTGCTTTGAACAAAAAAATATTTTCTGTTCCGAAAATATAGGGATTCAGTCCATTTTTTATTTTTGAAACATAATATAAATGAAGAAAAATATAAATTAAATCAAAGTTTTTGGAGATTTTATGGGAAAAAAAATAAAATTTAGCCGTGCCTAGAAACAAACTCTTGGTAGATAGAGAAACCCTATTAATCTCCAATCAGAACCACAACAAGAACAAAAAAACAGAGAGAACTATGGTGAGTGAAATGTGTGAAGTGATATGGACATTTATAGTGATTTTGTCTACATTTGGCATTTACATATCACTCATCAGTGGATGTATTTCATCTTCTTTGTCCTGGTACGCACCAATCGGCGCCACAACTTTGTACGTAGTGTTACTCCTCATGTCGCATTTGTGCACAAATATTCGTATCTACAAAGAAGAAGAGCCTCCTCTACCCGCTACAAGAGCGAGCTACTCTATGGTTCTTATTGTAGCCATGTTTTATTTCCCTTACTATTACACAAACTTTGCGGTTTTGTTTTATGTATGTTCCATGTTTGCATTCGGCCAGATTCAGAACATTCCATTTTGTGGGTTATTACGTTTGTTGGCCAGATTCAGAACATTCCATTTTGTGGGTTATTACGTTTGCGATCATGTATGCAAAGCTTATGTTCCCCATTAATGGCATCTATTGGTAGTATCGATTTTTACGGTTACCATTCTTGTTCCATATGAGATTCTTTTAGACTCAGACGGTGTGAAAGTTTCGGGCTAGGTGTTTTAAACCATATGCAATAAAGAACATATTCTAGTGTTACGAATACAAGTATTTATTTTCCTCTGTTAAAGATGTTAAACAAGATAACAATTAATCACCAATGATCGATTATGTTACAGATTTAACGACTAAAAAAGTTTATAATGTTTCTCATGCAAAATTTCAACACAAATTTCGTAAACGTTTCCTTCTCCAAACACATCACAAACCATATCGCTCTTAAAAAAAAATTCCGATTCAACACAGTTCTGCTAATCTATCAGAGACTACTCAGAGTTTAGCGTAAACCTTACCAGCTGGAGATCCCATAATAAGACTGCATAGTGAACTCCTTGCGACTTTAATGTTAGAGAAAGCTCCTAAGATATGAATCCTTGTGTCTGCAATCACAATCCTTTGTTGAGTTGTCAATAGCAAATCTCATCTTCCCTCCTTTCCCTGACAATCTTCCTATAGCTCGGGACTGATGCTCACTCACCTCTAAGGGTCCAAAAGATTCCACATACAGCTCGTCCAAGCGGAAATAGCATCATGAATATAAAAACTGAGCATGAAAGCATGCACGAAATCCATAGACTTGTGTTATAAATGTTTCTTTTCCCCACTAATAGTGAAGCCTGAAAAAATGATGTATGACGTCAAGTTAAACATCACCCTATTAGTCTGAAAAGAAAAAAACAATGAAGAAGGTGGTAAGTAAACCAGATGATATAATAGCAAACGGCTGGCTCTACTTCAATCGAACGATGCTTGCATTATTTTTTCCTACATAACTAAGTAATTTCTGCGATGAGAATAAATTTGGTAATTTAGACGATACTGAAAAACCACAAAGAATCAACCTTTCTTGTATCCCTGAACTCATCTTCCGTCAAGAATTTACTTTCCACAACGCAATCTCTGCTATTCACTTCATATCATGATACTCAATACTAAAAAGACTATAAACTTTGAACCCGAAAAAGCAGGCTTAATGTTGCGATTACAATTACATAGCTATTTTCTTGAATACTGAGCTGATTTTCATATTTAGCATAGTAAAAAGATACACTTTCCAATCAATAAAATCAAAAATTCCAAACTCAACAAAGTGGATGGATCATGAAGATTACAAATGCCAGAGACACAATCAAACTCAAACGGAAAACATGGAAAGACGGATTAAGTGCAACTACGACGGATCCATTTTTTCCATACCTATGTATCAACTATAATATCGAATGCTCTATTGACTCCCAAGTATTCAAAATTCACATATCTATATACAAAATTTAGCTTTAAGAACAAAGACCGTCTCTTATCCAATAATAAGCATTCTGAGAAAATAGTCATGAATCTGATTAAAAATTACATACTTTTGATCTTCTGAGTCTGCACTTGCTTCGAATCTGAATTTCAATCACCCAATGCTCTACATAACTTTCACCAAAAGGAAATTTAGCCACAGAGAGCGTACGAATCCTGCATTTGCCTCCATTTAATCGCAAGAAAAATAGCAAAACTAGAATCGAGATTTACAGTAATACGAATCCAAAGAAGAAACTCGATGAATTTAATCGATTCTCGAGAAACGGGTCAATCAAAAGGATCCGACCCGACTTGGCTTCTAATTAAAATGGCCCGGCCTATTATTAACACGATAAATACATGAAACGTCCACCATTAATCTTCTTCTTCTTCTTCTTCTTCTTCATCACCATTTTTTTTCTTCTTCTTCTCGAAAATGGCCGGAATGCCAGCGTTTAACATCAATCCTCTGGAGATTGATCTAAACCCAGTCACCATCATCACTTCTATTCGTGCGTTTTACCCAAAGTGGCAATCGATGATCTTTCTTGTTGCTTAGGGAGTCTTGTTTTGTTTGTCAACATACTTCAAGAATCACATGGATCTTGAGATCAAGTATTTCGTCGACTTGTTTCTCGCTTCCTTCGTCTTGACTCTCCTTCCGAGGCGAATCGTAACCATGAGACTAAGAATCGTCGCTCGACTCGGCGAATGGGGATTTGTTATCTTCAAAGGAATTTTTACTGTTGTTTTTTTTACCCTTTTCCATTGGCTGGGTAAAAAGTTGCTCAATGATAAAGATATCTTCATAAGCCTCTCATGTGTTCTCTTCTTTTTCCATCTTCTCGCTCTCCGAGTGATTCACGAGATCACGGACGATGTGGGGCTAGCACAGGGCGTTCTAATGGCCGGTTATACAGTTCTTATCGCCGAATACCCGACACTATTTCATATAACGTGGTTAAGTGCTGCTTTAACCTTCTTCTTAGCCATCTTGAACACTCCGCAACCACCGTATCAAGCTCCCCATGAAGAAATTGACAATGATGATCTTGAGGCCGGACATGCTGATCCGCCGGCAATTGCACCGGTGATTCCGTTAGAACCCAAAGTTTATGAGAGTAATTGGGCCGAAGCCTCAACTTCAAGATGGAAGTTGGCCCAAACTACTGAAATGAAATGTAAACAAATTTAAGAATTCTTTTTTTTACTTAGGATCCCTCTATTAACCCATGTTTAGGAAGTTGATATGATACATGACATACCTTCTCTTTCCTTTTCTCAATTGTAAATAAGAAACGTATTTTCTTTTCACAGATATAATTTCAGTTTCAGTTATTCTGTTTTACTAATTTAATGATGAAGAAAAACTTATAG